>OY776128.1:11541972-12257638 GCA_963675135.1 Galeopsis tetrahit | reverse complement strand
AGGGCATTAATTTTGTGAGTTATTTTTATATTACTCAGAATTTTTCAATAATTTTAAGGCAAAAACTTGTGTGAGACCGTTTCACGGATCTTTTTCCGTGAGACGGATCCTTTTTAACCCATATTTCAAAATTTTGGGTAGGATAATCCATATTTTTTTTCTAGATTTTGGTTTGTAAAAAAAGTGATAATGTTTAAATAAAAAGTGATAATATTTTTAACCAAAGTGACTATCACTTTTTACTTAAACACTATCACTTTTTGCTCAAACATTATCACTTTTTATATATAAAAACCGTATCACAGATCTCATTCTGTAAGACGGTCTCACCCAAGACTAACCCTAATTTTAAATCGTTTCAATAAAAAAATGTAATAATAAATATAAAATGAAAAATTAATTATATATGTGTGAAATTACTAAAATACTCAAAATAAAATTTCAAAATGAGTGGGAGCCACTAGCCCCGAACATAGCGTAGGTCGTCTCTGATCGTAAGTACTGATAATACAATATATTAAAAACAATGAAATATTAATTGTATGTTGTAAAACAACTTAAAAGTATAACTCCATATGTAAAATAAGTAAACAAGATATAGAGATAACATAGAAATACTTTATTCCACCTTCAAATTTTTACTACAACATTTGCACCCCTATTTATAAGTCTCAATACAAGATTGAGAAAATGAAATGAAAGGTCCACTATTAATGTAAATACATGAACAATCTATGAATATCAAAGGGCACATGGTGGATATTATGAAGGAAATAAATGGACATTCATATAATATAAATATTATTCATAACACTCCCCCTTGAATGTCCATTAGATACGATCACACCTTATTAAACCTTACTACTAGGTAAAAATGAGAAGAAACGTGTGTTAACTCCCCCTGATGATTACATCACTTCACATCCTTAAGACGTCGCATTCCAATTTTGTATCTCAATTTCTCAAACGTTGAAGTAGGTAAATACTTGGTAAATAAACCAGTCAAGTTATCACATGAACGAATTTGTTGCATACTAACGTCATCCTTTTGCTGAAGATCGTGGGTAAAGGAGAATTTAGGATCAATATATTTTATCCAATCACCTTTGATAAATCTCTCCGTTAGTTGGGCAACACATGCAACATTGTCTTCATATATCATAGTACATTGAATTATTTTTCACTGAGTTTAATCCACATTGTCCACAAATATGTTGTGTGACGGTACGCAACCAAACACATTCACGACTTGCCTCGTGAATTGCTAGGATCTCTGCATGGTTAGATGAAGTAGCAACTAAAGTTTGTTTAATAGAACGCCATGAAATAGTTGTACTTCCATATGTGAACAAATAACCTGTTTGCGATCGGGCTTTGTGCGGATCTTATAAGTAAACTGCATCTGCATAACCAACTAAACAAGGTTCTGATGAGATTAAAAAATATAAATCCATATTCATTATCCCTCTAAGGTATCGAAAAATATGTTTAACCTCATTCCAATGCCTACGAGTTGGAGAAGAATTATATATTTCTAATAAATTAATAACAAATGATATATTAGGCCTAATGTTGCTAGCAAGATACATTGGTGCACCTATTGCACTCAAATATGTTACTTCTTGACTAAACAGTTCTTCCATTTCTTCGCGAGGTCGAAATGGATCTTTCGCTATATTTAGTGAACGCACAACCATAGGTGTGCTTAAAGGTTATGTTTAATCCATATAAAATCGTTTCAACACTTTCATAACATAAGTGGATAGGGTATATATGATCATTGTTATACCCCTCCTTAATCAAGAATGAATCAAACAATTGCACCACATGCGACCAAATTGCTTTAATCCATATAAGGTTTTGTTCAACTTTACTGAATACATGTTTTGAGAATTCTCGTTTTTCATTATCGGTACCTTTAATCCCTCGGGGATTGCCATATAAATATCTTTCTCTAATGAGCCGTATAAATATGTTGTAACGACATCTAATAGACGCATTTCAAAAAAAAAAATTATTGCACTGCCAGACTTACTAAATAACGAAAAGTTATTGCATCCACCACAGGAGAATAAGTATCCTCATAATTAACACCTGGCCTTTGGGTAAAACCTTGTGCGACAAGCCGTGCTTTATACCTCACGATTTCATTTTTCTCATTTCTTTTTCGCACAATTACTCATTTATGCCCCACGATTTTTATACCATTAGGTGTACGGACAAAAGGTCCGAAACTTTCGTTTAATAAGAGATTGAAATTCTGCATTTATTGCGTCTTTCCACATTGGCCAATCATCTCGTTTTCTACATTCATCAATAGATGTAGGTTCAGGATCCTCATCATCTTCCATTATATTAAGCGCTACATTATATGCAAAGATATTGTCGACGTCGATTTCATTTCGGTTCCATCTTTCTCCTGTTCTGACATAATTTGTCGATATTTCATCATTTTTGGGCGCCTAAAATATCATTTTCTGGGACTTTAAGCAGTATGTCAGATTTTTCAACAGGATTGTTCACATTATGACCATCCTCAATGTTTGCTCCTTTTATTTTTCGAGAATTTTTATCTTTGGAACCAAGAGGTCTACCACGCTTCAGGCGTGTCGTAGACTCATTTGCCATGGAAGATGGTCCTTAAAGGACATCAATTCTATTAGGAGCATTAGCAGCTGAAATATAAGATTTTGTAATTTTTTTAAGGTCAGTAAATGCGTCTGGCAGTTGATTCACAATCTTTTGCAAATGAATTATCTTTTCAATTTCAAGTTCACACTACTTTGTACGAGGATCCATGCAATTCAATGATAATTCATTTCAATAAATATTCCTTTCCAGCTGCTTACTTTTTCCCCCCAATGTTGGGTAAGTTGTCTTCATCAAAATGACAATTACCAAACATTTTCGTGAATAGATCTCCGGTCAATGGTTCTAAGTATTTAATAATAGACGGAGATTCATACCCAACATATACCCCCATTCTCCTTTGGGGACCCATCTTTGTGCGTTGTGGTGGAGCAATCGGTACATATACAACACATCCAAAAGTTCTTAGATGGGATATATTTGGTTCCTTACCTTAAACCATTTGTACGGGGAAAATGCTATAATAACTTGTTGGCATGATGCGCACAAGTGTTGTCGTAGGCAATATAACATGATCCCAAGCTGAAATAGAGAGTTTATATTTTTATCAATATTGGTCGGACAATCAATTGAATACGCTTTATAAGTGATTCAACAAAAAATGTTCTATATGTATGGACATGAGCAACCAGATGCTCAATATGTATTTCAATTGATATACAATAAACATTGAAAGCTTTGAGATGAAAATTCACCAACATTTTCAAGGCAAATTGTCTTAGACTCTTAATTGCATTATCATGAAATTATACTCGCAATCGTATTATTTTGTCCCAATAACTTTGCAAAAAAACAAAATTGCGAGATGACAATAAGCATACATGTGACCACTTAGTCAATGCATCAATCAAAATCATAAAATATCTAAATGGCCCACTCAGCGGATGTATGTGTCCGCATATATCCCCTTGAATTCGTTATAAGAACATAAAATTTTCATGCTCAAATTTAGTTGGTGATGGCTTTATAATTAATTTTCCTTGTGAACAAGCAGCACATGAAAATTCATTGGGTTGTAGCATTTTTCGATTTTTCAATGGATGCCCACATGAATTTTCTACAATTTTTCACATCATTATGGAACCGGGATGGTCCAACCGGTCATGCCAAACATTAATTTCGGTAGTAACCTTTTGGTTTACTACGACATAAATTTCAATTGTTCTTATTCTCGTGCAATAAAAATCTGAGGACAAAGCGGGTAACTTTTCCAACATACATTTCTTTTCCGCATCAATTGTAGTAATATTAAGGTACTCAATATTGCCTTCATTCGTAGTCTCAAGAAGATATCCATTCAAACGAATATCTTTAAAACTCAATAAATTTCTTTGAGACTTTCCAGAGGATAAGACATCATTGATAATGAATTTTGTCACTCCGGATAATAGAATATTGGCTCTTCCAAAGCCTTCAATTATTTTTGTATAACCAGATATTGTATTTACATTAGTTCCCTCCATTTTAAATGTGAGAATAATTTCGTCTTGTTGAATATAGTGTGCGCAGTAACACTATCCACGAGACATAGATCTTCATCTTCTTCCTTAAATGTTGATGTTGTCATACCATTTTTCATTTCTTTTATTAAAAAAAAATATAAAAGTAATATATTTACAATCTAATTATTTTTATTTTATGAAAATGCAATAGTCATTTATATTATAAAGAAGAGAAATATTAAGATATTGCATAATATAAGAAAACAAACATTAATAATAGATTATCGAAGAAAATTGTGATTGAGTATTATAACACTCTAATTACCACCTTTAGAGCGGGTAAGATCATCAACAACATCAAATTGTGTTATGTCAATCATTTCATTATCGAATTCACTATTCACATAATTTGTTTCAACTATTTTCTCTTTTTCTTTAATGTTCAAAAATTTACTTTCCTTTTTGTAGACCTTTAAAATTCAGATGAGTATTATAATCATTTTGTAATATGTCTCGGTCAAAACCACGTCCTCGTTCGAGGCCTGATTTTTCATCAAAAAATCATTAATTTTATCAACCACCAAGAGATATGAAATTAGTTCGGAATATTTAGTAAAACCCTTCTCACGATATTGTTGTTGCAAAATATATCACATTAGAATCATGAAATGTGGAAAATGACTTTTCAAGCATACCATCATCACTAATATTTTTTCCACATAATTCAATTGAGAAATGATTATGAACATAATTGAATTGTACTCACTCACGGATTTATAATCATATATTTCTTTAAGATTTATCCACAATTAAAGTGGATCTTTCACCGTGAGGTATTCAACTTTCAATCCTTCATCAAGATAGTGGCAAAGGAAAATCATGGCTTCGGGCCATTGGTCATATTTTTTATTATATGTTTGATTTGCCACTTTTATGGAATCCCCAAGACCCATGGCATCCAAATGAATTTCAACATCAAGAATTCATTATAATTTTTTTTTCAATAATATCAAGAGCCACAAATTTAAATTTTGTCAAGTTTGACATGTTGGAAACTATCAAATAAACAAGATATTGATTAATTGTAAAATAACATAATCATCAAAATAGTAATGAAATAAGAGATGACAAATAAATATTGTAAGATAATATATTCTAAACATTTCAATACATACCTCCGTACGTACAATACCTGGAATGTATCATTATCTGAATTTCGCCGGTAGAAATATTTTACGAGCTTCGTGCTGATAACGTGTTGTAAAACAACTTAAAAGTATAACTCCATATGTAAAATAAGTAAACAAGATATAGAGATAACATAGAAATACTTTATTCCACCTTCAAATTTTTACTACAACATTTGCACCCCTATTTATAAGTCTCAATACAAGATTGAGAAAATGAAATGAAAGGTCCACTATTAATGTAAATACATGAACAATCTATGAATATCAAAGGGCACATGGTGGATATTATGAAGGAAATAAATGGACATTCATATAATATAAATATTATTCATAACATTGTAGAAGTTGTTACACAATTATTATTTAAACTTCAAATTAAATAAAAAAAGAAGGCACCTATTAATTAAACAGTTAAATAATTACAAAAAAACTGCAAAGAGCGAGGGGGCAGATCTCGTTTGTTCTGCACGAGTAAAGGGTAGGGATGGCAAAATGATCTGCCCCGAGGTCGACCCGTCCTGCTCTGAGAGGTTTAGATTCGCTCTGCCCTGCCCCATCCTTAAAACAGGGCAAATCTGCTCCGCCCCGTACACAGGGCAGGGCAAGCATGGATCCATGTATTATAAAAATCTGTCCTGCCCTGCTCTGCCCTGAATATTAAAAAAAAAAATATATTAATATATATATATATATATATATATTATATATATATTAATATATATATTATTTAATTATGACCACTATTCCACTAACCCTAATTTAACTTACCCATCCTGCCGCTCACTATCTCACTATCTTCAAATCACAATTTCACAAAACACATTTGTTTGTTGTTAAGTATTTTGGATATGATTTAGTGAATTTCTAATGTTTAATTTAGTTGTGAATTTTTAATATTTATTTTATTGTTTAATTTAATTTAATCTCCATGTTTTACTTGGACTTTTGGAGTGCATGGGGCAGGGTAGGGCAGGGCAATGACTTGCACAGGGCAGGGTAGGGCACGAAATGTTGCCCCGCAGCAGGTCGCAGGGCAGGGCAGGACGGATACTTATGAACGTAGGGCAGATTTGGATATTTAACTATCTGCCCTACTCTGCCCCATTGTCATCCCTAGTAAAGGCAATTTACTATGTACACGTAGGATTCTTTGGTGTGAAATCATAGTTTTTATTTTGCCATATTTGCACATAAAATATAAACTAAGATAGTTTTTTTCTTTCAAAAAAAATTATGAATAAAAAATTCTGGTGTGGGTCGCTTACAAAATTAAGTATTTGTTAATGTCCTTATATATAATATATTTGTTGTCTTGCAGTATCATATTTTACGTTATACTCCCACCGTCTCAGGATTTTGTGCATGGTTTGATCGGCACGAAAATTAAGAAAATGAAATATAATAATGTGTATAATAGAATAAAGGAGGGGTATTATTAATAATTCATTTACTAAAGTGGGTGGAGATTTAATTAAAGTTATAAATTGAGTTAAGTTGTGGGCCCAAAGAGGGGTAATATTGATAAAAATTATGTGAGTTATTTCTTTTTTAGAGTGTGCAAATAATGTTGGAACGCCCGTTAAGAGAAAAGTGTGCAAATAATCATGGGACGGAGGAAGTAGTAACTTTTTTTTAACCTTATAGTAATATTATTATACATATAAAATGTTATTACTATTTAAAAATTAAGTATTCTTTTAATTAGAAGTGTGTAAAAAATGACTGGATCGAAAAAATGATTGGAATCGGATCGGAACCAAATCGACCGGTTAGATTTCGGTCCTTCAAATTTAGGATTTCGGGTTTCCGGTTCGGTCCGATCTAAAATCAGAATTTTCTGGTCCGGATCGGTTTGGACCAGATTTTTTATTTTATCTTTTATATTTTTTATGTACTCCCTCCGTCCACCAAAAGTGTGCTCATTTCTTTTTTTGGGTCTAAAAAAAACGTGATTATTCTATTTAAATAGTTAACTTTTGAATATTTTTTTCTACTTTACTAACAAGATTGAGTATATATCAAATATATTTTATACTCATTATATTAAATATATTCTTTAAAAAACATATATAAAAAAAAGTGAGCACACTTTTGGTGAACAGAGAATCCTACGTGTGCATAGTAATTGATGAGGATGTGAGGTAAAATTGTTGAGATCTATTACATTTTTTCAAATATATAATTTAATAAAAATATTTAATTTACTTTTATTGTCAAAAGATCATTAATAAATTCATATTGACGTAGATTGATTTTAAAGGCAAAGTCAACACTCTAATTTTCATACACAAATTCATCAATTTTGTTCTTGCTTTCATAAACTTGAAAAAAATACTTAAAAAATAAAAAACCGATTCAAACCGATCTGAACCGGATTAATTATGGTCCAATCTCCGATCCACCCATTAGAATAGATTTCGATCCTGATTTCAAACCGATGAACACCCCTACTTTTAATCACTGTCACTTTATATATACAACAATTACATTAAAAAATAAAAAAAGAGGTTGTGTGAACACGGGTTCACACGGAATGTTACTGTTTAAAAGGTGACATCTCATTTTCATTATATATTATTTTAATTAGGAGACATCACAAAAGTACCATCTAATTAATTAATTAAGAAAATAAAATCTAAATTTGTAAAAAGTTGACCACAATATTGAGACACTGAAAATTCTCTCACTTGATATCGGTCAAATTCCAATAATTAATCAAAAACTAAATTAAATGAATGAATGAAATAAATAACACTTAATTTAAATTAATTATAAAAATCGTTTAATATTAAATGAATTTTGGACATTAGGCTTCTTATATTGAAAAACGTTAGGCGTGGGTTATGTACCCTCCAACTATGTTGCATACACTCACCAATTTATGCACTCCAAAAAAAAAAAAAATTGATTAGTGAATGCATTTTTTTTTTTAAATTATACTCCAAACTACAATTTTCTCTCTAAAACAAACATCTCCCCGTGCACCCTCTCCATTTTCTTTCTATCTTTGGTGTTTCCATCATGTGACACGAGCAGGTAGGTTTCATATAGTTTTTTCTAAAATATATTGTCCTTGTCGACAAACTGTTATTAAAAAAAAAAATCAATTATTGTGAAATAAAAAAAAATCGACAAATCAATGTCGGAAAAATATATACTATTGTCGACTAAGAATATTGTATATTTTTAGCATTGATTTGTCGAAAATATGTCAATTTTATTCTTGAAATTTTTAATTTTTTTTATGAGACTTTGACAATGTTGGGTGGCGGCGACTGTCATTAGAAATTAGGATTTAAATGTTAAAGAGAGAGTATATTTACTAATGGTATTTTACTAAAAGTGCATTATAGGTATTTTACAATATTTTTAAATTTTTTGGATACTCAACCCTTACAATAATTCAAGAAGTCGAAAGAAAGAAACAGTACATACGTGAAATTACATCAGTGACCTTCCTCCTCGAGACATAACATCGGGCTTTTCATCCAATCCTCCACGCTATAATGATTCCTTCGTTCCCCTTTATTTTTGGGTGGGACTATTTACACCTCCATTTCGGTTTAGAACACTCCCCCTCAGAATTTAATAATAAAATAATAGTGTAAAAAACTAAAAATACCCTTTAACTTATATTACACTACTAAATGCACCCCTATTACTAAGTGCACCCTCCTCCACCTTTAAACACTAATTCACCACCACCACCACCACCACCACCACCACCACCCACCACCACCCACCACCACCACCACAAACAACAAACAACAAACTTTCTCCCCAAACAAAAAAAATCAAAGAACTTAAAAAATTTCAATTTTTTTTTAAAATTTCGACAAACCAGTGTCGACTATAGTGAATATGGTCGACACTGGTTTGTCGAAACGAATAATACAAAAAAAACATAAAAAGTTCGACCTTCCTAAGTCGACCATATAAACTCTCGTCGACACCTAGGTGTCGACGAGAGTTTATATGGTCGACTTAGGAAGGTCGAACTTTTAAAAAAAAAAAAACTTAAAATTTTCGACAACATATCGTCGACGACGAGGTTACATGGTCGACGATATGGTGTCGAAAATTAAAAAAAAAAATTAAAAAAAAAGGGTTTCTGCTGCAAATTGCAGAAACCCTAAAACCTAAAACTTCAAAATTGCCGCCGACTGAACTTTACCAGACGGCGGCGGCGATACACTTACCTGAGGTGGGGTGGCCGACATCTTCGATTGGGTTGAACAAAAATTAATTTGCAGAAATGAGAGAGGGAGGGGAAGGGGATGCCGTCGCGACGACGGGAGAGAGGGGAAGGCCGTCGCGGCCGCGGCTGAGGGAGAAGGAGGCGGCCGCGGATGAGGGTGAGGGAGATGGAGGCGGCCGCGGCTGAGGCTGAGGGGATGGAGGCGGCCGCGACTGAGGCTGAGGGGGATGGAGGCGGCCGCGACTGAAGTTGAGGGAGAAGGAGGCGGGCGGCGACGGCGGCCGCGGCTGAGGGAGAAGGAGGTGGCCGGCGGCCGCGGCTGAGGGAGAAGGAGGTGGCCGGCGGCGGCGGGCGGCGGCAAGAAAAAAAGAAAGAGAAGTAGGGTTTGAGGGAGGGTGTGATAAGTAAAGTTGTATTATATAGATAAAAATGAGAAAAGGGTAATTAAGACAATTTCATGGGGGGTGCATCTATTCTGACCAATTTCTGGGGGGTGCATCAATCGGGGGGAGTGTTCTCAACGCAAATGGAGGTGTAAATAGTCGGACCCTTATTTTTTTTCCATCTCCAAATTCTAACACAGCATAATTCAAAGCCGAAGAATATTTTTGCAAGATTATGGGCCTTTATTGATAGAGGAGCCCGACTTGATCAGTCAAGTCCCTGAAGGACGCGGTTATACACACACCAACCTATTGAGTACACCCATCAAATATTTTTTTCATCTTTCATGACATGTAAAATGTCACATATACCTCTCGTGTGAAATTTATAAAAAAAAAATTGAAGATGAGTACACCCACCCATTCCATTTCACGACACAATCATCTCCATCAAAACAAACATCACAACAGTTCAACAAAAAAAAAAAAATACTAAAAACAAAAAATTTCTTAAAGTTTTCAAAAATATTATCCAAACAATGTTAAAATGTACGAAAATTTTTACCCAACAAACTCAAATGTTTGAAATTTTTTTTCAAACAAAGACATATTGTTTGGAAGTTTTTTTCGAACAAACATTAATTGTCTGGATTTTTTTTTCGAACAAGAATTATTTTTCGAAAAAGCACAAAATGTAAAAAAATAATTCCTCAACAACTTCCAATTGTCCGAAAAAAATCAATGAACAAACTCAAAAAACCCTAATACACTTTAGATCTGTAAAAAATTCTATTTTTTTTCCAGAAATCTTATATCCAATTCTTTCTAAACCCTAAACTTACCGTAAGGAGAAGGAGGAGGTTGCGAACGGCGGTGGCGTGCGCGGGGCAGCGGAGCAGCGCCTTCTTCTACAAAACCGACGCGACAACCTTTTTGTTACAAGGGCAAAATGGGGGGTGCGAACGGGAGGGCGGCGGAGGGGGTGCTCAAGCCGACTCGAACGGACAGCGGCACTGTGCGAGCGGTCGCGTGGAAGGAGGCGGAGGCGTGGGCGGCGGCGTCGTCTTCAAGGAAGTGGAGGAAATGGGTGGGTGCACTATTTTGATTTTGGGAATAAGTGGAGGATTTAGAATTTTAATAGGACAAAGGGTATTTTTGAGTTTTCACCGTGGGTGTCCTCATCTCATTGTGTGTGTCCTCATCCAGTGAGTGTCCTCAATAGGTTGGTGTGAATAACCGCGCCCGTCCCTGAATAGGAAGGCGTAAAGGAGAATGAACCTGATAATATTCAGTCAAACAAGGCCCAAGATTATAACATAGGGGAGAAGGAGCCCAATGGGTCTTCCTCTGTCACACGTCAGATTTCCCGGCCCAAATTGAAGGTATTAGTCCAAATGTTCAGGTGGGCCAGACAGCCCACAAAAAGAGCCCAGTAATATGGATATTGAGAAGTTTTGGAATGACCCCCAATTAATATATCCAAAATTACCCTCATTACCCGTAAACCCTAAGGACATGTTTGTTTTGGGATTCACCCGTCCGGACGTGGAACGTAACGTCCCACGTTCTTATTCTACTTCGAGATTTTACATTCGGATTTCTCCATCCAATTCTCTAAAAATACTTATACATCCTACTATTACATCTCATCCAACTACTCTTACACAATTTGATTTGACATAAAGTTACATTACATCCTACTCAAAATTCCAAAACAAACACACACAGTTACTATTCATCAGGATTTCCCCCATCCTACATAATCCCAAAACAAACATCCCCTAATTGTTCTACCATCTCACCCTCTTTTTTGGATTTCTCTTCACCATTGTTCAATTTTGCACTCACTACTCAATATATGTGTAGTATATTTCGTTTTCGAGTTTTTTTTTTTTTTTTTTTATAAAAATCGCATTTTGCAAAAACTCAGCACTGGTTCAACGAGTTTTGTGAGATTTTTGGAAAAAAGTTTCACGTTTTGAATCAAAACTCGACCAACTTTTCCACATTTTGATTCAGCACTAGTTCGTCGAGTTATTTTTGTATAAAAACTCGAAAATGAAATACACTGCACATATATTCATTACAACTACACAATCATGCAACAATGCAGTCAAATAAAACAATAATAACATGAAGAACAATAAATTACAAAGAAATACTATATTTTGAGTGGAGGAAAAATGCAAAAAAACACATTTTTTTTGTTTATGGGTGGGGTGAACTCAGCACACCACCGGGATAGTATAGTTATTTTATTTATTAGTTCAAAATATAAATTAGAGTGAAGGGTGTGGGGGTCATTTATCCATGGCCTATTGAGAAGTTTGGGAATGACCCTAAAACCAAGCTGAAGGGAAACCCTAGTGGGTTGGAGAGAAAGTGTATCTAACATAATTAGAGGGGTATATAATATAACCCACGTACGGCTTACTATAATCTTGATAAATGGACCTTCAGCCTTTACTAAGGCCCAATTATTCATAATAATAAATACTGTACTCGTATTTAGTATATTACTAGTGGAGAACCCGTGAAAACACACGGGGTTTTAAATAAATATTTTAATATTGTTACACGGGTTTTAAAATAAGTATTTTAATATTTAATACTAATGTAGAGTCTATGTATTATTTGGAATTTTAAAGAAATATTTAAAATTTTAAAATTATATTTTTTTATTTATTTACATAATTTAAATTTTAATATTCACATTTATACGATCGATTATTATAATTATATTTTAAAAAAATGGTTGTTAACAATTATAAATTTCTTTGAATAAATTTTATTTAACGATTCTTTTCAATTATAATAATATGAATTTAATTGTTTTGTACAATTCATAATAAATTATTAAATTAAAACAAATAATATAAAATTATTGTGTTTTAATTCAATTGATACTATAGAAAACTTCTTTGAAAACAACATTAATAATTAAGCTAGAAATATTTCAATCATTGTTAAGACAATATTTTCATATAGTTGATCATGTGTAAATATATGTCTTGGAATAAATAATAGTTCAACATTGGAAATAGTATACCCTTATTGTAAAGCACAATAAAACATGAAACTATTTTTTTTTTTTTTAAATCCTTGACTGGTATAGCTTAATATCATATGTGAAACGTATAGATTATTCTCAATATTTCTATTTGAAATTATTCGTGCCTCAATACGTGATTTTCCAATTTTATAACAATTAATTCAGTTGCAAGCCCCCCTTTTTATCTATGTTACAAAAAACTATGAGACCATGTTTATTGGCATATTGATGCCAAGGTCTTACATGTAGGACAAAAAAAAATATATACGGAGTATATATTTTGATGACCATGGTTGTAGGATAATCAAGAACAACCAAAGTATGAATGGGGTAATTTTTATTCTAAAAAATCTAAGTATGACATGTGTCTAGTTTTTACTCGTCGGTTATATTTTATTTAGATAATTTTTTATTTTCACTTATCTACTTAAAAAAAATACCAAAATTCATAAAATTAAATTTTCTATAAATAGAGATCAATCTTGATATGTTTTGGATCACAATTTCATACACTACCTTTTCTCTTCTTCTATTTTTTTTTCTTTTCTAAATTGTGTTAATTATCCTTTTCCTCTTCTAACATGGATCCTGATCCCAATTTTTTCAATTGTATTTCAATTTTTGTAATTTTAATTTTATTATTGAATAGTAATTTTTTTCAAGTGTATGGTAATTTTTTATTATAGTTATGATTTTTTTGATATTAAATAACTGTATATATTGTGAAAATATTATAAAAAATTAATAACAGATATAATTATTATATTATAAAATAAATAATTTATTAAATGTTATTTTGGTTGTGGTGGTTATGGATAAAGTGTGAAAAAAGATGATTTTGGGTTGTGGTGTAAAATGTGTAGGTGGAGGAGTGAGAAATGAATTTTATATTTAATGACACGGTCATGATCGAGCATGAATAAACATGGTCTTATCGAGACTCCGTCTTCAATATAAAACAGTGATTTAAAATACCAGAACACTCAATGTAAATTGAATATTTGAATGATTAATAATATTGAGAAAATGAATGTTTGAATAATAGATATAATTGAGAAATTAATAGATGGAAAGTATTGAATATTTAATGTAATTGAGAATGAATTCAAATTAAAATTATGGGGAAGGAAAGAATAAAGATGGAAATGGTATGTTTGAATAATTAATATAATAGTGAAATTAACAAATGAAAAGAATTGAATAAATAATGTAGTTGAGAATGAGTTCAAATTTATTTATGTCTTAAGCTATCAGAAAATCCATGCTAAATTCATAATGACTCTTTTAAGTGATTTTATAATCTAATAGATGTGTACATTAAAAGATAAAAATCAAAGTGTTTATCAATATTAAGACTATTAAATAAATGTATCTAAAGTTTTAATCAAGAGTGTTCACCTTGGCCTAAAATTGATAATGTAGACATGTTAATCAAATATATACGACTTAACATGTTAATCAAATCTAGTGTAGACATATCACATGCAATAAATTATGAGTGGACATAGTGCAAATCTTAGTGGACTCCAAAATAGCATCTCCAAATTATAAGAAATTCAATAGATGCCACAATTGCTGAATTTGTACTCTTTTGAGTTTTATATTTGTTCGCGTATGTAAATAAATTAAAAATATGATCCAAGTAATAAAAGCCCAAGTTTCCTTTGGGTCTCAACTCCAATAGGATCTCCATGCCTCGTTAGCTCATATAGCTCTAGAAAGAATTCATATGGTTAAAAAGATAAAACTTAGACTAATAACTCAATAACTCCAATATTTCAATTTTTGAATCAATTGTGATCTATAATAATTTATTGGAAAAAAAAAAAGTTTTTTGCTCAATATGTGCCCTTACAAATTTTCAAATAGAAAACAATTACTTCATGAAAGCAGTGACAGCAATTAAAAAATACTACTCCCTCCGTCCACGAAAAGTAGTCCCATTTGACACATATTCTTTGTCCACCAAATGTAGTCCCATACACTTTATGGAAACTATCACCCTTCAACTATCACTTAATTACTCAATTTGCCATCAACTTTATTCCTAAACAATCACTTTATTCACAATGGACCCCACAATACCCTATAATACCCTTACTTTATCTACTTTATCTACCATTTTCCTAAAACTTGTGCCCCATTCCCATGTCCCTACTTTTCATGGATGGAGGGAGTAATACACAGCTAAGTAAAAGTCTAGCTCTTTATTTGCCAGCCTTCATCACATATCCGTTGGAGCCATAATTTAAAATAAAATAAAAAGGAGGACACTATCATTTGAAAAAAGATGCAAAACTGGACTGTAGTCCTACTGAGCATGTTATACCTGGGTTGGAGTAAGAACAGGAATGCAAACATCCATTGCCCATCGAATTGCATATATTTCTCTTAGTCTTATCCAGTCTGGCATCCCAGAAGCTCAATATCTGGTTGTCCAATCAATTTATTCTTTAGACCAAAATCTTCTAATTGCATCCTTCTCCACCTCCCCAATTTCTGAATTGTTCTTGCCAATGAACTTCCATTCTTTCAAGGGTTCTATAAAAGTAGTATCAACAATTAAGTTAGACTGTAACGGTATAACAGTTCTTTCTGAAGCTTCATGAACAACCATTAGTAAATTGACGACAACCTCTTAGACGTATAAAAGCTAAAAAACAATTAGAATCATAAACTGGAATCTCTCTCGCAGGAAATAAGATAAATTATCTAAAACTAACTGTCTAAATTATGTAAGAGTGGAATATTCTGTGCAATTAGAAAGCCCCTTACTAAAAACAAATTAAAACTTAAAATGAGTTGCATGGATCTTTCTTTCAAGTGCTCAATCGCCTTGCAACATTGATACATGGAAAAATTGTGTCTTCAATCAAAGTGTAAAGGAAAACATATATTTTATACTCCCTCCCTCCGTCCTACAGGAATTTTCACATTTTCTATAAATGGATGTCCCTTACCAATTTGCACACCCCATAAAAGAAAATATCTTCATAACTCCCACCCTCAAAATATACTCTTTTTTACTCATATATCATTACTTTTCCACACTCAATCTACTTTTTATTTTACTTTATTCATAAAACTTTACAAAACTACCCCTCAAAACATCACTCATTACACATTTTCTTATACATTTCTTAAATTTTGTGCCATCCCAGATGTGCAAGTTCCTATGGTGGTGTTTGGTTTGGGATTGGATTTGGATTGGGGTGGATTGGATTGAGATTTGGGTAATCCATGAATAGTAAATTGTGTGTAAGTTGTGTTTGGTTAAGGATTGAGAAGTAGGGGTAGATTTAACTTTATGTCACATCAAAAGTGGTGTTATAATATTTTATTATTGTTAGTAGTGAAAGAAAAGTAAGAGAGAGAAGAAAGTAGGAGAGAGAATGAGTGTGTGAAATAAAAGTAAGAGAGATAGTGATTTGATTGTATAAAAATAGGTGTGTAGGTGTATTATAGGGGTGGATTGATATTTAGATTTGTATTTGGATTGAAATGAATTGAAAGAAATTGGATTGGGATTGGGCCAATCCAAATCCGGATTGGCCAATCCCAAAACAAACACCGCCTATGGGACGGAAGGAATAGTAAATTAATCACCAACGCACTTTAAGTTCAGAGGAATACAATCAGATTACACTTGTATTGATATCATACTTGGTGCAATTAATACACCAGTGCGGTATCCACAAGTGTATATGTGAATGCATGACAAAGTATTAATTATAGAAAATCCCTATTGCTATATTAATTTTACATCCACATTATATCAATTAAAGTCCCACTTTAGATTTTTACAGTGTGCATAAAAATATTCATACTATACCTTTATTTCCCAAGAAAATGGAATTAAACCCACCGAAGAATCACCAACCATCCTCCGGCGCTGTCCCCCCAAAACTTCTAAAATCAATTAAATAAACCAAAACTTTCATCAATCACGTGAGTTTATCATCAACTCGTGCAACTGAGATTCAATGTCAATAAAAAAAATTATTTTTGAAGGGAGATGAATATTTCGAACAACCTTATTCAAATTCAACCATAAAAAAATGCTACACTGATTCACTCAATTTAGCTCGTATATATTCTAAAAAAATCAGAAAAAAAAATGAAAGAATTTAATAAGGCTGCCATAACAAACATAGCCACATACGATCAATAAATCAAAAAAATGACAACTCGTTAGTGGATAAAGAGAAAATTGATACAATTGAAATCTCAATATCAATAATGCAATATAGATTTTAGCATCGAAGCCTGGTGGGACTGCACAAAAAAAATCAGTTCTAGATTCAATAGAATGCAGTTCTCATCACTGCAACAGAAGGGAACAACATTGCCATTCATGATGCCAGAAAAAATGATATATTATTTTTAATACAAGACATCTTAAATTCAGTTTTTCTCATAAGACGAGCTCACAACAATTGATAAAATGATAATACATGAGACAATATTCAATTAGATACACTAAATTAATGGATCAATACACCTAAAAATTGAATAACATAGCAATTAAGCAAAGAAGCAAGAGAATTACCTCGGCTGGAAAAATGATGACCAGAATACTATCAGACAAAGAAGCACGAAAATTATTTCAAACCTGCAATTAGATGGAAACATTGTATTTTGTTGAGCTAGTTTGCTAATGGTGCTTAAAGGGGAAAAAATGAATAATTGCACAGACTCCTCACTTGAATCTAGCTAGAGTATGATCAACAACAGCCTCTGACTTTCCCTCTTGGCATTTTAAATCATGATCAGATGATAGACCATACTGCATTGACGTCACTATAAACGTCCTTAAAAGTTGATAGCTAGAGAAGTCTACAAATTAAAGACACCACTAAAATAAAATCACCTGTATTCCATCGATAAGTACTCCATTAATATATATACAACCAAAATCACAATGCAAACCTTCGTTGGAGTAGGTTAATCCGGGCATACAGGAAAAAAGAATGGCGCAAAAGCTACCGGAGAAAAACCCTCTTTCCACGCAAGGGATAGTCTCGATTGATTGCGCCGAAAACCATGTTTTTCTGATCAGAATCTTTGATATTCGTCTCCAACATCCCAACTCTGTAGGTACTGGATCGGAAACATATATACATAACTAAACATGACTTGGGTGAGGAGAGAGAGGCTCTTCAGGAATCGCATAAGAGTTGGGCGATAGAGGAGAAGGCAAAACGTCGGTGCACCGAAGGAAGGGAGACGGAGATAGAGGGGCGGCGAAAGCCCAAGAAACGTTAAAAAAAATATACCCCATGTAGGTTTCATAGATTAGATGAATACAGTATACGTGGCCTTTCCAACTCAGATGGAAGGAGGTTGTGTATTAAAATGACATGTGTACTTCAATTTTTCTTAAAATTACACGTAGGCGAAATGATTGTGAGAGTGACATCTCAGCAGTAACAAACTCCCTATTAGTAATATAGGGGATTGTTACTATCTACTTTCATTAATTTTTTATTTTTTTTATAGAAAAAATGTGTGTTCCCTTGTCTTAATAAACGTTCTGATCTCCAACTTTTAATCGAGACAATCCCACACTAAAGTATTCTCATGTCAAAAATAGAAAATAAAATAAATAGACAAAGTTCCACAAAGTACCAGATCCAAGGACTCTCAAGTCAATCTCAAAAAAAGCCTCACCTCCATGCAAGAGTTCCACAATCACAATAGAGTCTCATAAAGGGGAAAAGGTCACACAAGACGCAACGAAAACAGTTGCAAAAATTAAAAAACTTTACTAGGAAGGCATAATAAAACTACCTAAAAATAGTAAACGAGATCAACGAATAAATACCTAAATGGTCACCGTGGTTCCGTTAGGGATAATTTATACGTTGATCCCTAACAACAAACGAAGAAAACTACATAAAAACATAAAAGAAACTAAGCCGGTCGGCGAGGAGAGCTTCCCGGATAAAACTCAGTAGATCTGAAGGTCTACTGACTAAATTTAGCAAAAAATTGGGAAAAAAAAAAAAAGATGAAAACAGAAGAGATCAGATGGCGGCGGCGGAACGGTGGTTGAACGGCGACGACAACGCTAGAACGACGACAGGAACGGTGGATCAGTGACAGTAGCCGGTGGAGTAGGAGAGAAGCAACTCTCTAGAGAGAGAAGCTCTCCCCTCTCTCTAAAATCCCGATTTTTTAAAGGTTATTCTTAATTTTGTATTGAGTTTTACTTTCATTAAGTTGGTATATAATTAAACCTGACAACTACCAGTGGTGGACCCAAAATTATGAATTTGGGGTACGATAAATGTGTAAATAAATAAATATTTACGTATAAGTAAGATATATACAAATAAATATGTATAAATGTTCTAAGATATGAGTAAATAAATAAAATATATACAATACAAATAAGATATATGTATAAATGTTCTAAGATATGTGCAAATAAATAAAATATATACAATACAAATAAGATATATGTAACGTTTTAAAATATATGCAAATAAATGTGTGACGATAAAATATAAAAAATAAGGGTTTAAATGGCTTAATGACATACTTGTAATTTTTATTAGATTTTTTTAATATAAAAATAAGAGTTTAGATGGCTTAATGACAAAATATGAAAAATAATATATATATATAATAAGCACCCGCGTGTAACAAGAAATGTCAATAAAAAAAATTATTTATAATATATTATAAATATTTAAAAAAAAATTGAGAAGTAAGAATGAATGAAACAAAGAATTTTATTGGTACAACCTTTAGTAAATATGAAAATAATCTAAAGAAAAAAAAATCTATTAATGTATAGGGGAATTAAATCTCAACAAATTCAAATTTCTATTAGTATATGGGGGAATTAAATCTCAATATATTCTATCAATTGAAAGAAAATTATTAATTGTAAAGAAATTGATATTACATAATTTAGAAAATCAGTAACATTACAAATTTAAATGATTTTAATTGATATTTCATTATTTACAATTTTCAATTAAATTGAAATCTACCAAAAGACCACACGTTAGCAATCTAAACTCCCTATTAGTATAATAGGGGATATATATATATGAACGTCCATTTAAAATGAGACGGAAGAAGTATAAAATAAGCGGAACTTCAAAATAAATGTATTGAACTTTTCATCACCTTTCACCCATTTATTATTATTAAATTATTTTTATACATAATATTAAAAAAAAAAAATGGGATTGGGGGTACAGTTGTACCCCTCTAGGTCCACCACTAACAACTACAAGCACCTTCATCACATCGTTGAGCATTATGCTTCCTTCGATCTCCCATCAAGGGGAGATGTAATTTGGATTATGGATCACATAGAGATACAATCAACGAATCATTTGTCATTGGTTCAAGCAGGCATGGTTTAGTCGGCTCTGAGTCTTCAGAGATCGTGAGTGTGGTAATTTATAAACGATGGTCGGATATGTTGGATGACACTGAATGATGTATTATCATGGAACCTTTTTAACTTGCTTGCGACTTGTTCATCATTTATTTTAGACATTGATATTAGAGGAGTGTACTTTTTTCCTTGACCTCAGTCCCTAAGTAGAGTTTTCACATGCAAGATTTTAACGGCACTCCGACCTCTAGCTTGATCTGTGAGCTTATGGTTTTAGTTTTTTTTTTTTGCTTTTATACATTGTAGCTTTTTATTGTCAATTTATATAAAATAATTATGTTGTTAATTATACTTCATCCGTTCATCAAAAGTGTGCTCATTTCTTTTTTTGGGTCCACAAAAAATGTGTTTATTCTATTTAAATAGTTAACTTATGAATATTTTTTTCTATTTTATTAACAAGATTGAGTATTTACCAACAATATTCTTTACTCATTACCTCATATATCCTTTTTATAATTAAAATATATATTTTTTTAAAACATGTATTAAAAAAAAATGAACACACTTGTAAATAGATGAATATATTTTATTTAGAGAAAGTTAATCTTCATTTGTTAATCATAATATTTTGGGCCACGGCCCATATGTCATCTTGATCCTTTGGGGAGATCTCTGTGGTTGGTACTTCTTCAAAAAAAAATATTTTGTTGCCCTACTTTATTTAGGGGATGGGGTATATACCCCTCCAGCTTTGTTAGATACACTACCCTTCCACTTTTATTAATAAAATATTCATGTAAAATGACTGTTTTATCCTTCTATTAAAATACAAAAAAAATAGATACACTCCCCCCCAAATTTAAATTAACCCTAACCTTACCCCAACTCTAACCCTAATTTGACAAGCTGCCGCCGCCACCCCACGGCGAAAAAAAAAGATACACTCCCCACCACTGCCGCCGCACCTCATATTTTTAAATTTTTAAAAATCAAACATGAAAATAAAAAAAAAAAAAAAAAAATTCGACGACAAACCAGAGTCGACCAAAATAACTCCGGTCGACACTGGTTTGTCGACCAAAGACATTCCGGTCGACACTGGTTTGTCGACCAATAATAATCCGGCCGACTCTGGTTTGTCGACCAAAAATACTCCGGTCGACTATTATGTTTTGAAAGAATTTTTTTTTTTTAAATTAAGAAAACTGGATTTTTCGACCATTTTTTGTCGCCTAAAAACATTCTCATCGACACCCTATTGTCGACGAGAGTGTGTTTAGGCGACCCAAAATAGTCGAAAATTCAAAAAAAAAAAAAAAAAAAACCTAAATTGTTTTTTTCACCGGCAACGCGGAGAAGAGACGAGGCGACAGCGACGCTGGGAGAGGGGGGCATGACGGATTTGGGGGTGGGGGAAGGGGTTTATTGCAGAAAAAAAAAAAAGATGGGGCGAAGGGGTGGGGGAAGGGGTCCGGGTTTGGCGGGCCTGACGGGTTTGGCGGTAGCGGCGGGCTCAACGACAGTGGCGGTCCGGCGGAAGGGGCGACGCGGCGCGACGTGGCGGCTGGAATTGGGGATGAAGAAGGAGGAGGAGAGGAAAACTTAGGGTTTTAAGTGTGGGGAGTGTATTTATGGAGAGTTTTTAGAGAAAGGGTACTATGGGTAATTTGGGGGAGTGCATGTATAATTTATCAATTTTAGGGGGAGTGCGTTTATCGGGGGAGTGCATTAAACAAAGCTGGAGGGGTATATTTAATTATACTCCATCCGTCCATCAAAAGTGTGCTCATTTCTTTTTTTGGGTCCACAAAAAATGTGTTTATTCTATTTAAATAGTTAACTTATGAATATTTTTTTCTATTTTATTAACAAGATTGAGTATTTACCAACAATATTCTTTACTCATTACCTCATATATTCTTTTTATAATTAAAATATATATATTTTTAAAACATGTATAAAAAAAAAATGAACACACTTGTAAATAGAGGAATATATTATATTTAGAGAAAGTTAATCTTCATTTGTTAATCATAATATTTTGGGCCACGGCCCATATGTCATCTTGATCCTTTGGGGAGATCTCTGTGGTTGGTACTTCTTCAAAAAAAAAAATTTGTTACCCTACTTTATTTAGTTGTACGTATATGTTGCATACTATGTAATTCAGACCCGTGTTTGACTTATTTTATCTTAATTTAATTTACTACTCCACTTTTTAGAAGAAGCTTTTTAAAATTTACATGTTTGAACAATGGTTTTTTTATTTATTTATTCAAACTTATAATCTCCAAGTTCCTTTTTCATTATTAAATATTGTTGGCAAATACTTGTATACACTTGGATACACCATGCCCCCTACCTATGAGTTTCCAACTATTGAGCCTTCTTTGAGACTGGGCCTCAGATTCCAGTCACACACCCATCGGTTTACTCAGTTCACCCTCAATAAACTCGCACCCACAAATTTTTTTAGTTCACCCAATAATGATTTGCACCCCCCTAATTTCAATTTCGATTTTTTATTTATATTTTATCTGCACCCACTAATTTAATGAGTTCACCTCCTAATCATATTTTTACAACAGTTATCTACACCCGCTCATTTTATGAGTTCACCCCCAAATTATTTTTTACCACAGTTATCTATACCCGCTCATTTTATGAGTTCACCCACATATTATTGTTTTACCACGATTATCTGCACTCGCACATTTTATGAGTTCACCCCAAAATAATTTTAGAAAAATAATCACATTTAAAAGAATATATTATCCTTTTATTAATGTACACAAAATATAATAAAATAAACTCTAAAAAATCGATTCACCACCAAGTCACCCATATTTTTTTAAAAAATCGTAAAAATATAATTAATAAAAAAAATCCAAATTAGCCATAAATCTCGATTTTTTACTTTTTAATTTTCCTTTCCCCTACTTTTTTTCCATTTTTAATTTTTTTTTTCCAAATTTTTTATTTCTTCCATTTTTTTTTTCCTTTTCCTTTTTTATTTTAAATTTTCCTACATTTCTTTTACATTTTTTGCATGTGTATTTTTTAAATTTTAATACAATATAATATTATAGGCATGATTTTATTATAGTCGATCGGCAGTGCACTTGAATTTCAATTTTAATTTGATGAGTAAAGGACCTGCCGAAAATTCATGCCGATCGGCGGGTGACCCAACCACCACCATGCCCGACCACCCCCTTGACGGCGACGGCGGCGCTTCCGTCCCAGCCGCTGAAGCCCAAGACCCATATTCGAATCGCAATCGCGATTCTTCACTTCCATGACAATCGACATCATCTTCCATCTCGGCAACGATCCATGGCGGCCGAAATTCTCTTCTCATTTCGACCACCGACGCGACTGCTTCGATCAATCTCCCTTGTGTTCGCGATCCAGGAGCTTCTTCGACATCAATGGCTCTCGCCTGCAACACTCGGATCGACGCCGCCTCTCTCTCGTCGTTCATCTCTGCCTAAATCGAAGCTATATTGCTTTGTCCGTCTTCTTCATCATGCTACTGTGTATCCTCTTCCTCCGGCTGACGGCAGCCCGACGGAGGAATGTGAGTATGTTGTCGATGGATCTCTAACCGGCCGACACTCAAAGCCGGTGACCTTGCTGATGAAATCTCAAACGACGACTGCTGACCTAGGGTGCCCTCCCATTGGGCTAGGGTTCCCTTCAATTGGGTTTGATAATGTGCACCCCCTATTTTCTTCAGTACACCCCGATTTGCACTTCCTCCACTTTTTTTTTTTTTTATGGTACTATTAGTTATTGGTACTGGTTTTACTATTTATTGATTGTAGTATTACTATTAATATACAAATGAATTAAAATTAATGATTACTGATTACGGTATTATTAATTATTAATTGTGGTATTACTGGTTATTGTTTGTGGTATTACTGATTGTGTGAAATTATTTATTATTGTTTAAGACATTACTGATTATTATTATTATTTTTTATGGTATTACATATTATTGATTATGGTATTACTTAATATAATTAGATTTGTGGAATTATTTATTATTGTATAAGATATTACTAATCAATGTTCATGATATTACTAATTACTGTTCATTGTATTACTGATAATTGTTTTTGGTATTATTGAATATAATTGGATGTGTGGAATTATTTGTTATTGTATAAAATTTTATTGATTAATATTAATGGTATTACCGATTACTGTTCGTGGTATTACTAATAATTGATTTTAGTATTATTTAATATAATTAGATAGGTGTAATTATTTGTTATTGTATAAGATATTGGAGTACTAATTATTTTTAATGGTATTAGTGTATTACTGATTATTACTTATTGTTTTATTGAGTATAATAAAATCATACATATAATATTATTTTGTATTAAAATTTAAAAAAATACTAATGAAAAAAATGAAGAAATAAAAAAATTTGAATAAAAACTGAAAATGGGAAGAAAAATTAAAAAGAAAAAAAAATTGAGATTTGTGCCTTATTTTGATAGATTTTTTAAATTATGTTTTTACGATTTTCTTTTTCTAAAATATGGGTGATTTAGTGGTGAATCGACGGTAACTCGACAATGACTCGACTACATATTGTAAATGTATAAATTATGGTTGATTTTATTATTATATTTTGTGTAAATTAATAAAAAGATAATATAGTATTTTAAATGTAATTATTTAAAAAAAAAAAATTGGGGGTGAACTCATAAAATGAGTGGGTGCAGAGAATTGTGGTAAAAAAAATTAGGGGTGAACTTATAAAATTAGCGGGTGTAGAGAACCGTTGTAAAAAAGAAATGATTTTGGGTGAACTCATAAAATGAGCGGGTGCAGATAACTGTAGTATAAATATGATTTGGGGGTGAACTCATAAAATGAGCAGGTGCATATAACTGTAGTAAAAAAATATTTGGGGGTGAACTCATAAAATGAGCGGGGTGCAGATAACTGTGGTAAAAAAATAATTTGGGGGCGAACTCATAAAATGAGCGGGTGTAGATAATTGTTGTAATTAAAAAGAAATAATTTGAGGGTGAACTCATAAAATGAGTGGGTGCAGATAACTGTAGTAAAAATATAATTTAGGGGTGAACTTAATGGGTGCACATAAAATATAAATAAAAAATTAAAATTAAAACTAGGGGGATACGGTGCACTAGGGGGTACGCAAATGTGACCCAATATTGTTTACTTATTGGGCGTAGCCATACAAGTTTACTAGCCAAAACATTTTATAACCAAACCAAGTTTATTATCAAATCTTCCCATTGACCATTGTTCTAACAAAAAATATGTTTTCACACAAAGCGTATATGAATCGAGTTAAGTTGAGTAGTGTAAGAATTAAATTGAAGACAATTGAGTTTGGTAGGTTTGAACTCGACCCAATAAGAAATTCGGTAAACTCTAACTAGACTCATTAACTTACATAACCATATTATAATTATAGTTAGGGCATACTGGTAAAGAAATAATATACCAATAAAAAAAACAGTTATTTTTTTTAATATTTAATTTGTAACACAGTTGTGAAAACTTTCACTTAAATAAAGATGAATTAACCCTATATGCAAACAGTTTCAATTGATTGAAATCCAAATACAAGAACTTTGGAAAGACTTGCAATGCATAATGGGCTGACTTTAACCTTATGTAGAAAGCCCATTTTCATTTAGCAAAGTCTTCGGCCAGACTATATACCCCTCCACGCTTATTACACTATGTCTCCCCTAAAATACATTTGGATACATGCACCACTTAAATTGACATATGTTAGGTGTATTTTCCCAAAATTGTCTATTACACTATATCTCCCCTAAAATACATTTGGATACATATATCTTTTTTATCTTAATTTTTTCCTTATTTTCTCCACCTTTTTCTTCCTCACCACTTTGTCGGCCACTGTCCACCGCCATCGTCGCAGCCCATCTTCAGCGTCGCCCCCATTTTTTTTTCTTCCCAACCCAAAGTCACCGCCCTTTTCTTTCTATTTTTTTTATTCTTAACCCTCTGCCCCGTCGTCGCCAACCACACCTCACGACCGCCTGCATCGCTTTCTAGAGCTATCAAAATAAATAGGCCCGTTGGGTCGGCCCACCCCCACCTATTAAAAATGTGGGTTGGGTTAAATAATACAAGCCTGTTTAAGATGCGGGCCCGTATGGACTACACCGTATGGATTGTAGATTTTGACGGGTTGGACCGCGGACGGGGCGGGTTGGCTCGCGAGCTTTTAATTTTTTATTTTTTAAGGTTAAATGAAGCATTACTTATTAATTTGAATCGTGATTGTGGGTAAGACGTGATATTAGAAATTTATGTATTCAATTCAACTTTAAATCAAGATACAAAATTACTAAATAAAATAGTGATTTGAGAATGAGAATACACCATTGTCGTCCATGTATTCACATGACTGTGTGAAAGAGATTTGAATATTTTTTTTAACTTTCTCTTTATAAATGCATAATTATCATAAGTAGATTGAGAGGGTATGTGGTGACATGTGTATTCATAAATTGATAGTTAGTGATAGTTGGGTTGATTTGTCAATTAAACTTTAGTTGAATATTATATATTTTTATTGTTGATAGTTGGGTTGATTTGCCCATTAAACTTTCGATGAATATTATATATTGATTCTGCCCTTTTGGGAATAAGATTTAAACAATATTAAGGTTTAAATATTAATTAGTTTGATTGATTTGTCAATTAAACAAAAAATCTTATTTGAGGTTTACTTTTTTATTATAAGAGATTAAAATTATTCACGTGATGTATTTAATTAAAGATTATTTAAAATTATTCGAATTTTATTTTTTTAGATTTTTAGTAATTATTTATGTATTGTTTAAAATTTATTATAATAACAAATGTGAAAAAATAAAAAAAAAATTATGAAAAAGCCCGTAGGCTAGCTCGCAATCCGTCATGGGTTAAGTTGGGTTGGGTATTTTTCAATCCGTTCCAGCCGTGGACCGGTCCGTCAAAACCCGTAAAATGATGGATTGAGGTGGGTTATGGACCGCACCGCCTCATTAGCCCGTTTTAACAGTTCTACCACCACCCTTCTCAATTTCTTGCATTTTCTCCTTCTCTTACACATATAGGATTTCGTTCATATTTTTTTTTTCAATAAAAAATTGTTGAAAATAAACATTATGGTCGACATATTGGAGTGGACATTCAATTGTTTTCTGCACATCTTGTGCATTTTGATATCAATAAATTTTTTTAAGGACTCATGATGTATGTAATGTTTGGTATCATATTTCACTCTTACATTCGAACTTTTTGTAAAAATGTCATGCATTTATAAAAAAAACATATATTATTGAATTACATTTCAGAATATAAATTTGAAAATACAACGTCTTGTTGGAATTATCTGGATTGATGATTATTAACTTATAATTAATAAATAGTACTCCCTCTTCCATATTGTATAGTGTTTTTTTCTTTTTATAAATTTTAAAAAATATTACTCTGTATTTATTTATATATGAATAAAGTAGATAAAATACAACATAAAATAAATAAAGTAAATGTGATGAATTATATATTCAAAATATAGTATATACTTTATGTTGACAGCCTAAAAAAATTACACTATTTAATGGTGTGTTTATATATTTGTCTAGGATAGATGTACCTTCTCGAATGGTTCTAAATACCATTTTGTCTATAAAATACCTCTACTAACCACACCCCCAAATTCTAATTTCTAACTCTAACTAATCTCTCCTCTACTAACCACACCCTCAAACTCTAATTTCTTCATACCTCTCACGGCCGCTGCCCCGCCGTCAGCAGCCCTCTCCCTCCCCCTCTCCCTTCTCCTTTTCTTCTGTTTTTTCTCTCTTTTTATTCTGGTTTCTTTTTCCACGGCCGCCACCCTCGCCACCAGCCGCCCTTTCCCTTCTCCTTTTCTTCCATTTTTTCTGGTTTCTTTCCCCCACCCCTACCAAGTAACTGAATAAATTGTTGTCAATGAGAAATGTATATTTTCGATCAACTATTTTTGAAATATTTAAAAAAAAAAAAAAAAAAATCTGCAATAGTGTGTCGACCATATACACTCTCGTCGACAAATTGTTATCGACGAGAGTGTATATGGTCGACACCTGTTTGTCGAAATGTATAAAAAAATAATTGTGATTTTTCTATGTTTTTTTTTTTTTTTTTTGCATTTCTGATTTTTTTGTTTTTTGTTTGGTGACCATCGGAAATGGTGGTAGCGGCGGTTAGAAGTGGTGGTGACGGTGGCGGCGGCTACATCAATTAGGGTTTTAAAGTTGAACGAAGGGTGTAGTTAATAGTGGAATGCATTTAGTGGTGTAATTTTACTAAAAGAGTATTTTAGGTTTTTTGGATGATTATTATATTATTAAACTGAGTTGAGGAGTGTATCCAATCTAAATGGTGATGTAAATAGCCCGTCCCTTACAAAGAACTTTGGAAAGACTTGCAATGCATAAGGTCTAACTATGTGCACCTCCGACTTGTGTAAATGCATTCCCCCTTCAATTTATTAATTTACTAATAGTGTAAAAAATTTAAAATACTTTTTAAGTAAAATACTATTACTAAATGCACCCCCACTACTAACTACACTCTTCTTTCAACATTTAAACTCTAACCCTAATTGCAGCCACCACCACTATCATCAGAAAAAAAAACTTTGTAATTCAAAAAAAAAAAAAAAAAAGCACTTCAAAATTTCAGAGTTTTTTTTAAATTTCGACACACTAGGATCGACCATATACATTTTCGTCGACAACAATTTATCGACAAGAATGTATATGACCGACCAATAATTGTCAAAAAAATAAAAAAATTCGACACACCAGGGTCGATCATATACACTCCCGTCGACAACAATTTATCGACAAGAATATATATGGTCAACCTGGTGTGTCGAAATTAAAAAAAAAAAAAAAGAGAGAGAGAGAGAGAGAGAAATAAGGTGATAAAATTAGGGTTTGAGGTGGGTGCATCTAATAGTGGGGTGTAATAAATAAAATACATTAAAATGATAAAAAAAATATTTAAGAAAATTTAAGAGGAGTACATCTATCCTAATCAAAATTAAGGAAGGGTGCATCAATAGGGGGTGTGCATTTAAACTGGTTGAAGGTGCAGAAGGCCCATTTTCATTTAGCTATAGTCTTTAGAACTTTATGGGCTTGTATAGTTCGATTTGGGCCAGGATTTCTCCCGAATTAAATGACTACCAGATCAAATACCCTCTATTTTTTTTTATTTTTTTTAAGTCGAAGTCATAAGTTTTTCATTTTTCTATCATAAGTTTTTTCATTTTCTTAAATAGAAAAATTCACTGTGTCTTTTTATAATTTTATCATTTATCATTCCTATCTCTTTTTACCTAGTTTCTTTCATACTTCTCCATATTTTTTTTATCTCAACTATTTACTACATATTTTAATCTCTGTACAAAAGTAAAAGTAAAACTTAAGAATACTACTTGTGTGCACCAATTTCACACCGTGTAACTGGTATACAATTTATGTCATCGTTTTAGTAAAATAATTAAATATAATTTTAATTAAATGCATGATGCAAACCGTGCATATATATATACCTGCCAAAATATTAATGTTTCTCGTGGCAATAGATAATCATACTATTATTTATATCAATCACTACAAGAAACGCCATTATAGTTTATGCTCAGGGGTGGACCCAGGATCGTGGGTTAGGGGGGGGCGATAAATTATTTTTGACATTTATATACATAGTTAAATATCTCAAAATACATAATTATGTACTTAATAGGTTAAAACCTATAATTCTTTCATGCCTATCACAAAACACAGTCAACAATTGTAGTTTATACATTTTTTTTTCTATTTATTTCTCAATATATACTATAAAGGTTATCTAGAATATTGAGATGAAATTGAGATTAGGTATTTTTTAAAAATATTTTTGACTAATTTGATGTTAAAATTGGACAATTTTTTTAATATTAAAATTAAGTTAAAAAGATAATTATTTTTTAAACACCCTAGACAAAGTATTAGACTAAAATAAAATTTACTCCAATATTTTCTTTTTTTGTCCCTTTATTTATTTTTTAAATATTTTATGCAATTAAAGAAAATAAATTTTAACACTAAAAAGCACTATTTACTTGGGCCATTTACTTTGTTTGATCACTTCCGCCATTTATTTACTTGGGCCATTTATTTACTAGACTTTCAGCCTTTCAAGGTTATATAATAATACATACTATATATATATATACGGAGTATATATATAGTAAAATGACAAAAGTTGAGGGGGGCCATGGCCACCCCCAAACAAAGCGTGGATCCGCCCCTGTTTATGCTTAAAAGTTTTTAATGACAAAAAAAATAAAAATAATGACAAAACCTATCTTTAAAAGTAATTTTTCTTTTTTATTTATTTATATGTCATTAAAGATTTTTAGCTAGAAAATTTATAATGAGATAATTTTGTCCTTAAAATACAGTTTTTTTATAGTGCAAATATAGTAAATAGGTTTCTTGAAAAAAAATCTTTGAACATAAAAAAATTTGCATCCTTTTAAGTTACATTTATTTCTATTTGACAAGCGCTTGATTATTTTTATTTAAGGGGTTACTCTTGCATGCAATTTGAATAAGATTTGCATTTTAATGTTAAAAAAATAAAATAGGTACAATTAACTTGCACACTACAAACTGTAAATATACATTACGAATTGTACACTACAAATTCAAAATACACATGATTTTACACCTAATAGTAATAAAATAAAATTTACACCTAATTTTACTATACATAATATTTTGCACCTAATTTTATTTATTTATTTATTTCCCTTTTTTGTGATTGGCTCGAGGAACCAAAAATGTGTCTAAGGAGTTCTTGATTTTTTATGTTTCAAGTTAACGCAAACGTGATGTAATATTCAATTGTTTTCTGCACATCTATCTTGTGCATTTTGATATCAATAAAATCTGACTTTAAAAAAAAAGGACCGATGTATAAAATGTTTCATATTTCACCCTTACATTCGTACCTTTTGTATTATTGAATTACATTTCAGAATATAAATTTGAAAATACAACGTCTGGTTGGAATTATCTGGATCAATGATTATTAACTTATAATTAATAAATAGTACTCCCTCTTCCATTGTATAGTGTTTTTTTCTTTTTACAAGTTAAAAAAAATATTACTCTGTATTTGTTTATGAATAAAATAAATAAAGTGCAACATAAAATAAATAAAGTAAATGTGGTGAATTATATTTGCAAAATATATATATATATATACTTTATATTGTCAGCCTAAAAAAATCACACTATTTAATGGTGTGTTTAGTTTTGGATAACCCCATCCGAATTAGAATGAGTCATCTTTCGTTACATTCTCTCCATCTAAATATTCATTCGCACCTATAATTCAAATACAATCAAGTCTTTTTTTTTTACTTTGAATCACTTGTTCTTTTTTCTACCTTTCTTGTAAATATTAATTATTTTTCTACTTTTCTTCTTTATACTAAAAACTTCAATAACAAACAATAATAAAATAAAGCAACGTCACTCTTCATCCCTCCTTACTCTCTCATTCCTATTTAAATACATTTACAATTCACAAATATGGTTCACTTTTTTAATCACCCTCTCATCCATCTATCATTTGTAGGGAGACAAAGTCTAAGGTTATCCACAACAAATCAAGTGAGTGGTAGGAATATAGTCAAATGTGTTGAAAACGTGGGAGAATTTGAGAAGTGGAATATAATAATAAATACGCGTGAACGTGTGATGGGTGAATTATTGATCTCACACACACTGTGATTGTCTACTGTCTTTACAAATTTCGACCCCTTCTCCAACCATCCATGTTGTTACAATAAAAAAACATTGTTGTTAAAAATAAACACTTAGCTTCTAGGCCACCTACGTGCGATTAGAGTCGATAACTATAGGATTATTTTTTTAATTTGTTGACAAAGTAATGTCAAAAAATATAAAAAAGAAATGTTCACCCGATTTCACCCTTAAACGATAATTTTTTTACCAAATAAATGTTATACATTATAGCAAAGTAAGGTGTTTTGCTCGAAGCATCGATTCTACTTGAAAAAGTGTGTTTGATCTCTCGAATAAGACTTTGACGCCAGAAAATCCAAAAAAATGCATAATAAAAAATTGTTAAAAGTTCGATAGACCGGCGAGTAGCGCGTAGGTGCCTCATATTCAACAAATTCTAAATAGATATTGTATTATGTGTGAGAAAATATTAGGTGGTGTTTGATTGAGTTCGATGGACATTTAGTGAAAATGAGAATTAATAGAGGGTAATTGTGGTGATTAATGAAAATAAAATATGATTTATAACACTATATTTCTTTCTAATTACCCTTATTTATTTAACTATCTTTTTTTTTTATAATTGTTTCTCCTCAATCATTCTCTTATTATGCAATAACAACCACTTTATGCATATAGTCTTATGTTTTTCTAAAAAAGTTACTCCATGCATGGTGTAATTAGTGTAATTGAACTATAATTTTAATTTAATTCTAATTTAATACTTTATGTTAAAAATTTAATTAAATAATTAAAAATATTTCTAAATTCTAAATCATTTAAAATTCAATTACAAGTACACATAATATACAAGAATTTGCCTTTTTATATATAATGGATGAGGCAAATTAATCCACTTGAGCATTGTATGAAAGGTCAAATTAATCAAATAAGAAAAACTATTCTCGGGTTGATGATACAAATTTCACACATAATTGTTGTTTAAAACATGTTGTTGCTATTTTGAGAAGGATGTATTGAGTTGTCCCTAATTCATGAAAAAATATTAATCTAATTTTAGAATAATTTGGAGTATAATAATTGACGAATTCAGATCCACAAATATAGCAACTGATAACTAACTTATCCTAAAGTGGCATTACCTATTTCTCCAACCAAAAATGAAAAGATTATTTTTTGCGTACTGATGGAAATAAATTAGGTCGGAAAAGTCTGGACTTGATTTAAAAAACTTAGCCTAATTAAGTCTGATATATAATATACAATTAATTTTTTTATAGGTTTGATCTAATCTTTTAAATAAACTGGTCAAATCCTAATAGTCTTTTAAAAGTTTATTAAAACGTAATTCAATATTTAAAATTACAAACAAAATTCACTATCAATATAAGTGTATTACAATCAATGATAAATTTAAATAAAGACATAAAAACGATTTCTCAAGTACTAAAATGAATTTAATTTTTATAAATGTTAGTATTAGATTTTAAGAATTATTTTATTATAAAATATACTACTATATATAAATATATACAAATATTTATCTAAAATTATATATATATATATATACACGGTTTTGATATGTAACTCGATAAGGAATTAACCACTTGCATAAATCACTTGTACACAGTGTACAAGTGATTTATGCAAGTGGTTGGTTTCATAAGAAACCCAATATCCGGTTTCATATCATAGTTTTGATATGGAACCAGATGGTGAGTTTTTTATGGAATCCACCGCTTACATAAAATATTTTGTATATGAAAAAATCAACCATCAACTTCTATATAATACATAATTTTAAACATGTCAATCTATTAGATTTATAAGACCTTATACAAAGTCTAACTCCAGCCTACTTTAAGTTATAGTCTAGCTCGTATTATAAATAGATCTGTTCAAGTCCTATTAAGTAACCTAACCTATTTCCACCTATAGTCACAAGTGGAGAAGTATAATACCGTGATAATTTACAAACTATAAACGAGTTCCTCCTTATACACTCACTTTCTCATTGTCATTTTCCTTTCCGGACAAAAGCTCTTTGTTTTTTTCTTTTCTTACAACAAAATTTTAAAGTTCAATTTTTCATTCACTCAAACCTCAAATTGAGTGAAATAGTATATGTAACTGAAGCTCTCTTTAAATAACATATTTTCCAACAAATTTTTTGAGTGAAATTTACGAGACTAAACCGATGAAATAATACTAAATATTAATAAACTATATACAGTGACGGAGCCAGAAATTTTAGATTGGGGGGCCCGATTTACATTACTATAAAGATAAAATAATATTATATTTAATTCATTATAAATTTTGATTGTTCCGACTCATAATAGGTGAAACGGTGTTAAAATTATTAGACAAATGTATAACTTAAAATATATTCCCTCCATCCCGTAATGACTTGAATACGTTGATAAGTTCACTTTTTAAGAAATGTGAATAATTTTTATAAATAAATGAATAAATTAGATTTTTAACCACAACAAATATATTTTAAAATTTTAACCCTTATATAGTTTTGTCAATAATTTTTGTTTACATTCATACCTCAAATCACAATCTATAAAAACCCAAGTCGTATGCTTAGTAAAAACTCACACCATATTGATGAATAAACTATTTAAGAGCTAGAGCATATAAATAATAATAATAATAATAGTCAAAATTATTGCAACCTTAATTTTGTAACATGATACCGTTAAAATATACTCTCTTAATTTTATATTGTTCATTGTTTTTGATCTTAAATATTGTTTCAAAATGTTTAGTTATTTTTAACACATTTTCTCCTAAATTATCTCTATGTAAATTTCTACACTTTCTCATTTTAATTGAAAATATATAATTTTATGTATACATTTTTTCTCCCCCTCTCTTTAAAGATATTTTAGGTAAGTTGACATTTGTTTTTTAACCCATTATCACCATACAAGACCTGGTAAATGATCAACCTCTCAATTGCCTAATTAGGATTGAAAGCAGATTCTCATGCTCACTCTCAGACTTTGCTGAAATATCATTCAAATCTAGTGAATTTTTTTTGAGGCCATAACAGTGTGAGTTCATTAATTTTAGTTTCAATAGTCTTTGATTTTTTTTTTTTTTTGAATTTACAAGATCACTATTAAAGGTTAATACACTTTTAAGTCCAATTACTTTAACCTGAAATAGATTAATCTGGAATCGTTTCCCTCCAATCGTAAAGAAATAGGAAGACGAATGTACTCTTTGTCTACAGTTATGTTCAAAACTCATTTTTCAATACGAGACAAATTCTCCACACTAAAGTATGTTCGTAAAGAAAAATAGAGAAAAAATAAACGGTAAAGATCCATCAAACACCAAGTTAAAAAAAAAAACTATCAAGGATAACCTAAAGTTAAATGTCTCATAATAGGGAAGATAGGTCATGTAAGGCATACGGAAAATAAACTAGAAACTGACAAATAAAAATCAAACTAAAGTACTAAAAAGCTAAAAACAAACCGTAAAATAATGAGATCAATGGATAACTCACTCGATTGACCACTGTAGAGTTGTTAAAGAGGATCGACTCGTTGATCTCAATTATAACAAAAAAATAAAATACTAATTCCGAAAATGAATCTGTCGAAACAGACTAGTGAGGCAGCTAGTGGGATGACGAGTGCTACGAGGTGTGAGCTCAAAAATATTTAGGAGTGTTTTAGACTAAAATGGGTGAAAAAAAGTCACAATTTAAAAAATGAAATAATGTTGGGGTATTAATTTGATGTATTTAAAAATAGTTAATGTGAGTCTCATTCAACAAATATACGTACACATGTCTCTATATGTATTTATTAGAAAAGGGGTGTGAGAGAATCAGAGATTGGCATGAACCATTCATCATGACAAGGATAAGATTAGACATTATTAAATTAATTAGAGATGAGAAGAAATAAAAATTAAAAAAAGGGAATGTTGAAAGATTCTAGCCGGGTGAACTGAACCCCACACGTGACGAAGAAACCCGTTATGGCGGTTCGAGATTGGACACACACCTCTCAACTGGGACCCACCACCCTCCTTGGTCTTCCAATTTCATTTCATTTACATTTGAATTTGCATCTCACTTGAATTTGAATTTCACTTGAATTCGCATTTATTTTGAAAATGGAACCAGTAAGACACAGAAGTGGTGTGAGAGACAGTGAGTTGGACTCGTTTGACTTTTGACCAATTGGAAAAAAGGCATGAACTTTTTTATATATTATTTTAAAAAGAAAGAAACAAGCAAGAAGAAAAGTCACACTTTCCTCCCTGCTTCCTCTTCTCTCAATTCTTGAACAATATATATACGCTCACAACACCCCCATTCTTATTACTACAACTTACACTCCCACACCTCAATAAAAATTCCTTTTCAATTCAAAGTCTTTAGCTTGTTGAAACATTTACCCTTTTACTACAAGGTATGGTATGCTCCTTCAATTTCATTTTTCTTGATTATTTTGTCAAAGATTCAATTTTTATGATGTGGGCTTTGGTCTTTGTTAAACAATTTCTTTCTTGTTTGATTTTCTTCAGGGTTTGATGCGCTGTGATTTGGAGATGGAGGGTGGGGGTAAAATCGGAATTTTGAATAAAAATTGCTCAAATTTGCTTGAATTAGCTGCCACAGATGATTTAGCTGGATTTATTTATGAAGTAGAGGAGAAGGGGTGTGATGTGAATGAAGGTAGCTTTTGGTATGGGCGAAGTTTTGGGGCAAAAAAGATGGGGTTTGACGAAAGAAGCCCTGTCATGATTGCTGCTTTGTATGGTAGTACTGAGGTTTTGAAGTATATAATTCAATCTTGCAAGGTTGATGTTAACAAGGCTTGTGGCTCAGATGGGGCCACGGCTCTACACTGTGCTGCAGCCGGAGGATCGTGGCCGTCCGTTGAGATTGTAAAGCTCTTGATTGCGGCATCTGGCGATGTGAACGCCGTTGATGCTAATGGGAAGAAGCCCGGTGATTTGATTGCTCCTTGTGTGAAGTCTTCAGCTAGTTTGGAGAGGAAAACATTGGAGATGTTGTTGAATGTGGAGGGGGGTAAAATTGGGATTTTGGAGAAGAAAGAGTATCCGATTGATGTATCTTTACCGGATATAAACAATGGGGTATACGGTAGTGATGAATTTAGGATGTATAATTTCAAGGTGAAGCCTTGCTCGAGGGCGTATTCTCACGATTGGACGGAATGCCCTTTCGTCCACCCGGGGGAGAATGCGAGGAGGCGTGATCCGAGGAAGTATAGCTACACGTGTGTCCCTTGCCCTGAGTTTAAGAAGGGTAGTTGTGGAAAAGGCGATGGTTGTGAGTACGCTCATGGCGTTTTCGAGTCCTGGCTGCATCCCGCGCAGTACAGGACTCGTCTTTGTAAGGACGAGATTGGCTGCTCGAGGAAAGTCTGCTTTTTCGCGCATAAGCCTCAGGAGTTGCGCCCGTTGTACGCCTCTACGGGCTCTGCTATGCCGTCTCCCAAGTCAATTGGGGTTAATTCGGTTGATATGACAATGATGAGTCCGTTGTCAATTGGCTCAACGCCTCCCATGTCTCCGAGTGGAGGAAGCATGTGGCAGAGCAAGGCGAGCATTGCGTCGCCTGCGATGCCGCCTGCTCTGCAGCTCCCGGGGAGTCGTCTCAAGTCTACATTAACTGCAAGGGATTTCGATATGGATTTGAAAATGGAAATGGATTTGAAACCTACGAATCTCGATGATTTTTTCGGGTCTCTCGATAATTCGATGATGTCGCCTATTCGACAAAACATGAACCATCTTCGAGCAAGCTACCCGTCGAACGCGTCATACGCGTTCGACTCGTCTGCAGCTGTCGCTGCAGCCATGATGAATTCGAGGTCCACGGCATTCGCGAAGCGTAGCCAGAGCTTTGTCGATCGAGGCGGGGTTAACTACCGCCCCGGGATGTCCGTTTCTCCGAATTCCCCGATGATGCAGTCGAAACTTTCGACTTGGGGTTCGCCTGACGGGAAACTAGACTGGGGGTTCAACGGTGACGATGCTAGCAAGCTAAGGAAGTCGGCCTCGTTCGGTTTTCGGAGCGGCCCGACTCCGAGAGCGGACGAGCCGGACGTGTCGTGGGTGAATACATTGGTGAAGGATGTTCCAGGGCAGAAGAAACATGATATGATGATGCCTCTTTGGGTTGATCAAATGTACATGGAGCAGGAGCAGATGGTGGCTTGAAGATAGATTAATTCTTTGTTATAATACTAGTATTAGAACATGACAGACAAATTGGTTCTTGAAGATGAAGAGGACTAATCAGATAATATGTGGTATTTTTTTATTTTTTCCATACATTGGACTAGCCTTTCCTGCATAATTTTCATAGGAAACCAACACATTTCCTCCTGTATTTTTATTTGAATTATATGTATCTTACATATTCACTAATATATGTCTTAATTTTTATTTTTAATTATTGAATTTTGATCCAGCTTTAAATATTCTAGTAAGGATTTGAGCAATTATTGAGCAGAGAAAATTATGTATCAACTCAAATGGTGTGATACGGCCTTTCTTGAAATCATTTGTATTTATTTATATTTTGAAACTCATTTACTCTCAACTAGATTAAAATAAACTCATCAGACATCTAAATATTTAGTAAATTAAACTTGAGACTTACTTTATAATGAACAATTAAAGTTAAACAATTAGTTCAACTCAGTTCGATTAAAAGACTGTAAATTTAAAGATAAATGTGGAAAAATAGCTGATCCGACAATTATTTAAAACAAAATTTAAGTCCAAAAACACTTACAAATAATATGAAAACTGAGGGATTATATATTTACGAAAATCATACTTTAGTTTACTATAATTGCTACTTTGGGTTAAATTTCACCTAGATAACGTTATTTGACTCGGGACGCCGATGTCTTAAAAAATACAAATGAATAGAGATGTAATCAAATTAAATTGTTTGCAAATAAAGGATTCGATTGCCGAAGTTGGCTCGTATAAAGTACAATGATTTTTAATTTATATTTTTCACACTTAATGTTTATGATAAATATAAAAATATGTAATTGAGCTTATTTAATTAAATGCAACAATAGAACTTAGAAGATATATAATTTTAGTTTTTGCAATTAATTGGTAAATAAGGAGTATAATTTAAAATTTATATCATTAAGCTTGTTTAGGGTCATATACACACCATTAATCTTGAAAAAGCTTGTGAATATTTAATAATTAAGTTCGAAATCGACTCAATAATAAACAAGTCAAGCTCGAACGCTCTACGTCGGCTTGACTCGGTTCAATTACATTACTACAAATGATCGAATGTCAAATTTTGAAATTAAATAACATACTATAATTAACAAAAGATAAGAAATTTGGAACATCTAAAACTCAAAAAAAAAAAAAAAAAAGGAAAACATGTGAGTAATGACATGACCACCAATATATTTAAACAATCAATATTTTTTAAAACTCATAAAATGAATCATGCATACAAGTTTATACAAAGTTTAAACCGGAGTGAGTACTTTATTTTATTTTAAAATGAGTGTGAGTAGAATGAACATATCTATTCTCTAAGAATTCACTCTCAATTGGATATTGAAGTTTGAGAATTTTGGATGATCTGGTAATTCCTTGTGGAATTAATAGTCTAAAAAAGTAGTATAAACCTTTTAATTTATTCACCTTTTTGTGATTAGATTATTGATATTAATAGGATATTTTAGCCATAACATCCACTCGTGGAATTTTTGGAATTCAGCCAACTTGGTTGTAATAAATAACTAAACATGAAAGGGAAAGGATTTTTGGAATTTGTGAAAAATGGGAGCTTATAGTGCAAAATGTCGCATGTTTTGTGCTAGCTAGTGGAACTCACCATCATATACAATAAGTTATTTTTATTCTCATACTCATCATTCTTTTATATATTGTGTAAAAATTAAGTTATTTTGCTTTTATTCGTATCAAATTCATCATCAATTCCAAATTCATTTCACTTTACTAATCGATATTTTCCCATACAACTTTGTATTCAAACTTCACCGCTATATTAAATCATATTAGGAATGACAATGAGACAGGGGTTCAAACTCGGATCTACCTTGAATCCGTTTTGTGTGGATTAATTAGGTATAAATTCAGTTTAGTGGGCATGGAACAGATCGTGATTTTTGTCAAATTCGCCCCGTTAACTAAAATTCAGATTCACTATATATAAATATTGTAATATTTAATATATGTGTGTTTATTTATATAAATTTATATGCGGATTAGTGTATATATATTTGTGTAGAAATATTTCATATGCAATTTTTTTAGTATAAGATAAATATGAAATGTTATTTTAAATAATTTTATATTTAATTTAAATTATTTAATGTTAAAATAAAAATATTGTGTATATTAAAATTAATTTAAAAATAATTAAAAAAATATGTGGGGGCGGAACTGGAAATTTTCTTGGGTTGAATTCAGGAAAATAATTTCATGAGAAATTTAGCACGTATGCTTGAGCTCTTATGTGGGGTGCCTTCACAGTCATACTTCATCAAATTTATAAAATCAATTTTTTTAATATCCTCAAAAGAAAAAGATAAAAAGGAAATGAGAATTATTAGTATTTTCTAATACTCACAAATCTTTCATGACATGCCATGACTCATGTATATATCATCACCATTTTTACAAATTAAAAGTTGGCGATTATTATGATAAAGGTGCAAATAATTGTGACCATATACAAAAATGGCTAAAATAGGCATGAAAACAATAAGGCTATGCTTATTTTCAATTTTAAAATTTTGGTTTTGAATCTAAATTCTACCATTGTTTATTATCACAATTTTCAGTTTTCCTATTACACATTAAATTGACATGAACCACACGTACTATTATTCTTCACAAGAATTTTTAAAACTCAGAATTTTTAAAATTAACTTAAAGTCGAAAGTAAAGAAGGGCTAAATAATAATTTATGTAGGTGATGAACACGTAGTTTAGATTTGTGGAGCAAAATGAATGAGATAAAAGCAATAGTATTATTGATGGACAAGCCTACTTTATGATTAAATATCTATTTGTCGTTATGTACATGTGTTTTAGCCTAAAAAAATCATTATTAAAAATGGTTGGGCCAAAAAACAGTGGTGTAAATGTGTCAAAATCTAATGAATTGAGGGCCATCACTGTTTAGTAAGTTCACTGCATTTGATTTGCCTTAACGGGACTAGCATATATCCCATTCTAAATAACTAATGTCTAAGAATTTGGGGCTAAAATTAAAACACAAATACTTATACGAAATATAGTAAATTAATCTACATTTTAGATAAAAATTTACTGCTCAAATTAAAATAAAATAATTTTTTCACCTCCCAAGTTCCAACTAATGTCTTACAACATCACAAAAATTATGTTAAGAACAAAATATTATCACTTTAAGACTAAAAATATACTATTACAAATTAAAAAATATTTTGGACACATCATTTTTTGAACTTGTAGTAGTATACTTTTGGGAGTGACAATAACTTAGCCATGTATTAGTTACAATACCTTGGTCTTATAATAACATATTTTAGCCTTTGAAGTATTGTATTTTTTTTTTTTTTATCTTAGTAGTTACAAAATATTTTGTGCTATAAAATGTGTTAATGTAAGACAGAAAATATCCTACTAGACAAAAATTATGTTATTATAAGATTTAAAGTATATTACTATAAGTTTAAAAATATTCTATAAGTTTAATAATACACGTTATAACTTATAACCGTGAATTTTTGGACAATTCGAATTCGGGTTATGACCGCAAATTTCTAAAAATTGTTTTGATTAAACCTATTTCATAAAATATTTCACACATTTCTCACCGTTATATACCACTAATTTAAAAGGCAATCAGATAATGGCACATATACCCCATCATTCTTGAACAATGTATTAATATAACAAGATTGAAATTAGGTCATGTTTTGATTAGACGATGTTAAGTCTGGGATTTGGTGGGAAGATGAAAGAAAAATTGATATAAGTTGACTTGGTTCTAATATATACAACGGGGTCTAAAATAAAATGTAATCACATTATTTAAAATTCAATTAACAAGAATTTATCTAGATATGGTGTAAATTAAGTTCACATTAATTAACTCTTTGTTTTAAAGTAATATTGTAATACATTTAAATGAATATCACATTTAAAAAAATTGATTTATATATTATTCTTATTAAAATCAATAATTAGTGCATGATATTTATATTTTCTCCATTCACAAATAAGTGATGATTTTGATATTTTATGCTTATACACAATTAAACGACGTTTTAATTTTTTTTTTTTGTACAATCTCTCAATTTTACCTTTAAAACTTACTTTTTTTAATTACGAAATCTTTCATATTCTTACTTCTCACATGTTAAGATTTCTCCTCGTATAAACTTCTTAATATATGAAGACTAGATGAGCACCCGCATATTAATCTTAAATCGACACATCATCATATTAAACTCCTATTAGTATAACTAGTAGGGCACCCGTGCGTTGCACGGTCTGATATGTTAAAAAATGTGAGACATTTAAAATTTAAAATATTATTTATAATGTGTGTTAATTTTAAAATAATACCACTAACTTACTATATCTAATTTATAAAAATAATAAAATAAACATTGATAAGATGTTAGCTAAATTATTAATCTTAAAAATCTTGTTACATTGATGTTTTATACTATATAAATTTAAATTTAGCATACAAATAAATAAAATTAATGTGAAATTAAATATATGTATGTTTATGATACAACAAAATTATTAAATTACTATAAAATGTTAAAAAATATTATGATAATTTTGGTGACATAAATTGCATTCAATTAATTAATGAGATAATCGAAAATCAATAGTAATAACTTATAAAAAATAAGTAACGTAAAACTTATCAAACTTAAATATTAAATTATTATAAAATCATACATTTCTAAAAACTTCATGAAACACTACATTTTTTGTGATATTACAATCACGATTGTTGTCATGACATAACAACATTTTCAAACCACGACAATTTGTTATTTTAGATACACAACTACATATAATTGACCATGACTAAATACACTTTTTTTTTATAAAAAAACACCTACATTAGAAAATGACTGCCCTTAACTTTTATTAATAGTTATAGCATATGACATAATCAACGGAAAATGTCTACGTTGAAACTTGAAAGACAATCTAGGATCAGAAGAGATCAATGTAAGTCGCGGTATCAATACCAGTTGTCCACAACTACTTCCAGTTAGAACCTTAGTTTCAAGAACTTTATCACCCAACCTGGTTATAACCAACCTAACAATAGAAAAAAAATTATAGATAAAACAAATGCAAAATTTTAAACTATAAAAAATAAATAAAGAAAAAGTTACTAAAAATAAATGACACAAACCTGGTTCCATTGCATAAGCCATTTAAGTGATCTATATTTTTCAATAACATTACTGACGTTCCAACTTTCAAATTCAATTCATTATCATGTACACCAAAACACATCAAACTATTCAAAAATTCTGGAGTATGGACATTAGCCAAATTATCAACATTCAGATCAAATCTGCAAGGACTGTTGGAGCTCAAATAAGTACGTGATTCCTTTTCATTTAACTGAATCATGTGCTCATTTATTGACCTAACAACATATAATGTGGGTGCAAGAATAACTATACTTTGTAAATAGTTATGATCATCCATCATATTCTTAAAATTCGAATAAATGTTATCAACAATAGTAGAAATCGGATCATCACCACACTTTAGCTAAATATCCTCAGTAATTTGTACATCAGACCCATACTCAATTTCTTTTCATATAGTACCATCTCCAATAGATGTTATCAATTCAGAAAGATAATTCAATTCATGTAGAAGTTCATCAGATCTCTGGTTTTGAAGCCTCATGTTCTTAGTGAGTTTCAAAAGTGTACAATCATTCCACAAATTAGATGAATTGATAGTAACGTGAACGATATGCTGCCTAGTTCCTTTTGGAATAACGAGTAATATTTGACGAAAATCACCTCCAAGCACAACAGTCTTACCGCCAAAAGGCAATTTAATTAGATGGCAAAGGATATGTGAACTGCATAATATCCTTCAAAGTGGTATCAAGAGCCTCAATACAATATCTTTTAACCATTGCCGCTTCATCCCATATTATAAGATCACATTTAATCAAGAGCTCAGCAAGAGGACTTCCTTGATGAATATTGCATGTAGAATATTTAGTAACATCAATTGGAATGAACAATACGTTCACCTGTAAGAAGGAGTGAAGTTATACCACTCGAGACTACATTAATTACAATATTGCCCTTAGACCTCAAACATGCTGACAAAGTTTTCCATATAAAAGTTTTACCTGTTCCACCATATACATAAACAAAAAACACCCCAGCCTTACCGAATTGAATGAAGGTAATTACACTATCGTACACACCATGCTGTTCATCACTAAGTTTGCTAATTAAATCCTCATACTCTAGCTTCAAACCAACCCTGTTGTATGTAAACTCATTCAAAATCAATTTATTTCTATATGAAAAGTTCGGATCATGGCATGGTTTACCACCGGCATGCCTTCAAAATCTTGCAAAAACTTACCAAGAGTCTACAACATATTATCAATTTTTGTCAAACAACAACTCTTGATTTCATCGTCTGTAATCCTAAATTCTAGATTTGGGATTTTTGTTTTGGGATTGAAAATTCAGATTTGGGATTTTGAAATTTCATACCTGTTCTAATTTGAGATTTAGATTTAGGATTTTAAAATTCTACTCTACAAATACACATAAATCTTGCAAAAGTCAACCCTATAAATACCAAAATAAACACAAAACATAAAAAAAAAAAAAAATTGGATTTTAAAATCCACTAAATTTTGAAATTCAGATTTCAAAATCCCCCAAATCCCAAAACAAACATCCCCCAAGAAATCACAATTAAAATTATATTAGTTAATTATGATATAAAATAAATTAATATAAAATTTTCATTTTTTCGTAAGTAAAAGTGTGATAAATTTATACAAAGTAATCAAAATTTAGAGTTGCATGTTAATTTAAAGTAAATTTAATTGAAATTCAGAGTTGCATCTTTTAGAATTTTAATAAATTATTATGCAAAGTAAATTATGTGAAATAATATAATCAATAAAAGTTCTCTCAGTCTATTATAAAAAATATCATCAGAGAGATGTCTCCAACACATTTTCCAAACATCATAAGGTCAACCCAACGAACCTGATGTTAGTAGCGTAACAAATGAAGTTCTCATCGAAGATGCTGAAGCCAAATGGCTAACCTCGTCCATACCATCAACATACTCTGTATCATCTTCCAACAAACATCTAGCAAAGCAAGCTTCCCGAAATGTTGGATGAATTACTCCATTGAATTTCTTCAAATCATCATAATATGTATGTCCACGAACTACATTCAAGAGTATTCTCAAGTAATGTGCCTCACCAGAACCAAGAGGAACATAACAAATACATTAGATTGAAAAATCTCTCTTTCTTTCAACCCACTCTCTAATTTTCGACTTATGTACGAAGAATTGTGGTATTTCAGCATAAGTCAAATTTCTTGCTTTAGAATAATTCTTGTTGAGTTCAAACCAAGCTAAGAACATGTTTTGCTTTACCGATGGTCTTTCCAAGATCGATTCCAAAGATACACCATCACCAAATAAAACAATCTACTGATTAGGAAGATGAAATCCCAAATGTTCAACTCAAGGATTTCTATAATTAATCTCAAACCCTAAAATTCTCCAAGCAGCTTCACATGGAGAAATGTAGCTACAATCATAGTACATTTTAATTTCATCTAAATTTGCTTTCCCATCAGACTGCTCCTTACTTTCAAAGAACGATACAATAACACAATCATGTCCTTTGTTGACATAATTGAACAGGTATTTTATGGATCTTAATTGATTACACCATTCAACATAGATGTGTGCACCATATATACTTCAAAAGAAGATATTGATTATGGGGAACAACGTGTATATTATCCAAAACAGAGTCCTTCTTATTCAAAGTCCTTTTATCATCCCTTCGCCTATAAATAGGATAACCATCTTCATCAATAGAAGACTCTGAAACAAATCTTCTAAGAAAATATTTTGTACATGAACCTTCATCGGTCATGTAAGAAGAACTTGGATTTGCAGCACCACAAGGACCATGAATCATTAAATCACAAACAACATTAAAATATTGTGGATCATTTTCCTTATCGGGTAACTCAGCAGAAATAATGCGATCAATATCATTCCCAGATGGAAACTGTAACAATTTTAAAAAAATAAGATAAAGAATAATCAATTATAATAAAAACCTAATGTAGCAAGATTAAATATATACAAACCTCATTGTGATTTTCAAGAAACACCAATATATGTGCATGGGGAAGACCTCGCTTTTGGAATTCAATAGTATAAAGAACTGCAGATAAAATTATAAAAAATATTAAAATATAAAATGTAGTGAATACATGTTATTAAATGAAAATAAAATTATAAATTTAAAAGAAAAAATAAATAAATTTAAATGCTTGCTTTAACATTCTCAAATAATTTTTTCTTTGAAATATCATTTAATAATCCTTCAAGTTTAATCTTAAATATTCGACATATTATATCTGGACAATCTTCAGGATTAAGTCCATTCTGTTTTAAAAAACATACAATTTCAGACCATTTTTTATTGCACGTGAAGGTTATAAATAACTTAGCATAATCGACCCATCTACAAATTATCATTGCATCTTGATAATTTTGAATCATGTTGCGTGCACCTCCAATAAATGAAGGTGGCAAAAATAACTCGTTTTCCCAATGTACGCGCATCTGTCTCACCATCTAAAACTACATCCTTAACACCACTATACATTTCACCACGAAACTCTAATTGATGTGTACTTATGTATTTAAGTCTACGAGCCTCAACCATAGTATAGGCATCAACAATAAATTGCTGAGTGGGTCTTTATTAAGATAAAATCGTAGAAGGTTCACCATTCCTATGTTGAAGTCGAAATGCAAAGTACTCTCTAAAACTAATGGACTTGCGTGTTCCAGCTCTATGCAGAACAGATGTAGCAAACAAAATATCCTTTGTATATCCATCCTTACCATATGGGAAAAGAAGTGGATATTGCAAAGCAAGATAGGACGAATTCAACTCTATAATGCGTTGAAGTTCACCAGCATAAGTTTCTACAACAATATCGCGACTACCTAGAGTTTGATCAAGGTCACCAACAACCACAACAGCAACCTCAGAGATAGTAGTTAAGTTATACCTTTTAGGATCATGTCCCCTTTTAGCAATCAATCTCATAGTAACATTAGAATTTCCTTCAAGAAATCTATGTCTGGCCTCTCGAAATTTCTTTGCAAGAACATTATAACCATCCAACATATTTTTAAGATCAATTACTATTTCAACATGTAATGTATTGATGTGTAGATTTGGCCTGTTATTAACAAAAAATAAGATTAATATAAAAAAAAGCATGGAAAAAATTATGTAATTGAATATTACAATATAAATACCTAACAATGTTTATTCTGTTGAAAATTTCGTTCTCAGTGTCATAAATGTATAATTGAGCAAACTTTGGTTGAGATCCATTTTATGGCAATAAACCACTCACTCTATGATAATTTTGTCCATGCAAGCGGAACACAGTTGGAGCGCATCCGGTATTAAGACTTCTATCAATCTTTCCACCCAAAGAAGTAAATGAGAACATACTATTAAAAGCACGAACATTATCCAAATAATGTTTGCTCTTTGTAGTATTACCCCAAAGTAGTTCTTAAAGAATTGGAGGAGGTTGATGCATATATGGTAACTGTATTGAGTGCAACTCAATGAGAATTTTGGTCGTTCTAAAACTCGACAGGACTTTAACCTTTCATCAAACCAGAACATTGCACCACAAAATTGACAACTATGAATAGGATCCCCAATATCCCAATAGTCAATAGCTTTGAAAAAAAAGGCAAACGTTAAAACATGTTCAATAAAAGGATACTTAATATTAAAATATAAATACATCTATATACATAATATTAAAAAAAAAAAATTATTAATATATATATATGTGTGTGTAGTTACAATATTTTAATATATGAAACTGTTATAACTTACATTGTATGTGACTATCAAGATCACATGTATATTAATTTGGAATAGTTTGCTTTTCTTCAAATATTTTTGACGAAATTTTGGGATTTTTTGGGTGAAATGCGAGGGGTATACTTATCACAATAATTCTTTTAATTTTAGAATTGACATTATACATATCACTAATTCCAAAAATATAAATTAGATGGGTGTCCTAAACAATCGCGTGTGTGCGTATAGACATGGCCTAAGTTTTCAAATCTATAAATATTTTTAAACAGTCTAATTAATATGTTGGGACACGCATTTCATTAATAAAAAGACAGAAAACAGGTGTCCCACTTTAAAAAATAAACAAACATAATTATTTAAAGAATATTTCTTTATCTAGTGGCATGAAGGAATAAAGAAGCAACTCTGGAAATTCTACCGGCAAATCGACAGCCTTACCGTTACGGATCATCACAATAGATGAGGGTCTTTCCTATCCACGTTAAGGGATCTCTTTCAGTACCAGATTCGAGATAAGCGGTGTAGTAGAGCTAAACGGGTGTTTAGGGGTGGGTGATCCTTCCTTTCACCGTCGTAGCTGCAGTCGCACCACCGAGGGACGATCCATGAATTAGTTTGCTTCAGAGTGCATTTCTTCTCGCCACAATGCATTTCTCCCCGCCATAGTGCGTTCTTCTTCGTCGTAGTGCGTTCCCTCCCGCTATAGTGCGTCCCTCCATGTCGTTGTGCGTCTCTATCATCTTCGTCCACATCAATGAATTTCATAGTTTGGAATGCATGGTGACTTGGAATAAAATGTGCATTTCAGAATCTGAAAAGATTGGTGAGTACTCACAATCCCTATGTTTTATTTTTGATTTAATCGAAAGTATCAGTTTTGGTTGGTAGTACTTGGAAGTCCATTTTGAAGTTTGTAAACATTTGTATTGAGAAGTATGAGTTTGTTGATATGTTATGTTTGTTAAAAGCCCGTGCAGTTATTAATATTTTCTGTTATATAGTTTCCATATATATTTGATAGATATTAGATATGCCTTAGATATCATATACAGTATACGCATATGTACGCGTGTATATATATACCTCTTGGTTGTGTTCTTCTAGTCAATTAATCTGGTAATATATGTTATCAATATGTTTTGTTTATTCGATTTTTTCAATTTGCGATTTGATATTTCGTAGAGAGAGAGAGAGTAGAAGCAATGAGGAAATTGGATCTGTGGCCGGTGATTTTCGAGAAATAATGGAATCGGTGTTGGACATTCCTTGTCGCTTTTGCAGTTATTGGAACCATTATCACTAAATTCTCCCTCGGCTAACAAAGGAGAAGGCCAACAACTCAAATTTTGTACAGAGGGACAAAAAGTAGTAGGTTTCTATCTCTTTGGTTTCAAACCCTATGAACATTTCTATCGATATGAGATTTGTCTCTAATTTTGTTTATATTTAAGAATTTGGTTGTACGAATTATAAATTAGTACTAAAACCTGGTTGTTCCTTTTATAATTTGCAGTTAATTCAAATTTGTTGAGTATTTTGTTATGTGCGATTTTTCCTTCTTTATTCCAGTAATATGATCAAATATTTTGATCTAAAAAAGCTTTCTAAATTTATATGTAAAATATAATAGATCATCGGGTTGGATATGGTAGAAGCATCCAAATGTTTTCAACTTTTGTTGTGGGTAACTCCCACAATACATTGGATGGATCGATTAAATTAATATACACGTTCTCATTTTCAAGGTTCAATTGATTATCAAATTGATCCGGGAAGCCCTAAAACATTAATTGAGAAATTAATTAAATATTCTGACTTTAATAAATAAAGATATAAATAATATACATATCTATATAAAATAAAATATAAACCTAACCATCCAATCGCGATAACTGTTATGATTCGGCGGTGCGTATTTTAAGAAGAACCTAAAAGTATCGCTCGGATACTCTTTAATGATATGACGATCGATATCAACTTTTTTCATAAAAAGAGTATCTACATGTGTAAAAAAACATTATAGATGATATAAAGCTATTAAAGAAATGAATTGAAATATAATTAATACCTCTCAATGGTAGAGAATTCATCTTAGTATGAAAGTATAAAAATTCTTCTGAATGTTTTAAAGTTCATGTTACCCTCTATATTTATATAGAGGTATAAGTGTTGAAAATAAAAAAGTCGAAATAAAATTAACTAAATGAATAAAATATTATTTTTAGAAATTTACCTTAATCGCAATAATTAAAAATATTTTAATTAGTCATGAAATTTTTCGTGTTAAAAACTAATATCAGACCGTGGAAAAATATTTTAATTAGTTGGCAAAATTAGATATTTAGAAAAATATTCTATAAAACATTCAAATTCAAACTTGATATAAGGAAAATATAATGATGACAATATAGGATGGATATATTTATTTTTTATAAATTCACAACAATCCATACGTGGAAGTGTATATTATATTTGTAAATTTCCGGATACAATAATTTTCCGTGCAATAATAATATACTTATATAGTATATGGGTATCTTAGGAAATCAATAATTTTATATTAAATAATATCTTAAAAGATGGTATGACTATATTTATTTAAAATTGTCAACTTAACTGAAAGGAAACTTTACCTAATTGATAAAATAGATTAAATTAAATATTAAATTCATTAAATTTAATATTAATTAATTTAGAGAACATCTATATTATATAATACACTCATATTAATTAATGGCTACATTATATGGAGGTGGATTGTGGCTAAATTATATATGGCCGTGGATTGTGGCTAAATATAATTCGATAACTACTAAATTAATGGCTCTCTTATAATTTTATTAATCTGTAATCAATTCCTTGACAATTTCCTTTTTCTCAATACAATTTCATGGAAAATTATTTAAAAAAGTAGTTGACAAATACTAATAGGTTATTTATGAATTTACATTATTAAAGAAAAATTAAAAATCAATTTATGAGTGATTAGTGATATTAAATTATTATAATTTATTTATTTAATTTTGTAAACATGACTAATTAAAAATATGTAAATATAAGTTATTGATAAATGCTGGAATTATGAGAAATTATGACATAAAAGAGATTACATCGCATATATATATATAATCAATATAAAAAATTATAAGATTTGAAAAAAAATTCTTTATATAATTTCAACTTGTATTACATAGAATTTACAATGATTCAAAAATATATAGAATTAACGTAGCATTTTGATAATTTAGCCATTATTAATCTTGAAAATCTAAATAATTTAGCCATTAATTTAGTTATTTAATATAATTTTAGCCATTATTAATCTTGAAATCTAATTAATTTAGCAATTAATTTAGCTATTTAATATAAATCCGATTTCAAGTTTAATAATTCAATCTAAAATGTCAAATTTTATTAGACATTATTACCTTTATTAAATTATAGAATTATTAATCTAACTAATCAAGTTGTATTTTGCTAAATTAATGGCTAAATTAAAATTTTATTAATCTAAAAATATGTAAATATAAGTTATTGAGAAATGCGGGAATGATGAGGAATTATGACGTAACCCCTAGATTACATCTCATAAAAGTTATAAAATTTGTAATAAAATTTGAAAATACTTTTCTTATATATATATATAAATTTGAAAAAACTTTTCTTATATAATTTCAACTTGTATTACATAGAATTTACAACGATTCAAAAATATATATAATTAATGTAGCATTTTGATAATTTAGCCATTATTAATCTTGAAATATAATTAATTTAGCCATTAATTTAGCTATTTAATATAAATTTAACCATTATTAATCTTGAAATCTAATTAATTTAGCCATTAATTTAACTATTTAATAAAAATATGATTTCAAGATTAAAAATTTAATCTAAAATGTCAACTTGTATTAGACATTATTACTTTTATTAAATTATAAAATTATTAATCTAACCAATCAACATGTATTACATAGCTAAATTAATGGCTAAATTAAAATTTTATTAATCTGACTAATTAATTCATGACAATTTCTTTTTTAATTTAATTAAAATTAAAAAAAATCGAATTAAATTAGATTAAATAGATTGTATATGGACTCTTTTAATTATATGTGGGCCAAAGGCCCGTTGATTAAAACCCTTAAATACATTAGGGTTAAAATGTTACAAACAAAAAGTTAATTCACAAAAGAATTAACATATAACATTAATGGATAGAGAGGCGGCGACGAAGGGAGCAGTAACGGCAGGAGAGTCAGCGATGGAGCCGAAAGAAAAAACAGTGGAAGACGGCGATGGAGGAGGGGTTTACTTCATCCTAGTAAATGTAAATTGTTTTTTTTAATGGTTTTTTATATGTTTTACAACTAAACTAATGAATTTATTTTAAATGTAAATTATTATCTATAATGTGTTGAAAAATGTGTAACGGTGGCGATATCATTATAATCATCAGACAATTTGATTAAAAGCCTTGATGACAATAGATTTTGATGAAAATAGTTTTTAATTATTGCGATTTACCGAATTCTTTGTTGTAAAATTGGTAAACTGTTTGATGTAGAGATGAATTTAGATTCACGAAAAGCATAAACTCGTGGGAGGAATTGATTGTTAGAAGATCTATGATTTTTTGCTGCAAAATTTGGTAAATCGCAATAGATGCGTAGGTATATTAAAAAAGCAAATATATTTTATGATCTGTTTTAAGCTACTTATTCCACTTGTAATTTATTCCGCGTAAAACAGAGCGTCATTTATTCCACCGTTCATGATTTTTTATTTGATCGGGCAAAGTGAATCTATGCTAAATAAAAGAAATAAAAGAAAATCATTGATAAAAAAAGATTGTTTCAGGTCTTCTGTAAATTGCCCCAAGCTTCAAATAACTGTGTCCCAATAACTGGCCGAGTATCTGCTGTCCAATCCCTAAAGGAAGAGGACATCATAATGCGTACATATCTTTTAGATCTTTGACGAACAAATAATGTTGAACGAACCTTCAAATAACACCAACATCTACAACAAATCTTCAATCTTTGACGAACAATTAGATCTTCAAGCGTTTACAACCACAAAAATAAAATAACTAAACTACATATCTAAATTAAAATAAAAAATATAGAATTTCAAAAATTCTATAGTACTGTATAAAACTACATATCATAAAAGAAAAACAGCAACAATAGTGACTACATATGAACGGTACAAAAGAGAGAAAAAAGATTTGATGAAAATGACAAACAAAAATGATGAATTTATAGAGAAGATGAGAAAGACGTTACAAATTTTATGGAATTTATCTGAAGGACACAATTCAATCTAGAAATATCAACGGTTAAGATGAAGAGTAATAAATGACAATTATTAAATAAAAATAATAAATAGAGGTTACCATATTTATACAGAAGACCAAATGAATGGCCAAGATCAAAATGAAGAAAACAATCGATGGCCAGAATTGTTTCCCGTCGAAAATATAAATGAAAAGTTGTAGGTGTATTATATATTTATAGATAGAGGATATAATATTTATAGAAAGTTAAAATTAGGAGGTGTGGTAAGAGAATTTCATTCATTAATTAAAGACAAACTTGTCAATACACCTCTTCTTAATTTGTCAGAAAAAAAAAGGTTAAAATTAACGTCACTTATTTGTGAACCAAGGTGTTGGTCTAGTGGTTTAAACTTGAAATTTAGAAATGTGCTCTTATTTAGTTTTCAAACTTCCAAAATGCAAATAATTTCTAAGAGGACAATCCATACATAACATAAATTTCTGATTTTAAACAAGGTTTCTGCCGTAAATGAACGATGAATTTGGTTCCCCGAATTCATCGATCGTTAAACCAGATATCGGAACATAGAAAAAAAGTATGAGGTGATATATTAAATAATATATCAAAGTACTTGTATAACCAAATTTATACTCCGTACAAGTTTTGTCAGAGTGTTTGAGATTAGGCGCAATCCGTGCAATCTTTGAGCACAAAAGGCATGATAAAAAAATAAATAGCCCATGGCATAAAATGCGTGGTGCGTGCCTGCTATAGTGTAAAAATATATGACATCATTTTTTCTTTAAAATATCTGCATTTCTAAAATAAAAGATATACATATTTATGCTCATATTTGCAAATATTTAATAAATGAGTTGGTTATACGTAAAATGTTTTTAATGTAAATTAGTTTGCAAGTATCACTAACTGTATAATAATTAGTACTTTTAAATAAAAATAAATTAATACTCCACTCAATGTAAATAACGAAAATGGTTTAAAATAATATACCAATGTAAATAATTTGCACAAGTAAACTTATTTAGACTTTTGTCTTAATAGATAAGTGTTATTATGTCTCGATATTCTATTTAAGGATCGAAAAATTTAAAGGATCAATTCCATCGTCTATTTACAGTAATCCCGTTTAAAATCAGAGTTATACACGTATCTGACGGACCCTTATCCTCTACGTGTGGGCTCCTCTTCTAGAACACCCTCTATCTAAAATAATTGCATTAGCATAGCCGCCCTTAAAGAAGTCCACGCCAAAAAACATAGTCCATTTCATTATCCTTGTCGCTTTCTACTTTTCTTCAAATATATTTAAAACAAGTACTAGTGTATGTCGTTAATATTTATATTTTATAATATTGTAATATATATATTTATTCGTTAATGTTCCTATATATTACAAGTGTATTTGTCAATTGGAAGCATTTTCATTCTTGATATGTGTATATTGAATTTCCCAATTTTAAGAAGAAATAAAGAATTTAAATTGTAACCATTTGACACATATAAAAGAAAAAAAAACATTAATTAATTCAAAAATTAACCCTCAATTGAAATATACTAACTATTTATTTATTTACAAATTTTTGAAGACTTTGTAAATAGGAGTAATATTTTTTGTGTACTTGCACGGTCTTTTCATTAGAATCGAGATAAAAAAAAAAAAAAACAATCCTCTCTTCTGGCCTTTTTAACTCTATACATAACAACATATAACATATATACCATGAGTAAAAATTGGACTCAAAAGATACACCCTCATTGTCGACAAATATTGACTCGACTTTTATCTATATCATTGCGAAATAAAAGTATAAGAAATTGTCTCCTCTGAAACTTGACTTAATCGGAATTAATTGATCAAAATTAATAAATGTACGTCATTCGTGGAACGAATACCTTACTGCCCATATATCTTGTATAAATTATTTGTGGTTTTATTGAAGAACCACACTTTTGATCGATGTTTCAAATGAGCATTATTGACACATCTAGGAATGTCTAAGTTTCATAGTTTCATATTCAACCTAAATACCTAATCATCCATATAGTATTGATATTATGTTTGTCTTCTTATATATCAACAGTTTCTTTGTTAAATTTATTTCAATCAAAGGAGTATTATTTTTCACCTTTTAATATTTCAAATATACTATCTCCAACTCTTTCTAAGTTCACATAAACTTTTGACACAAATATTAAAAAATCTAATATTAAAGGTAAAGTCTAGTATGCACTCGAGTGCATGTTATGCACCCTAGTCCATGTTGCACTTTTTAGTTTTACTGACTTACACTTTTTGGTACACTTTTTGGTAAATGGTGTTACACTTTTCAATTATTACTAAAAATATTATTATACAGTTTAATAATTGAAAAGTGCAACACCATTTACCAAAAAGTGTAAGTCAGTAAAACTGAAAAGTGCAACATGGACTAGGGTGCATAACATGCACTCGAGTCCATAGCAGACCAACCCAATATTAAATGTGCATTAGGTAGTTGATGTAGAGAAAGATAGAAAGAGGAAAATGTAGATAAAGGTAGAAAAGAGAAAATGTTGATAGAGATAAAAATGAGAAAATATAAAGTGAGATAGTGAGTTTTGTTAAATAAAAAAAAATTAAACTTTCCCAAAAGTAAAAGTTTAAACCTTAGAGAGGAACGGAAGTAATATTATTTAGTCGAATCTACAAATATATACACAATTTAATGTAAACATTATATATAAATTAAAATTACAAGACAAAAGAACAAAGAGTTTTTTTTTTTTTAAACAAAATAAAAAGAGTAATTTAAATATGAAAAACATTATTCAATCCACAATTTAAAAAAATAGTATTTCAAATTATAATTTTTTTTTTCAATATGATGCATGGGCCGAATTTGGCCCCTATTAAAAGCCTTGTCTTCTTAGCTCTATTAAAAGCTTCGTCTTAGGCTCTTAGTCCATATTACAAGCGGATTTGACTATTTACACCTCCATTTTGAAGAGATGCACTCTCCCTTTTAATTTATTAATTAAATAATAATGTAAAAAATTTAAAATTCCCTTTAAATAAAATACTACTACTAAATGCACCCCTACTACTATCTACACCCTTATTCAACATTTAAGCCCTACAACTTCCGATCACCACCATTGTTGGCGCCAGCGCCACCACCACCACAATCTCAAGAAAAAAAAACTTGGTAATCTCAGAATTTTTTTTATAATTTTCGACAGATCAGGGTCGACCATATACACTCTCGTTGACAACCATTTGTCGACGAAAATGTATATGGTCAACCAACTATTTCAAAATTCTTTTTAAAAAATTTTTTTAAAAAAATTCGACACACTAGGGTCGACCCTATACACTCTCGTCGACAATAATTTATCGACGAGAGTGTATATAGTCGAACTTGGTGTGTCGAAATGAAGAATATTACCGAAGATACATAGGATATTCCCTTTTCCATAATTGTAGACAATCCTTTGACCATATCTTTTATTTCCATATGTATAGCACAATTAGCGTAGTATATTTTCTATCATTATCTTTGTAAAGCTGTATATATTCTTTAGCCTATGAATGAGAATAATCATCACAACGTTTAATTTTACATGGTACCAGAGCACGTTGAGATCCACAGAAACCATAAACACAAGTTACCTACCCGCTGCATATTTTTCCATCGCTAAATATGAGTAAATCTGGCAATGATAAAACAACAGATCTCGCCACTTCTTCCACCATAGACATCATGTCACCGTTCTATATCCACGCATCGGATAATCCTGGCCAGATTTATGTCAGTGAAGTTCTTCATGATGGCAACTATGGAGATTGGATGAATGAGATGAGTAATGTTTTATATGCCAAGAACAAGATTGGATTTGTAGATGGCACAGTTCCAATCCCAGACGATAACTCACCTAATTTGAGTTATTGGAAGAGGTGTAATGCCATGGTGAGGGGTTGGTTGACCGCTGCCATGAGCAAGGAGATACGAAACAGTGTCAAGCATGCAAAATCCGCTCAAGAAATTTGGGAAGACCTTGAAGAACGATTCGGGAAGGAGAGTGCACCCAAAGCATATGAATTAAAAAGGACCCTTGCTCACACGAAGCAAGAAAACATGTCAGTTTCAGGTTATTACACCAAACTGAGAAGTATATGGGAAGAGATACAATCTGTATCTCCCAGTCCAAAGTGCACATGTGGTAAATGCACATGTGATGTTGGGAAACAACTACGGTCGATGCGTGAACAGGAACGGCTATACGAGTTTTTGATGGGGTTAGACGAGTCCTTCGGCACTGTAAAAACACAGATCCTGAGCACAAAACCGACATCGAGCATTGGATCGGCCTACCATCTCGTCGCCGAAGATGAAGCCCAACGACAGATCTCTGTTGCACGAAAGCCTGGTGTAGAGGCAGCAACATTCCAATTACATACTCAACGAGGAGAGGGAGACGGAAACAATCGAAAAGGTACTAAGCGTGAGCCTGTGAAGTGTGAACATTGTGGACGGCTGTACCACACCAAAGAACACTGCTATGAATTGATAGGATATCCTGAAGGTTGGACTCCAGGGAGAAAAATTGGTGACAAAAGGTTTGGGCAACAAAAGGAGAACAACTCGAAAGGGAGGCCTGGAGCAGGGCAGAACCAAGGCAATGGCCTGAAAGCTGCTCACGTTGGGACAGGAAGTAGCCCAATCCCAGGACTCAATCACGAGCAGTACACTCGATTGCTGACTTACTTGGGAGAAGATCTTGTTAATTCTAAGGGACAATCATCATCATCTCAACCAAACGTAAATATGGCCGGTAAGCTTCTTTCTAATGGACCCTGGATAATTGATTCGGGAGCCACAGAGCATATAACTTGCAATGCAGGTACCCTTGAGAATCAGAGAGATTATGAAACTGAGATCTCTGTTCAAATTCCAAATGGTGAATATGTCCCAGTTAAAAGTGTTGGCGATACTTATCTACCAAATGGATTAAGAATAAAACATGTTCTTAATATTCCAGATTTTAAGTGCAACTTAATTTCAGTGAGCAAGTTGACAAAAGATCTAAATTGTGTGTTGACATTTTTTGGGGATTTTTGTATTGTACAGGACTCACCTTCGAGGAACCTGATTGGAGTGGGTAAGGAATGTGGTGGTCTATATTACATGGAGCCTGTGAAAGAGGGAGGTGTGGCCTTATCAGCTGCTGTTAAATCAGATACTTGGCATCGAAGGTTAGGACACGCCTCAGACGTGAAGCTCCAACATATTGAGTCTTTAAATTTTAAAGTAAATCGTGGTCATTGTGATTCCTGTTTGCGAGCGAAACAGACTCGAGTTCCTTTTCCAGTTAGTTATATTAAAACCAACACTTGTTTTGAGTTATTGCACTGTGATATTTGGGGGAGTTATAAGACAGCGTCTCTTTCTGGTGCCCATTATTTTCTCTCAATAGTTGATGATTACAGTAGAGCTATATGGGTGTTTTTGATGACTCGAAAATCTGAGGTTGCACATTTTCTTTGCATGTTTTGCAATATGGTTCACCGACAATTTGATAAGAGGGTGAAACGTATTAGAACTGATAACGGAGTTGAGTTTCAATCAAACAATATGATGAAATACTATTTCGAAAATGGCATCGTGTTGGAAACTTCTTGCACAGACACTCCACAACAAAACGGGGTTGTTGAGAGAAAACATAGGCACATTCTTGAAGTATCAAGAGCATTGAGATTTGAAGCTAGTTTACCGCTTTCTTTTTGGGGGGAATGCGTACTTACAGCCACCTATATTATAAATAGGTTACCCTCCACAGCTATTCAAAACAAAACACCTTGTGAGATTCTTTTGAACAAGAAACCTAAATATGATCATATGCGTGTCTTTGGGTGTCTAGCGTATGCACATGACAATAAGAAAGGGGGAGATAAATTCGGTGAGAGGGGGAGACCGTGTGTTTTCGTAGGTTACCCTAATGCGCAAAAGGGTTATCGAGTCTATGACTTAGGGAGTGGAAAAATATACACTTCTAGAGATGTTACCTTCGTAGAACATGTTTTCCCTTTCAAAGAAAAACAGCCACACCCAAACACTCATGATGTTATCAATGGAAGAGAGCAAGAATGGAGTATGGATGAAGTTGAAGATGGTATTAATAAAACAATTACCATGGGCCATCCTTCTGTTGAGCTTACACCAGGAGGTGAAACACATGGAAGTGCCAACATTAATGAATTACTTGATGTGTCTACTGAGTCAGTCCCAAGGGGAACTTCAAGTAATGTTGAGCCCCAAATTGCAGCTGCACCACCCATTTCTGAAGGAGACTCAATTTCAGTACGTCGAATTAAGTGAAAGAATACGACACAAGCCGAAACTCTTTGAGGCCTATGAGACAGATTTGCCTCCTTCTATAGACCATCCACCACCCACTTCGCCATCAGGAACCTCGACGGTACATCCCATCTCTCATTTTATTTCTTATAATAAATTCTCTAATGCTCACAAAACCTTTTTAGCGGCCATCGGTTCCCACGATGAGCCGAAATATTTTCATCAGGCCGTGAAAGACCCTGCATGGCGAGAGGCAATGAAAAAGGAAATTCGAGCATTGGAAGAAAATGAGACATGGACTCTTGAGGAGCTTCCGAAAGGGAAACGGGCTATCGACTCGAAATGGGTTTACAAGATTAAATATAAACCCACTGGTGAAATTGAGAGATATAAAGCCCGGCTCGTTGCCAAAGGCTACACACAAATTGAAGGAGTGGATTTCCACGAGACATTTGCACCAGTTGCTAGACTCACCACAGTACGTACCGTACTAGCAGTTGCGGCACAACGTAACTGGATAATCCATCAACTAGACGTTAACAACGCCATTTTACATGGAGACCTTGCGGATGAGTTGTATATGAAAATTCCTCAAGGATTTTCAAAAGACGGCGAAACACGTGTTTGTAGATTGCGAAAGTCTTTGTATGGTCTGCGCCAGGCATCTAGGAATTGGCACACCAAGTTTACGGAAGCTCTGCTCGCCATCGGCTTTCGCCAATCAAAGGCTGACCATTCCTTGTTCATTTTGGAACATGGTACGTCATTTCTTTTGGCCCTTATTTATGTTGATGATGTTATTCTTGCTGGCACCCATGATGCCCCTTTTCAAGATGTGAAGAAGAGCCTTGATGATCGTTTTAGCATAAAGGATTTGGGTCCCTTGAAGTTTTTTCTCGGGATAGAGGTAGCTCGATCTCCCGAAGGCATTGTTCTTAGCCAAAGGAAGTACACTTTGAATATTTTACGAGAGAGTGGGTTACAAGGGAGCCGTCCGAGTTCTTTTCCCATGGAACAAAATATTAAGTTCTCTTCCGATGATGATACCCATGAGGTCGATGCCGGCCAATATCGTCGTCTCATAGGCAGATTGTTATACCTCACAGTCACGAGGCCTGACATCACGTTTGCGGTTAATCTACTCAGCCAATTTCTTGGCAAACCACTCCAATCACATCTTGATGCAGCTCATCGAATTTTACGTTACTTGAAAACTACAGCAGGTTTGGGCATTTTCTTACCAGCAAATGGGGACTTAAAATTGACTGTCTTTTGTGATGCGGATTGGGGAGGTTGTCCCATGACTCGCCGCTCCAGTACCGGCTATTTTATATCACTCGGATGTGCGCCCATTTCATGGCGAACTAAGAAACAATCTGTGGTAGCTCGCTCCTCAGCTGAAGCAGAGTACCGAGCTATGGCCTCTACCGTTTGCGAGATAGTGTGGCTACGTTGGTTGCTCCAAGACTTGCGAGCTGTTCAGCAAGAACCTACCTCTTTGTTCTGTGATAACCAAGCTGCCCGACATATCGCCAGAAATCCCGTTTATCATGAGCGTACTAAACATGTTGAGATGGACTGTTACTTTGTGAGGGAGAAAGTAGAAGCAAAGACAATCGAACCTTGCGCCATCTCCACTGAGCTTCAAGTCGCAGATATCTTCACCAAAGCTCTTGGTCGTGAACGTTTTCAGTTTTTAGTCGGCAAGTTGGGCGTTCGTAACCTTCACGATCCAACTTGAGGGGGAGTGAAGAATATTACCGAAGACACATAGGATATTCCCTTTTCCATAATTGTAGACAATCCTTTGACCATATCTTTTATTTCCATATGTATAGCACAATTAGCGTAGTATATTTTCTATCATTATCTTTGTAAAGCTGTATATATTCTTTAGTCTATGAATGAGAATAATCATCACAACGTTTAATTTTACAAATTTTTTAAAAAAAAAAGAGAGAGAGAGAACCTGTTGCTGCACGATTTTTTTGGGTGGGGGAGGGGGCACGACGCTGCTATTTTTTTTTTTTTTTTGGGAGGGGGGAGGGGGGCTTGGCTTGGATGGTGGACAATGAGGTGCGGGGGTTTAGGGGTTAGGGGGAGGGGAAGAGGGTGGATTCGTGGGGGTGGGGTAGGAGGATTTAATTTGCAGGAAAAAAAAAACCGTAGAAAAGAGGGAGAGGGAGAGGGAGAGGGAGAGGGGAGAGAGGGTGGTGTCAGAGGCGGGCTGCAACGGCTCTGGTGGCTGGCGGCGGCGAGCTTGGGTGGAGCAGTGGTGATTGGGCGAGAAAGGAGAAGTGGGGAAGAAGAAATAGGGTGGAGAAAAAGAAAAGAAGGAGAGGGTGAAGAAGAAGAAAAGAAGAAATTAGAATTTTTTGGGGCAGGGTGTGTTTAATAATTGTTTTTCTAAATACAAAAAAGTATTTATGACAATTAGAGAAATAGTGCATCTATCCTATTTAGATTTTGGGAGGGTTCATCAATCGAGGGAGTGCATCTCTCCAAAATGGAGGTGTAAATAGCCAAATCCATTACAAGCCTTGTCTTCCCTCTTCTTTTGTCTTAGACAAATTTTAGTATGGAGTATATAATAATTGAATGTATAACTATAATTAGATTTTAAGTAATGTTGTAGAAATTGAAAATAGGACGAATTTGCATTGTCCAGTGTCTAGGCTGCCTAAATTTATTTATTTTTAATTTTTATTTTATAAATACAGTTTTCACTCTTTAATCAATAATATAATTTGACAAAAAATAAAATAAAATACCATACATCATGGAAAAGGTATGTGTCGTTTTCCTTTGAAAAAGTGTGCACAATTGTTCAAATTGAACTCCTAAATACAAAAAAAAAAAAAAAGTTTTGAAAAATAAAATAAATATGAACACCTAGACCGATTTTTCACCAAAAATGCCTAGAGAAATAAAATCGAATCAATCAGGGACCGCCTAGATTGGTTTCTGCAACAAAGATTTTAAGTGATTGTTCAAATAATTTTTTAATTTTTTAATTTTTTAATTTTCATATTAGAATAAATTAAAATTATGACTAAATTAAACTAATTACAGTTCAGAATTGAGTACACCCAAGATTATTAACAATTTTTTATATTTTTAATGTAAGTAAAAATATAAAAATCGATAATCACCACCACATGACATTTAAAGTTTGAAGTACACGAGCGAAAATGATACCATTCGTTACCAATACTATCGGTATCACCTATATGCAGGGGCGGACCCAGAGTGGATAATTGATGGGGGCAACAGTAAAATTTTAAATAATTAAATTTAAAAAATACATTAACAATCTCATATATAACATATTAATTATTATAAAATTTTCAAAATATAGCATTAACGTCAATGAAATACTTTCATATTGGTGATATAATTAATTAAAATACTACATTAAACTCTAAATTTATCTTAGCTAACAATTAGTTATATAATTTTTATTTTTCTTTGATTTAGAAAATAAATTTTATAAATATATCAATTAATAATTAAAGAATTAATTTGAAATTAGATGTCAATTACAAATTAAGTATTTAATATTTATAGAATAATCAAATAATAATTAACAAAATAAAATAAATAATATATAAATATAAATTACTTACAGGTGAGTGCGCGTATGTGTCTCATCAGATTTGGAAGAAAATGAATTTAGCAATTAGAAATTTAGAAGATGAATGGATTGGGCCTGGTTTAGTTAGTTTTATTAATTTGAGGGGGGCCAAATAAATAAAATAATAAAAAAATATCAGTAATGCATTATATATATACTACTACTCGCTTAAAATTTGAGGGGGCCATGGTCCTCCCTCACACACACACGTGCGTCCGCCCCTGCCTATATGTATGAACACAAAATAAGAAAATTGCACCTTTTAATTTATTGATTTGCTTTTTAAAATACAATTTTGTAACCGTACTTGACTCAATTAAACATTTTATCTAAATGAAAATAAAAACAATTCATTTTTCTTTAACTTTACTTTTATATATTTTAATATTACAATTTATGTCATTATTTTTCCTATTAGAAACAACAATTTTTTGTCTAATTCATTTCAATGGACATCCACTCCTTAAAAAAAAAAAACAGTTTTATCCTTTTAATAGGTGCTTAGAAACATGGAACTGATGACAGGCCTAAAACTCAACTTTGGGAAGTGCTCGGTCATAGGAGTAAACGTGAAAGAAAATATCCTTAGTGGCATGGCGGAGATCCTAGGATGCAGAGTCGACAACACCCCTTTCACATACCTGGGAATGAGAGTAGGATCAAACCACATGAAAACGGAGGAATGGACCCCGATCGTGAATAAAATAAAAAACAGGCTAGCAAGATGGGACGATAAGAAGATTTCGATGGGTGGCAGGATCACGTTGTTAAACTCGGTTATTTCTTCTCTTCCGACATACTATCTGTCTCTCTACCACATACCAAAGAAAACCATGAGTGAGATTGTGAGATTACAACGCAACTTCCTTTGGGGGGTGAGAGTAATGGGAAGAGAGTGGCATGGATTGAATGGAAAAAAGTTTGCAATACAAAACAGCTAGGAGGACTAGGGGTTAGAGACATTGGAATTTTTAACAAAACTCTATTGGGGAAATGGGGGTGGAGGTATCTAAATGAAAAAAACAGTCTGTGGGCAAGGGTACTTAGGTCTAGGTATGAGAATCTAGGGGTAAACAACTTTAGTCTATTTCCAACAGGGAGGGTAGGGAGGGTCTCATTATGGTGGAAGGATGTTATAAAGGTGATAGGTGAGGGAGATGGGGGTTGGTTCCATGAAAATCTATCTAAGGTTCTAGGGGATGGGAAAAATACCTCTTTCTGGGAGGAAAACTGGACGGGGGAGGGATTATTTAAGGTTAGGTTTAGGAGACTTTACCAGATTAGCATAGATAAGGATAAGAAAGTGGGGGACATGGGTGCTTGGGAGGGGAACACCTGGAGATGGGAGTGGAGATGGAGAAGGACACTTTTTGATAGGGAACTAGCACTGCTTAACGATCTGACATCTGTGATGGACAAGTTTCAACTAAAAGAAGGACTTGAAGACTCGTGGAAATGGAGAGCATCGAACACAGGGAAGTTCTCCACGAAGGAAACGTACTCGATCTTGTTCAACCAAAGCCACGACACTCGGCCGGACGAAGGGCTGATACAAGGATTCACAAACATTTGGAAGAATTTCGCACCACCAAAAGTCAAGGCCCATGCTTGGAGACTCCTATGGGGAAGGCTGCCAACACGATCCAACCTAAGAAGAAGGAACATCCTGAACTAAAATGACGACCTAAGGTGTGTACTATGCGGTGAGAGTGAAGAAACCGAGAAACACATCTTTCTGGAATGTACTCAAGCATAAGTATGGATGGACAGTCTCAAATGGCTTAACATACCGTCACCACTACCGCCAGACCTGCTAAGCAACTTCCTAGGTTTTGGAGGCCTCATCAAAGGAAGAAACGGGAAGAAGATCGCCACATGTATATGGATGTGTGTGGTGTGGCTCATATGGAAAGGGAGAAACGCAGTTCTATTCAGAAATGAGACCTTCACACTAGCAAAGATCAAGGAGGAGCTAAAGGCAAGACTATAGAGCTGGTTCACGATCAAATATCCTACTCAAAACACGTCTCCTTTCAAGACCTGGGTGACAGATCTACTCAAGTGCACGGTTTGAGATTCATATAGCATAAGATTAACTGTTTGTACCCAAATGAAAAGACTTGTACACTGAATTTCGGGTATCTCTTGTACCCATTATTAATACAATCACTTTTTACCGATTAAAAAAAAATAAAAATTCATACTTTAAAATTTATGCAATTCGTAAATGTTAGATTGAGTGAGAGACATTAGGATGAGAGTAACAAAAATCATTTTATGCATTATTGGATAACACTTTGAAATTATTTTCAGTGGGGTCTTGAATTAAGAGGGGAGCGAACCAAAACTTATTTATAAAATAATGCTATAACTTATAAAGAGATGTAGAATTAATTATTTATGCTAGTACTTTGTCGTTCAATTTTATTATGTTTATTTGTTTTTATTATCTAATTTTATTAATATACACTTATTTTAAAAATAATACTCTTTATACTACTTTATTACTCTCTTCCAATTTTTATTTATTTACTTAAATTATCATTCACTTTATTTATAAACAATCACTTTATTTATTAATAAGTGGATCATAATATTTCATTATATTTCAAACTTATCTACTTTATACATAAACTAATTAATATTCATAATATTATGAATTTGTATACCGGTATATTAATTTTTCTAATCCGGTGAAAATGAGAATATTGTGAATAAAGTGGTCAATGGGATAAGATTATAATAAGGCAATAAATAGCCTTTGTAATAAGGGAAAACGAGTTAATTACACCTAATAAACAACCTGGAGTTGGTTCAATCCGGCAAGCTCGATTTTCTCCTCCTTCCGTTTTCTTGATTGAATCAGTCTGCAGTAAGTATGGTCTCAGGTAATTCTTTTTTGTCTGATGAATGCACTTAAACTGTTTTCTTGTATGATTGAGCGTTATGCAGTATACAACATTACGAGCCTCTGCAGTTTGCACCTCAGGTGCTTGTGAAAATTCCCCAGTCAAAAACTAGCCTTTTATTCTGATGCCATTAAATAACTTTCTACTGTACCTCTTCTGGGAATGAAATGGTTTTGTTGTCACAGCTTTAATATCAATTTCATGGCAGCATTTTACAATTTTGATTTTCGTTTTATCAGGTGGAATTATTGGAGCCCAGCTCTTGCCTAAAATGTCTACTATGCATAAAAATCCAGGTATCAAGAGAAGTTATTTTCTTGCTTAATGTTTGTAATGCGTTATTTCATAAGCTTATATTGGAGAAGTGTTGGATGCCCTTTTTGATTGCCTCTAATATCATGGAATGAATGAGGATAATGTTTAATATCAAATTGGGATGAAATAGCTATTTTGTTTTAATTTCTGAGAAAAGCTTCATGATTCTACTTATACCTTAACTTCAAGAACCTTTGTGATGCGTGATAATGCCAGCTTTAGAATTCGATTAAAAATCTTGATTATGTCTGTCCACTTGATTATGCTACACTGGCTTTGACACCATAAAACTTCTAACATACTCAGCACAGCAGTGATTTTCTTAACAACAAGTCAGAGTTGCACATTAGAAGTACTAAACATTCATTGTGGATAAAAAAAAAAAAAAAAAAGATGGCCTGTATAGAAATGGTGGTCAGTTAATTCTTTGTACCTATAAGATTAATGGCTTAGGTAGAACTAAAATACAAGTTTCCACTGAGTGTCCATATAGCTCGTTAACATAGTTATTTCATTACTAAGATTGTATTGGGAACAGTTACCTGCATGCTTTTTTTACATCTCCAAATACTCCTAAACATCTCTCGAAATCTGTTTATGAATTTTCATGCTGTGTTTTTATGTGCTGTCAAAATGTCACCCAAGCTAATCGGTCAACTCATTTTTGTTTTATTTTGGCTGCATTCTATTTGAAGGGGGCTTCCATATTTGAGTCTGCTGTGCAATGACACAAAGATCCTTCTGCATGCTATAGTTATCAAAAGAGAATAAAATTTCAAATTAATTTATGTGTGTAACTTCAAGTCTGCAATTTGCCAGAGTGATTGCAAATATAGAAGATTTGGGATTGCTTTATTTTAACAATGGGACATAAAATCGATCTGTTAGTAATGCCACTAATCTGCAGGTCTCCCGTGGGAGGAAATGCATTTATCTCGTATCCCGACGACTTTTTCAAAGATGAAAATAACATGCACATCTCAGCAGTCAATTGATGTTTCTATTTCTCGAGAGGAACGCAAAGAGACTAGACCTTTAGTTAAAATGTGTGGAATAACATCAGCTAGAGATGCTGCTATGGCAGCAGAAGCTGGTGCCAATTTTATCGGGATGATTCTTTGGCCCAACTCCAAAAGGTCTATTTCACTTTCTGTTGCCAAAGAGATATCAAAAGTGGCACGTGAACATGGAGCAGAGCCTGTTGGGGTGTTTGTCGATGATGATGTGGAAACTATATTAAGAGCTTCTGGTGAAGCTGAACTTGGATATGTGCAGGTAAATACTTCTTTACCATATTATCTGTTTTCTCAACTCTTTTTTGCTTTTGTTTATTACATATTTTCTGCCATTGCAGCTTCATGGCAACAGGTCTCGGGATGCTTTCCCGAACTTAGTGAAAGAAAATCGAATAATATATGTTCTTCATGCAAATGAGGATGGTGAACTTTTGAATTCTATTTCTGATGAAGAATGTTCTCAAGTTGATTGGCTTCTTGTTGATAGTGCTACAGGCGGCAGGTATGAAAATTATATGCATTGTCAAATTCACTATCCCTATTCTTTAGCTTCATTTTCTTTTCAATTTTGATCTGTCTATGAATTTTATATCATAGAGAAGAGTTTTTTTTCAAGGAAATGGATAATATTATTTTTGGTCCCTAAAGTATATATTTTCTCCAGTTTTGGCCTCTTTTACTCAAACTTGATCTTGTAAGTACACGTGTACTCCTACATTTGGACCCACTGTTAATCAACTGCCCCCTGACTGATGGAATCACATATCCCCAAATAATTACATTTAGCACCTTGCACCCCCAAATAGTTGATTCTGTCAGTCAATGGCGGATGTGGGAGTAAAAGTGTACTTCCAGAACCAAGTTTGATAGTGAGTGAAAGAGGCCAAAACTGAAAAAATGTACTCCGTACACTTTAGGGACCGAAATGATTATCCCTTAAGGAAATGACTACATGTAGCCATGTGCTTCACACATTGTTTGCTGATTCTTTTTATGGCCTTCTAAGAATGAATATGATTGTTTAGCTAAAACATGAACAAACCGTGATAATGTATATAGATACCGGCAAAGAGAAAAATAACTTAAAATCATATTGAGGGCGCTTTTACATCGTAAGTGCACATGCTATATTCCCTCTTCTCTCTCAATTATTCCTCTATATGCATGAAAACGGAAAGGGGGAACTGGAAAGGTAAAGATATTGATCGTGGAAGTGAATGACTTTACTGCCCCCAGTATTTGGGGGCATTGCCTATTCCCCAAAACGGATATGAAAACACTGTTTGTGGCATCATTTCTAAGTAGTAGGAGTATAATTTTTCACTTCATCCCATTGCCTTGTCTGATGTCTCCAAACCTATTAACTAAGCACCCTCTAATCTTTCCCCCGCCATGTTTTACAAATTACAATTCATTGATACGTATTATAATAACTCTTCATTGTCAAATGGTAACTCAGTAGTTTAGTCGCGTCTTAACATTCAGCATCAATGATAATATTCCTTGTTTAAATCACTTTGTTGAATTGTGTATGCATGGTTGCAGTGGCAAAGGGTTTGATTGGTCGAGGTTTAAGATGCCGTCTATTAAGAGCAAACAAGGATGGCTTTTAGCCGGAGGGATTAAGCCCGAGAATGCGTTCGAAGCTCTTTCTACTCTAAGGCCAACTGGGATTGATGTGAGCAGTGGCATTTGTGGTCCGGATGGACTTCGTAAGGACAAACACCGAATCTCCTCCTTCATTGAGGCAGTAAATTCAGTACGTTATTGACCCACATATATGTGCTTTTAAAAGGTCTTATGAAACCATCAATAAATGTTTTTAGAGTGCTCATTGTTACTCAAACTAGCCTTCTGTCTCTGGAAAACCAACATTATTTATTTAATTTGATTGCTTTTTTAGGATTTTTTTGAAGTGGGTAAACAAATGTTCAAACAATTATAAGCATCCAAAAAAAAAAAAAAAAAAATGGAATGACCCCACCCCTTTCCCTCGTTTTTTTGAGGTCTCGGTATTCGGTCTAAAGATCGACTGATTTGAGAGATCAATCTCACCGTCCACTTGCAGGAATTCAGTTTAAAACGAGCAAACTATTTCTAAGTTTCAAACATATACCACTAGATCAACTCAAGTGAGATATAGATGGATGAGTTGCAAACCCCTTTAAATTAATCATATTTTATTAAATTAATTTTCAAACACTAATATTTGTTAAAAATATTAAAAAACCAACTGAAACTTAAATAATTTTTCTGTATATTTGGAAAAAATATAATTTCAATCCTATCATTTCCATAACTCCAATATTTTTTTATACAATTTGATTGATTTTCTTGAAAAGTTTTTGTACGAATTACTTTGCCAATCACATCATGTTACATCATCGTAACGGGTCGACGGGGTGGGTCAAAATCACAAAATGCCGTTAATTGGTGGAGCGGGGCGGCCCATTTGCTATGCGGACTGTCAAAACCTCAACCCAATCTAAAGGGCGGGCTGCGCGTTTCGACGAGCCAATCCGATTTTTTTTTTATATTAAATTTATCATCTTCATTTCCAAAATTGAAAATCTCTTAATATTTATCTCTTAGGGTTAGTTTGGATTGATGGATAGAATAATGTTGGATAAATTAACTCACCCCTCTCCTATGATTAATAATCCCACACATGCATGAAAAATAGTACAAAATTGTCGGGTCTTGCATTAATCCCGGGCCATAATAAATCAAACCAAACGTTTGATTCGTTGGGAATAAAAAAGTCAATCAAGCATAATCCAACCTAATCAAGCAAACCAAACTAGGCCTTAATGTATGCTCGTTATTAAATCTATTATCCCAATCTAAAATTTAATAATGAATTTATAATTGGAAGATCGACGTCTAACATTGAAAATAAAACAAGCGGCGCGAGCAGCGCAAACTTGTAAAGTGTAATGCAAGACAAAGACTTGTTGTGCTGTTTTTTGCTTCTAGATTTTGATTGTGAATTGCATGCAGCAACCGGATTCCGAATTGTTGAATAAATCTTAAAGATGTACCTAATTTTTATTATTTTTCTATAATATTAACCTAATTATAATAATAGAATAATAATAATTTTTTTTGTTAGTAATAATATTACTAATTTATTATTTAAAAATTAAAAGGACAGGTTAGTTAACCCGTGGCCCAAATGTGATGATTCCTATAGGCCCGCCCGAGCCAAACCCATAATTTTTTTTTGGGCGCGGCTAAAGGCACCCTGGATTCCTATGAGTACACCCAGGAGATGAGGACACCCACAAAACAGATGAGGGCACCCACCTGGAAAACCCAAAAATGCCGTCTTTGAATTAAAACCTTAACTAACTCCCTCTCCTTCTCATTTCAGAGACCCACCTCCATTTTTACACCTCCATTTCTCTCAGCCGCCGCCACTCCACTTCTTCCGCCTCCGCCTCGCACGCAGCTCTCCCCCACTCCTCCATCTCCCCTTCGCGGCCGCCCACCACTGGAAGAAGGCGAAGCCATGGCCGCCGCCGATCTGCTTCGTTTGCAAGGTGTGGGCCACCGTCGCGACCCCCCTTCAAGGAGACGAAGTCGCCGCCGTCCGACGCCGCGCCGCCCACCGCTGGAAGAAGGAGAAGCCATGGCCGCCGCGAAGAAGACGACGTTGAGTTTTCCACAGAGGCGACGACTGAGGTGGGTTTCCACGGCGGCGCTCCCTTCTCCCCACAGACGCGGCCGCCGCCCACCCCCTCCTCCCCTTCACCGCGGCCGTCGTGCTCCTCCCCTCGCTGCCGCCGCCGCTACACAGGTAAGTTTAGTCTGAAATTAGAAAAATTAGGGTTTCTTGAAAAAGATTAGGATTTTTTTTGAAGTTTAGGAATTATTTTCGAACATAGTGAGTTTGTTTTGGAAAAAATTTCGAATAACTTGAGTTTGTTTTGGAAAAAATTTCGAATAACTTGAGTTTGTTTTGGAAAAAATTTCGAACAAGATGTTCGATTTTTTTTTTAGGACAAATTTAAGTTGTTTTGAATTTTTTTTCGAACATATTGTGTTTGTTTTGGAAACAATTTCGAACAATTTGAGTTTGTTTTGGAAAAAATTTCGAACAAGATGTTCGATCTTTTTTTTCGAACAAATTTGAGATGTTTTGGAATTTTTTTCGAACATATTGAGTTTGTTTTGGAAAAAATTTCGAACATGGCGGTGTTTGGATTTTTTTTGTTTCAATTTTGATGTTTTTTTTTTGTTGAAAAATATTGTTTGTTTGTTTGTTTGTTTGTGGTGGTGTGAAATAGAACGGGTGGGTGTACTCATCTTCATTTTTTTCATAAATTTGATTCTAGGGGTATATTGGACATTTCACATGTTCTGAAAGTTTAAAAAAATGGTTGGTGGTGTACTCATAGGAAATCCGGGTGCCTTTAGCCGCACCCTTTTTTTTTATAGTTAATCAGTAGTCCATTTTAACAACTCTAATCATTAACAAGAAAAAATCAAATTCACTTTTATATATACTATTTCAAAAAAAATAAAAAAATCCAATCAGTAGTCCACTTTGGTTTGGGATTGGCCCATCCGGAATTGGATGGGCCATCCCCCATTTCATCCCTCTTCATCCCTCTCCATCCAAATACCCATCCAAATACTAATCCATTCCTATAATACACCTACAAACCTATTTTTATACAATTACATCACCTTTTTTTTTCTTTTAATCACTCATTCTCTCTCCTACTTTTTTTCCACACATTTATTCTCCCTCCTACTTGATTTGACATAAAGTTCTCCATCCACACCTATTTTTCAATCTCTATCCAAACACAACTATTATTCAATTACTATTCATGGATTACCCCATCCATATTTTTCCAATCCCCATCCCCATCCCCATCCCCATCCCATCCACCACAATCCCTAACCAAACAGCACCTAAAGGAACAAACATATAAATTGTAAGCACACTCCGTTTTATAAAGTTTATCACATTTCTCCTTTTGTATAAAATTAAGGAACATATCATTTTGACACATTTACTCTTCATTAATTTTTCTCTTTTATTTTTCTCTTTTCTTTTATTTTTCTCACATTCCTTTTCCACTCTTCATTTGACATTTTCACAAAAAGGTCATTAATATATTTAAAAAAAAAAAGTTATTGTAGAGATTCATAGAGATAGTTTAGAAAGATTATTGATAAAAATAGAAAAATGACATACTTTATAAAACGGGGAAGTATTTATGGTAACTTGAATTTTTATTTTTTTTTGTTCAAAGTTCAAAACTCGATCTTTCCGTGATTTATATATAAAATTATATGCGTTGATCGAATGATTATTGTTAATTGAAAAAATGAAATAGTTGAAATGTTACAACACCAACTACTAGCCATCAGTTCCAAGTCATTAAAAATATAAAAGTGACGTTTAATTTCTTCCTCAGAGAAAAGAATGGATTATTATTGACTAGAACTTTTTCCACCCATCCACATAAATACATAAAGGAAAATGCAATATATATATATGTATATATTACTTTCATTTTTTTACACAAATCAAAAAAATATTTTGTGCATATAAAATTTACGCTTACAATCTTATTATGCCTCTATTTAATGTTAATGATTAATATAAAAAATTAATTTCAATAATGATATTTCAGACAAAAATAGTAAAGTACAAAAAAAAAAAAAAAGACAAAAGGACGCATATATATCAAATAAAATTCCTTCAAAATTAATTTAGCTTCATATTAGTATATTGATATTGTTAATTAAAAAGGAATACATCTCACAACTTATTAGCAATAACAAGAAGAATATCAATGAGATCTTGTGCTCTTTTGCTAGCCTCCTTAACTTTAGGTGGCTCACTACTTCCAAACTCATCATCACATGTTGCGACATTAGTTAACGCCGCTGATCCTACTGTCTGAATATCACTTTTGTTCCCTGCTCCAGCTTTGAAATATTTTGAGCATTCTTTTAGGCCATCAATGGCATCATTGCTTGTTTCAACACATGTATCCACTATATTTTTTGTTTTGGCATTGCTAAATGACTGAACTACCTTGATAAACTCTTGGGTTGCAGCTTCGGATTTTTCGATTATGATTTGACCCAAACCTGAAAGATCAGCACCACGAGAGCGTGGATCTGATCCTAGGGTTTGGGTGCATAAAGGGCGATTGAGTGCTTGCGAGCAAACATCGGATACCAAATCAGCTTGGCAGATGCATAAGAAAGCCAATGAGAGAGAGGCCAAAAGGAAAAAGATGGATGCCATTTTCTTTTTCTTAGGGTTTTTTTGTTTTTGTTTTCGTGAATAAATTATGTCCGGGGTACGTTGTTTATATAGGTGGTGAAGAGAAGCATATATGGAAATTGATATAATTATGAAATAGATTTGCGTGTATATGGGTTGATTTTGTATATATATATATAGAGAGAGAGAATTGACATGCATAATTATAAAATAGATTTGTAGGGTCGATTTTGTTGTGGGATTTTATGAATATTTTGGTTGATCGATATTGATTTCCTTCGATGGATTTTTTTCCGTTAGCACAAATATGTGATTTCTATATTTATTTGCGAGGATATTAATAGTATATCTATGCTATATATAAAACAATTAACAATTAATACTAATAGGTACTCCCTCCATTTTTAATTAAGTGTCTTTTTAACAATTTTTAACAAATTAAGATATATAATAATGCACTATTTTACCCTTCATTAATGATAACTAATTTTAATATTAAATTTATGTTTAATAATGAATGTGGTCAATATTGTAGGTAATATTCATGTATACAATAATTAAAGTTTATTCATGATTTATGCTATAGTACTATATTTAAAAGGGAAAAAACTTAAATCAAGGTAAAGTTAATGGAGGAAGTATAATGTATAAGGATAAAATTGTCAAAATTAAAGAAAAAAAGTGTAGAATGACACTTATTTTAAAAATATTAAAAAATGCAAAGTGACACTTAATAAAAAACGGAGGGAGTATATTTTAAGTATTTGCTATTTATTACTGTATTATACTAAAAAAAATGTATTTGCTAATTATTGATAATCAATACAGAGTATTATATTTAGATCATTCCGTTCTACTACCATCCCCTATAATACTAATAGGGAGTTTTTTTGCTTACGTATCGCCTCCACAATAATTTTGTTGATATGTCGCTTGGTGGTTAAGTGTGGTATACGTGTCTTCATTTTGTTAAGCATTTTGTTAAGTTCATTTAAAAGGTAAAAATGACATGTAATGATATTATTGAGCAAGTGTCTTAATTACTAATTTAGCTAATAAATAATTTAGGTTAATTAGGACCAAAATAAAATCCCTTATTCAATTTCCAAATTTAACTAAATCTCAGCAGCATTTTTTTTAAAATTATAAGTAAATAGAAAAAATGAAAGTTAATTGAATTTAATTTATGAAGCTAAAATGAAAAAAAATAAAAAATCGATCAACACTCTGTCTGAATATAAAATTTGAAAAACATTTTTAAATATGATTTTTTTTAAAAATTGAGATATTATGAAATAATAAATTTGAAAATTATTGTTATAAAAATTATGAATACAAAATATGAAACAACAAAATTAAATACAAAACTGAATATAAAATCGATATAAATTTCTTAAATAATTTTGTGTGAAATATAAAACTGAAGAATACAATTAAATATAAAACTGAAAAATATTAAAAAAAAAAAAAACTAGAATAAAAGTTCTACAATCAAATTTTTTACATTTAATATAAATTGATCATAAAATCTTTAAATAAGTCAATTTTTTATTTAACTATATTTACTCAACACTTTTGTTTAATATAAGTGTTAAACTGAATATAAAAGATTTTAATGGAAAAATTCAGTTTTGTATTTAATTATATTTCAATAAAATATTAAATTATATATATATATAAGTACTTTTATATATTTTGTTTTGCATTGATCTAATTATATTTAAATAAAATGTAAAAAATTATTAAATCACTTAAAAATATTTAATTATATTTAAATAAACTGGTTTTAAATATTTTTTTGACACAGTTTAAGATTTCTCTAATAAAATTATTTAAACAGTTTGAATATAAAAGTATAGTTTGTATAAAAAAAAATTACATGTAAGTTTTTTTTTTTATTTAAATGTTTAGAGATTTAGTTAAATTTGGAGAGAGATTAAAGAGATTTTATTTTTACTATAATTAACCTAAATTATCTATTAATTAAATATGTAATTAAGACACATGGCATTCATCTAAACGATGTAACAGAAGATGTAACACCATTGTGTAACAGGAGATCCCGTTCCGTAAACTATATGTGTCAAAGATTATATTTAATTTTAACTTAAAAATGAAAACTTTGATTTTATAACTAATTAATTGCACTTATCCTTTTATAAGTTTTTTCCTAAAGCTTTAGATATTAAAAGTTAAATTGGAAGGTTTGACCAATGAATTATTAATCCATGAAACTAGTAATGGGCCCATGTGCAAAAATTTAAATTAAAATGAAGTGGGCTCCGTGTATTGTCATTAAATTAATGGGTTGAGGTATATACCCCTCCAGCTTTGTTTAATGCACTCCCCCTTCTATTTTTTAATTAAATCTATATATGAAATACCATATTTGTCCTTTAATAAAATGTATAAATACATACACCCCATTAACCCTAATTTCATCTTCTTTCCCAACCTCTCTACCGCCTCTCTCTTTTCCCCCCTTTATTTTCGTTTTCTACACTCCCCCTCGCCGGCGCTCTCCCCCTCCCCCTCCCCCCTCGCCGTCGCACCCCCCCTCCCCCCTCGCCGTCGCACCCCCCCTCCCACTCGCCTAGTTCGTCACCGTCGCTCTGCTCTTTTTTTTTTTTAAAAAAATTTTGTAACAAGCGGTGGCGCCGCCCCTCTCGCCTAGCGACCGTCGCTCTGCTCTTTTTTTTTAAAAAAAATTTTCTATAACAAGCGGTGGTGCCGCCCCTCTCGCCTAGCGACGCCGCCGCCCTCCTTCGCCCCTAGCCGTCGCTCGCCCCCAACAGTCGTGGCTCGCCAGCGCTCGCCGGCGAAGAACAGGTTTTTTTTTTTTTTTTTATCGACCATTATTGGTCGCTCAAGAACACTCTCGTCGACGATAGGTTGTGATGAGAGTGTTTTTGAACAATCAATAATAGTCGAAAATTTCAATTTTTAAATTTCTTTAGAAATTTGGTCAACAAACCAGTGTCGACCGGAGTGTTTTTGGGCATGGAGAAAATTTATAGAAATGCATCATTCTTGATAATATGAATACAACATTTGTGATAACAATTCTACAAAATTAAAGATCACATCAAAAGATAACATTCATAATCTGAATTACAACTTTACAACACTCTATTTGCTTACCCACGATAATTAACAAACGTGCCGCACGATTATATAAACCACAATTCGTACATACGAGTTAAAATAAAATACATTACCAATTAACCAATAATTCGTTCAATCGTCACTAAATAAAAAAACCTCAAAAAATTGTTGATCTAATAAATCAAATTAGATCCTGTCAAAAAAAATAAAATAAAAAAAAATCATATTAGATCGAAATATCCATATATATTTTTGCCATAACTCTTTATAACGTAGGCTTGCACGTAGGATTCGAGCAATGTTAAGTCAAAAACTTTTTGTAGTCACGTCTTAAAAATCCTGCAACATAATACTAAAAGTTATAAAATTCATACAAAACCGAAATTGCCACGACCCAATAAATATAGGCATAATGTAATATTCCCCTTTGTATTTTCACTTTTTCTTTTCTTTTTAGTTTTATCACCAGCATTTTAATTTTAAAATTCTACCCCATGTACTTTTAATTATCTTAGTTTTACCTCCATCATATTTTTACCCTTCACGCTTTTTTATTTAGTTTTTTCCCTCACAAATGGATACATGCATTTAAAAAATGTGTTAATCCAATTGGTAAAGGAGAAAATAAAAAAAATATATGAAAATACAAATAAGTAAAACTTAAAAACCAGGAGAAATATCAATAGGAATTGTAAGTAGGATTTTTCTTACCGACTACCATAGTCAGTTTGTCGAATTGCGCCATGTGGCGTCGTATGTGTGGTATGAACCTGCTACTGTTCTACAGATTTAAGTTAATTAAATTTTTTTAAAATTATATTTATGTATTTACTATATTACTCTTCTGTAATAAAAATTAAAAATCTAAATAAACAAATAAAATTAGTATTCTACCCTTACTATTTTCAATACAAATTACTATATTACCCTTCTGTAATAAAAATTAAAAAATCAAAATAATCAAAATTTTGAAATTATTTTTATTTTTTCAAATAATTATTAATGGTAAATTATTGGTGATATTTTATTGTTACATCATATCCTTATCAACAAAATTAAAATTTCCATATTTAATAGTTTAATCTAATATTTTGTTTTTATTAATTTTATTAATAATATAAGGGTAACTAAGTAGTTTTAACATTACATATTTTAATTAAATTAATAAATATAATAAAATATTTTATTGTATAAGGATAAAGATGTAATTTTAAATTTATATATTTTAATTAAATTAAATATTAAAATACAAACGTACGACACATACGATGAATACATACGACACATATTACAAAAGGTACTGACTACGATAGTCATACGACACACTGACTACATGTAGAAGGTCCTTTGTAAATATATTCTAGTATTCGTATACTATAACATATATTCTTTTTATTTAAGGTATTTATTTTGTTATTTTAGGCGTCCCTTGTTAAATTATATATTTTCATTTTTATCAACACCCTACTACATTTTTCTTTTAATATACATCTCTCTATCTCAATACCTTACTACACACTAATTATTATATTTTTTTAAAACTTTGTATAAACAGCAAATAAGTAACTTAACGGGGACGAAAAAAGTATACGTGTACTCCCGCCCTTTCACAAAAAATAATTAAACTTTTAATTCTATGTAGATCAATGAAAACATCATGAATCGTGTTTGAAAAATTGAATAGTCTACAAATTTTCTCATATGCCTTAAAATAATAGATAAGGTTAATTTCAAAATACATTAAGGAAGGATATTTTTAAAAAATTACATTCTTATAATTTTAAAAAATTATGATATGAAAATTTAATATCTATCTAATATATGTATAACTAATTTATATTTATAAATTTTAATATTTAGAATTAATATTCAAAAATGGTTTTGTCTAGTATGGACTCGAATGCATGTTGTGCACCCTAGTCTAAAGAAAAATGTAAGTTATTAAACTGAAAAGTACAACACAATATTACTAAAAAGTGTAAGTCACTATAACTAAAAATATTATTATACAGTTTAATAATTGAAAAGTGCAACACCATTTACCAAAAAGTGTAAGTCATTAAAATGAAAAATGCAACATGAACTAGGGTGCACAACATGCACTCGAGTCCATAGCAGACCAATCCTATTCAAAAGTGTTCATTTAGAAGATAAGTTTAAAATGATTTTTTTTAATCTTTAGTGCATAAATTATGTTTCATTTAAATTTTAATATTCAAATTTTAAATATTCAAAAGTGTGAATTTAGAAGATAAGCTTAAAAAATGTACAATTAAAATTAAGATTAATAAATGTAAAATTAATAAGAAAAATGAGAATTTTGAAATAGAATGAATTTAGAAGAAAGAAATTGAAATAGACCAATCGTGACAAATTACATCTGCTAATCCTCCGCAAGCTCTAGTTAGGCGACATTCTTAGCCAAATTCCGCTGAACTTGATCCCGTTCTGGGTGCAGGTATATGATATTCCTATGAGTTTCTTTTCTGAACAGACAGGATGGGCCATTGGATCAAACATCGACAGATTCATGAGCTACGATGAATCAAATAAGGGGGCGATATGGAAACGTTTTATGAGGATAAAAGTAGAAATTGATGTCACTCTGCCTTTGAAGAAATCCTGGAAACTCAGATTAATGAACGAAAATGCATCGAAAGTAAACTTCAAATATGAGAGGATGGGCATGTTTTGTTTCTATTGTGGCCATCTCGACCATACTGTTAGTCGATGCACAACACGGTTCGACGTCTCACCGACTTCGGATGATTTGAAATGGGGGATGTTCTTAGTGGCCCCGGATCGGAAGAAACCGAAGACGCCTGGAGAAAAATGGCCGCGCCACGCGCCACCTTCTGATTCCACCGGAGACTACAGCTCCGACGACACCAACACACAGTCGCCCGGAGAAGATGCAACCGTTACACCCAGTGTAACGCCAACCGTGAATGTCGTGAATACTGATAATAATGGTGAATCAAATCAGGGAGGTAATCATGGGGCGAAAATCACGGGAATAAATACCACCCGCAACTTCAGGAGGACAGAGATTAACGAGGTAATAAATTCAATTCCTCAGACTGATTTCAATCCCATGAAAGGCGCTGACCTTTATGGAAACAACACCGAATCAAATGCTGCGAGCCAATCTTCCTTTCCAGCAATGCACCCCATTTATGAAGATCGATTTATCACCGGACAAGTAAGCAAGGAAACTCACCCATCAGAGGAAGAGAGGAAAAGGAAAAGAGGCAAACTTCTTATTTCGGCTGTAACTGTGAACAAAAATTCAAGCTTTGAACATGGGGACAACCATTTTTTATCGGCAGGCTCTGGTTCCGGAGCCAGCCGGGACCAATGAGAGCACTCAGTTGGAACTGTAGGGGGCTTGGCCAGCCCGCTACGGTTTTGGCACTTTGCGAACTTAATCGCACTCGTCGGCCTGATGTTATTTTTCTTTTTGGAACTCTTTCTCTTTCTGCTAAACTAGAAGAAATCTGTGTTCGCTTGAATTTTCAGTCTTGTCTTGCTATTGATTGTAATGGCCACGGTGGTGGAATTGCTATTTTATGGAAAGAAGCCAATAAATGTAGTATTTTAAGATACTCTTTGCATCATATTGATATTATTGTCTCAGAAGCGACAGGGGACTGGCGTATGACTGGTTACTATGGATATCCTGATAGAAGTCAGCGTACACTTTCTTGGAATTTGCTCCGTCTTCTTTCTAGACAAAACACACTTCCATGGATCGTGATAGGGGACTTTAACGACCTTCTCTCAGAAGAAGACAAACAGGGTAGAGTGGCACACCCAAACTGGCTCTTTAACGGGTTTCGAGAGGCAATTATGGACTGCAGACTATCGGATGTTACCCTCCTAGGTCATAAGTACACTTGGCAAAGGGGTAAAGGCACGACCCATGCCGTCGAAGAGCGACTTGATAGAGCGACGGGAACTCCACTATGGCATGACAAATTCCCGAATGCCACTCTACACAACCTTATTGCACCTGTGAGTGACCATAACCCTATATTCCTCACCACGGAAACTCTTCAACCCATAACCACTAAACAACGCTTTAGATTCGAGAACAAGTGGTTTTCTGAGAAAGATCTTCCAGGGATAGTGCAAAGCGCATGGGCGGGCTACCAGGACTTCGACATTCTTCGCAGACTAGAGGCGACGGCTGGTACGCTAGAGAAATGGGGAAATCATCGAGCCAAGGTCATTCAACACAATAAAAAGGCTTTGGAAATGGAAATTCGGGGTTTATAGAGGCGAACTGATGCTACCTCCGCGACTAGGTTTATGGAATGTCGTCATCAACTCGCAAAGCTACTAGTCGATGAAGAAATATTCTGGAAGCAAAGGGCGAAAGTATTCTGGTTAAAAGAGGGGGACATGAACACTTGGTTTTTCCATCAGACGGCAACGACACGAAAAAGAACTAATAAGATCGTGCGCCTGAGGAATGTCGACGGTACCTTCTGTGAAGACCAAGCTGGGATGTGCCATATTGTTCATGGCTATTTCAGCAACATATTCACGGCAAATGATAATGTAATCAATCTAGAGGATAAATTACAACACTTGACTCCTATTATTACGCCAGCCCAGAACCAGCTCCTCACAGCCCCTTTTTCTATGCCAGAATTTGAAAAGGCAATCTCCCAGATGCATCCCGATAAATCACCAGGCCCTGATGGATTCAACCCTGCATTTTATCAGAAGTTTTGGGGTACGGTGGGCCCTAATATTTTTTCAGAGGCGGCTTCGTGGTTGAACAATTCTCAATTCCCGGAATCACTTAATGACACACATGTCGTGATGATCCCAAAATGTGAATCGCCTGAGTCAATGAAAGATCTCCGCCCAATATCTTTGTGCAACGTGATCTACAAGATCATATCCAAGGTACTTTGTAACAGAATGAAGAAAGTGCTACCCATGCTTGTTGACAAAGCTCAATCCGCGTTCATTAGTGGACGGAATATCCATGACAACATGTTGATAGCTTTTGAAACCATTCATGCCATGAAGAACAAGAGAACGGGGAACAGGGGTGACTTAGCTTTGAAAATCGACATTTCAAAGGCATATGATAGAGTTGACTGGAGGTACCTCGAAGGAATCCTATCAAAGTTAGGCTTTTCTGATGTTTGGACAAGATGGATGATGTTATGCGTTACTTCAGTAAGATACTCCTTTCAGATTAACAAAGACATGGTGGGCCCTGTGATCCCGGGTAGAGGACTCAGACAAGGGGACACTATCTCCCCCTATTTGTTTATCCTCTGTGCAGAGGGTCTCTCCGCCATGATCCGCAGGGCCAACTATCTAGGTCAACTACATGGGCATAAAGTGTGTCGAAGGGACCCAACTATCTCACATCTTCTATTTGCGGATGACAGTCTACTCTTTTGTCGTGCTACAATAATTGAGGCAACCAAACTAAAAGAGATACTCGATGAGTATGAAGACATATCCGGCCAGGCAATTAATTATGATAAGTCAGGGACATATTACAGCAGAAACGTTAGCACTCAACAGAGAGAGGAAGTGGGCACCATCCTAGGTTTCCACCAACCACTTAACACAGGCAAATATCTTGGCCTTCCGTCGCTCATGGGGCGCTCTAAACGACAGATCTTCCGGTATCTAAGGGACCGGTTATGGAGTAAAATCCAAGGATGGCGAAACAAAAAAAATTTCCAAAGCTGGGAAAGAAATTCTCATCAAATCAGCCGCGCAAGCTGTTCCTGCCTACTGCATGGGCGTTTTTTTACTTCCTCCATCGGTGCTAGATGATCTTGAAAAATTGCTCAACGCATTCTGGTGGAGCTCTAGTAATTCGGGAGGTGTTAAATGGTCTACTTGGGGCCACCTATGCTCGAATAAAACCAAAGGCGACATGGGTTTTCGGGACTTCTACCTTTTTAATGTTGCCATGCTTGGTAAAGTTGGGTGGCGCCTTATGCACGACCCGGAGGCGCTCGTTAGTCAAGTCCTCAAAGCTAAATACTTCCCCGATGTGGACTTCTTGACGACCTCTTTGGGTACTAACCCAAGTTATACGTGGCGAAGCATTCTCGAAGCCCAAGATCTTATCCGAAGAGGCACGAGATGGATGATTGGAACAGGTAACAATATTCGAGTTTGGGGCCAACCGTGGTTAAGCGATGATTCAAATTTCTGGGTTCGTTCACCAGTAACACATGGCCTCCAAGATGTACGTGTGTCGGACCTACTAGTGCCGGGTCGCAGATGCTGGGACGTTGAGCAGCTAGAGCTGTATTTCTGTGACGAGGATGTTCATCGTATCCTTCACACAGCAGTACCACCATTAGGATTCGAAGATAAACTGGTGTGGCACTTCTCTCGGGATGGAAAATACAGCGTAAAGTCGGCATATAGACTAGCCAACTCTTCGGTGCGTGAACAGGAGTCACACACGGAGGATTGGAATGCTTTGTGGAGAATTCAAACCCCACCCAAGGTTCGGAACTTTTTGTGGAGATTATGTAGGGGCTTCCTCCCGACCCGATACAGCTTGTGTAGACGGAATATCATCGCTGATCAGCTATGCCCCCACTGTGCTCTAGACAGCGAAACAGATTGGCACGCCATGGTGGGCTGCTCGCCAATCTTGGGCACCTGGAGAACAGTTAGTTTCAGAGGAGCTTTGAGTCGTGCCATGCAAGCCGTAAGCTCTATGAAAGACCTGGTTTTCTGGCTTATACGAGAACACAACGCAGATGACTTGGCCCTTGCTGCCATAATACTATGGCGAATTTGGAAGGAAAGGAACGACAAAGTATGGACGGGTCTATGTAATACAGGCCCTATGGTGCTGTCCCTAGCTACCACAGCCCTCGCGGAATGGAGGTACGCGAGAATGGAGGATGAACGACCGTCTACTAGAAGGGTATGCAGATCCTGGCATTGCCCACGGCCAACTTTTGTGAAATTCAATGTGGATACGATATTTTTTGATGACTCCATGGAGATGGGGGTGGGTATAATTGCACACGATAATAATGGTGAGTTCATCACGTGCAAATCGCTGAAAACCCCTGGGTTGTTCCAGGTTAATGAAGGGGAGGCTATGGGCCTCTTTGAGGCTCTCTCATGGATAAAGAGCCTCGGGCTCGATAGAGTAGAGGTGGAGATCGATGCCAAAACAGTAGCAGATGCCATAAACTCATCCCATGAGGCAGCTTCTGTCTTTAACAATTATATTACAGCCTGTAAGAATTTACTTCATACAATTTCATCGTGTTCGGTTAAATTTGGCTGTCGAGAGGCCAATGAAAAGGCACATCGACTTGCTAGAGCTGCTAGGGATTTTCCAAACCCTCATGTATGGTCTGACCTCCCCAGCCTTTGTGGAGGGCTTACCTAGTGATAATTGCAGCTGCTCAATAAATTGAAATTTGGACTTCAAAAAAAAAAAAAAAAAGAAGATAAGATTAAAAAACGTACAATTAAAATTAAGATTAATAAATGTAAAATTAATAAGAAAAATGAGATTTTTGAAATAGAATGAATTTAGAAGAAAGAAATTGAAATAGACCAATAGTGACAAATTACACCTAAAGTGTTTGTAAATATATGCTATTAAGATAAGATTTTGAATAATTTTCTTGAGCATTATCCTTGAAATCTATGTTACTCACAATTGATGCTTGTAAGTCGTTAAAATCTGCATAAAAGAATATTAAAATTTTCAAACTGTTTAATACGTAATATATATATATATATATGTATATATTTTTAATTAATACAAGTCAAACAAAAAATATTGAGTCAACCCGAATTTGAATTTAGTAAATCAATACTCCGTACATTGATTTCGTATTAATTTCTATTGCACAATTTATGTCACGTATACAAATAAATAGTTGTTTCTAAAATAACTATTATGACTTTAAAATGAAACTAAAATTTAGCAATTTTTATTTCAATTATGAAGTTAGTTAAAATTTAGATTTATATAAATATATATTATGTACTCATAAAGGAAAAAATTGAATACTGCGCCTAAACAAAAAAATTGAATACTGCGCCCTAAACAAAAAAATTGAATAATCACATATTAGTGGCGAACATAATAAATTAGAAATCATATTTTACATGAGTATCAAAGTAATCACCCATTACATTTAATAATGACAAATAAAATGATAGAAATCCCCACCTCGATAGATCAACGTATACGTGATATGTGGAAAAAACGTATGAAATAGTTCTTATCGTATTATAAAGAATAATAAATGATCACATTTTATTTTATGCTAATGAACATATGTAAGAACAGGTAATGGAGTTAAAGAGAGAGGGTGAGGATGTGTGGGAGAGAGTCAGCCGTAGGTCTTACCGTCCCTATGCCGAGTGTTTCCCGGTGAGATACCCCCAAATACCTAGACGTAGCTTAAACCCTAGCCTTAGACAGCCACATAGGAGAGGTAGTTACCAGGTTTTTTAGGACAGGAGTCGCAAACCTTCAAACGGCTCTGCCCCTTGGAGAGAAAAGTTTGTCAAACTGAAAGAGAGGAATACGATATCCTTCTTAGTAAAAAATTTTCCGATGGAATGCAGCATGGAAAGTCTTAGAGCAAGTCTGAGCCCGATAGCCAAGATTGTGGATTGCTTCCACCCAACAAAATGCGACAAAATGGGGAAACCTTTTGCTTTCGTCAGATTCAATGAGGATGTGGATGCGGAGAAAATTCTGAGGGAGATGAATAATGTTTGGATAAGCAGCTACGAGCCTTTATCCCTAGATATGACAGAGGGGGACAGGCAAGGACGGAGAAAATCAAAACGTCGACGACCACCCAAAGGTTCAATAACAACATGGGAATGCGGAACCCTGACAAATCATATGCAGCAGCCACAATCCCGATAAATAAGAAGACGGGGAAGCTGGTATTTACAACCAGATCCGAAGATAATGAATGGCTAAAAAATTGCATCACATGAGTACTAAAAAAAGATATAAGATGGGAGGATTATGTAGAGGAAATCCAACAAGAAGGTGGAAGCATGCTTAAAATCAAAACCATGGGAGACGACGCGGTCCTTGTTCATAATCTCACAGGACTCCCATACGAAGAACTTTCGATGAAGATGGATGAATGGTTTAATCACTGGTTTACGTGGCACAGACCGTGGAAAACAAGGGACGTAAACCACAAGAGACGGGTTTGGACCCGGTGGGTTGGCATTCCGGTCCATGCATGGGATAAGAGCTTTTTCGAAACAAACTGTGTCAGGATCGACACCTTCATCAAACTGGACGAAGCAACACTCTCCAAATCCATATTTAACTACGCGAGAGTCCTAGTTTCGGTGTCATATCTAAAGGAAATAAACTAGATTCTCGAGTTTAAAATCAATGGGGAAGATTTTTCTTGTAGGATCACATAAGAATACGATTGTCAGTCATGTAGTTATTCGGAGGCCTGCTACCAAAGCTCAGACGAAGAGAAGGACTCCCAAGATTCGAGTCTCTTGGATGATCTTCGATCTACCGAACCGGTGGAGGCGATTGATTTCAACCATGAGGAACCTTGCATTAATGACACATCGGAGTTGGAGTCGGTGCATCAGGAACCAAAAAGTCCCCTCGGGCATAGGGAGAATAACGGCGCAGATGACAGGAAGATGGAATCCCAAAAAAGACAAGGAATAAATGAACCTTCGAAAGTATCTCTCACGTGTACCCAGGGGTAACACGAGCGGATCGAGGCAATCAACTCATCATGCCAGGTTAGGCGAAACGACACGGAGGATAATATTCAAAACCCTAGGGGGTGTGGTCCGGAAACAAGCTACTCTTTACCCATTATCCAAAATGGGCCAAAATAAATTTAAGCAAATCTCAATACTCTTAGTAGGCCTCCACCCACTGAGCCCATTGAGGACCCAGCTATCCCACCCTTCCTTGATCCATACCCGCCCCTCCATCCCAGACTCAACCCGACCCTATCCACCCAAGCAAACCCTACCCAACACCTCTCAAACCTGTTTTTAACCTACCTGACACCTAGCACTACTCCAAACCTGATATTACCTTACCCAACACCTGGCACTACAGGAAACCCTCTTACCCCCCAAGCCGACAGATATCGACCGCAACCCCCCCACCCACCCGGCCCAAATAACCCCCACCCACCCAAGCGCCAGACACCCCATCCATCCCAACACAGAAACCAGGCGCCAAGGAATCAGGCGGCAAAGAAAAAGACAGGGGACCTCCGCGAAAGGAGACGCTTGGAAATCGAAAAATGGTTCGAGTTTGTGGGAGAGTTGGAAGAGGAGGATAAGGAACAAGCATTAAACAAGAAACCAAAAGTCACCAAAGGAGGAAACAATTTCAAGGGTAAGGAACGAAACCCAAAAGAGATAGAGGAAGGAGGGCACACTTGGAGACTCGATAAAGCACTGTGGGCATTTGCTCGAGGAATTCTGATGCAGAAATTATAGAACACCTCGCGGCCACGGGCTCACAAACCGGTCCAGCTGAGTCAAAAAGTCAGAATGGAGGCAAGGCTAGAGATCAATGAAGATCCTGTCTCTAAACATCAGGGGGCTCGGTAGCAAGATGAAAAAAGAGGAGATAAGGAAACTAATAAATAGCAAGGGGGCGGATTTCTATTGCATCCAGGAATCTAAGACAGAAACGATGGATGAGAATCTATGTCGTAGCCTATGGGGACAGGAGCGTGTGGAATGGGCATCGAAACCAGCTGAAGGAAGGTCAGGGGCATCATCTCCCTTTGGAATCCCGAGGTATTTTCATGTTCAATTTTGTGGTATATAAATGGGTGTGTAATTGTAAATGGAAATTGGGGACCAGAGAGAGTACAGTGTGTTATCTTGAATGTGTATGCTCCGTGCAATACACAAGAGAAATCTGAAATATGGGACTGCATAACCACTGTGATCAGGCAAAATACTTCAGCGTGTATTTTTGTTATTGGTGACTTCAACTCAGTCCGGAGAGAAACCGAGAGGGACGGTAGAAGCTGATTCGCATGTTATACAACACTAAAATAAACAACCGCAAGTGTACGTCGTCTATCGTAGCGTGATAAGCACGAGGTCGATCCCACAGAGAGGTATAGCGTAAAAATGTAGTTTGTTAACGGAGTTCTAAATAGACGCGGTCGATAGATTGAATGGTGAATTACCCCTAAGTGTGCCTACCAAATTGTCACTAGTAAACAACTACAAGAGTAATGTAAAGATCGATCAAATACCATGCGTATCAAGAAAACGAAAGTAAAACGGGTGAAAACTCAATTAAGAGAAGGTAGGTTCTAAAGCACATGTAATACTAATGAATCCATCTATGATTAACTATCTACTTAAGTGGTGTTCATGCTTTGTCTATAAGATTGATCACATAATAATGAATTAAAAGTTCTTTCGATCCAAGTAATTCAAGGGAAATATCACACAACTTAGTATCTCTACCTAAATTGCACAATAGAACCCAATCAAGCTCCTAAGATCATCATGCATCTTCCTAATCATTGATCATCTTTCAATCTCACAATAAAATTAGGTCAAATGCTTGCAATCAATCAACCAAACTAGATTTCTCAACCTAATTCAATTAACTATGATCAACACATCACCATTGTACACATAATGACATGTTTTGCAATATAAACCAAGCATCCAAATAGAATTAAGCCACACAAACACCAAATAAGCAAAACATTAATTCATAAACATCATCAAAAGTATTTACAAGGCTCTAGAACCAAAAGTGTTCTTAGCCAATCAACCACATGTTCAAATTACAATTAAAACAAAGATCAAAGCAATAAAAAGTGAAGATAGAAGAAAGCTTAGACTATGGTGTGGTGAGGAATTGAATTCCCAAGAAGATATGGCCAAAACACCTCCAAATATGTGTAACTATGTGTGGGAATTGAGGAATTGGGGGAGGATGTCTTGAATTTCAAGAAAGGGGGTTTATATAGTGTTGGGGGTAGGGTTTGGATGGCAAAATTGCAAGTTGGTCCCTCAAAATTGGAGAAAATACAAGTTTGGCACCGAAATTGGGGTTGACTCGACCGAGTGGGACAACTCGGTCGAGTTGGGGTGTTAGTCGAGCAAATCACGAAAACAGGGGCATGTTGGTCGGGCCGGGCGAGTGGTTCGTAATTGGGGAGGCAAGTTGGCTTGTTCGGCTGCCCGACCGAGCGAGTGATGCCGCCCGGCCAGGCCGAAACTTCGTCTTTGGGCGAGAACCTGGCACGCGACCGCCCGGCCGCCCGGCCAAACTTTCGTAAGTTGGCCAAAATTATGTGCTCGGCCGCCCGGCCGGGCCAAACTTTCGTAAGTTGGCTCCGTCCTCGTTTTCGTCCTCCAACTTCGTCTCTCCGTTTCTTGAGCTTCCGACCTCCGATCGACTCGATTCTTTTGGCTATTCCGCTCCATTTTTCGAGCCGGATCCAATGGTGCACTCTTCTTTCCGGTCCGATCACTTGTGGTATGTGTTTTGGTCTAAATTCCATCGTTTTACCTACAAAATCGACAAAACATAACCTTTCTCTCATTTCGGCTTAAACAATCATATTCCATGCATAATTCAATGAAATCCACATCAAAATACACTTCACATGTGCCCCTTAAAACGTGTAAATTCCACCCGAATCAGAAGCATTCTGGCCAACAATAGAGACATCTCAGTTTTCAACAACTTCATTGATAATGCCAACCTGATTGACCTCCCGCTCCACGGGAGGAAATATACATGGTATAAGGCGGACGAAAGCTGCAAGAGTAGATTGGATCGAACATTGGTAAATAACAACTGGATTAACTAGTGGCCACCCTATCTGGATTGAGAAGATCGGTATCGAACCATTGCCCCATCCTATTGGGGTCGAAAGCCAAAGATTGGGGCCCTAAACCTTTTAGGAGCCTCAATGCATGGCTCTCCCACCCAGACCTCAGAACCTTCGTGCAAGAGAGATGGCATAGTTACGATGTACAGGGACGAGCAAGCTTTGTGCTCAAGGAGAAAATTAAAAGACTGAAGACGGATCTAAAAAAATATGGAACCAAACCGTCTTTGGACATATTGAGAGAAATATTGAAAGACACTGAGAAGAGATTAACAAGCTGGATATATTGGACAAAGTTTTTGGCTTGGAGGACTCGGAAATCATCGAGAGGAACAAAGAAACTGCCCTGTTACTTCGCGAATTAAAAAGATAAAATGGTATGATGTACCAAAAAGCTCGATGTAATTGGATCAGGGAAGGTGATTGCAACACACGTCTTTTCCACAATTATATCAACATAAGGAGGAAGAAGAACGAGATACAGGGACTAGAGGTAAATGGGGAGTGGTTGGAGGATGTTACAGGGGTGAAAAGGGAGATACATGACCACTTTAAACGACACTTTTAGCAGAGAAACAATCCATAGGCCGACTCCAGCTGCTGATTTTTAAAAAAAAATTATCTCTCAAGAGGACAATTAAAAGCTGATAGCACCAGTCTCAAAAGAAGAAGTATTGAAAGCCCTCAAGGATTGCGACAATACTAAAAGCCCGAGGCCAGATGGTTTCAATTTCAGATTCATCAAAGCAAACTGGGAATCCTTAGAGCCCGAGGTCTTAAGAACATTGGACGAATTCCACAACAATGGCCGCTTGGTGAAGGGTTTTAACCCGACCTTCATTGTGCTCATTCCCAAAAAGGAGGCCAGCAGTGAACTAGGCGACTTCAGACCAATTTCCCTGGTCGGGGGAATGTATAAACTGATTTCCAAAATTCTTGCAAAGAGACTCAGCGCGGTGCTCCCCTCAATAATTTCAGAAACCCAGAGTGCCTTCCTTAGCGGTAGATACATCCTAGATAGTGTGGCCATATTGAACGAAGCAATTGATGAGGCGAAACGAGAGCGAGTCGAACGGGTATTTCTAAAGATTGATTTTGCAAAGGCCTACGACTCGATTGACTGGAGTTACCTAAGTGCGATGATGGAAGAATTTTGCACCTCAAAAAGTGATTGCCCACGCGTGGAGGCTAATATGGGGAAAGTTACCAACACGATCAAACTTGCGCAAGAGAGGCATAATCAACTCAAACAAGGACAGACGATGTGTATTGTGTAAAGAACAAGAGGAAACAGAGAGGCACCTATTTTTTGAATGCCCAAAATCATACAGAATTTGGATGGAATGCGTTGGATGGACACAGCAAGCAGCCGCTCTCCACTCCGAGACAATACAGAACCTGCTCAATTTCAGAGGTGGTTTCAACACAGCAAAAGGAAAATCCAGGGCAACATATATCTGGCTTGGAGTTATATGTCTAATATGGAAATGGAGAAATGCTATCATCTTCAAAAATGAGGAGTTCTCTACTACAAAATTCATGGAGGAACTCAAGGCGAGACTTTGGAGTTGGTTCACTACTAAATTCCCATCCCAAAATATCATCCCTTTTAGAGCCTGGGTAAATAACCCCACTGCCTTCATTAACACATAAGACTCTGATGAAGGTGAAGGGGTTAGTTTTTTCTTCCTGCGCCTTTGTTTTAATTACTGATTGTAGCCAATTGCTGTAACTCACTCTTTTGGGTAATTCTTTTTACCCACGTTTTAATACACGTCACTTTATTGATTAATTACCCTCGCATAACAGTGCAAATCTCATTTCATAAAAAAATACTTCCTCCATCTTCCAAAAGTTTTTATACTTTTCATTTTTATTTGCTTCAAAAAAATTGCATACCCCAAAATAGAAATAATTATCTCAATCCTGACCTTCAAAATATACACATATTTACCTTCATGTCATTACTTTTGAGGTACACCATACACTCAATTCACCTATTTTATTTATTTTATAAAAAACAGTGAATTTAATAGGCGAAGAAAAAAACCCAAAATAAAATTAATAAAAGTACATAGTTGAAGAAAATTGAACTAAAAATACAAGAATGAGAGAGAAGCAACTAATGATTGGGAAAAAAAAACCTAATTAAAAGAAAAATGCTGCAAGTGACTGGCCCATGACCCATTTTTGAAGTGACTGACCCATGGCCCATGTCCCATTTTTGAGGTGACTGACCCATTTAAACTCAAAGCATTCATTTAGAAGAAAAAACATAAAAGGAGTACCTCCGAGACAAAAAAGGAGTACCTTCCGGGACGGGGAGTCATCTACGTTGATGAAGATGTTGTATTTGAAGACATTGAGACTTATTCAACGATTAATCCAAATGTCAAGGTTTATAATTTTTTTTTGATCCGACTGTATCATCTTCTTCTGTATACGTATACGTTTATGCTATTTTCAATTTCTTTCACTGATTCTTATATCTCTCGATTGCTCCACCTATATTATTACTTTTGGGACACTAGCTTTTAGGTAACTCTTTCATATTTATGGTACAATTTCTTTCACTGATTCTTATATCTCTCGATTGCTCCACCTTATATTATTACTTTTGGGACACTAGCTTTTAGGTAACTCTTTCATATTTATAGTACAATACTTTTTTGCTTTTCTACAAATGTCAACCCTAGAGATGAAGGCCCTTAGTGATATGTGATATGGTTGTGCAGATGCGTTTGCAAAAATTTCATAAAGCAGTTCTTAACAAAATAGAACAAATGATTAATGATCTCACTGTTGATCTCTCCAAAGAGGATGAAATCCTCGTGAAGAACTCGAACCAGCTGCGTATGATGATGGACGACAACATCTCCTCCTTCCGGGGAGTCATCTACGTTGATGAAGATTTTGGATTTGAAGACATTGAGACTTATTCAACGATTAATCAAAATGTCAAGGTTTATAATTTTTTTGATCCGACTATATCATCTTCTTTTGTATAAGTTTATGCTATTTTCAATTTCTTTCACCGATTCTTATATATTTTGGATTTGAAGACATTGAGACTTATTCAACGATTAATCAAAATGTCAAGGTTTATAATTTTTTTTGATCCGACTATTATCATCTTCTTTTGTATATGTTTATGCTATTTTCAATTTATTTCACTGATTCTTATATCTCTCGATTGCTCCATCTTATATTATTATTTTTTGAACACTAGCTTTTATGTAACTCTTTCATAAAGCAGTTCTTAACAAAATAGAACAAATGATTGATGATCTCACTGCTGATCTCTCCAAAGAGGATGAAATCCTCGTAAAGAACTCGAACCAGGTGCGTATGATGATTGACGACAACTTCTCCTCCTTCGAGGGAGTCATCTACGTTGATGAAGATGTTGGATTTGAAGACATTGTGACTTATTCAACGATTAATCCAAATGTCAATGTTTATAATATATATATATATATATATATATATATATATTTTAATCCGACTGTATCATCTTCTTCTGTATACGTTTATGTTATTTTAAATTTCTTTCACTGATTCTTATATCTCTCGATTGCTCCACTTTATATTATTACTTTTTTGGACACTAGCTTTTAGGTAACTCTTTCATATTTATGGTACAGTACTTTTTTGCTTTTCTGCAGATGTCAACCCAGGGATGAAGGCCCTTCGTGATATGGCTGTGCAGATGCGTTTGCAAAAATTTCATAAAGCAGTTCTTAACAAAATAGAACAAATGATTGATGATCTCACTGCTGATATCGTCGAAGAGGATGAAATCCTCGTGAAGAACTCGACCCAGCTGCGTATGATGATGGACGACAACTTCTCCTCCTTCCGGGGAGTTGTCTGCGTTGATGAAGACGTTGGATTTGAAGACATTGAGACTTATTTTTCAAAGATTAATCCAAATGTCAAGGTTTATAATATTTTTTTACAAATTTCATTCAATTTTTTTTAAATAATTAATAAATTTGTTTCATGTTTAGATGTTGTCTTTTTTCAGTCATCGAATTCGAAAAAGGAATGGTTAAGGGACTGCCATACTGGGTTTTTAAAACGATCATTCTCTTAGGAGGACCATGGAGAGGAATTGTAGAGTGAATGCAATGGCAGACTTAATCTAAAGCATATGGGTGGAAATCTAATATTGATTCAGAGTACGACAAATATGCCTACAATAGACACCATTTCCGGCTTCGAGGAATGGTCGTCATTTTGGCTAGAATGGTCCAGACCCTGGAGAGACACAGACGTCAATCAGTACAGAACGGTATGGACACGTTGGCATGGGGTTCCTTTATACGTATGGAACCTAAGGTTCTTCTCAATAGTCTGTGTAAGAAAGGGGGTGGTAATCAAACTGGATGAATCCTTCAAACAGAATAGTAATTTGGAATCGGCCCAGGTCCTTATCTCCACTGGGATGTGATCTATAGATGGCATTACAAAAGTTAGCATTGATGGAAAAACCTTCTCTTTGCAAATTGTAGAAGAACCAGCATGTACGTGTTCGTAGACCTCTGATGGAGATTATTCTTCTTCAAGCTCTGAATCCCAGTGGTCTGACGGTAATTTAGAGTTTGATGGGCAGCAGAGCAAAAATGAAGGGTCGGCTCCGGATACCTACACGTCGGGAAACGGTGAGGCCGGGACGAAAAAGAAACTCGCTGAAACCCTAAAGGCCGATTCGTATTCGGTGGGCCAGGGTACATTACCCGAAAAATCAGTTATGTCTCCAAACCCAATGGCGGCTATTAATTATGACTGCATGGGAAACACTCTAACACATGAAAGGAGGAATAATCAATACTTAGTGGGAAATCTCCCAATCACATTGGAAACAAAAAGTGGTGGGGCTAGAGCGCGTGGGATGGTGGAGAGAGAGTTGGAATGCTAAAAAAATATATCATTAATAAAGGATAGAGGGGGAGATGGGCCTGACCTACCCATGAATCTAGCCCAAGTTAATAATGGAGTGGAAGCCAGTCTTGTTCCAATGGACATCGACCCAGAAAACAATAATGATGGGGAGACATCTAAGGCCCAAATAGAACCCAGCAACCAGGCCCAAGAAAGTTTTAATGTAGCAGAAGCAAATGGGCCTCTCAACTTAGACGAATATCAGATGGACCAAATGAGGCAGGAGACAGTGGGTTGCCCACTAAAACTGACCCAAGACAAAAGCTGCGGATAACAACAATTAGAATCAAACAACGAGTCTCACCCCACCCACAATAACAACTAAACCCTTATCAAATGGGGGAAAATCGGGACATAACACCACACGAAACAGAGGAAAGGGCAATATAAAGGCGATGAAGAAGAGATTAGAGAGAGAAAAGTGGCCAGAGTTCATCCAGAATATTGAGGAGGACGACGAAATCTGTGAGCAGGAAGCGGGCAAAAAAACCCAGAAAGAAGGAGATAATGGAAAGCAAAAATACTCGCATAAGGAAAAGGGGGCAGAAAAGATATGGGGAATTGGTAAAAAAATTGGGCTCGAAAGTGTGAACGGTGATGCGACAATGGTAGGGAGGATCAAAGAAATGGAAGAGGAAAAAGGAATATCTGAGACAACGAGCAAAGGCGCGTCGCAAACAGTTTCCCTATGAAGATTCTGACCTTCAATATAAGGGGCCTGAGAAGTACAATAAAGAAAAAGGAGATACAAGCACTTATTTGTAAGCACGAGGTGGATATTTGTTGTATCCAGGAAACAAAAATGGAGACAATTGGTGAAAGCTGCTGCAGGGAGGTATAGGGACCGGGGAATATTGGATGGGCCTATCGAGGGTCAATTGACAAAGCCGGAGGTATGACTTCTATTTGGAATAAAGATAAATTCAGTTGTTCTAGCTATTGGGATATGAATGGTGTTGTAGTGATTAATGGATTGTGGGGCGTGGAGAGAACTGAGTGTTGCATCATAAATGTATATGCCCCTTGTGTGTTAAGTGATCGTATCGAGCTATGGGATAGATTGCAGACAATTGTCCATCAAAACAACAATGTGCGTGTCTGCGTTGTGGGTGATTTCAACTCGATCAGATATGAGAACGAGAGGGTAGGCAGCACATGAAGCATTAACATGAGAGATATTAGGAGCTTTGATGAATTCATTAATGAGACTCTACTCATTGACCTACCCATACATGGGAGGAAATTCACGTGGTACAAACCTAATGGAGGATGCAAGAGTAGAATCGACCATGTCCTAATCAATGACACATGGTTGCAGAATTGGCCCCACACGGTCCAAAAAGGTCTAAACACGTCAGTGTCCGATCATTGTCCAATCCTTCTTGAAACCAAAGAGGAGGACTGGGGGCCTAAACCATTCAGAGTTATTAATGCTTGGTTCTCACATCCGGGCTTCAAGGAATTCGTCTCAAACGCATGGAAAGGATACCAAGTGGAGGGATAGGGTGGGTATGTGGTCTAAGAAAAAATGAAACTGCTGAAACAAGATTTGAAGAAATGGAACAGGGAGGTGTTTGGGTCAATTGAGGAAAAAATAGAAAACTTAAGAAGAGAGATTCTTCGTCTAGACACACTTGACGATGCCTTTGGGCTAGATGAAGAAAAGGCTATCCAGAGAAAAGAAGTTACATCACAACTAATGTTGAACATGAACAAGAGAGGTAGCCTTCTAGCTCAAAAAGCTCGTATCCGATGGCTGAAAGAAGGTGACATCAACACCAGCTTCTTTCACAGAGTGGTAAATCAGCGGAGGAAAAATAATGGCTGGATGAGCAATGGGTCGAAGAACCCAGCTTGATTAAGCAAGGAGCTAACAACTTCTTTGAGAATCATTTCCAAAGGGTCAAGGTATTAGACCTACTGTGACAACAGGTTTTGTAGAAAAAAGCCTCAGTGCAACAAAAAATGAGATGTTAATCAGGCCTTTCGCTGAATCAGAAGTAAAAGAGGCAGTATGGAACTGCGATAGCAATAAAAGCCCGGGTCCACATCAGGTTCAATTTCAAATTTCTAAAGGAATTCAGGGAAGTGATGAAGGAGGACTTTCTAAGGATGACGACAGACTTCTACGAAAATGGCAAATTAGTCTGTGGATCGAATCCATCTTTCATTTTTTTGATCCCAAAGAAGGAGGAAGCTTTCTCACTCAATGACTGTCGGCATATCTCACTTATTGGATGTGCCTACAAGGTGATAACAAAGGTACTTGCGAGCAGATTGAGCAAAGTCATGGACAACATTATTTCAGAAAATCAATGCGCCTTCATCAAAGGGAGGCACATTCTCGACGGAGTAGTGATACTAAATGAGACAATCGAGGAGGCAAAGAGATGGAAGTTGGAGCGGATATTCCTCAAGATAGACTTTGCAAAGGCCTATGACTCGGTAGATTGGTACCCTCAGAAAAATATCATCATTGGGTAAACAATGCCTAAATTAAGTCTCATAAACTATGTTTCAAACCCTAGTGGTGACATTAATCTAAGCCTACATATGCTCACAATCGATCGACTCCATTAACTCATTAACCATCAACATTTTACCCTCATAAAAATATCATCATCGGGTAAGTCTCCTAAGCCTAAATCAAGTCTCCTAAATTAGGATTCAAACCCTAGTGGTGACATTAATCTAAGCATACACCATCATCATCATATTATCATGAAAAATCCTAGCATAAAAAAATTAAAAAATCATTAGAACATGTCAATCCAACACTGAACTCAGAACACTGAAATCCAACATAATAAACTAACCAAATAATCCAACATGATAAACTATTAGAGCATGAAAAATTCCAGCAAAACATAATTAAAAAACCGTCAGAACATGTTAATCCAACATTATAAACCAACCAGATAATCCAACATGATAAACCATCAGAATTATCATTCAAAATCCCACATGCAATTATGCATGTCAGTAGAATACAATAAAAAAAACCATCATATTATCAAATATACACAAAAAAATTAGTAAAGTAAGGTAGACATGGGCGGTTTTTAACCGACAAAACCGCGGAAAATGGCAGTTCGGTTTCGGTTGCAAGTTTTAGCAAACCGAAACCGCCGATTATTTTGGCAAACTGAAATCCAACATTATAAACCAACTAGATAATCCAACATGGTTTGAGGGTTTTTTATTTTATTTTTTTATTTTTTTAATACACAATTCTTCTATTTTTTATGTATAAATTTAAGTTATATAATTTTTATTAAATTCTAGTAATGTAATTTCTAAAAAAAGAGTTGAAACGAACAAAAAACGAGCGAAAACGGAGTGAAAACAAGCAAAAACGGAGAGAGAAAAAAAAAAAAAAAGAGAAAACCGCCTAACCGCTGGTTTTTAATCGAACCGGCGGTTTGTCGGTTCGGTTTCGGTTACAAAAAACGTAAAACCGAAACCGCCGATTTTTAACCGTAACCGACGGTTTCTTCTGGTTGAACATGTCTAAAGTAAGGATTACAGAGTAGCCTAACAACTCCTGGAAACCAAATCTCAAGGACTTCCAAAAACCATACATATTTCTAGGGATAATTGAACCAATCGGACAACATAGGCTCAATAGACGGTGAATCGTCACCCATCTCAGTCTCCTCCATAAAAGAATTAAACGAATCTGGTACCATTGGCTCTAACACAGGTGAATCGTCACCCAAAAAAGCTTTGGACTCAAAAGTCGATCCAACCTCAGAATCGAGAGACGACAACATCGAATCAGGCACATACGCCGAACTAAACTCAAAATCGAGAGAGGGAGACAGTGAATTGAGCATGTTGTACGTGCTTTCGTTGGGTTGACTCGGATGTGGACTATTTGCTAGCACGAGACAAACATGTATTATGATCGGGGTTTATTACGTGTTTAGTGAGGTTATATGATGATCTTGATGATCTTTATGATGAACAACAAGAACACAAGAAAGTAGCTTCTTGGAGAAGCTAAAACTTTAGAAGCTTGGGAGAGTTTATTTCTTTGGGTAGGGTGATTTGGTGGAATATGAGAACTTGTCTTTACAAATGAGCCATTTAGGCATTATATAGTGGTTTCTAGGGGCTGCCCGCCCTTTACACGTGACACGCCCTTAATGGACCTGTCTTCTGCCCGAAAAGGTGATTGGATAGTGCATTTAATGCTAAACCGCCTCTGGTGGTCGTTAGAGATGTTTATCCGGGCCGGGCTAACCGGGCTGGCCCGTTTAACCCTGAAAAATACAGGGTTAGGGTTAATGAATTATAGACCCGTTTAAAACCGGGCTTTTTTAACCCGGACCGGTTAGCCCGTGGGCTAAACCGGGCCAGCCCGCTAGCCCGAGTTGTTACCTTTTTTTTTTTAATAAATAACCTAAGAACAAATTTTGGGTCATTTGACTAATAACCATAACTATAAGCATTAAGAAGCCCATTACCATCCATTAGTCATTATTACTATTTTTTAATAGATTATGATATTTGTTTAGCTTTATTTGATCATATTAAGGACCAAAGTTCTAGAATTGTGTTTAAATTATACTTTTTTTTTCTCATTTACTGATCATTAACTAATTATGTATTTTTCTATTTTATTTGATTGTTGGACGTGCCAATTGAGACCTTTAATTTTAAAAGAAAAAAATTATTGTAGCCCGTTAGTGGCCCGTTTAGCCCGTGGCCCGCTAGGGTTAGGGTTAGGTCCCAACAATTGTAGGCCCGTTAAATATGAACCGGTTAAGGCCCTAACCCATTTAGCCCGTAGCCCTGTAGGGCTGGCCCTATAGGGCTAGGGCCAGCCCGATAGACATCTCTAGTGGTCGTCCTCGGCGAGATGCCGATGAGCTGGGCCGCGGTGGTCGCCGGAGGACCTGGTCGTCTAGGTAGGTGGTCGCCGAAATACCTTCGAGGAAAGTGGTCGCCACGCTCCTTGCTGTCTCCCAAGGCTTCAACACTTAGACTTCTCTAGCTAAAATAGGCACGTGCTCGCCAACACATTTGGGCGCGCAGCTAACTAAAACATGTGCTCGCCAACATCTTTGAGCGAGCACTTAAATATATTAAATACATTTATTCCATTACATTTTCTTGGTCTTGTTGACTAGTCGTCGCACGACTTTATTGACTGGTCCTCGCCACGTAAGCTGGTGACTAGGATTGACTTGTCAAAGATTGACTTCTTTGACTAGGTATAACATTTGCCCCCTGGTCGCCTTTCTTCGTATTCGTAGAATGGTAAGGCGAGCAGTGTGGTCGCTAGTGTGATAAACGGATTTGTTCTCGACAAACAAATCCATTTTGAAATCTTGATGACGTAAGTTGGAGGCGGTCGCCTCGTTTCCTACGCCGAGCACGCTTTTCGAAGCGACTTTAATGATGATTGATGTGACATGTGTCAGGCGCGTGATCGGCGCTCAAAATTTGAAATGCGCGCGTGCCGACCTCAAAGGTCGCGCGTGGGGGTCACTTTCCAAACTCGATTTCGGAAATGACCCCAAATTTTGGGAAAATTACGGATTTTACCCCGTTTTTTGCACATTGGCCCCTGATAATATTTGCCTATAAATAGGGCCTTCTTCTTCTTTAAAACACTTTTCACTTCTGCAATTTTTAGAATTCTTCCTTGCTTCCTTCCAAGCTTCTTCTTCAGGGTTTCCGGCGAGTTTTGGGGTAGTTTTCGATCGTCAAAAAGGTAAACAACTCACATTTTCTTCTTTAAAACTTCTTTCCCCCCCATTTCTATAGAAAAAATGGAGGTTGGAGGTGGCTCCTGCAGTGGTCCGCCGCCGTTGGACGGTGGTGCCGCAAGTTCCGGCGAGACTGATAGACTAGCCTTAGCCTTAGTGGAGAGGACAGCTTCTTCGGGCTCTAGGATCCATTCCCCTGACCCCATCAATGTTGGAGTCCGTAATGCTAGAACGACGGAGGTCGTCGATGTAGATGAGATCGACGAATCCGATAGGGATGATGTCGGCAATGATGCCGAGGAGGATGATGCCGAGGTTGGTAGTGAGACTAACTCAGATCTGCGCGACCAAGGTTTGGACCGAGGGGTGGGCGAACATATAGATACTGCTCGAGTCGAGGAGACTTTGACGAGGAGTCTTCGCGAGGATTTTGAGGAAGTTGTTCGCTATGCGGCGAGCATAAAGGATATCTTGAGTGGGCGAGACAATTTGGATGGCGATGAGGTCTCGAGGGAGGCCTACTATAAGTATTTCTGCGATTACCTTCCTCGAGAGGTTCCTCGCCCGTATCGAGTTGCTTTTGAGTCGAGGTACGAATCGAGTAAGTATGCGAGCAGTGTCTCTTTGCCCCAATTAGAAAACTCCCGGAAGAAATATCAATTGCCGGCCGACGTCTGTTTCTTTGTTCCTCGCAAAGATGAGAGGGCCGACCAGCCGCCAGAAGGGATGGTCGCCGTCAATATTGGAATGATGGAGGCAGGGTTGAGGTTCCCCCTGCACCCCAGGATTTCAAACTTCTTGCATTTTCTAGGGGTGGCCCCTTCTCAAATTTTACCGAACGGGTGGTCGAACCTGATCGGACTCCTCACGCTGTTCGGCCTGGTGGCGGCCGAGAATGGATGTCGGAACACATGGCTTAGCCCGAAAGAGATCAACTATCTCCTTCAGGCGGCCGAGGCCGGAAAGAAGGTGGGCTACGGGTATTATTATGTAAGAGGCCGCGATAACATCAAATTGGTCGAAGGGGTCCCCAACAAGATTCGGGATTGGAAGACCAATTGGTGGTGGGTAGCCGGGGACTGGAAAAGTGCAGTGAGGCCAGACGGGTCCTCTGCTCGCATTCCCATCGCGACCGACTACCAGAGAATGCGTGGTAAGTTTTTTTATTTCTGCTCGTTCTTGTCTATACTGGATAACTCCTCGCTTTTGTAGGTGAAACTGTTCGCACGAGGACTGCCGAGCACCGTCTCTCGCCCCTTTTTCAATACCACATCTGCTGCGTTCTTAATCGTCGCTACCTGGAGAGGTCTTGCCGCTTTCTGAACAGGGAGTGTATGCGCGAGCGAGCAGGTCTTAGAGTACCTCCTCACCACGCCACTCGAGAGTTCCCTCCAGGTAACGAAATGTTTCCAAGTTTTTTAGCAAAAAATTCTTCTCTTCGTAATACTAACACTTTGTTTTTAGTAGTGGTTCCTGAAAGAATTGTCACCTATCTTCCTCCGACCATTGAAGTCGATCGAATCATGTCGAGCCGAATGATTCAACAAGCAAGAATGCTCCATGAGCTTCAGATCATCGACGGCTCAGGCAAAAGCAAAAGGAAGGGGACGGAGACCTCGGGGGCTCCTCCGAAGAAGATAGCGAAACCAACCCGAGGGGGTTCTTCTCGCCCACCTGTTGCCGAGCATTGGGCCGAGCGAGTGGATGAACAGAGGGTCTCTCCGAGGAGATCTCCAGCGAGGGGTAACTCGCCTCCCCCCACACAGGTCGTATCTCCTCCTCGCAGGACCACTCGATCCGCGAGCTCGTCCGCCGAGCAGAGGGCACCCGGGGACAACACTCTTCTCGGCTGGGATGCCTTGAGGGTCGCCAAGTAAGTTTACTATCAATAAGACTTTAGAATATTTTCAAGTACTTTTTCTAACTTTCCCTTGTTTTGATTAGGGTTGCCGAACACCCGATCGTTGAACCTTACAACAAGAACCTCCTCGGCTTCTACCGGTCGCGGGATCCGGCCAGCCAAGAGCCTCTGGATCCGCTCACTCTTAGGGTCATGAAGAATCTGCCCCGATCGCTGACGACCACGCAGGTCAACGAGGTGAACAACCAAAGCTCTCTGGAGAATGCGCGCCTGGTCGCCATTGATCTGAGCCGTGCCTCTTACACTATCGAGAAACTTGCCTGCCAGATCGCCGAGAGTCGCAAGATTAGCGACGACAGGAGTGCGAAACTCGCCCAAATGGCTAGGGCTAAAGCCGGCGTTGAGAGGCAGCTCACCGCTTCTAAGGAGAAGGTGGTCGATCTCGAGGCAAAACTGGCCGATTCTGAGGCCCAACTTGAGATGGTTCGGAAGAAAGATCAGGAAGATCTTCAAGAGATTGAAAATCTCCGTGCTCGCCTCAAAGCTGCCGAGGACGAGCTGAAAGTAAAATCGGCCGAGGTAAATATTCTTCAAAATAAATCTGCAACTGTTGAGGAAGAGTTGGCCACTCTTTGGCAAGAGCTGGTCGATGTGAGGGATGAGCTGGATGAAAGCAATGACCTCGCTGGAAGCGTGGCCATTTTAACGGTGGCGCTCACTGCCAACGGGCTCGTCCATAAGCTTAGAGAAGTTCATCCGGAAGTGGACGTAACTGTGCTCGGTGGATTTATAGATGACCTCCTTATGGGGGAAAGTCCTCGACCGGAATCAAAACTCCCCATACTCCCTTTGATGAAAATGGGACTCCAGTTCCCTCGTCTTTTGGGTGTTCCGATGTACTTTGAGGATCCGCCATCAGACTCCCCGGCTCAACAGGGCGAACAGAGTGCTCCTGTCGAGGAGGTGGCCGTCGGCGAGGAGGAGGCTGCGGGAGAGCAAGAGGTTGCCGGCGAGCAGCAGGAAGCTTAGTTTCTTTTTATTTTGTTTTGTTTTTATAGGACTGCTCGCCCGCTAGGGCCTTTTTGTAACTTCTAGCATTTTAAGGCTTTTTCAATGAATGGAAACTTTTTGCTTATGATGTGTTTGCTTATTTTGTTTATATTGAGTGATCGTCCTCATCACTGCTTTTCGATTTATGTTATGATTATTTTTTGCAAGCATCTTTCAGTAAATACTTATCTTTTGATTTTCGAATGCTTTAGGTAGTGATCGTCGTCGCCACTACCTTGCGAGCCTCTTTAAGAAAGAGTGCTCGTCTTTCCTTGCGAGCATCTTTAAGAAAGAGTGCTCATCTTTTCTTGCGAACATCTTTAAGAAAGAGTGCTCGTCTTTCCTTGCGAGCATCTTTAAGAAAGAGTGCTCGTCTTTCCTTGCGAGCATCTTTAAGAAAGAGTGCTCGTCTTTCCTTGCGAGCATCTTTAAGAAAGAGTGCTCGTCTTCGCCACTACCTTGCGAGCATCTTTAAGAAAGAGTGCTCGTCTTTTAGAGTCAACCACTCGTCGGTTGAACTCTTGATTTTTATCTGGCTACGCAGAGCCTCATCTAAAAATTCTAAAATCTATCTAAAACTTGATGGAATTTTAAAACTTTGACTTGTATTGAAATGATGACTAGATACAAACTAATACAAATATAAAGAAATTAAAAACTTACTGATAAAACTTCTTCAGCTTGACCGCATTCCATGGGTACTTGCTCGGCTTGCCCTCGAGATCTTCTAGCTCGTACGATCCGTTCAGGAGTGTGCGCGTTATTCGGTACGGACCCTCCCAAGTCGGGCCAAGTATGCCAATGGACTGTTCCGTCGCCCGCCGAAGTACGAGCTGGCCGATAGTGAATTGGCGAGCACGTACTTTGGTGTTGTAGTAGCGCTCTGACCTTTGCTTGTAGACCACGTTCTTCTCGTCCGCTGTTAGTCTTCGCTCTTCTAGGAAGTCCAAGTCGGAGAGCTGTGCATCGTTATTCAACTACTCGTCATAATTTGCCACTCGAAAAGTGGGGACCTGCCCCTCTGCTGGTATGACAGCTTCGGTTCCGAACGCGAGCGCGAACGGAGTTTCACCAGTAGAATTCCTCGTGGTCGTCCGATATGCCCACAGAACCATGTGCAGCTCGTCCGCCCATTTGCCCTTCAATCCATCTAGCTTAGCTTTCAAGGTGTGCTTGATGATTTTGTTGATAGCTTCTACCTGACCATTCGATTGTGGATGATAGGGTGTTGAAATTTTTTTCTTGATGTTCCACTCTGAGCAGAAATCCAGCATGTCTTGACTTGTGAATTGACGTCCGTTGTCGGTCACTATTGCTCGTGGTAGGCCGAACCTGCAAATTATGTTCTTCCAAATGAAGTTTGTCATCTGAGTCGTTGTGATGGTCTTTAATGCCTTTGCTTCCGTCCACTTTGTGAAGTAATCGACTGCTACGACTACGAAAGTTACCCCCCCGACGCCAGGAGGGAAAGGTCCGATGATGTCGATGCCCCACTTCGCGAAGGGCCAAGAGCTATAGACTGAGATGAGCTCGTCTGGAGGTGAGTGAATAGCGGGAGCAAAAGCTTGACTCTCTTGCACGCCTGGGCGTAATGAATTGCATCCTTCTTCAGTGTTGGCCAAAAGTAGCCTTGCCTCATGATCTTTAAAGCGAGCGCTTGCCCCCTTGTATGATTTCCACACGCTCCATCGTGGATTTCGTGCATGACGATCTTCGCTTCGTCTTCTCCGAGGCATTTCAATAAAGGCATTGAAAAACCCCGTTTGTACAGCTGGTCGCCAATAATAGTGTACCGTGCGGACCTGAGTTGCAATCTGGTTGCCTTCACTTTGTCTGCCGGGAGCTCGCCGGTCTTGATGTACTTGGTGATCGGCGACCTCCAGTCCTCGTCGCTGGTCGCTTCAACCTGCAAAATTTGACCTCTGTTCACCGATGGGGAAGAAATTTTAGTGATGGTCGCTTCTGAAAATATTGCCTCCCCCTCTGAAGTGGCCAGCCGAGCTAACGCATCTGCTTGCGTATTCTCCTCCCTAGGGATTTGCTCGATGTGGAATTGATCAAATTGGTCGAGTAATCCTTTCACTAGGTCTTGATACTTTATCATTTGATCGCCGCGAGCAGTTGGTCCCTGAACGAGTAGTGAATGGGATTAAAGTCTAGAGGGGAGGGGTGAATAGACTTTAAAACTTTTTCAATAGAGTTGGGAACCTCTTCTGATTGCTATGTCAACTGGACTATTAGTCTGCTGGTCCAGATGACTATAGTGATCTGATTGAAGAGGTTATATGCAAAATTTTGGTAGGCCTTGTTTAGACTCGTTCTTTAAGTGTTAACCTGTTGTTTTTTGAAAGTACTCAACTGATGCTGGTTTGAAAGTTATGGACTTGTTTTGAAGACAGTTGAAAATACAGTATGCACTATATAAAAATATATGTAAAGGCAGAAATGTAAAGTGCAGAAGGTAAATGACACCAGATTTATAGTGGTTCGGATATACGTTCCTACGTCCACTCTCACGTCCACACGTGATGTTTAATCCCTTTAATTTACCACAAATTACAAGGGTCTTGACCTTTATAGTCCCAAGGTTAGGACTTTGAGATCTGAGCCGTCCTAACAGCTACGGTCTCCACAAGTGATTGTAAGCACTTGCACTTTAAGGGGTTCAAAAACTTTAACCTTTCGGTGAGGGTTTGGGGTTTTTGAAGTGTATCCAACTAATGGTTCAAGCTTATAATTTGCTTAACCACTATGCCTAAAACAATGATTATACAATATGAACAAGTTTCAGGTTCTTAGGGGTTGGATAGAAATCACTTAAGAGCTATAGATAATCTAATGGTTTCTGGCTCTTTTGAGAATTCTTAGAACAGTATGGCTTTAGCTTTGATTGCTTGCTTGGCTTGTTGAATTCTCTCTTGTGACTTGTGTCTTCGTGATTTCTCATCCTCTTGTATTTATAATGGAGATTGGTTGCAACTAGCCGTTGGAGTTGACTAGCCGTTTGAGCAATCTTTTCATAATGGCTTGATTCCTTGATTCCAGCCGCTTGATTGCTTCAATCCTGGGATCACGTCAATCTTCTAAATAAGGTAGGTCTTCGTTTGAATTGCAAGATGACTTTGGAATCAGCCGAGTCCTAGAAGATCACATAGTCTTCTGATCTGTACTACTAGTCTTCTGACTACTCTTCTGGCCTTAGGTCTTCTGTCTTCTGATATCAGCAGAGTAACACTCTTCTGATCTGGTAATTCTTTGTACTGCTTTAGGCCATCTTCAATTTGGACTCCATCAGATAAGTAGGTATACAAGCACCTTAACTTGTCTGGTCTTCAAGGATCTTCTAGTCTTCATGTCTTCTACTCTTCTCATCTTGAGGATAGGCATGTAAGCCAGGACTGTGCTGATCAGCTGATATCAATACAGTTGATCACACAAGACTAGTCTAAGCTGTTCTATACAAGTCAGGTGATCCTATTACATTTATAAACTCTAATTGTTTTGGCCATCAAAACTATTCTAACATCAAGTGGGGCTTAGGGTGAATTTATATCCCAACAATTTCCCCCTTTTTGATGAAGCCAAAACTATACTTGATAAATGCTCTTAATGAAATAAGATAAGAGTTTATAACATGCTAAGACTGAAGTATCTGATGAAGACAATGAGAATTTGTCTTTTAAGCAAAAAGAGCTAGAACTTGAATATATATAAAGCTTTTACAGATTACAAGCAATAGTTTCTTTGTACTTCTAAAGTGGTCTTCATCAGGTCTTCTGATCTTCAAATGCGGTAGGCAAGGTACAGACGAGCTCGAACTTCTTCCATGTGTTGCACATCTATAACATTCTCCTCTTCATAGATCTTGTACATAATCTTTTTGATTTCAATCATGTTGGCTCTTCCTGAATCCAGAAGGGGTGCATCCCATTTGGGTTCTTCAGGAGTTAGAATTCTGCAGTTGTCAAGTCCTTTGGCTGTCTTGACAATTTCTTCCTAGAACACTGGATCTTCAATGTTCATGAACTGATTGAACTGGAAGAATTCATCTTCATAAGTTGGGAGAGGGCCAAATTTCCTTACTATGTGGTGTTGAATTTGCCACTTCTTCTTCAGGGGATACCATCTTGGTAGCTCGTCTTGAAGGGCTAAATAATCCACATAATTGCTATCAAACACCAGGACACTGTCTTCTTTTGCTTTGTCCTTGATTGCTTTCCTGAGTTTGGCAATTCTCCTTTCAAATTTGGCTTTGACTGCCTTCGCATCATTCAGCTTCTTTTGCTTAAGCTCTTGAGCTTCAAGCAACTTCTTTTTCTTCAACTCTAGAGCCTCTTTCTCTTCTGCAGTAGGCTCTGCTGGAGCTGATTTCTTGCTGGTCTGAGCTGACTGAGCTTGCTCATCTGCCTTCCTTTTCCTTGTCATTCTCTTTTCAGGAACTTGTTCTTCAGGGCAGTGATCTGAAGAGTCTTGGTAGGAGCTTGAGTGGGTGCTTGGGTGCCTTCTTGAGTAATTTCTTTGCCTTTGCCTTTTTCTTGTCTGTTCTTGATTTTGCTCTTTAAACCACCCAAGGTTTCATTCAGCTCATCTTGAGATACTACCATTACAGCTTGTTGTGCAGCTGATTTCTCAAGAGCTCTTATCAACATATCTTCCCCCTTTTTAGCTTCAGCAAGTGCAGCCGCAAAAGGCTTCATGGCATTCATGATTTCCACTTTCAGAGTTTGTTTCAGTGCCATGGCATTTACCTTGTTGACAGCAGTAATGTGGGATATACTATGTTCCATGACATGAGCAAGAGAATTGGTGGAGGAGGCAGCTTCGAGCTTTTCTGTAAGTGCTTCCAACTTGGCTCCTGTCTCCTTCAGCTGAGTCTGTAGTTTCTCATTCTCCTCTACAGCTGCCTTAAGAAGGGCTTGACCTTCAGAGGCTCTTGCTTCAGCTTCTTCAATTCTTATCTTGTAGGTGGTCTCCATGCGGTGCATCTCATCAGTGTAAAGATCAGCAAACATTTTGGATGTGTCACCTGACAATTTCTGATAGGTACTCAAGTATTCTCCTATCTGCTGATGAAGTGCTTCACCAAACTTGTCTTCAATGTCAAGAATCTGGTCATGAAGACGAGTCTTCTGTTCCCTTGCAGCTTTCTCAACATATCTTCCTAGCTGCAGGCCTAAACCTTTCTCAAAGTGCAAGTCTATTGCAGCTTTGACCTGGGAGCAGATGTCTGCTGTAAGGTCAACAGATGGGGTAGAAGTAGAGGGTGTACCTTGAGGCTTTGGATGAACAATTATTGCTTTGCCTCTCTCTTCAGCTGATAGGTACTCCTCATTGAGGTAGCAGGTAGTGGCCTTAGTCAGATGGGTCATGATTCGTCTGCCTGCATCCTCTTGATTGTCAATGAAGTGAGTCAGATTGTCTGAAGGTTTGAAGTGAGCTGGTACTCTGACTACTTCTCTTTCAATCTCTTCTTTGTCAGCTGATGCAGCTGAGTCTTCTGCAGGGGCAGCTAAGTCTTCCACCAAGGCTGGTGCAGCTGATTCCTTCATCTTTGCTTGTTCAGCTGTCTGCTGATCCGATGAGCCTTCTGGGATAGAGACATCAGCAGTGGGGATTCCTAGAATCCGGTTGCAGACTGCAGTTAGTGCCTCATCTAATAGCAGCTGAGCAAAAGATCGAACTTGAGCAACTTCCTTTTGCTCCATTTCCCAGTCGAGGAAGTTTTCATTTCCTCCCATTCCTTCCATGACCTCAAGAAGGTCATCTACATCATCTCTTCTGAGCTCAATCCAAGTGCATATCCTAAGCACTTGTTCAAACTGGATTGAACCCTCATCAACTCCAGGTGTAGTAGATTTGAGCAGATTGGCTATCTTCATCCTCATTATCTTATCTTTTGTGCACATAGGGTAGTGCACCATTCTGAACTGAGGTTGAGAAGGGCCAGCTTGATCCAGGTCTGCTGGTGCCATGTCTTCTGGAGCAGATGGGTCAGAGAGGATAGGGGATTGGGTAGCTGGGGTATTTTCCTCTGCTGTGTGAGTATCAGCAGGGGTTTGGGAAGTGATTTCTTCTTGTTGGGTAGGAGGTTGGGATTGATCTTCAGTGATTTGTTCATCAGCAGGGTTTTGGGTCTGCTGTTCTGGTTCAGTTTCTTGAAGATCAGTAGATGGTTGAGCTTGATGATCTTGGGCATCTGCTGTTTGAATGTCAGCAGGGGTTGGCAATTGTGGTTCAAGGGTTAGTTGAGGCTGAGTTTGTTCCTCTGCTGTGTGAGTATCAGCAGGGATTTGGGTCTCAGTGTTTGAAGGTTCAGATGGGTTGGACTCATCAGAAGGGTTGAAGGATGATATAGGGGCTATGCTCATTGGAGTAGGTAGCCTCGATTTCTTGGCTTTCTTTGTGAAAGAAGAAGTGTTCTTCTTTCTCTTCTGACCCTTTGATAGTTTCGAAGGTGTGAAAGTGAGAGAGGGATTAGAAGTACCTGCCTTTTTCAAAGGAGAGGCAGTGGGAGTGGCATCTGAATCAGATGGGGAGATGAGCCCTGATCTGATCAGATATCTTCTTTGTGCTAGGGTCTGATTGTCATCATCATCCTCAGCAATCTTCTTTTGAGCCTCTTCTTTGGATGGCTCCTCTTCTTCTTCAGCAGCAGAGTCATGAGCAGACTCTTCTGCCTCTTCAACAACATCTTTGGAAGATGCTTCAGCTAACAGCTTCCTCCTCTCTTCTTTCAACCTTGCTGCCTCAGCAAGAGCTTCCTTCCTTAAGTAATATTTGGAGATGTGGAAGGTCTTATGAGGTCCCATCTTGTACTTCTTTGGGAGAATATCTGGAAGGATGATACTCAGCTTGTTGACAAAGCTGACTGTAGCTGTTACCTTCTATTCTCTTGATTGTAAGTCCAAAGTTACCTTCTTGGCTTCAAGGGCGATTCTATCCAAGAACAACCCTTGCCAGTCTCCATCAATCTGATCCCAGATTGCAGCCATAACTCTAACCTTTAGAGTAGTAACAGCATCATGACTGAATGTGTTACCTAGCAGCATCTTGCCTGCTATATCCATCAAGGTTTGAAACTTAGGTTCAAGTTGGGATTTCTTGAGCCCAGTGGCATCAATAGCCTTTATTCTTCCATTAGTAAACATCTCCATATACTCATTTTCTCTACCCATGATGTAGTTAGAGATATTTACATTCCCCCTTGACAAGCCAAACAATTCCTGAAGAATTTCCCTAGTTACCTTGACCTTGTGTCCACCCATGACACTTTCGACATGAGATCCCTTCATCACAGCGTTTGCATAGAAAGCCAGCACATCTTGTTCATAAACATTGGTGGGTGCTGCTTCCAGAAAATCTCGCAGGTTGAGGTTGATGCAGCGAAGAAGGATCTCCTTATTCTCATCTGTATGTTTGCCCTTGAAGAACAGAGCATTCTCAGTGAAAACCTTCCCTTCCCTAGACCATTTGGTTGCATCTAGGGTGCCAGTGCTCTTGGTCTTCTCGTCGTAAATTTCAATGATTGCCATAGTAGAGTTTCAGTGTTAGGTTTTGAGAGCTTGAAAGAAACTTGCAGAACGAGAGAGTATTGAGAGCAATTGAGTAATGTGAGCGAAAGGGTTTGGGAGAGGTTTAAGAGTGTGTATATATACTCCAACAATTCTTGATCTAACGGTCAGATTTGGGTTTAATTGTGGAGTAAAGCCCAAGATTTTCCTTCTTTGATTTCGGGCCTATCTTTAAATTTGCCGGCTGAATTTGCCATGTGGCAATTGTTGATTTGCTGGCAATATGGTAATTGAGTATTAATGACATCATTACCAAAAATAGCCGTTGTGACTAATTTTGTGGCAAGAATTGATCATCAAGGCCGTTTTCTATAAGTGAATTTCATTCCTTATATAGGCCAATTTCCTTAATTACATTCAGGAATGAATCTAGAATGAATTACATGATCAAAGATAGTCATTAAACTCTAAAATCAAGTGATCTGATCAGCAGAGTGAGGTCTTCTGATTTCTTCAAAAAGTTTGCTGATTTTCCGTGAAAGTCTTCTGGTCAGCTGAGTTGGTCTTCTGATCAGCTGAGTTGAGGATTGAGATTTGCTGAGTAAATCTTCTGTGCTTTGAAGGTCCAACCTGATTTGATGGATCCTTCAGTGCTGCTGTGATGATCCAACCTGGATGATGGATCTTCCAGCTTTATTGTGAGTGGTGATCCAACCTGGTTTGATGGATCTTCCAGCTCTATCTCTGAACCATGTAGGACCATCAAATCAATATGTTGATCAGCCTGGATGATATCCCACTGGTTCAGATTGCCCTTACCATCTAATGTTCCTCATCATCAGATGGGTTGTAGCATCTAAAGTGTTCTTGTTGAATCTCTTCGCTTCTCTTGAAAGTGAAGAAAGATTGGAAGAGGCTTCAATGGAGTGTGAAGAGAGAGCCATGGACTTGGTCTTCATGTTTTGTTTAGACACAGTAGCCTTTGATAACAAGCTCTCCATGTAGAACTTCCCCCTGGAGAAGAAGCTCTGCTTGCTTGCTACTTTGTCCTCTGCATCTCTCATTCCTCTAGTTTTCAACAAGAACTTCTCTCCTTCCTCTAGTTTTCATAAGCATACTCATGTTGAGTAGGCCATGTGTGCTGATCTGCATCATCTTCATCTTCTGGACAAATCTTCATCTCCTTCACCCATGACCTTGGTTGAAGGATGATCTCCATTCCATCTCTTCTTTCGATTGTCTCCATACCTGAAACAAAAATAATAGTTAGTGATTTGTGTTCTTAGGTGTTCTCATAACTTCCTCCTTTTATAGGGGTAGAAATGAGGTAGTGGAGTGAAAGATGACAAAACCATAGAGTTGATAGGTCTGAATTTCTGAAAAGTTACTTCTTAAGATCAACAATGAGATTCTTGATCCAAGGGTTCACATTTAAAGATATTTAGACTTTATCTTATGGAATGCAGAAATTATAAATTTTGAGCAAGAGTTATTTGAAATCCGTACAGTGCATGCATACTGTTGAGTCGGTGAGGATGGTGTATTAATCCAACCAAGTTTAACTCAATAGTATACTGTATATATGTATATGAATAAAGTATTTTATGAAGAATAGTTTATTAATATATATAATTATACATTGCTTAGAGTAAAGACGTCAAATAACTTTGTTCAAGTCTGCTGAATATATATATATGTATGAATATGCAATGCAGATTGTAGAGTATTTCATCAAGGATTCTTAAGGTATCATTGATTCCCCCTTGATTAGATGACTCTAAGTTTTCCCTCAGCTTTATTTGTCTTCATCGGGAAAGAACTTACCTGAAGATGAGGGTGTCTATTCACCTCATCTGATCCTCCTAGTCTTCTGCAATTGTATCAGCTGGTCTTCAGCTGATCTTTGCTCTTCATGTGCTTGGATCCAGGAGTCCTAGGCTGTAGCATAGGGTCTTGAATCTCTCTTCAGCTAGGGGCTTAGTCAAGATGTCTGCTCTTTGGATATCTGTGTGAATTTTCTCCATCTTGATGTCCTTCTTTTCAAGGTGGTCTCTTATGAAGTGGTGTCGAATGTCGACATGCTTGCACCTTGTGTGGAGGACTGGATTTTGAGTGATGGCAATGGCACTGCTGCTATCACAATAGATAGGGACTTCTCTTGCCTCTACATTGTAATCTTTGAGTTGTTGAACTAGCCAGAGCAGCTGACTACAACAACTACCAGCTGCCATGTATTCTGCTTCAGTGGTGGAGGTTGCAACTGAGGTTTGCTTCTTAGAGAACCATGATATCAGCTTGTTGCCTAGAAATTGACAGGTTCCAGATGTGGATTTCCTATCAATTCTACATCCTCCATAGTCTGAGTCAGAATAGCCACTCAATTCTAAATTGTCATCAGCAGGGTACCATAGTCCTAGGTTGACTGTTCCTTTTAGGTATTTGAGAATCTTCCTTACTGCTTCTAGATGACTTTGCTTTGGGTTTGCTTGAAACCTAGCACATACTTCTACAGCAAATGTTATGTCTGGTCTGCTAGCTGTAAGGTATAGTAGAGATCCAATCAGTGCTCTATATTCAGCTTGATCAACTGCCTTTCCAGACTCATCTGGTTCCATTTTGAAAGATGTCATCATTAGAATCCTTGCAGTCTTGCTTTGTAGAGCTTTGAATCTTTCTAATAGGCTTTTGGTATACTTGGACTGGTTGATGAAGATCCCTTCTGGACTCTGCTTGACTTGAAGTCCTAGGAAGTAATTCATCTCACCCATCATGCTCATTTCAAATTTTCCTTGCATGAGTTCAGAGAACTTTTTGCACATCTCTTGATTGGGTGATCCAAATATAATATCATCTACATATATTTGCACCATTAGAATGTCTTCTCCTTCTTGTATTCTGAAAAGAGTTCTATCCACTTTGCCTTTTGTATATCCATTGTCAAGTAGGAATTGTTACAATGTGTCATACCAAGCTCTAGGGGCTTGCTTTAGACCATAGAGAGCCTTCTTCAGTCGATATACTTGATCACCTTTTTCAAATCCTGGAGGCTGCTCTACATATACTTCTTCTACCAGAATACCATTTAGAAAGGCACTTTTAACATCCATTTGATATACCTTGAAGCCCATATATGATGCATAAGCTAGAAATAGTCGAATAGCTTCTAGTCTGGCTACTGGAGCAAAGGTTTCATCATAGTCAATCCCTTCAGATTGTGAATATCCTTTTGCAACTAGCCTTGCTTTATTTCTAGTTATCACATCATTTTCGTCCTTTTTGTTCTTGAATACCCACTTTGTTCCTACTACATTGTGGTTTTTAGGACGATCTACCAATTCCCAGACTTCATTTCTTTCGAATTGGTTTAGTTCTTCTTGCATAGCAGTGATCCAATTGCTATCTGTCATTGCTTCTTCTATGTCAGCTGGTTCAATGTTGGATAGGAAGGCACACCAGCAGAACATAGATGATTGTGAGTTCTGATTCAGTTGTCTTCTGGTCTTGACACCTGAGTCTGCTCCTCCTAAGATGAGGTTTGATGGATGATTGTTTCTCCATGTATGCCTCACAGGAGTATCTGCATTGGACGAGCTTGGATTCTCATCTGATCTAGTGCCATCAGGAGGGTTGACTTGATTAGGTCGATCATCATCTGTATCTTGTGTGTCAAAGAGATCATTCCCCCTGGCATTTGGGATTGTTGCATCTTGATTCTGGTCAGCTTGTCCTGCTTGAGTTTGAGATCTAGTGACAGGTCTATGAGGCTTATCCTCCTCTGGTTCTTCAGGGAAAGGTTCATTGACTTCAATGAACTCATCTGGTTTGGACTTGATCACTAGATGTCTCATCTGATCTGCAGTTGAGTTTGTTTCTACTGCACTCTTTTCACAAGACTCATCAAAAGCAACATGAGGTGTTTCTTCCACAAGAAGGGTTCGTTTGTTGAGTACTCTAAATGCTTTGCTAGTAGAGGAGTATCCTAAGAATATCCCCTCATCTGCTTTGGCATCAAAAGCATTCAACTTACTCTTCCCATTGTTGTGAATGAAACACTTACAACCAAATATATGAAAGTAAGATACTCTAGGTTTTCTTCCTTTCCACAGTTCATATGGGGTTTTCTCATGAATTTTGTGAATACCTGACCTATTTTGAGTGTGACAAGCTGTGTTGATGGCTTCTGCCCATAGCTTCTTAGGAGTGGAGAATTCAGCAAGGAGAGTTCTTGCAGCTTCTTTGAGTGTTCTGACCCTTCTTTCAGCTACACCATTCTGCTGTGGTGTTCTTGCTGCACTTGTCTCATGCTGAATGCCATTAGAAGTACAATAGGCAATAATATAAGAGTTGGATCTCCTTTCAGTGCCTTTGTCACTTCTAATTTTCACAATTGGTTCTCCTTTCTCTACTTGGATCCTCTTCAATAGTTCAGGGAGCTTCTGCTGTGTTTCACTCTTCTTGTATAAGAAGATAACCCAAGTAAACTTGGAATAGTCATCTACAACAATAAGAGTGTACTTCCTCCCAATTAGAGTGGTTGGAGTGATTGGTCCAAAGAGATCCATGTGAAGCAATTCAAGAACTCTGCTGGTTGATGCTCTCTTCTTGGTCTTGAAGGAGACCTTTGTTTGCTTTCCTTGTTGACACGCATCACATACCTGATCTTTACAGTAGAGTTCATTAAGCAGACCATCAATTAAGGATTCCCTTGCTAGCTTGTTCATAGTCTTAAAGTTCAGATGACTAAGACGTTTGTGCCATAGCCAGCTGACATCTTTAGGGCTCTTCACAAGCAGACATGTATCCTTAGGACAGCTGTTCCAATTTGCAAGATACATACTTCCCTTTCTAGATCCTGTTAGAAGGTTTTGTTTTGTTCTTTTATCACTTATGAGACACTCATCTTTAGAGAATTTTACTGAGTAACCAGTGTCACAAAAATGAGAAACAGATAATAAGTTAAACTTAAGACCTTCTACATATGATACATCATGTACCTCAATGTCACCATTTTTAAGGGTGCCATATCCTTTTGTGTTACCATGTGCGTTATCACCAAAGAAGACTTTTGGACCTTTCTTCTCTATGTAGTTGGTCAGCAGGGCTTTGGTTCCTGTCATGTGAGTTGAGCATCCACTATCTATGTACCATGTTTCTCCTGCTAGACCTCCTCTTCTGTATAGGTCCCTCATTTCCTGCAAGAAAGGTTAAGTCTTAGGTACCCATTTTGTTTTGGGTCCTTGGGTGTTAGTACTACCCTTGGGAACCCACATATACATTGGTCGTTTGAACAACCTTGAGCACTTGAGTTGTTTCCCTCGGGCATCACAGAACCAAATCTTACCAGTTAGAACCTTGGACTGATCTGATTTGTTCTTTGTGTCAGTTAAGTAATAGTCAAATGGTTTCCCTTTATAGGAGTGTACATACATGATCTTTTGACTAGTTACATTCGGCCTGGGTGCATTAGCTGGTCGATGCACACGATTATATGGACCATACTCCTCTGTTCTCACAATATCATAAGAGATAGGGGGTGCAAAGAGAACAGATTTGTTTGAAGAAGACTTCTCCTTCTTGGCTGCAGCAGCATACAGCTGAGACTGTCTCAGACGGGATGGTCTAGGCTGTTTGCTGTTCCTCTGTACAGGCTTGGGGTTAACTTTTCTTTTACCATTTTTGGTGTTGGAATAGTTAGCCTTAGCTGGTACATATGCTTTTTGGTTCATATTAGGTTCATTGTGTTTAGAACACTCACCCTTTTCATTTGTCTGAGTAGTGCACTTGTTAGGTGTACTACCCCCAGCTGGAGAGGATGTAGATGGATTAAGTTCAAAACCAAAACCCATCTTATTGCCATTTGATCTATAATACTCAGAGATACTTTCAATAGTAGTAGAAGCTTTATTGAACTTTGATATCTTTTGATTTAGGCATTCCTTCTCCTTTTCTAAGAGCTTGTGTGCTTGGAAGAGATCATCAAACTTGGATTGTAGTGAACGAAATTCCTTAGTTTCCAAAGCTTGAGTTTCTAACATCCCCTCATACAACTGAGTTATTGTGGTATTTTCTTCCTTAAGAAGTTTCACTTCTCTGGTCAATCTTTCATTCATTGTGACCAACTCAGGGGTGTTATCAAACTTAGTCTTTTTCAACTTAGTAATTTCTTTCCTTAGATCCTTGTTCTCCTCTTCCACTTCTATAAAAGCTCTAGTGGCAATATCCAGATCACCTTTTACCTTTCTTAAAGATTGATAATAGGTGTCTTCTGATTCGCCTTCAGATGAGTTTATCTCATCTGATTGTGAAAAAATAGGTGAATGGAAAGTAGCAGTATAGGAGTTTACCTCATTTTCACCTATGGCCATCATAGCTAGGTCATCTGAATCATCTGAGAAGATTTGGCAGTCTGGTGATGTAGGGAGTTCATCACTGTGATATTCAGATTCTTCAGTCACCATAGCTTTCTTGTCTGAAGTTCTTCTTGGCCTTCTTTCTTCTTTGTCATCTAGATTCAGTTCAGGACATTCATATACATAGTGTCCTGGTTTACGACAATTGAAGCATGATCCAGATTTCTGATTTGAGTTGCCTTTCCTTGGAGGAGTGACATCTCTTCTTCTAGATCCTCGGCTGTCAGATGACTCCACATCCTTTCTAGGATGTCTTTCTGGTGTTCTTTCTCTAGAACTTCTGGATGGTGAACTTGCTCTTCTATCTTTGTAGTTTCTATAGAATTTTCTATATTTGCTGTTGAGAGTGTTCATCCTTTCGAATCTCTTGATCATAAGAGCCATTTGCTCTTTCAGACTCATGTCTGATCCTTCACAGTCTTCTGTTTTCAGTGAGGTCTTGCCAGATGAGGTACTTGCAGCTTTTGTATTGGCTGCTTTGAAGGCTACAGTCTTGGAAGTAGATGGTGTTGCATTTGGCTCATCACTTCCTGAGTTTTCTTCTCTTTCAAGATCATATTCATGAGCTCTTAGGTTCTGAAATAGAGTCTGTGCAGACCACTTCTTGATATCTTGAGTATCTTTGATGATGGTCTTCTTGAGTCTCCATTTCTTGGTTAGAGAGTCTAAGATCTTTAGATTTTTCTCTCTATTTGTATATTTCTTGCCCAGAGATTCTATCTCATTGATGATCTTGGTAAATCTATTGTCTAGTTGATCAATAGACTCTTCTGGTTGCATCTTGAAGTGTTCAAACTTCTTGACTGCTGTTGACAACTTGCTCTCCTTGATCAGCTCAGTTCCTTCACAGAGGAGGGCCAATGCATCCCACATCTCTTTGGCTGATTCACAGTGGATTACCTTTGCAATGTACTCATTTGGAAGAGTTTGCATTATGTAATCTTGAGCAATGCTGTCAAGATTGGATTGCTTCATCTCTTTTGGAGTGAGGTCCTTCATAGGCTTGGGGGCAAGCTCTCCAACTAGAATTTCTGGATCACCATTTGCAGTGTTGACTGCCATGATGGTGATTGGGCCTTCAGTGATTACTGACCACATCTTGTAGTGGACTGATGTGAGATTCTTCCTCATCCTGATCTTCCAGTAATCATAATCCTCAACTGAAAACTTAGGCAACTTTCGCATATTAGCACTCATGCTGTATGAGTTTTCAAAAACAGGTTTTTTTTTAAAAAAAAAAAAATAGATCTGTTCAAGAGGACTACAGAAAGACTCCCTCAAGTCTTCTGATAATCTAGAGACAGTAGTCCGTTAGAACCACTGCTCTGATACCACTTGTTGGTCCCTGAACGAGTAGTGAATGGGATTAAAGTCTAGAGGGGAGGGGTAAATAGACTTTAAAACTTTTTCAATAGAGTTGGGAACCTCTTCTGATTGCTATGTCAACTGGACTACTAGTCTGCTGGTCCAGATGACTATAGTGATCTGATTGAAGAGGTTATATGCAGAATTTTGGTAGGCCTTGTTTAGACTCGTTCTTTAAGTGTTAACCTGTTGTTTTATGAAAGTACTCAGCTGATGCTGGTTTGAAAGTTATGGCCTTGTTTTGAAGACAGTTGAAAATACAGTATGCACTATATAAAAATATATGTAAAGGCAGAAATGTAAAGTGCAGAAGGTAAATGACACCAGATTTATAGTGGTTCGGATATACGTTCCTACGTCCACTCTCACGTCCACACGTGATGTTTAATCCCTTTAATTTACCACAAATTACAAGGGTCTTGACCTTTATAGTCCCAAGGTTAGGACTTTGAGATCTGAGCCGTCCTAACAGCTACGGTCTCCACAAGTGATTGTAAGCACTTGCACTTTAAGGGGTTCAAAAACTTTAACCTTTCGGTGAGGGTTTGGGGTTTTTGAAGTGTATCCAATTTAATGGTTCAAGCTTATAATTTGCTTAACCACTATGCCTAAAACAATGATTATACAATATGAACAGGTTTCAGGTTCTTAGGGGTTGGATAGAAATCACTTAAGAGCTATAGATAATCTAATGGTTTCTGGCTCTTTTGAGAATTCTTAGAACAGTATGGCTTTAGCTTTGATTGCTTGCTTGGCTTGTTGAATTCTCTCTTATGACTTGTGTCTTCGTGATTTCTCATCCTCTTGTATTTATAATGGAGATTGGTTGCAACTAGCCGTTGGAGTTGACTAGCCGTTTGAGCAATCTTTCCATAATGGTTTGATTCCTTGATTCCAGCCGCTTGATTGCTTCAATCCTGGGATCATGTCAATCTTCTAAATAAGGTAGGTCTTCGTTTGAATTGCAAGATGACTTTGGAATCAGCCGAGTCCTGGAAGATCACATAGTCTTCTGATCTGTACTACTAGTCTTCTGACTACTCTTCTGGCCTTAGGTCTTCTGTCTTCTGATATCAGTAGAGTAACACTCTTCTGATCTGGTAATTCTTTGTACTGCTTTAGGCCATCTTCAATTTGGACTCCATCAGATAAGTATGTATACAAGCACCTTAACTTGTCTGGTCTTCAAGGATCTTCTAGTCTTCATGTCTTCTACTCTTCTCATCTTGAGGATAGGCATGTAAGCCAGGACTGTGCTGATCAGCTGATATCAATACAGTTGATCACACAAGACTAGTCTAAGCTGTTCTATACAAGTCAACTGATCCTATTACATTTATAAACTCTAATTGTTTTGGCCATCAAAACTATTCTAACATCAAGTGGGGCTTAGGGTGAATTTATATCCCAACACGAGCCTCGTAATCGCCAGTAATTTGACATACAACCAGCTGAGAGTCAGAAAAAAATTTTAGTTTTCTGGCGCCCACGACCATAGCCATCTTGATTCCTGCGACCAGAGCCTCGTACTCTGCTTCGTTGTTGGTCGCCCGATACTCGAACTTGATCGCCGAAGCAAACGTCTGTCCGGTTGGGCTGGTGAGGACGACTCCTGCCCCTGCTTTGGTGCTCGTCGACGAGCCATCGACGAACAGTGTCCAAGGAAGTTCGATTCCCTCGTCCAATTTCTCCGGGAAAGTGAGCTCTACAATGAATTCTGCCAGCACTTGTCCCTTGATTGCCATTCTAGGTGCGTAGGTGAGCCCAAATTGCCTGATTTCCACCGACCATTTCAACAGTCTTCCAGTGGTATCCGGACGATGCAGTGCTCGCCGAAGAGGAAAAGTCGTGAGGACGACCACCTCGTGGTCGAACAGGTATTGCCTTAATTTTCTGACGCTCATGACCAACGCGTACGCCAATTTTTCCATTGGAGTGTATCTTAACTCCGCATCTCTTAGTGATTGACTTACGTAGTAGATAGGCAGATGTGTTCTCCCCTCAGCTCGGACGAGCACTGAACTGATCGCACAGTCAGTGGCCGCCAAGTATAGATACAAAATTTCACCGGGGACTGGCTTATATAGGACCTTCGGATCCGATAGATATTCCTTCAATTTTTCGAAAGCTTTCTCACACTCATCGATCCATTCGAACTTCCCTTTTTTCAAAGCGTCGAAAAAAGGTTTGCAACGATCGCCCGTTCGTGCAATGAATCTGTTCAGCGATGCAAGACATCCTGTCAACCTCTGTACTTCTTTCACGTTCCTCAGGCTTTGCATTTTGATGACTGCTTGAATTTTACTCGGATTCGCCTCGATGCCCCGCTGGCTAACCAAGTGCCCCAGAAATTTTCCTGAGCTAACTCCAAAGCTGCATTTCTTTGGATTTAACTTCATGTTGTACTTTTTCAAAATATCGAATGTCATGGCAAGGTGGTGTAGGTGATCCTCTTTTCGTAAGCTTTTTACAACGATGTCGTCGATATAGACCTCCACCATCTCGCCGATGTGTTTCTCAAACATCTTATTCACCAGTCTTTGGTATGTTGCCCCCGCGTTTTTCAAACCGAAAGGCATTCTCTTCTAGCTATACATCTCGGTCGCCGTCATGAAGGCCGTATGTCGCTGGTCGTCGGGATGCATCGCAATCTGGTGGTACCCTGCGAAAGCATCCATGAAAGTTAAAATCTCGTGCCCCGCTGTATTGTCTACTAGATGATCGATGTGGGGCATCGGAAAGTGATCTTTTGGACAGGCGTCGTTCAGATCTGTGAAGTCTATACACAATCTCCACGAACCGGTTGTTTTTCTGACGAGCACTGGATTTGCCAACCACTCAGGATCAGTTCCAGTTTTCTCGATTAGTTTGTTGTCGATCAATTTCTTGACTTCGACCGCCATAGCCGCATATTTATCAGGCCCAAATTTTCTTCGTTTTTGGGTGATAGGTCTCCTCGTTGGATCAATATTCAATCTGTGGCAGGCATGATTCGTGCTAATGCCCACCATATCCTCGTGCGACCAGGCGAATGCACCGATGTTCTCTTTAAAAAATGCGACCATATCTGACCGCAATTGTTCTGGTAAATTCAAACCAATGAATACCTCGAGTTCTGGACGAGCTTCGTTTAAATGGATGGTTTCAAGGTCCTCCGCTGAAGTTGCCCGCTCTTTAGGCTCCTTCCAACGAGGATCCTCAATTCCGAATTCTGGCTCAAAGCCTAACCTAGGCTCCAGACCTGGAAAGTTTTCTGGAACCTGGTCGTCGGGGATCTGGTCGCCCGAATCTGTCTGCTCGTCGATTTCCATTGGGGTGTGGTAGTCCACTTCCATGGAGGCGTGCTCGTTCGCCTCCACTTGGTGGTCGTCGAAACTCCGACTGCCCTCCCCAATTTCAATTTTTCGGTACTTGCTAGGAAGACCCTCCAAGTAGTTCACTTGTTCTTTTTGTTTTTGACACTCGATATACTGGCCAACCATAGTAGTTTCTTTAGAATGACGCTTTGCAAAACGGACGAGACACTCCCTCGCCCGCGTCTGATCGCCCTTGACGGTTATAACTCCCGCCGGGGTTGGAAACTTTACACAGTAATAAAAAGTTGAAACGGCCGCCTTGAACTCGTTGAAATAAGGTCGGCCGAGGAAAGCGTTGTAGGACGATGGCATGTCCACGATCATAAAATCGAGCTGCCGAGTGTGATGCATTGTTGGCTCTTTTGACGATGCCAGCTCCAGGGATAGTCTGATTTTCCCAATGGGAAGGTTGCGCGTGTCCCCAAAACCTACGATTATATCGTCGCAAGGCTCGATATATTCAGCGTATCCACCGAGGGCATCCAAAGTATGCTTGAAAAGGATGTTGGTGTATGCCCCGGTGTCGACCATCATACGATGGACAATGGTTCCCATAATCTTTCCAGTGATGACCAAAGCATCATTGTTTGGTTGCACCACGCCATTCAGGTCGTCGTCCGTGAAAAGTACTTGGTGGGATAGAGGCTTCTCGGCAGTCGGAACGACGCACACCTAATGGACATTGTTGAGTGCTCGCTACTCACTCTGAGCTCGGCGAACAGACAGAGCTTTCCCGGACTGAGTTCCCCCCAAGGGGCCTTCCAAAACCATGCAGGCTCCGCCCACGTTATCGATGTCGCCACCTGGGTTGTTTGGCATGGGAGGAGTTAGCTTTGGACGATTCAACTGTTGGCGCAGGTCATCGCTGTTGTCGCGACGTTTCTTTCCCCTCTTATCGCCATTCCCGAGGGGCTTGATAAACTGGGCGAGCTTGCCCCCATTGTATAGCTTGAATAGATTTCTCACCAAGTCCCGGCACCCATTAGTGTGGGGGCCAATAGAGTTGTGGTAGTCGCAGAATTTACTACCATCGAGGCTGTCCTCATTTGTGTGCATTGGCTTGGCATGGGGGAGCAGATTCTTTCCCTTGACCGCATTGAAAATGCCCCTGGGATCGAGAGAGAGAGATTCTCTGAACTGAATGATCTCTGGGGACTCCTCGAAAGGCCTGAAGTTCGCTGGGCGAGCACTGCCAGCTTGAGTGGTCGCCTTCTTTGGCTGGGACGATTCCCCAGTGTTAGAAATTTTCTTAGGCCAGACCCTCTTGGACGCCTCAGACTGCTCGTTAGCCTTGGCGGCGTCCATGATTTCCTCCATTTGGATGAAGTTCCCAGCCCTCATGCGGAAATCCGCATAAGAAACTGGGAAAGTAGTATGGATAGATTCCCAGAGCTTGGAACCTATCCTCAGACCGGAAACAGCCGAGATCAACTTTGTCTCATCGTTTACGGCCTCCCCATCGATCACCAGCCTGTCGAAGCTCGATGAAGTCCTTGCCCGATTCATTCAGGGACTGGCGAACGTTTGCCAAACGTTGCTTTGAGGCTGGGCGAGCAGCAATAGACCCGAAGTAGGTCAGAAAGTATTGTCCCAGCTCAAGGAATGAGGTGATACATCCGGCACCCAAAGTTGTGTACCAACGATGAGCCCGGTCTCCCAAGGTTAGGGAGAAGTTTCTGCATTGTGTGGCGTCCGTTGCCCCGATTGAGTCCATGTAGTTTGAGTACTTGGACAAGTGTACTCTGGGGTCGGACATTCCGTCATATGCCGCCATGGAGGGCATCTGAATCTTCCTTTGGATGGGGGCGGTAAGGATCGCAACACTTAGTGGAGGTGCGGGCAGAGTGATTGGTGGAGCAGTCCCTTGCTTTGAGGCGACCACCTCTGCTCGCAAGGCCTCCATCTCAAGCTTCATCAATTTCTGAATTTCGAGGAACTGGGCGATTTGCCCCTCCTCGGCAGTCTGTGGTCGGGGGACGATGACCTCTTCGCGTCGGCTCCCATGAGATGCGGCCGGGAGATCACCATGAAGTGATCGCCTAGGAGAATGTCTCTCTGAACGGTGGCTGCGATAACTCTTCGCCGGAGCTCGCGAGCCCTATCCTGGCCCTACTCGATCGAGGGCGGAGAGCCTGTCTCCCTGACCTCTCTTGTCTGGTCGGCCATCCACGTTGAAAGGCACTCGGCGAGGAGCCCTCCCATCTTTGTCATTCATACGATTAAAGACCGAGTCTCGGCCTCGCGAGTATCCCGTGTGGCTATTGTGGGAGTGCTCGACAGCTTTATTCTTTCCTCTGTCGTGGGCGCGAACAGAATATGTATGATAGGAGCGGTCGACATCCCCATCATTGCCCCTGGCCTTCGCCTTTTCTTTCTGGGCTTTGTCGAAGGCCTGATCTTTGGCCTTCTCAAGCTCTTCTTTCTCATTCTGCCTCCTCTTCTCTAGGAGGTAGTTAGAGAGGTCTTTCAAGTGCTGGGGATCTTTCAAGATGTCCCCCATGTTTAAGTTTGCAAACGGATTCACCAGCGTCGGAAGGGGTTCGTTCCCTCCGGGAGCAACAAATCCGTCTTGAGGAGTATGATGAGACATCGTTTAAAGAGTGTCTCCTGGGGATTATTACAAAGATATGACTGTTCTTAAGCTTTCGACGCTTAAAAACGAAAGATTTGAGTTCTTACGCAGAAGAACGTGCTATTACAACTACTTTCGAAGCAAAGTAACAACAAAAGAAACTAAAAACCAAAGTTATAAGGAGATCAAACTCCAAAATATGTCTTGAATATCGCAAATATTCAAGAACATGAAGAACACTAAAATACGCAAATAAAGCTTTAAACGGTGGAACTACCGATTAAAACCTGAAAAACGGAGTTTGCAAACCGATCGCTCGATGATCGGTCGAAACTGAGATGATGAACACGTAAAAGGACCCCTCCTTCTAGCGCCAAATGTTGTACGTGCTTTCGTTAGGTTGACTCGGATGTGGACTATTTGCTAGCACGAGACAAACATGTATTATGATCGGGGTTTATTACGTGTTTAGTGAGGTTATATGATGATCTTGATGATCTTTATGATGAACAACAAGAACACAAGAAAGTAGCTTCTTGGAGAAGCTAAAGCTTTAGAAGCTTGGGAGAGTTTATTGCTTTGGGTAGGGTGATTTGGTGGAATATGAGAACTTGTCTTTACAAATGAGCCATTTAGGCATTATATAGTGGTTTCTAGGGGCTGCCCGTCCTTTACACGTGGTACGCCCTTACTGGACCTGTCTTCTGCCCGAAAAGGTGATTGGACAGTGCATTTAATGCTAAACCGCCTCTGGTGGTCGTCCTCGGCGAGATGCCGATGAGCTGGGCCGCGGTGGTCGCCGGAGGACCTGGTCGTCTAGGTAGGTGGTCGCCGAAATACCTTCGAGGAAAGTGGTCGCCACACTCCTTGCTGTCTCCCAAGGCTTCAACACTTAGACTTCTCTAGCTAAAATAGGCACGTGCTCGCCAACACATTTGGGCGAGCAGCTAACTAAAACATGTGCTCGCCAACATCTTTGAGCGAGCACTTAAATATATTAAATACATTTATTCCATTACATTTTCTTGGTCTTGTTGACTAGTCGTCGCACGACTTTGTTGACTGGTCCTCGCCACGTAAACTGGTGACTAGGATTGACTTGTCAAAGATTGACTTCTTTGACTAGGTATAACAGAGCACAAAATCCGAACTAGACTCAGAATCGAGAGACGGTGACAACGAGTTGGGAACAAAAACCTAACTAAACTCAGAATCGAGAGAAGACATTTAAGGCTCTTCAATTTAAAGTTTGATTTCGAGCGAGAGATGAACTTTCGAGTGGAGATTAGAGATGAACAATGTTGAGAGAGAGAGAGAGAAAGAGAGACGAACATTCAGGAGCAAGATCAACAATTTTTAGGGTTTCGAGTTAGAGTAATGGGTTTGAGTTAAAGGGTGTGGATTATGATTATTGTTAATGGATTCGGTTAACTTATTAAATGTGCTTAGTGCTTGTTAATAATTGATTTGGATTATTTTTAAATTGAATAAAGTAATGACATATTTGTTAAAATTTTTGGATTTTTTTTAGTTGGGTGTTCTCAACCATGTCATAGGTGTGTATAAACCATGGCCTTTATTAATTGGCAAAAACTTGTGTGAGACCGTCTCACGGATCTCATTTCGTGAGACGGATCTCTTTTAACCCATATTTCAAAATTTTGGGTAGAATAATCCATTTTTTTTTTCAGATTTTGATTTGTAAAAAAAGTGATAATGTTTAAATGAAAAGTGATAATATTTTTAACAAAAGTGACTGACACTTTTTACTTAAACACTATCACTTTTTTACTCAAACATTATCACTTTTTATATATAAGAGCCGTCTCACGGATCTCATTCTGTGAGACGGTCTCACCCAAGACTAGCCCTGTTTTGGCAAAAACTTGCGTGAGACCGTCTCATTAATCTTTTTCTGTGAGACGGATCTCTTTTAACTCATATTTCAAAATTTTGGGTAGGATAACTCATATTTTTTTCCAGATTTTGGTTTGTAAAAAAAGTGATAATGTGTAAGTAAAAAGTGATAATATTTGTAACAAAAGTGACTGTCACTTTTTACTTAAACACTATCACTTTTTATTCAAATATTATCACTTTTTATATATGAGGGCCGTCTCACGGATCTCATTATGTGAGACGGTCTCACCCAAGACTAGTAGCCCTAATCTTTTTATATGATAAATCTCTTCTCCACCACGTGGACTGGATATAATTAATTGTTCAAATAATTAATTGTATTTTATACTTTTCATTTTTTATTAATTTTAGTCCATACTTTTCATTTTTAAGTACGGGTTAAAATTGATAAAAAAATGTAAAATATGGGATATAATAAATTATTTGAACAATTAATTATATCTACATCAGCAGTCCACGTGGAATCTGATGGTCAAGTCAGATGAGCTTTGCCAGAAAATGATGAGAACGAGAATATTTTTAAATACTAATTAAAAATATGGGTATTCATTGGGGGGGGGGGGAATAGTATGAGCTAGAATTAATAATAAAAAAAAAAAAAGTATGTGTTAAAATTGGATATTTGTCCTAAAATAAAATTAGCTAGGGAATGTGATTAGAGATCTCATTTATTAATTAAGAGCAAATTTTTCAATACATAATCCTTTTTAATTTCAATTAAAAAAAAATGAAAACTTAAGGTATGATTGGTATTGTGTAATAGTCCAGAAATGGAATCACCGTTCATGAGTTTATTCCAAATTTTATGATTGGTCTGATTTTTGGAATAGAATCCTCATTTCATAGAGAATAGTGATTCTCAAAAGTATGGAATTGTGATTCCTTCCAACGCTTAACTAAGGAATCAACTTTTTAATAAATAATTAATAAAAATAATATTACTCTTATTTAATAATAAAAATAGTATATTTAATGGAAATATTAATATAATATATAATCTCAAAAATAAAAAATAATATAATAAATTTAAAAATATAAATAATAATATATTAAATTTTAATAATATAAATAATAATATACCAAAGAAAGTTTCGTGCCCTCTAATACTGCACATTTATTCCAAGGAAATTAGTGGATACTGTTGAATCAACTATTTCTGCTTAATTATGCGTTGAACAACCTCCATAATACTGTTGATTAATTTCTGCTTTCACAAATTGCTATTACTCTGTTGAATCAACCGATGTATACGATATCAACGTATGAGCTAGTTTGAAAAGATTAATAGCCGTACTTGTTTTTTTATATATTTTGAACAAAGATGATACAAATATGATTTGTTTATTCATTCTTTGATTCAATATGCAGATATAGGATTTGTTTTGGTTTATATTCTTTGATTTTATAAAAAGTGATAAATTGTGTTATTGAAAATGGTAATTCTTATTATTTGAAAAGTTATAAATGTTTTAACTAAAAAATGTTATTCTTATTATTGAAAAGTAATAATTTTGTTATTGAAAAATGTAATTTTTATTATTGAAAAGTGGTAGATTTTGTTACTGAAAAGTGTAATTCTTATTATTGAAAAGTGGTAAATTTTGTTAATGAAAAGTGTATTTCTTATTATTGAAAAGTGGTAGAATTGAAAAATATAATTTTTATTATTGAAAAATTGTAGATATTTTCATATTATTGAAAGTGGTGGATATTTTAACTTAAAAGTGTAATTCTTATTATTGAAAAATGATAAATATTTTAAAGGCATAATTATGTGCTAGTATTCTACTCTCTTTCATGAACCATTATAAATTTCCAATCATTAAAAAATTGGAGGTGTTTTTTGGAAATGAGAGAGTGATGATGAATTTGTGTGATTTGGAGAAGATTATATTATTCAATTTTTATGTTTTATTGTATAATATTTTTAACTGAAGAATGTTTGTTATATTTTTATGGTGGATATCTGTTTTCTTATGATGTTTTTTTAGTGAAAATATGTTCTTTTATTGAAAAGTAGTAATTTTATTATTGAAAAGTGTAATTTTTTTTATTGAAAAGTGCTAACTATTATCAGTGAAAACTCGTAACTACTTTTAGTGAAAAGTGTAAGTCTTTTTTATTAAAAAGTGTAAAATTTTTTTACAGTGAAAATCTGTTTTTAACTGAAGAATGATTTTCTGATATTTTTTATGGTGGAGATTTGTTTCCAGTTTTGAAAAGTTTTTTCTATTGTTTTTAAAATGATTTTTTTTTTTTAAATTGTAAAGTGGTCGTAGATGTTGTTAACTCTTAAATGCTTTAACATTATCAACAACATCTTAATTTGACCTTCCTTGATTTATTCTAAGTCTTTTCTGAAATGTTACATTAAATGTTGTACTAAATGCTCTCACATTCAGGAACGATTCTAGAAGCTTCTACAAGAGTCTGGAACCTGGAAGATTCCAGAATGTTGGAGAAGGTGCTAGAAGGCCTTGGAGCATTGTAGAACGACCTGGAAGATGGCAGAAGGATCTAGAAAGATCATGGAGGTTGAGGTCCTAAAAAATAGGATCTCATAATGGAAGGATCTAGAAGCTGGTTATTTCTCTATAAATACCGCAAGAGTCTTTCATTTCAAAGCATGCACTATTCGAGTAACACCTTCTTGAGAGTTCAACCTTAGTTCGGAGTTATGGTCAGTAGTTGTATCATTTAACGTACGCCGAGGGATACCACACCTTCCAGTGTACTTAGTTCTAGTCTTGTATCGAGTGAGAGTGAATCATAGATCAGATTAGTTCTTTTGACAGTGTTCTTACACTTAAGTCTATTTGCAGATTCAGGAACCTGCCTCTATCGTAGTTTCTGTTTGTGGAATGTTGAAGTAATTGCTGAGACATTTCACACGACATATTTGTATATAACTTAGGAACTAAGTTATTTTTCGCCGTAAGGCTTAGCATAGGTTTTGTTATTAATAAAATCTATGTTAAAAATATTCCATTGTGTTCGTATTGTGTTTTAGTGTTTTAGACTTCCGCTATGTATTGTGTTTACTTATTCACATTCTGTTAGAGTTAATGCTACACTAATTGTCACAACATTCAGTGTAACATTGTTCTGTTTTTTACTTAAACACTAGATACTACCCCACGCACACTTTCAGTGGTAACTATTATTAGTGAAAAATAGTAAATATTATTAATTAGTGAAAAGTAGTAGTAAATATTATTAGTGAAAAGTGGTAACTATTACTCCCTCCGTCCCGTGATTACTTGCACACTTTCCTTATTTGGACGTCCCAAAATTACTTGCACACTCTTAATATGGAAATATCTCACAAAATTAATACCCTCCCAACATCATTTTATTTTCAAAATTGCCACCATCTTTTTACATACATTGTACTTTACACCTCATCATATTCACTTTACACCTCACCAAATCACCTAAAATACCCCTCATTTATCTTACATCACCAACCACTAAATTCACTTTTCTTAAAAAAATATGTCGATCAAACCGTGCAAGTAATCCTAGAACGGAGGGAGTAATACTGAATAGTGGTAACTATTAATACTGAAAAATGGTAACTATTAATACTGAAAAGTGGTAAATATTAATACTGAAAAGTGGTAGTAACTATTATTAGTGAAAGTGGTAATTATTAATACTGAAAAGTGGTAACTATTATTAGTGAAAAATTGGTAACTATTAATACTGAAAAATAGTAACTATTATTAGTGAAAAGTGGTAACTATTAATACTAAAAAGTGGTACAGAGTAATTATTATTAGTGAAAAGTGATAATTATAAATACTGAAAAGTGGTAATAATTGTAGTGTTAAAATCTGTGAAAAATGATAATAATTGTAGTGAAAAGTGATAACCATTAATACAGAAGAGTGGTTATAATTTGGTTAAAAATTAATTAAATTGATGTTACAGGTTCCGAACATATGATCTTGTAATCGGCTTAAGCTTCTAACTGCTACACCAGCTGTTACTTTGTTCCACAATTTGAGTTTATTAACAAACTAAGACAATCCACAAGCTATTTAAACAAAGTAAGACAAAAATTTTGAGTAAAACAATTAAAACCAAAATACAATATAAAATTCCATTTATGCCCTGCAGTTATAAATAATCAAAATTAATTAAAATTTCAAAGTCTTTCAGCATTAATTCCTTTCTCCCCCAAATTTCGGTTACACCTTCCTTTTTCGAATTCAATCTAATTTGAATTCAATTCAATTCAAATTGAAGATTGCATTGTTACTTGCGGTTGATTAGTTTCCAAAAACTTGATGCATTTCCACAGTGTACGATTCACACAGTGGAGGTGTAAATCGCCGCCCAACCAACATCTCTCCAAGCTCTGATCTGCCCCTTCCTTCTCGACGACAGTGGAGGTGTAAATCGCTGCACCAGGCCGGCCACCCATTGATTTTCACACAGTGGATGTGTAAAAACCCCCACCCACCCCTCTCAGCTATCTCTCTTCCGTCTCTTCCGCGACCATAGAAACAGATACATCGCTCTCTCTCATAAACAAGAATACAAAGTACATCCAACATCAATTGAAAAAAAAAGGGCTTCTCATTGATTTTTTCAAGTTTCTATTTTCCCTTCGACTTTTTATTATTGTTTTATAAGTATATTCTTCTACAGATTTGTAGGTGTAAAAGTGTAGAACCAGATCTACATCATTTGTGTTTTCTTCACTTATTGTAATTTACTTTGCTTAATTGCTTGCTGAACGGTCATCATTTCCGTGTATTGGTAATCAGAATTTTGTGTTAGTGTTGTTAATTTTTTGGATGAACTGAGGAGATTGCAAGAACAATGTGTGGATCAGCTCTACTGAATCCAATATTATATGACTCTTCAATTACGGTTATGGGATTCAGATTCGTTTTTTCGAACGATTTATTGATTTTTTTTATCTAGTTATTTGTATATTACTTGTAAGAATTTGGAGATCTAGGTGCTAGTTCATACAAGTATCCATTTTATTTGGTTCTATGGTTTATAAGATTTTTGCACTATTCAAATGGATTGAAAAGTGAAGCAAAAAAAAATTTCAATTTATCTTTGAAATCCTGTGTTTTCTAAGGCAGTGTTATTCAATCTATGCAGTTGAGGAAAAAAATGGAGGGTACAGTGTTTGCCCCTGCTTTGGATTTGGATGGAATGAAGCATGTCAAGTCAGAAAATGGAGTAGTGAGTATCTGCAAAATTGAAGTTTGCTCCTTAGATGAACATATCATATACAGTAGTAGTTAGTTAAGTAGAAATTGCAATAATCTTAGATTCATTTGATTAGTTGCTTTGTAGAAATTGATTTTTTATATTGGAATGTTTGGAGTCATGATAATTGTAAAACATCTTTTCGTCTGATTTATATGAGGCCTTCGTGCTTTAAATCTATTTCTTGAAATATCTTATACAGGGGAGTAAGACACCAAGAACATGAATTTTTTAAATTTGGGGAGCTTGGAAACAAGTGCACCTAATTTACTAGAGTAGGGTCAATTGTAGATACAAGTAATTTGGGAAGTATATGCAATTATCGGTTGCATATATAAAAAAATGCATGTATATTTGAAATTATATGCACTTATCGGTTGCATATAATAAAATATGCATATAGAATTTATGATATAATCTTATATTATTATTATACAATGCACATATTTGATATATGCATTCCCTATAAATATGCAATGCACATATTATGTATATGCATCAAACTATAAAAAATATCATACAAATATGCAATGCACAAATGCACAGCTTAAAAAAACAACGATTTCTTACATGCGAAAACTCCTTTGTACAATCAAACGAGTAGATGAAAAGACGAAACAAACATACCTTCAATCATTTTCCTTCAGCTATAATTTAGGGATAATCTCTTACCTTTTAAAAATTTAATTCATTTGACTTTTCATATTTTACATTAATCAAATTAAATTATTCAAATCTGAAATTAAGTATAATTATTTCAATTTCGAGCTTTGGAACATCGAATAAGGAAAACTACTTAAAAAAATTAAGTGTAATTAATTGCACGTTTAAGTTTAAAAAGAAAGAAAAAATCTTAGCATTGCTTAAAAAATAAAATTTTTAGTGAAGTGATGATTACAAAATTCATAGAGCTAATTCAAATTTACCGAGAACGATTTCGATTGTGCAACGCTTGAAATCTTCAAAAACTTATATGGAGATGAGCACAGTAATCGAATATGCACAAAATGAAGTTTTGTAAAATATTTTAGAAATGTTCCTTTGAATTAAAATCAACGCGAGATTCTAGGAGAAATATCTCCCAACTTAATTTAAAATTCAAATGTTGACTTTCCTAAATTTAGATTAACATAATTAATTGAATTTGAAATTCTTAATTAATTTGAAAACAAGGGCATAATCGACTATATAGGTTTCATTTTGTCCTTAACTGTTTTACTAAATAAATTTGGCTTGAATCTTAAAGTCTTAGAGTGAATTATCCTATTCTGTTTTTTCCCCTCTTTTCATGATAATAAGGGTTGATTGATCAGCGTATTGTGCACGGTGCACACTATTCACCAGAGACCAATTCTATAATAATACTTGATAACATAAATAATAATATTATTGTTTAAATATATTTAATATTCAAAATAATGATAATATTCTTATTTAAAAATAAAAATATTGTTTTCATATAAAATATATATTTATTATAAATAATAAAATCAATAATAAGACAGATATATATTAATAATAATAACTCTTCTATCGATAATAATTATTAAAATGTTTATCATAAAAATAATTTATTTTTAACAATACTTAATAATAATAATTTTATTAAATAATAATAATATTAATTTAAAATAATAATATATTAACAACACCCAATAATAATAATTTAAATAAATTTATGGGGTATTACATTTCATTCTCACATTCATTCGTATACCAATCATAAAAATGATCATATTCTTATATCATTCCATTCCGACCTTCATTCCATTCTTGAGTTAATTCTATTCCTCCTTAAATTCATTTCATCATACCAATTATGCCCTTATAACTAATGGTAGTAAAACAGAATGATCTAAATATATATAATACTCTGTATTGATTATCAATAATTAGCAAATACATTTTTTTTTTAGTATAATAAATAGCAAATACTTAAAATATGTACCTATTAGTATTAATTGTTAATTGTTTTATATATAGTATAGATATACTATTAATATTCTCGCAAATAAATATAGAAATCACATATTTTATAATTATGCAGGTCAATTCTCTATATATACAAAATCAACCCATATACACGCAAATCTATTTCATAATTATATCAATTTCCATATATGCTTCTCTTCACCACCTATATAAACAACGTACCCCGGACATAATTTATTCACGAAAACAAAAACAAAAAAACCCTAAGAAAAAGAAAATGGCATCCATCTTTTTCCTTTTGGCCTCTCTCTCATTGGCTTTCTTATGCATCTGCCAAGCTGATTTGGTATCCGATGTTTGCTCGCAAGCACTCAATCGCCCTTTATGCACCCAAACCCTAGGATCAGATCCACGCTCTCGTGGTGCTGATCTTCCAGGTTTGGGTCAAATCATAATCGAAAAATCTGAAGCTGCAACCCAAGAGTTTATCAAGGTAGTTCAGTCATTTAGCAATGCCAAAACAAAAAATATAGTGGATACATGTGTTGAAACAAGCAATGATGCCATTGATGGCCTAAAAGAATGCTCAAAATATTTCAAAGCTGGAGCAGGGAACAAAAGTGATATTCAGACAGTAGGATCAGCGGCGTTAACTAATGTCGCAACATGTGATGATGAGTTTGGAAGTAGTGAGCCACCTAAAGTTAAGGAGGCTAGCAAAAGAGCACAAGATCTCATTGATATTCTTCTTGTTATTGCTAATAAGTTGTGAGATGTATTCCTTTTTAATTAACAATATCAATATACTAATATGAAGCTAAATTAATTTTGAAGGAATTTTATTTGATATATATGCGTCCTTTTGTCTTTTTTTTTTTTTGTACTTTACTATTTTTGTCTGAAATATCATTATTGAAATTAATTTTTTATATTAATCATTAACATTAAATAGAGGCATAATAAGATTGTAAGCGTAAATTTTATATGCACAAAATATTTTTTTGATTTGTGTAAAAAAATGAAAGTAATATATACATATATATATATTGCATTTTCCTTTATGTATTTATGTGGATGGGTGGAAAAAGTTCTAGTCAATAATAATCCATTCTTTTCTCTGAGGAAGAAATTAAACGTCACTTTTATATTTATAATGACTTGGAACTGATGGCTAGTAGTTGGTGTTGTAACATTTCAACTATTTCATTTTTTCAATTAACAATAATCATTCGATCAACGCATATAATTTTATATATAAATCACGGAAAGATCGAGTTTTGAACTTTGAACAAAAAAAAATAAAAATTCAAGTTACCATAAATACTTCCCCGTTTTATAAAGTATGTCATTTTTCTATTTTTATCAATAATCTTTCTAAACTATCTCTATGAATCTCTACAATAACTTTTTTTTTTAAAATATATTAATGACCTTTTTGTGAAAATGTCAAATGAAGAGTGGAAAAGGAATGTGAGAAAAATAAAAGAAAAGAGAAAAATAAAAGAGAAAAATTAATGAAGAGTAAATGTGTCAAAATGATATGTTCCTTAATTTTATACAAAAGGAGAAATGTGATAAACTTTATAAAACGGAGTGTGCTTACAATTTATATGTTTGTTCCTTTAGGTGCTGTTTGGTTAGGGATTGTGGTGGATGGTGCTGTTTGGTTAGGGATTGTGGTGGATGGGATGGGGATGGGGATGGGGATGGGGATTGGAAAAATATGGATGGGGTAATCCATGAATAGTAATTGAATAATAGTTGTGTTTGGATAGAGATTGAAAAATAGGTGTGGATGGAGAACTTTATGTCAAATCAAGTAGGAGGGAGAATAAATGTGTGGAAGAAAAGTAGGAGAGAGAATGAGTGATTAAAAGAAAAAAAAAAAGGTGATGTAATTGTATATACTATTAATTGTTAATTGTTTTATATATAGTATAGATATACTATTAATATTCTCGCAAATAAATATAGAAATCACATATTTTATAATTATGCAGGTCAATTCTCTATATATACAAAATCAACCCATATACACGCAAATCTATTTCATAATTATATCAATTTCCATATATGCTTCTCTTCACCACCTATATAAACAACGTACCCCGGACATAATTTATTCACGAAAACAAAAACAAAAAAACCCTAAGAAAAAGAAAATGGCATCCATCTTTTTCCTTTTGGCCTCTCTCTCATTGGCTTTCTTATGCATCTGCCAAGCTGATTTGGTATCCGATGTTTGCTCGCAAGCACTCAATCGCCCTTTATGCACCCAAACCCTAGGATCAGATCCACGCTCTCGTGGTGCTGATCTTTCAGGTTTGGGTCAAATCATAATCGAAAAATCCGAAGCTGCAACCCAAGAGTTTATCAAGGTAGTTCAGTCATTTAGCAATGCCAAAACAAAAAATATAGTGGATACATGTGTTGAAACAAGCAATGATGCCATTGATGGCCTAAAAGAATGCTCAAAATATTTCAAAGCTGGAGCAGGGAACAAAAGTGATATTCAGACAGTAGGATCAGCGGCATTGACTAATGTCGCAACATGTGATGATGAGTTTGGAAGTAGTGAGCCACCTAAAGTTAAGGAGGCTAGCAAAAGAGCACAAGATCTCATTGATATTCTTCTTGTTATTGCTAATAAGTTGTGAGATGTATGCCTTTTTAATTAACAATATCAATATACTAATATGAAGCTAGATTAATTTTGAAGGAATTTTATTTGATATATATGCGTCCTTTTGTCTTTTGTCTTATGTTTTTTTTTTTGCTTTAATATTTTTGTCTGAAATCATTATTGATATTAATCTTTTTATATTAATGATGCATAACAAAATTGTAATCTAAATTTTATATGCACAAAATATTTTCTTGATTTATATATATTAATACATATTTATGGACACACGCTTGATTTATATATATTAATACATATTTATGGACACACGCTTAATTTCGCTTTCCTTTATTTTGTTATGGGGAAGGGTGGAAAAAGTTCCTAGTCAATAATAATCCATTTTTTGAATTCCTTTACTGTCCAGTTTGCCGTCGTTAAAACATATTTCGTTCCGCATAATCCACACTACACCTATCCAGATCGTAGTCGCGACTTTTGCTTGCGTCCCTCTCCCCAGCAGCCCTCTGAATTGCATGTAATTTGAACCTGGGTTCCAATGCAGGATTACTTGCTGCTGTAACCACTCATGAATGGAGTTCCAAATTGCACTGCGATCCTCACAAATGAACAGAGTGTGTGGTATATTCTCCTCTATCTTGTTGCACAGCTTGCATTTCGCATGCTCCTCCGTGAATTTTATACCTCTCTCACTCAGCTTATCTATTGTGGGGAGTCTCATCCGGATGGCTCTCCATATTAGGAATATAATATTATAAAGATTTGTATCTTTTAATATTATGATTTATCCTTATCTTTTAGAATATTTGATGTAAATATTTATTCATATCTTGTAAATATAGATACATTTTGTATCTATAAATACCTCTCTTGTAAACACTTTAAATTCACTTAATGAAATTATAATTTCTCTATTCATTGTTTCTCTATATGGTATCAACGAGTCAATTGGCTCACGCCCCGATCCATCCTTAGCCGTCGTTCGGTTCCATCACCGAACAAACCCACGGTTCCCAAGAAGCTTTGTCTTCTTCCCCACTCCTGTTCAATCTTTAATCACAGCCTCCAATTTATTCAAATCCTGATATTGCATTTGCTGTTCACAAGTTATCTCAGTTTATGCATGCTCCAACCACTAATCATTGGGGTGCAGTTAAACGTCTTCTTCGTTATTTAAATGGGACTCGAGATGTAGGAATAACCTTGAAACCTGAACCTTCCTCATCTCTACATTGTTTTACTGATGTTGATTGGGCCGGCAACAGTGATGATCGTACTTCTACAAGTGCTTACATTGTATTTCTTGGGGCTAATCCTATTTCATGGTCTTCAAAGAAACAAAAATCAGTTGCTCGTTCTTCCACGGAAGCCGAGTATCGTGCCATTGCCTCCGCTGCCTTTGAAGTTCAATGGTTAAAGTCCTTATTTCATGAATTGTGTTTCTCAGTTCCGACTCTTCCTGTTATCTACTGTGATAATATTGGGGCCACTTATCTCTTTTCAAATCCCGTCTTTCACTCTCGAATGAAGCATATTGCAATTGATTTTCATTTTGTTCGAGATTTGATCAAGACATCTCAGCTTAGAGTCTCACATGTTTCGTCTGCAGACCAACTTGCTGATGCTCTCACCAAGCCATTACCTCGTGCTCGACTGCAACTACTTATGACCAAGATTGGACTCTCCTACGGTGCTCCATCTTGAGGGGGCGTATTAGGAATATAATATTATAAAGATTTGTATCTTTTAATATTATGATTTATCCTTATCTTTTAGAATATTTGATGTAAATATTTATTCATATCTTGTAAATATAGATACATTTTGTATCTATAAATACCTCTCTTGTAAACACTTTAAATTCACTTAATGAAATTATAATTTCCCTATTCATTGTTTCTCTATACTCCATGCTGTAATCGTCGCTTTTTTTGGTGCCCAGTTTTTCCACAACTTCTTGTATAATGCAGCTTTTGAAGTCTCTTCGTTTGTCCTGCCCTTAGCTTGACTCCTCCTTTCATAGGCTATTTTGTTGGAGTATACTCCATTTGGGGAGTTTTTCCATCTCCATAGATCTTTTTTATGTTGCTCTGGGATTATCCTGTCAATTAAAACAAGCAATTCGTTAAACAATAACCTCTCCCTATCCGAGAGGCGTCTCCTCCAAATCCATTTCCACCCATTTTCACCCTCCCTCTCGCCCATCTCACTCACTAATATATGCTTTTGAGTGCTAAGGTTGTAGAGCTTTCTGAATTTCTCCTTCAAACTCACGTTGCCCACCCAATAGTCGTACCAGAATAGTGTCTTTCCCCCATTTCCTATTACTACCTCAAACTCCTCCCTCACAGAGCCACCCTTTCCACCCTCATACAATGTCACTATATCTTTCCACCATCCTGATATCCTTTTCCCAACCCCCCTCCCTCTGTTCACCCTACCAGATTCCACCACTCCCAACCCTCCATACTTTGATTTGATCACTCTCGCCCACAACCTTTCTCCCTCGTCTAAAAATCTCCAAACCCACTTCCCAATCAAAGCTGTATTGAAAGTTTCTATATCTCTAATTCCTAGACCCCCTCCTCTTTTTTCCGACACACCTCCTCCCACTTAACCCAAGAAATTTTGGTTCTATTTTCGTTCCCACCCCACAAATAATTTCGTTGCAATTTCCTAATCTCATCTATGGTTTTTTTCGGAAGTTTAAAGAAGGATAGACAGTACACTGGCATGGCGGACAAAACGGATTGGATTAGAGTCGCCCTTCCCCCCATGGAGATGTGTTTGGAATTCCATGATTCAAGCCGTTGTTTGATCTTTTGTATTAGGCCCCTCCACGAGCCGTGTAACTTGTGATTGCATCCCACTTTGATCCCCAGGTATGAGAAGGGGATAGATGCAGCCGCGCAGCCCAGCGACGAGGCCCACAGATGTATCAGATCGTCCGAAATATTTACCCCTGTTAGTGAGCATTTGCTGAAATTCACTTTGAGGCCTGACAGAAGTTCAAAGTTCCTCAGAAGCGCCTTTATTACCTTTATATTCTGCTGGTCACCCGAACACAAGAAAACCGTGTCATCCGCGTATTGTAGGTGCGAAACATGGATCTTCTCGAAGCCAATTTCTGCCCCTTCCAACAGATTCTGCTCTTCGGCTCTATTAATCAGCATACTTAGCCCTTCTGCCACAATTAGAAAGAGGAACAATGATAACGGGTCACCTTTCCTGAGGCCTCTTTTCAATTGGAATTCACCCGATGGACTTCCATTAACTAGAACCGACGCCGTAGCTGTCGAGACACATTCTTTAATCCAGCCTCTCCACTTCTCATTGAAATTTAGACCCTCTAGCATTTCATCTAGAAATTCCCAAGACACCGTATGCCTTTGCAAAGTCAACTTTGAAGAATAATCTTGGTATCTTGTTTTTCTTTGCCACCTCGATTGCCTCATTCAAAATCAGAATGCCGTCCATGATTTGTCTGCCCCCAATAAAAGCAGATTGATTGTCTGAAATTACCTTGTAAATCACTTTACTCATTCTTTTTGCCGCCACTTTTGAAATGATTTTGTATGCGCCCCCGATCAAGGATATTGGTCTAAATTCCTCCAGTCTCTGAGCCTGGTCCTTCTTAGGGATTAGTACTATGAAAGACGGGTTCAGGCCTTTTACAATCTTACCTCGAGTATTGAATTCATTCATCATTCGCATAATGTCCGGCTGAAGAACTTCCCACGCGTTCTTGAAGAATGCAAATGAGAAGCCGTCCGGTCCCGGACTGCTACTACCATCACACCTCCATATAACTTCCTTTACTTCTTCAACAGCGAACGGCGCGGCTAGCAAGGCATTGTACGCCTCCTCTAGATGTCGAGAGAATAGCTGTTGTGGGATCTTTGGCCTCGGTCCTGTTGTCGCCTCAAAATGTTTGCTGAAGAAGGAGAACACCTCCCTTTTTACTCCTGCAACCGATTCCACCCATATTCCATTCACCCATAGGCCGGATATGCTGTTGCTCTTTGCTCTGTTCTTTATCATAGCATGGAAGAATCGGGAGTTTACATCTCCTTCATGAACCCACTTTGAATTTGCTTTTTGGTAAAGGAGCGAATCTCTAGCCTTCAAGTCGGATTGAAGTTCTATAAACGTCAGTGCCCGGGTTTCTGCTTCTATCGATTCCAACCCGAATACTTCGTTTATTATGTCTAGTTCTCCTATTTTCTCCTTCTTTGAATTGATGTTTCAGTCTACTAGTCCGTACACGGACTGATTCCAGTCTTTAATGTCTAACTTGAGTCTTTTGAGTTTCTCTTTCAAGACAAATCCTCCCCAACCCGATACTTGATATTGCTGCCATTTGTTACTCACTAGGGACTTGAAGGATGGATGTTCAAGCCAACAGTTGAGAAATCGAAAGGGTCTCGGTCCCCAATCCAGGCTCCCTGTTTCCGTAAACAACGGGCAGTGGTCAGAAATCGATCGGTCCTAGCCCCTTATCTTCGTCTCCGGCCATTTTTCCAACCACACACTGTTGACCATCATTCTGTCGAGGCGGCTCTTGCACGTTCCGTCGGGCCTGTACCAAGTGAATTGACGACCAATTAACGGTAGATCCACTAATTTACTCTTGGCCAAGAATTCGTTGAAGTTGCTCATCTCTCTTCTGTCATTACATGTGCCCCTGCCAATTCTTTCACTGCTCGTTTTAATGGAATTGAAATCTCCTATTACGCATAAACAATCTTCTTCGGCTTGCTCTGCTATGGAAGAGATCAGGTCCCACAATTCCTTTTTATCGGCGATCGTTGAGGGGCCGTACACATTTAGTATCGAGCAGCCCGTTCCATCCTCCTTCAGATTACCGTTCACAATCAGAACCCCTTTTGTGTGCCAACTACTTCTTACCTGAAAGACTGCTGAATTCCACATAGTTATAAGGCCTCTTGACCTCCCTTCAGCCCCCCTACTTGCCCATCCAAAATCGCCCCCACCTCCCCATATACTTCTACAAAGACCCCATTCCACTTTTTCCACTTTTGATTCTTGGATACAAAGGACATCAATTCTTAGTTTGTTCCCCATTTCCTTCACCTCCCTTCTCTTTTCTTTCCCCCCCACCCCTCTCGTGTTAAAACTAAGAACCTTCATCGACTAACCTTGTTTGAGCTCCCCTTCCCTTTTGCTTTGCTTGGCCTGCGATTTTCTCTATCTTTTCGCACGAGTATCACCAATTGCTTTTTAATTCCTGCCTCAAAACCCCCCTTGTTTAGCCCTAGGTTCTCCCCCACTTCCCATGCTTCGTTCACTTCTTTCATGACCGCTTCATCATCTTCTTGGTCGATCCTTTTGTCGGCATTTCCCCCCTATTCGCCCAATTTTCCATCGTATTTTTCATCTGTGACACTTTTCTAGGTTTTTCTCTTTTTGTCGGTCTGAGGTGGGGTACAAATGTTTGCTCCCCTGTTTCATCGGGTTCTATTTCAACTGCCTCCGAATCGGATCTTACGCCCATGGGTATTTCTGTGGTTTTTGGGCCAGCTGCCTTTTGTTGGGTCACAGATTCAAGCGAATTCGCGAAAGATGAGTTGGGGCTGTTTGGGCTTTTATAACTCTGCTGTCTGATATGGGCCGATTTATTTAAATTCAAACTCCTGGAACTTAAATGCTTGGGCTTATGGTTATTTTCTTGGCCCATGGGAGATTTTGTGGGTTTGGGGTCCACATTCTCTTTTCCACACGCCTGACTCCGCTTATTAACTGCCACCGTATTTTCGTCAATTTCAAGAGACTCACGCGCCTCGGTTTGTGCCCCTTTCATAACCGGTATTTGATTTTGTCTCTTTTCTGGCCTCTCGGATATTGGGCATTGCGGCTGGTCATTAATGTGCGCGTGCCCCTGCTCATGCAACTCTTCGAATTCCATGTGGGTTTCGTTCACCACCGAAACGTCATCGGCGGCCGATAGGTCGTCGTCGGAACTCATTTCCTCGGATGAGCAAAAATCAGAGAACATGTCGTCTTCCTCCGTAAGATCATATTTTTCTTCCCAATCTTCTGTTTCTTCTTTAATCCGGATATTGTATATTACTCCGTCCACCTGCACTTTGACTGCTTTTTGCGGTAATTCTGGGTACCCAGTGTTTATGAGCAACCTCGCCGACTGTAACTTTCGACGTGTCGCCGTGTCATCGTCGACCTTGACTAGGGTTCCAAATTTAATCGCCACTTGTTTGAAGAATCTATTACACCACGCCTGAAGAGGAATGCCGTACCACTTCGTCCATACTAATCTGCGATTGTGTATTGCCCCTTCAACCCAATCCTCTATGCAATCGAACCACTTATTTCTCCATTCGTACTTCTCCGGTGGAATTATTACACCGCATCCGATTGTGCCCATCTAATTAGAGTCATATTGCCTCCTAGATATGTGACCGTCCAGTTATCCGACACCTCTTGGGTGATTTCCTCGACTCTTTCCATCCATATTATCTCAGCTTTTAGGGTCCCAATCAGGCTTTGTTTGAGCCATCCGCTTTCCTCCTCTGAAGGCTTGAATGACATTCCTTTCCATTTGTTTATTTCCTCGCCTCCACTAGGATTCCTTACGGTCGTTGGTTTGGCCCTTGATCGACCGCCTAGTGCGTCGGCATAGGAGACTTCCGGCGACGCTCTCGCTTCCCTAGGGAACCTGTATACTTTGGGGTTGCTGTTAATGGGTTTAGTGGGGTACTCCCTCTCGTATTCCGCCACCTTCGCTCGTAGTTTGAAGGAGTCAAACCACAAGCTGTTTAGTTTCTTCTCTGTTGCTGGTACGTTTATTTTCCCCCAGAATCTGATGAAACCGAAACGAGAGCCATCTTTCCTACGTTTTGTCGGGATAAAGATATCCATAACAGACTCGATCTCGTTGAACCTTATCTTCAGGTCTCCTCTGTTACATTGGTTTGGGAAATTCCAAAAGAAGAACGTCACCATAGGGATATTGGCGGCCTTCATCCTATCTTTACGTACTGTCCGATTTGCCAGTCCATGTCTACTCCTATCATCTAATTCTGAAGGCTTACGGTGCAAAAGGTACGGTTTCTGCCTCACCAGTTGACACTCGGAATGGCTGCACTCCCCCCCCCCGCCGAAGCGGGCACTCTCGCTCACCACACTCTCTCTCTCTAGACATTCTCGCTAGTATGAGTTTGGATCACTTTTGACAATATTCAACGCATATAATTTTATAAATCACGGAAAGATCGAGTTTTGAACTTTACACAAAAAATAGTTCAAGTTATGACAAATACTTCCTCCGTTTTATAAAATTTGTCGCATTTGATCATAAATTTTATTTCAAAAAATTTATCATTTCTTCTATTTTTACCATTAATCTTTCTAAACTACCCTTATTAATCTCTTCAACATCTATATATAGATATATATATTTTTAAATATACGGAGTATTAAAAAACTTTTTTTGAAAAGGTCAAATAAAGAGTGAAAAAGGAAAATGAGAAAAAAAAAAGGAAATAGAGAAGTAAAAGAGAAAAATGAATGAAAGGTAAGTGTGTCAAAAAAATAAAACATGTTTCTTAATTTTATACAGAAAAAGAAGGGTCTTTCTACGGTAAAACAGGCTTCGCCCTGTCTTTCAAAAGGCAATGCTTCAAATACCGTTAGATTGTTGATCTGACGTATGAAATTTATTTTATATGATTGCACTTTGCATTAGTGCGTTTGCTCTATGCATTATGCAATCGCACTGATCGTCCTACTATTACATTAAATTAATATATATAAAATGACAAATATATCCTTTTAATTTAAATTATATAAAAATATTTAATTATAAAATTACATAAATATCCTTACATATCTTTTTTATTAAAATAATTAACATTAAATAATACATTATCTAAATCAATTACTACTTGTTGTGCCACAAATTGCACGAATGGATTGGATATCCTTCAGGTCAGATATCCAAATTCCCGAACTCGTACGAATGATCCGGGTACAATGCCTTCTCCGAAATGATCCTCTAAGAACCTGTAAAAGACACGTTGGAGGGGAATCCGGCGCGGACACTCCGACGCTCAAGTCAGTATGTGTGATTCGGTATATGATAAGGACTTAAGAGTCCTCTTTTTATCAAGGAGGTTTTCGAAGGGAATCAGAATGCTCGTAAGAGGCGTAATGCATGAGTTGAATAATGTTAGAGATCGTAAACTATGAATGTACCTAAGCTTACCTATTTATAGAGGAATTCTACCTGAGGGGAAGTTAGGTTTTCCCCTTATCTCGGGCCTACATTTTTATCTATCTTTGAACTAGTCCACTCGCCTTTGACAGGGTCTCCCGATCTCTCAGTCCCTGAAAAAATGCAACCACTCCCTATTGTGGACTCAAGTCGCTGAGATGGAGAAGAATGAGTCCTCTTCTATGCAATCATATCCCCGTTTTATACGGAACCTCTCCTATTATCCCGGCCAACTAATTCCCCCAGGACCGGGTCTCCTCGGTGTTCCTCCCCCGAGGTCCTTGGGTAGAGCTCCCTCCGGAGGGTCATTCGGGCGGACTCCTGCATTCTGAGGAGTCCTCTCCAATCCGTATTCTCCTGTTAATCCCATCATCTATATACGTGTCGACTTCTTACAGGATGACGATTTTAGGCCGCATCACTACTATAAAACAAAACTAATCAAATTAAAATATTTTAAATCAACTTCATCTCTCGCTTAACCTAACATTTCATCTTCTCCATCACAACAACCCAGTACGGCAACGTCACCCCCACCCCGCCCCCGCCCATGCCCTCTAAATCCCCTCTCACTAGAACTTCGAAAGACGACTTCGAAAACTTCAGCCGGTCCAACGTTAACGACGTCGATGATGGAAGGCGGCCGCGTGATGGATGGTGATGATGAACTTATAATTGATCATAGCTATTCTTTGATTGAAAATGTGCAAATCATAAAATCAAAGAGAATGGTCACTGAATAGATGAAATCATACCAGCGGGAGAACTAAAATCAGCAAACTATTTGGTTGAAGCAATACTGAAATCTATTTCTCATTTTATAAATCATGCATCTTTCTTCTCCGATGACGGCGAAAACAAGTTGCTTCTCACGGAACAAGTAATGAATCAACTCAGTCACAACTTTGGCCAGTGGACATTGTTTATGGGTTGCGACTTTCGGTTGCGGTACCTCAACTCGGAAGCCAACGAAATCGGCGAACGGCGATTCAGAGGGACGACACTATATAATCTCATCCACGGTGAGCAGCATCGACAGAAGCGCGCCGCCAAGCAGGGACGTCAATCTGGAATGAGAGAGAGAGATACGTTGTTCCCATTACTGATTCGTCGTGAATGGCGGTTCAATATTACTGGATTTGTGTGCCACTCGAATACAGGGCAATCGACCTCTGTGATGGAGGCTCACGGAAAAGGACTGTGTGAATGTTCTTGATTCCTTTTGTAAATTCAGAGCAGTTCTTCAGTATACAACCAAAACGGATTCTTCAGTATACAACCAAATTCTTTCGGTCCGTCTATTTTCATTCTGAGAGTGATATTGTAAATAGTAAAATAGAATTAATTTTTTTTAAAAAAATATAAGGACATTTTAGTATTTTTATATATTTTTTAATAAAAAATTAAATTTTAATATAATTGCAGAGGGCGATTGCACATAGAGAAGTTAAATGATATGTCGATTTTTCATTAGATGTCTTTTATAAAACAGGGCGAACCCCCTGTCTTACCGTAGAAAAGCCCGAAAAAAAAAATATGATAAACTTTATTAAAGGGAGAAAGTATATGTTATGTGTGCTTATTAAAAGGAATTGTAAAGATCGTGATTGATTTTTTTTTTTGAAATAGTATGAAAGTGAATTTGATTTTTTTTATATGTTAGATTGTTATGATTAGAGTTGAAATAGTATCATGGATGGGTTTGGCAATGGAATTGGAGCAGACCACAACTAGATAGAGAACTCCCATCCTTTAGGCGGTGTTTGTTTTGGGATTGGCCAATCCGGATTCGGATTGGCCCAATCTCAATCCAATCTCTCTCAATCCATCTCAATCCAAATACAAATACAAATCCAAATACCAATACACCCCTATAATACACCTATACACCTATTTTTATACAATCAAATCACTCATTCTCTCCCCTATTTTCTTCTCTCTTTTACTTTTCTTTGACACACTCATTCTCTCTCTTACTTTCTTCTCTTTCTTACTTTTCTTTCACTACTAACAATAATAAAATATTATAACATCACTTTTGATGTGACATAAAGTTAAATCCACCCCTACTTCTCAATTCTTAACCAAACACAACTTACACACAATTACTATTCATAGATTACCCAAATCCCAATCCAATGCACCACAATCCAAATCCAATCCAAATCAATCCCAAACCAAACACCAATGATTTACTATTTATTGTGGACAGGTTCAAACCAAATAGGGAAGCGGAGAATACATGGAATTGGAGGCATTCAACTTCAGGCGGCTTCGTGACGAAGGACACCTACACCTTCGTACTCAACAAGACGCGACCATCACAGCTGAACCAAGAGACTCTTCACGGCTTCAAGACCATATGGAAGAATTTTTCACCTCAAAAAGTGATTGCCCACGTGTGGAGGCTACTATGGGGAAGGTTACCAACACGATCAAATCTGCGCAAGAGAGGCATAATCAACTCAAACGAGGACATATGATGCGTATTGTGTAAGGAACAAGAGGAAACAGAGAGGCACCTATTTTTTGAATGCCCAAAATCATACAGAATTTGGATGGAATGCGTTGGATGGACACAACAAGCAGCCGCTCTCCACTCCGAGGCAATACAGAACCTACTCAATTTCAGAGGTGGTTTCAACACAGCAAAAGGAAAATCCAGGGCAACATATATCTGTCTTAGAGTTATATGGCTAATATGGAAATGGAGAAATGCTATCATCTTCAAAAATGAGGAGTTCTCTACTACAAAATTCATGGAGGAACTCAAGGCGAGACTCTGGAGTTGGTTCACTACTAAATTCCCATCCCAAAATATCATCCCTTTTAGAGCCTGGGTAAATAACCCCACTGCCTTCATTAACACATAAGACTCTGATGAAGGTGAAGGGGTTAGTGTTTTCTTCCTGCGCCTTTGTTTTAATTACTGATTCTAGCCAATTGCTGTAACTCACTATTTTGGATAATTCTTTTTACCCACGTTTTAATACACGTCACTTTACTGATAAAAAAAAATATGTAAGAACCAATATTTAATAATCTAAACAATAAAAGATGAAAAAAAAAGATTGATTAATTACCCTCACATAACAGTGCAAATCTCATTTCATAAAAAATACTCCCCCCATCTTCTAAAAGTTTTTATACTTCTCATTTTTATTTGCTTCAAAAAAATTGCATACCCCAAAATAGAAATAATTATCACAATTATGACCTTCAAAATATACACATATTTACCTTCATGTCATTACTTTTGAGGTACACCTTACACTTAATTCACCTATTTTATTTATTTTATAAAAAACAGTGAATTTAATAGGCGAAGAAAAAAACCCAAAAGAAAATTAATAAAAGTACATAGTTGAAGCAAATTGAACTAAAAATACAAGAATGAGAGAGAGAAGCAGCTAATGATTGAAAAAAAAAACTAATTAAAAGAAAAATGCTGCAAGTGGCTGGCCCATGACCCATTTTTGAAGTGACTGACCCATGGCCCATTTTTGAGGTGACTGGCCCATTTATACATATTTAGTGGTATCATCAAACTCAAAGCATTCATTTAGAAGAAAAAACATAAAATGAGTACCTCCGAGACAAAAAAGAGTACTTTCCGGGGGAGTCATCTACGTTTATGAAGATGTTGTATTTGAAGACATTGAGACTTATTCAACGATTAATCCAAATGTCAAGGTTTATAATTTTTTTTGATCTGACTGTATCATCTTCTTCTGTATACGTATACGTTTATGCTATTTTCAATTTCTTTCACTGATTCTTATATCTCTCGATTGCTCCACCTATATTATTACTTTTGGGACACTAGCTTTTAGGTAACTCTTTCATATTTATGGTACAATTTCTTTCACTGATTCTTATATCTCTCGATTGCTCCACCTTATATTATTACTTTGGGGACACTAGCTTTTAGGTAACTCTTTCATATTTATAGTACAATACTTTTTTTCTTTTCTGCAAATGTCAACCCCAGAGATGAAGGCCCTTAGTGATATGTGATATGGTTGTGTAGATGCGTTTGCAAAAATTTCATAAAGCAGTTCTTAACAAAATAGAACAAATGATTAATGATCTCACTACTGATCTATGCAAAGAGGATGAAATCCTCGTGAAGAACTCGAACCAGCTGCGTATGATGATGGACGACAACATCTCCTCCTTCCGGGGAGTCATCTATGTTGATGAAGATGTTGGATTTGAAGACATTGAGACTTATTCAACGATTAATCCAAATGTCAAGGTTTATAATTTTTTTTTTGATCCGACTATATCATCTTCTTCTGTATACGTTTGTGCTATTTTCAATTTCTTTCACTGATTCTTATATCTCTCGATTGCTCCACCTTATATTATTACTTTTTGAACACTAGCTTTTAGGTAACTCTTTCATATTTATGATACAATACTTTTTTGCTTTTCTGCAGATGTCAACCCCAGAGATGAAGGCCCTTCGTGATAGGGCTGTGCAGATGTGTTTGCAAAAATTTCATAAAGCAATTCTTAACAAAATAGAACAAATGATTGATGATCTCACTGCTGATCTCTCCAAAGAGGATGAAATCCTCGTGAAGAACTCGAACCAGCTGCGTATGATGATTGACGACAACTTCTCCTCGTGAAGAACTCGAACCAGCTGCGTATGATGATTGACGACAACTTCTCCTCCTTCCAGGGAGTCATCTACGTTGATGAAGATGTTGGATTTGAAGACATTGTGACTTATTCAACGATTAATCCAAATGTCAAGGTTTATAATATATATATATATTTTTTTTAATCCGAATGTATCATCTTCTTCTGCATACGTTTATGCTATTTTAAATTTCTTTCACTGATTCTTATATCTCTCGATTGCTCCACTTTATATTATTCCTTTTTGGACACTAGCTTTTAGGTAACTCTTTCATATTTTAGGTAACTGCTTTTCTGTCTACCCCAGGGATGAAGGCCCTTCGTGATATGGCTGTGCAGATGCATTTGCAAAAATTTCATAAAGCAGTTCTTAACAAAATAGAACAAATGATTGATGATGATCTCACTACTGATCTCTACAAAGAGGATGAAATCCTCGTGAGGAACTCGAACCAGGTGCGTATGATGATGGACGACAACTTCTCCTCCTTCCGGAGAGTTGTCTGCGTTGATGAAGACGTTGGATTTGAAGACATTGACACTTATTCTTCAAAAATTAATAAAAGTACATAGTTTAAGCAAATTGAACTAAAAATACAAGAATGAGAGAGAAGCATATAATGATTGGAAAAAAAACCTTATTAAAAGAAAAATGACGCGAGTGTGTGTGCCTAATTAAAAGAAATGATGGACAACTGCAAGTGACTGGCCCATTGCCAATTTTGTTGGTCTCTTAATATGGGGTATGCATCAGACGAGTTTCTGAAAATCAGATGTCTTGTTGACATCTGATATATAAGTTCATATATAAGTCCAGGTGTATAAAACAAAATTAGCTTTCTATACAGATGACTTGGTCAGCTGACTAATCTAGGAGTCTAGAACTAGAACTAGAATGCCTGCTGATTACATCAGCTGATAGAGAAGCATGTGCGGAATTTGTAGTGTGCCCATTTATAAAGATTATACTCGCCTATATACTCATGGAAATTAAAAACTTGTATTTCGTGCATAAACATATTTTATGATATCAGAAGACTTGGTGTCTTCTGAATAAGATATTTTCCTTTTAAATATTTATGCTAATGTAAACATGCATGTTAGAGCTGTAAATAACACATAGATTTATAATGGTTAAGATCTCAATATCCTACATCCACTCTCACGATCTCAATCACGATATTAGCCTCCTTGAACACTTTAACGTCCCAAGAGGAGGACGTATTGCTACTTTATAGTCCCAAGAGAAGACTTTTGATCAAGAACCTCAACTACTTTCTGAGGATACGGGTCTACTTGTTGGTGAGGTAACAAGTAACCTTTACAATGGTTAATACCAATAAATGAAAGTATGTGTATACCTCGGCCTATCTTCTAAATGGGTGTATAGAAGGGAGGACTCGAGAGGGATGAAAAATTCTCTTACAATCTGAGTTAGCCTAAAGCTAGGATTGAGAATTTTTCTTCTAGGCTTAGAATATATATGATACACTGCTGACCTAAATGAGTTCACTCACTGGGAGATTAAGAGTGTAAGAATGCTTTGCTGGATATCTTCTATAAAGCTGTTCTTGAGCTCTTATGATTTTCTAGACTTAGAACATTTTGCTATGACTTTGCATTCTTTCTCACACACACTCTTGCCCACTCATTAGTTATGATTTGAACTCATATTTATAGATAGGATTCTGAGATATTACGTACCGTTGGATGATATCTTCAAATCCCTCTGTTTTAGGAAAACAATCTTTAGGTAGAAGTCTATTAATTATTACCGTTGCCTAGTAATAATTAATTCTCCATTGACTTTCCAGTCCTTTGAGTACTGTGCTTTGTCAGGATTTAGATATCTGCTATTGTCTTCCCATAGGTCCACGTAAACTCTGATGTGGCTTCTCAATTTGTAGAACAGAAGACTTCATCTCAGCTGATTTACTCATTTGATCTTGTGTCTTCTCTTCTGATCTTAACAATTAACAGCTTTGATTGTTTCCTCAGCTGGTTAGTCAAGCAGACTTTGTCTCAGCTGTGTTTGGCCCCCAAACTTGGCTTCTTGTCGTATCTCCATGAATTTCTCTTCCTTCTTGATCGGGAGCTCCTTCAAAATATCAAGAGAACACATGTATTCAAACAATTCCATATCATCAAGTTCATCAAAATTAAAATCAAACGGAATAAGAGAAGGTGAAGTAAGAGAGTTTCTTATGCAAAAGTCAAGTGGATCCTTTGAGTTGCTCTTCTCCATATGCGTATCCACACAAGCTTGAACACTATTGATCATGTTGCATTCAAAAACCTCATCCTCATCATCTCTAAACTTGATGGCCTTGTAGATGTTGAATAAAACTTTCTCATTGTTCACTTGAAACTCTAACTCTCATTTTCTCACATTTATGATAGTCCCTCCGGTTGCCAAAAATGGCCTTCCCAAGATCAATGGAATGTATTTGTCTTCCTCCATATCCAACACCATAAAGTCCACCGGAAAAATGAATTTGTCAACTTTAACCAACACATCCTCTACTATACCCAAAGGGTACGTTATGGATCTATCCGCCAATTGAAGGATCAGTGTGGTCGGTGTAAGCTTTCCCAAACCAAGAGACTTGAAGATGGATAGAGGCATAAGATTTATACTAGCTCCCAAATCACATAAAGCTCTAAATGTACCTCCATCTCCAATGACACATGACAAGGTGAAGGATCCGGGGTCTCTAAGATTTTGAGGTAGCTTGGCTTGGATTATGGAGCTACACTCCTTGGTCAAGTGTACCATTTCAAACTCCACCATCTTCCTCTTGTTTGACATGATTTCCTTCAAGAACTTGGAATAATGGGGCATTTGTTCAAGAGCCTCGGCAAAGGGGATATTGATGTGGATCTTCTTGAACATTTCCACAAACTTGGCAAATTTGTTGTCCAAGCCCTTCTTCTTCAACCTTTGGGGATAGGGAAGAGGTACCACATTCTTGCCTTTGTCTTGTGGAGGGATTGCCTCCTCACTCTTCTTCTCCTCTTCTTTCTCTTCTCCCCTCATTATCTCTTCTTGCCTTTCTTTCTCTTATCCTTCTTCTTTGTCAACACCCTCGGGTGCCATTACCATTTCCTCCTCTTGTGGCATCTTTGGCCCCTCATAGCTTGTTCCACTTCTTAGATTTATAGCCTTGCAATGCTCATTGTGGTTGAGCTCCGTATTCGAAGGAAATTGCCCCGGAGTGTGTTGACTTCCAACGACATTAGAGAGTTGGATCATTTGCTTCTCCATGGCTTTCATGTTGTTTGCTACATTCTTGATCATTTCCCCTTGTTCATCAAGTCTTTGCCAAATCTTGGCCATGTAGCTCTTTGTCTCTCCCATGAAGTTCTTGGTTTCTCCCATGAATGCACCAAACATATCTTCCAATGATGGCTTTGATGAAGGTTCCATAATCATTCCATCTCTCACATTAAAATTCGGTGGTGGTTGGATAGCATTCCTTGGATTGGCATAAGAGAAGTTCTCATGTTGCCTCAAACCGGGGTGGTATTGATTCGGATTGGAAGGATTCTCACGATTTTGCCTCTCGTTCCACCCCCTTTCTCTAAAGTTCCGTTGGTTGTTCATGTAGTGGGCCTCTTCATATTGCTCATCACTTGGTCCCACTAATGCCTTGGCCATCATTAGAGATGTCAACTTATCCATCTTGTTGGATAAAGTTGCAAAATCCTCAGATTCTTAAGTTGAGGCAATCTTTCGGTTTAGTCTTCTCTCGGATGGCCATTAATTTCCATTCTTAGATATCTCTTCTAAGAGCACATAACCTTCTTCCGTCGTCTTTCCCAACAATGACCCTCCGCCGGCCGAAGCATCTACCATCCCTCTCGTACGGTGATTCATACCGTTGTAGAAGTAGCATATTAGTTGGTCTCTTGAAAAACCATGTTGAGAGAAACTTCTAATGAGGTCTTTGAAACTCTCCCATGCTTCGACCAATGACTCATCATCGTCTTGCCTAAATGAAGATATCTCCCATCGGATTTGGATAGTCTTGCTCGGAGGGAAATACTTCATTAGGAATGCATCAACAAGGTCGGCCCAATTTTCAATGGTTCTCAAATCAAGAGAGAGATACCATTGCTTTGCTCGGTCCCGGAGTGAGAAGGGGAAAAGTTGCAAACGGATGTAGTCTTGAGGAACACGGTTGATCTTAACCGTTCCACTTATCTCGAGGAATTGAGACAAGTGGAGGTTAGGATCCTCCTTGGAAAGCCCACCAAATTGGTTGTTTTGGACCATGACTATCAAAGCCGGCTTGAGTTCGAAGTTGTGTGCATCCACGGGTTCCTGACCCGCTCCTCCATACGGCCTTGGAATAGGACGGAAGTGGTCTCTCGAGACTCTTTGTGGTTCCTCATCCTCCTTTGGCCTTCCATCTCTTTCCACACCAACATTTTCTCCAACTCTCCGGTGAAAGTTGTCCCTTAACACTCTTTGAGGTCGGTTACCTCCATTCCCATTTGGTTCCTCAACTCCTTCCACCCCTTGATTCTCAACTTCTTCCTCAACCTCTTCCACTATTGGATTCTCTCTTCTATTCATGGCTTCTAAATCAATTCTTCTTCTTTCAGCGTTTTGTCTTCGACAACGAGCTTCGATTTCTGGGTCTAAAGGTAGCAAAACTTTTTGATTTCTCCTAGCTCGGGTGATCATAGGCCATGTCTAGACAAAAGTTCAAGAGAAAGTGAGAATTGCAAGTGGAATCAAAGTAAAACACACAAATATTTTTGGATTTTTGAAAATAAGGAAAGCAAATAAAATGTCTAAACTAAAATTCTATCAACCTACACTTTAGGACTACAAAACCTCCCCGGCAACGATGCCATAAACTTGATCCACGTCTTATGCAACACTAAAATATACGACCGCAAGTATACGACGTCTATCGTAGCGTGATAAGTACGAGGTCGATCCCACGAGGAGGTATAGTATAAAAGTGAAGTTTGTTGACGGAATTCTAAATAGACGCGATCGATTAAAGTGGAATGGTGTGATTACCCCTAAATTATCTACCAAGTTGTCACAAGTAAACAATTAAAAGAGTAATGTAAAATCGATCAATGAACATGCAAACCAAGAAACGAGATGGAAAACAAATGAAAACTCAAGTATGAGAAGGTATGTCCTAAAGCACATGCAAAACTAATGAATCCATCTATGATTAACTATCTACTTAAGTGGTGTTCATGCTTTGTCTATAATATTGATCACATAATAATGAATTAAAAGTTTCTTCAATCCAAGTAATACAAAGGAAATATCACACAACTTAGTATCTCTACCTAAATTGCACAATAGAACCCAATCAAGCTCCTAGGATCATCACACATCTTCCTAATCATTGATCATCTTTCAATCTCACAATAAAATTAGGTTAAATGCTTGCAATCAATTAATCAAAATAGATTTCTCAACCTAATTTAATTAACTAAGATTAATATATCACCATTGTACACTAATGACATGCTTTGCAATGAAAATCAAGCATCCAAATAGAATTAAGCCACACAAACACCAAATAAGCAAAACATTAATTCATAAACTTCAACAAGAGTATTTACAAGGCTTTAGAACCAAAAGTGTTCTAGCCAATAACTAACATAATCAAATTAACAAAATCCAAAGAAATAGCTAAATAAAAAGAAAGAGGAATAGAAAGCTTAGTCTAGAATGTGGTAGAGAATGAAAATTTCAAGCTATTGACTCCTCTCTTGCATAAATTGATGAAGAATTGAAGAAGATATGGCCAAATCACCTCCAAGTGTGTGTTACTATGTGTGGAATTTGAGGAATTGGGGGAGAGTACAAATTATTTCAATAATGGAGGATTTTATAGTGTTGGGGTAGGGTTTGGATGCACAATTTGCAAGTTAGTCCTTAAAAAATGGCCAAAATGGGATAAAAGCACCGAAAATGGGGATAAATTGCGATGGAGCTCGGCCGTGCTCGGCGGAACAGGGGACAGGGGGATGCTCGACCGTGTCAACATCTCGGCCGTGGCGTGTGGGCAAGGTTTGGATGGGTGCTCGGCTGAGCTGGGGTCTCGGCCGTGCTCACTCGATGGCCCAAAATTGCTGTTTCGACCTGCCCTATTCCGAGAAGGGTGCTAGGCCGTAGCGTCGAGTTTTGGCTTGGACAGGTGCTCGGCCGAGAAGGGTGCTCGGCCGAGGCATGTGTGCGTCACAAAATCTCTGTCTCGGGCTGCTCTATTCCGAGAAGAGTGCTCGACCGAGGCCTTGTTTTGGCTTGAGAAAATGGCTCGGCCGTGCTCTTGCGCGATTTCTACCCTTTCTCGTTTCGTGCATATCTTTTACCTCGGGTGTCCGATTGACTTGATTCTTTTGGCTATTCTACTCCGTTTTTTGAGACAAACCCAACGGTGCACTCCTCTTCATGATCCAGTAAAGTATGGTTGGTATTTTGCTCCAAATTCCATCGTATTTCCTACAAAATCGACAAAACACAACCTTTCCCTCATTTTGGATCAAATCATCATAATCAATCCATAATTCAATGAAATCCACATCAAAATACGCTTCACATTTGCCTCTAAGGTATGTAAATTCCACCCAAATCAACTGGAAAGGTAAAGATATTGATCGTGGAAGAGAATGACTTTATTGCCCCCAGTATTTGGGGGCATTGCCTATTCCCACAAAACGGATATGAAAACACTTTTTGTGGCATCATTTCTAAGTATTACTTTTTTTCGGGTCCATTTAGCTTTAAGTTATAATGTAGACTTGACATGTGTGGGCGAATCCACCATTTAGTAGGTGCGATTTTTACTTTGAATTGGTGCAAGTCACAACTAGTTTCTCTCTCTTCTTTTGCAAGTTTTCTGTATTTTGTTCACTGCTTCTTCCACCGGAAAATTGATGACCTCACTGGCGTCCGATCATCTTATTGTTTGAGGGCTTTTTCTCCTCTCACCAAGAGCTTTCTTGCATCGGAGGGACGACGAAGCTTGGGAACAGTGACTAGTTTTCCTCGTCGTCGCCGGGAGTCAGTTAACGACATCGTGCTTTTCTACACACCCCATTCTTTACAGATTCCGGTACATTGAAAGCAATTTACCTTTTGTGGGGCAGTACAATAGTCAACGCCTCCGCGACACGGTATGAAGATTCTGTCTTGGAACGCACGAGGTTTGAAGGGGCCGAATGCATTCCATAAGATTAGACGTATTGTCGCCCTAAATAAACCATCTGTCTTTTTTGTGCTTGAATCAAAAGTACCAGCTAGGATAGTTAAATCATGGAGGACTTTTCTGAATTTTCATTCCTGTTTTGTAGTAGATGTTGTTGGTATGAAAGGTGGTTTAATACTTTTTGCTACAATTGATGTTGATTTGTGTGTGCAATCTTTTTCTTGCGATCATATTGATGCGTGTATTACTTGGAATGGATTGTCGTGGTATTTTACGGGCTTTCAAGGAAGCCCCAACTGTTATCTACATCAGAACTCGTTCGATCTTCTTAAACGGGTTCGAGGAACACACGTTTTAGGAAATCCTTGGATGGTCGGGGGTGACTTTAATCAAATTTTGTCTTATAATGAGAAGAAAGGTGGTGTTATGAATAATACAATTAGACAGAATATGGAGTTTTTTCGTGAAACTCTTTGTGAACTTGGATTACATGATTTGGGATATAAAGGTCCCATTTTTACTTGGATGAATAAGAGAAAACAACCTTTCAATATTAAGGAGAGATTGGATAGATTTGTGGCAACAGAAGATTGGATTGATCTCTTTGAGTCAGTTAAGGTTGATCATTTGAATTTCTTTGGTTCGGACCATAGGGTCATTGCCTTAAGAGTCTTTACAAAAAAATTGAGATGGGAAAGATGTTCTCCCCCGCTCCTTCGATTCGAAAATGCTTGGTTACATGAACCATCTCTTACGTTTGAAGTGAAAAATGAATGGAATTCACATAGAAAAACTTTGAGCTTGCTGCAACGGCTTAAAATTTTTGAGGGCTCTCTCCGAACATGGGCAGCGGAGACAGTGGGAAATGTTGAAAATCGTATAAAGAATTTATCCGAGAAAATTCATTTGTTAGAAGAACATGAGAAGGAGGATGAGAGTCTTATGTTGGAAGTACAATTAGAGAAGTTATTTACACAACAAGAAGATTTATGGCACCAAAGATCGAGAGTGAGTTGGATGCGCTGTGGTGATAGGAATACATCGTATTTCCATAAACGAGCCACTGAAAGAAGAAATCGAAATGCTTTGATGGAGCTACAAAATGAGGACGGGAGGTGGCATACTAGCTGTGATGGAATTACAAATCTGCTCAATTCCTCCTTTGGTGCATTATATAAATCTACCAACCCTTCTTTAACTCAAGTTGAGGTAATTACGACGCATTCAGAAATGGTGATTACACAAGATTTGAAGACCATCCTAAGTCGGACTTTTTCGGGAATGGAGGTCAAGGAGGCTGTGTTCGGGATGAACCCGAATAAGGCACCCGGACCGGATGGATTTAACGCGAGGTTTTATCAGGGGATGTGGGAAGTAGTTGGGCAGGAAGTTACAAGACACGTACTTGGAATTCTTAATGATGGGAAAGATATTGAAGGTTGGAATCAAACTTTAATAACTCTGATTCCGAAGAAAAAGAAACCATTGAAAGTTAGTGACTATCGTCCCATTAGTCTTAGTAATGTGTGCTATCGAATTGTAGCAAAGGTTATTACAGGTCGTCTCAAGATGGTTTTTCCCCATATTATAGGTGAGAACCAAAGTGCTTTTGTCCAGGATCGAATGATTTTTGATAACATTGTGCTCAGCTATGAATGTATGCATTGGCTTCGACACAATAAAAGTAAAGGGGGGTATGCGGTGGTAAAACTGGACATGAGTAAAGCATATGATCGTATTGAATGGATTTTCCTCAAAACTCAAATGGAAAGGATGGGATTTCCAGATAGAATGGTTAGCCTTATAATGAACTGTGTAACAACTGTGAAGTTTGCTTTCAATGTGAATGGAAAGGCTGTTGGAGATATTGCTCCCACGAGAGGCCTTAGACAAGGAGATCCGCTTTCTCCTTTTTTGTTTATTTTGTGTGCACAAGCTTTATCCTCCAGTTTGAAAGTAAGAGCTCAAAGTGGGGGATTGGAAGGAATTCAGGTTGCAAGGGGTGCTCCCATGATTACACATCTTTTCTTTGCTGATGATAGTGTAGTATTTTTCAAGGCTAAAAAGGAGTATGGACAAGTTTTACGGGATACGTTGAAGGAATATGAGGTAGCATCGGGACAACAGGTAAATCTTGAAAAATCTTCAATTTTATTTAGCCCGCTTACTTTGGATCAAAATAAGCGGGATATTCAAGAAATTTTGAACATTAAATCTTCACAAGGCCACCAAATTTATTTGGGACTGCCTACTTTCTCTACTAGAGGAAAGAGGATACATTTTTCGTATTTGGTTGATAGAATGAGGAAAAGAATTGATGATTGGAAGAATAGAGAGTTCTCGGATGGAGGAAAGGAAACCCTGATCAAATCCATTTTACAAGCAATCCCAACTTATGCAATGTCATGTTTTAAACTTCCCCTTCAGACTTGCAAAGAGATGGAATCCCTAATGGCCAACTTTTGGTGGGGACAGACTGAGGGACATAATCGTTTACATTGGATGAAGTGGGATAGTTTGTGTAAAGCTAAGGAGGATGGGGGAATGGGCTTTAGAAAGATGACTCAGTTTAATGAAGCCCTCCTGGCAAAACAAATTTGGAGATTGATTGATAAACCTCAATCCTTGGTAGTTAGAGTGCTAAAAGCCAGATATTTCAAGCATCAGGAGGTAATGGAGGCGGATGTTGGATCTAATCCATCTTTCATATGTAGATCGATGTGCTCTAGTAGAGAGATTGTCAAACGTGGGGCTAGGTGGGTGGTTGGTAAAGGTGATAAAGTGTCAATGCACAAACACGCTTGGGTACTTGGTCTACATGATGGTATCATAAAATCACATATTGTTTTAGGGTATGGAGTGAACAATTTTTTGAATAACGATAGAGAGTGGAAAGAAGATTTGGTTAGGCAAGCTTTTTTACCGTTCGAAGCAGAAGGTATACTCCGCACGACAGTAGGACAAAAGGATGACGAGGATCGTTGTTTCTGGGCTTATGATGTTAAAGGTCAGTATACAGTTAAATCGAGGTACTGGGTTATTCGAGCAGATGAGGTCAGGAGGAAAGATATGGCAAATTGTTCGGATGTGGAAAAATGGACAAGAGGGTGGAAGGTGTGCTGGAAACTTAAGCTTCCACCAAAGATCCGGATTTTTGGTTGGAAAATGTGTTGGGATTATATCGCAACTGAAGGTAATTTATCGTACCGAATTGGTGGTATTAATGCTAATTGTGCTTTGTGTGGAGCTTTTATGCCTAATACGATGCATGCACTCTTTTCTTGTGTGGGAGTTCGTCATGTCTGGAAGGATCTTGGATGGTGGGAATTGATTAGTAAAGGACGGTTCCTATCTACTTGTCAATTCCTGAGTAGAGTGTATAATGAAAGGGCAAGGGATGGTTTGGAAGAGGCACCAATACAGAATTGGCCTTGGAGAGCTTTGAAAAATGGCCTTAGAGAGCTTTTAAAACAGCTCTCCAAGTGGCAGCTTTCCAAGCTTAGAGAGCGGTTAAAAACCGCTCTCTAAGTAAAAGACCTTGGAGAGCGGTTCAAAACCGCTCTCTATGTTAATTTTTTTTTTTTTTATTAATTTCACTTGGAGAGCGGTTCAAAACCGCTCTCTAAGTAATATATATATATATTTTTTTTTATATTATTTTTTTAATAATTATTTTATATTTTAAAAATCCTGTTTATACAAAATCAAAACTTAATTATACCACTACAATTTATATATACGTCAAATACGAAAAAAATCAAATAAATAAACATACACAAACATACGTCCAATATATATACACCAAAAACATGAAATATCATCACAAATATATAAGTTAATATATTACATTCTACCAAAAGTTATACTAATTTAATTATACGTTTACAAAAATCGATTGTAAAGGTACCCTGTCCAATCTTTTTTTCATTTGTCCATTCTTTTGTCGTTGTAAGTCTTGAGCGGACGATTATAGATAAACTGCAAAAAATGATCAATCAATATAGTTAGATATAATGTATCCTAATGTATTAAACCTAAGAGTATTAATTAAACTTAAAAAAATAATGAGTCGAGTCTAATGAACCTAAAAAAATAATACTTCGTAACAAACAAACATTTCACCCAATATTGTAGAATTAAGGGCATAATTTATTTAATTTGTTCAAAGAACTCTCTGTTAAAACATCTCGTAATTAGTTTTTGCTTTTGGCTCTTGGATATCTTTTAAATTAGTTATATATAGTGTATATTTAAATTTTTTAAATTGAATTTCGGTAAGTGAAAAAATTAATAATACACAAAGTTAAGTTCTAGACTTGGGAGTCCATCTATCTTTTTGGATCCCTCATTAAGCCATTTTTTAAGGCAATTTGTTTTTTTTAATATAAAATACTACTATAGGGGCTAATTGCAAAAGTGATTACACAAGAAAGAGTGCACAAATGACACCTTTTTATAAATAATAGTCTCAACACTGTATACATAGTTTGTGAGATCAATTTCACAATTAAAATACACCTAAAAACCACTTTAAAATATAGATAACCAAAGGTGCAACACGAAATTACTTTTGGAATAATTTTACAATAGAGTCATTACTATATTATTAATCCTTAAATTTATTATATTAGTCAATTATTAATTTTACACAAATAACATTTTAAAAACATTAAATTTCAATTATGAGGGGAGGGGAGGGATTGGGGTTTTAATTTAAATGTTATCAAAATTATGATGGTATTTTTTATTTTTTGAATCTGCAACATTGATTTTTCAATGGGTTTCAAACGAATATTAACACAGTCTGCCATACAATAATCTTCTTACGTTTCCGAAGCTTAAGAAAGTCAAATCTTCTTATTGAATTAATTATTTCAATCAAAGGCATCATTAATTCTCACCAACCAACCGTACCTAATAATTTAATTTAATCATACGCCTGTCATCTTCTTCATAACAATAATAATAAATTAATTTGCACCCACGCCTGTCATCTCTTCGCAGAAATATTCAACACAGAAAAATTTGTTGTCAAACACAGAAAAAAAAAAACATAAAATTTTCAACGGCGTACCTACATTAGTGGGAGTGGGACGTCGACGACGACGGCAACGGTGACGGCTGGAGAGAGTTGACGGCGACGGCTGAAGAGAGTCGACGGCGACGAGGAGTGAGAAGGAGGCGACGGCGCGAGAAGGGAGAGGGAGGGAGGCGACGGCGCGACGAGAGAGGGAGAGAGGCGACGTCGACGGCGCGAGTAAGGAGGCGACGGTGGATTTGGCTTCACAATTAATACTCCGTTTTTTTTTTTTTTTTTGAATTTTAGGGTTTATGACTTTGGGAGAAGCTGCTTCAGTATATTAATTCGACGCGTCGTGATTAATGGGGGAGTGAGCTTTGACCAAGAAAACTGACTTGGAGAGCGGTTCTAAACCGCTATCTATTGTGGCTTGCAAAGTGGTTCTTAACTGCTGTCCAAGTGTTTCATTTGGAGAGCGGTTTTGAACCGCTGTCTATGTTAATTTTATTTTTTATAAAACTGCTCTCCAAGTGCTATCTTGGAGAGCTTTTCAAAAAAAGAGCTCTCCAAGAGCAGCTCTCCAAGCTTAAATGTGTAGTAGTGAGGTAATTATGATTGCATGGGGGTTGTGGAGGGAGAGGTGTTTGATTACCCATGATAATTCTAGGGATCGACGTCAATGTCACAAGTCGGTGGGTGAGAAAGTGCTTGCTTATTTGGATAGTTACCGCCATATCCAATCGGAGACTCAGGGTAGAACTAGAGGAGGGGAAAACGGGCTTGGATTTACGGATGAGATGCATGAGGAGGGTGTGGCCTAGGTTGAGGTGGATGGTGCTTTTAACGCGGAATTCCGTCGGTATGGTATCGGTGGAGTTGACTTTGATGAGGTGGGGGAAATCAGGTTCACATTCTCAAAAAAGATTACTCCACAGAGGGGCCCTCTGGGGGTTGAATTGCAAGCTATCGAAAGATCCTTAAAGGAGGCTATAAGATTAAATTGACATAAACTTGTAATTCGATCTGACTCCTAGCAAGCTATTGGGCTTTGCTCGACTGTTTTTTCTGGAGTGGGCCCAGAGATGAGTTGTGTTACTAGGATTCAGTGACTTTCAAGAGAATTTGTAGTGTGCAAATTCACTTATATTCCTAGAAGCAATAACCGACAAGCGCATGCGCTGGCCCAAGCTGCGGTGAACTCTACCATTTCTCGTGACTGAAATGGAGTAGTTTTTCTTGATTCATAGGATATTTTCTTTTTGGTCTCTCACTGTTACATTCCTATGTAATCCTCAAAAAAAAAAAAAAAAAAAAAAATTACTTTTCACTTCATCCCATTCCCTCATCTCCAAACCTATTAACTAAGCACCCTCTAATCTTCATTGATACATATTATAATAAATCTTCATTATCAAATGGTAACTTCGTCTTAACATTCAGCCTCGATCAATGATAATATTCCTTGTTTAAATCACTTTGTTGAATTGTGTATGCATGGTTGCAGTGGCAAAGGGTTTGATTGGTCGAGGTTCAAGATGTCGTCTATTAAGAGCAAACAAGGATGGCTATTAGCCGGAGGGATTAAGCCTGAGATCAATGCATTCGAAGCTCTTTCTACTCTAAGGCCAACTGGGATTGATGTGAGTAGTGGCATTTGTGGTCCGGATGGACTTCAAAAGGATAAATTCAGTATGTTATTGACCAATATATGTGCTTTTAAAAATTAAAAGGTCTTATGAAACCATTAATAAATGTTTTTAGAGTGCTCATTGTTACCCAAACAGTCTTCAGTCTCTGGAAAACCAACATTAATTATTTATTTAATTTGATTGTTTTTTTAGGATTTTTTTGAAGTGGGTAAACAATTGTGCACGAGACGAATAACACAAATGTTCAAACAATTGTAAACATCCAAAATAATAATTAAAAAAAAAATGGAATGACACCACTCCTCCCCTTTGTTTTTTTTGAGGTCTCGGTATTCGATCCAAAGACCGATTGATCTGGTGGACCAGTTCTACTGTCCACTTGCGGGAGTCTCGTTTAAAGCCACAGGCTAAAATCGCAAAAGACCGCCAATTGGCAGAGCGAGACGCCCATTTACTAGGAAACCTCAACCCAACCCACAAAGGGACGGGCTGCGGGTTTCGGCGGGCCAATCCGAATGTTTAATTTTTTTTTTTACATTAAATTTATCATTTTCATTTTTAAAATTGAAATCTCTTAATATTTATCTCTTACTGTATACTCATTATTAAATCTATTATACTAATCTAAAATTTAATAATAAATTTATAACTGGAAGGTCAACGTCTAACGTTGTAAATAAAACAAGTGGTGCGAGTGTAAATTTGTAATGTTGTGCTTGATTATTTTTTGCTTCTAAATTTTAGTTGTGAATTTCATGCCACTAATAGGGAATAATAATATAGAAATAATATATTTTAATTTAGTCCATATCTTTTGTATATATCTCTTTGATATGGTTGTTGTATTTACCTTAATTATCTCCTTGTAAATACTTATATATAGTAGATTATTCATATCACCTCATTAACGGTGACCACATACCTATTCTCACATGGTATCAGTCTGACTCACCGAAACCCTAATCTCTCTCTCTAAAGCCTCACATTATATTCCCTCTTCCTTATGGCGTCGCCGAACGTCACTCCCCCCACCATCCCTCTCAACGTCTTGGTCCATCTTTTGACCATCAAGCTGTCCTCTTCCAACTATCTGCTTTTGCGCAATCAAGTAGTTCCGGTACTGTCCAGCCATGATCTGATCTCTCATGTTTTGCACGACACCGGCTCCGACGAAGTCAATCACCACAACTGGTGAATCGGCTCCAAACCCAGCCTCCATCGCTTGGTTTGAGAAGGATCAGAAGATCCTTAGTCTTCTTCTTTCCTCCCTCTCTGAAGAAGCCATGGTCGAGGTCATTTGTTGTGACACCTAGCGCTCCATCTGGGTCGCACTCGAGGCAGCCTACAGTCACACCTCGGTCTCCCGCATTACTCAACTGCGGAATCAGCTCCTCTCCCTTCGTCGTGGATCCACCTCCGTCGACGACTTCAACAAGAAGTTTCGTGCTCTTTGCAATCAACTCGCCTCCATCGGTAAGCATGTTGATGATGACGACAAGTGTCATTGGTTTATTACCGGTCTCGGCCCCTAGTTCGCTGGTTTCTCTGACACTCGCATGGCTATGTCGCCCATGCCTGCCTTTCGGGATCTGATCCATCAGGCCTTAAACTATGATTAGTTTACTCGCTCGATGGACTCCTCGTCCTCACCCGCATTCTCTGCCTCTACTCGCTTAGGTAAACCTGCTCGCCCTGGCACCAAATCCCGTAACTTCTCTCCTCGGAATTCTGGTCGCCAGACACCCACTGGATCCTCGGCTGGTGGATCGGCCCTTGCTCGCCGCCCTCCCACTTGACAAATCTGCCGCCAACATGGTCATTATGCGAATCGATGTCCAGACCATTATGCTCGCCCTGCCCTCTCTACGGCCAACCTTGCTCATGCCCTTGATTCTCAATGTCATGTCTCACAACCTCCTACTTCAGATTGGTTCCTCGATAGTGGTGCCTCCGCTCATATGACTCCTCACTCGGCTGACCAGGAGAATCATTGTCCGTATTTTGGTAACGACAATGTTATTGTTGCTAATGGCTCTACTATTCCGATCACTCATATTGGGTCGTGTTCAGTTAATAAGGATGTTCGTTTATTAGATGTTCTCGTCGTACCACATCTTACTAAGAAATTGTTATCCATTAGTAAACTTACTTCAGACTTTCCTGTTGAGGATTTGTTTACTAATGAATCATTTGTCATTCAGAATCGGGTGACCAAACAACCCTTGGCGAGGGGTCGGCATAGTCGAGGACTCTATGCTCTGGAGCAGGGCACTCCAGCCTTGGTCGCTGCTTTACGAAGTTCATCTCTCAAGGCTTCCTTTAAGTGTTGGCACCGTAGATTAGGCCATGTTTCTATTTCTGACTTTTATTTTTTGAATAAATTGTGCTTATTGTCCCTTACGTCTATTTTGTCCAATCCGGACCTTTGTTCTCCATGTCAGTTGGCTAAGAGTAACAACTACCTTCTGAGTTTCTGAATAAGTTTCAAAGATGACGATAACTTTTGTTATTTTCCTATAATATTAACCTAATTATAATAATAGAATAATAATATTACTAATTTATATTATTTAGAAATTAAAAAGCTAGCGGACAAAAATTAAATAATGATATTTATGACAAAAATATTAAAGTAAAAAAAAAAACATAAGACAAAAGGACGCACATGACAAAGTGGGATAGCTCAAGTGGTTAGAGCACCACTACCTAGGCCTTAGGTCCTGGGTTCGAGTCATGGGGAGGGGAAAAGGGGTGGGTATTTAACTTGTAATCAAAAAAAAAAAACAAAAGGACGCACATATATCAAATAAAATTCTTTCAAAATTAATCTAGCGTCATTTGTATATTGATATTGTTAATTAAAAAGTCATGCATCTCACAACTTATTTAACCAGAAGAATATCTATGAGATCTTGTGCTATTTTGCTGGCCTCCTTAACCTTAGGCGGCTCGCTACTTCCAAACTCATCATCACACGTTTCAACATTAGTCAACGCCGCTGACCCTACTGTCTGAATAACACCTTTATTCCTTGCTCCTTTGAAATATTGTGAACATTCTTTTAGGCCATCAAATGGCGTCGTTGCTTGTTTCAACACATGTATCCACTATCTTTTTAGTTTTGACATTACTAAATGACTTGAACTACCTTGATAAAGTCTTGAGTTGCAGCTTCGGATTTTTCAATGATTTGACCCAAACCTAAAAGATCAGCCCCACGAGAATGTGGGTATGATCCTAAAGTTTGGTGTGATCCTAAAGTTTGGATGCATAAAGAGGGGTTGAGTGCTTGAGAGCAAACATCGGATACCAAATCAGCTTGGCAGATGCATAAGAGATAGCCAACGAGAGAGAGGCCAAAAGAAAAAAGATGGATGCCATTTTCTTTTTCTTAGGGTTTTGTTTTCGTTAATAAATTAATTATGTCCGGGGTACGTTTATATAGGTGGTGAAGAGAAGCATATATGGACATTGATATAATTATGAAATAGATTTGCATATATGTAGACATGCCCAATCGGACGAAACCGCCGGTTACGGTTAAAAATCGACGGTTTCGGTTTTGCATTTTTGGTAACTGAAACCGAACCGGTAAACCGCCGGTTACGGTTACGGTTTTCTAACTGCCGGTTCGACGATTTTTTTTTCTTTCTCTCTCAATTTTTACTCGTTTTTTATTCGTTTCAACTCTTTTTTAAAAAACTACATTACTAGAATTTAATAAAAATTATATAACTTAAATTTATACATAAAAAATAGAATAATTGTATATTAAAAAAATAAAAATAAAAAAAATCTGGCAAATCGACGGTTAACCGTCAAAATCGACGGTTTCGGTTTGCCAAAACTTGCAACCGAAATTGAACCGCCATTTTCTGGTTACGGTTCGATTTTTAAACCGTAGCCGACGGTTTGCCTGTTAAAAACCACCCATGTCTGCATATATGGGTTGATTTTGTATATATAGAGAGTTCATATAATTATAAAATAGATTTTCAGAAATTGCAGGGGTCGATTTTGTTGTGGGATTTTATGAATATTTTGGTTGATATTGATTAATTTCCTTCGATGGATTTTTTTAATTTGTTAGCACTTAGCACAAATATGTGAATTCTATATTTATTTGCGAGGATATTAATAGTATATCTATACTATATATATTGTACATAAAACAGTTAATACTAATAGGTAGTATATTTTAAGTATTTGCTATTTATTGATAATCAATATATTATATTTAAATTAGATCGTAATTCCTTTTCGTTTTTTTAATTGAAATTAGAAAGGTTTATGTGTTGACAAATTTGATTAGTAAGTGAGATCTATAATTACATTAATTCTCTAATTTTAGTTTACTATAGAAAAACTAATCATTCACACAATTCTTTTCATTAAAAAGTAAAGGAAAAAAAAAGTAAATATATTCATATACATAACAAGTTTGTATAGAGTGGAGGTTTTTTAAAATTAAAAGAAATGTATAATTGAAATAAATAGTGTAAACAATTAATACTAAAACATCATTTAATAATATACCAAAAAAAAAAGAGATAAAATATCACTTATTATAAAACGGGGGTAGTATTAATTATCCATAAATTATGTACACGAGAATTGAGAAGAGATATACAATAATCGTTATGAAAGAGATCATGGAATAATATCATACAAGACGCGCTAGATTAATTTTTCTATAATCAAAGCAATAACTGGAACATAATTAAAATTAAAGGAATATACATGCACCTACATACTCACTCTCTGTCCCAAAATTATGATCCGTATTCTTCTTTATTTTAAAATATATTAAAAAATTATAAGTTAAATTCAAAATATTTAATCATGGATTAATTTTTATGTGGCTATCAAATTTGGATGATTGAAACTCTATAAATTAATATTCAATTAATTAATAAATTAAAATAACATTTTTATCGACCCCGACTCGATTCGAAGATAGAGTGCTAAATTAATAAATTTACTAAAATTATAAAATAATAGTACATTTTTTTTATAATTTCTATAGACCCATATAAAATATAAATATTTAATAACTCTTTATATACTACTATTACATGAATAATTTATGAAGGTTTCTTGAAAAATAACTATGTTGTCTTTTTTTTTTTTGTTAAAATCAAGTTCACTTTGAATCTCATCTCTAATCTACCTTATCATTATAATGTGGAAGAATAAAACAATTAGAAAAAAAATCAGTCCGTGAGATTTTAAAAAAGCAAATAACAATAGTGATATAAAACAATTAGAAAATATATATTGATTTTTATTAAAAACTGTATCAATAATGCATCTCACAACTTATTAGCAATAACAAGAAGAATATCAATGAGATCCTGTGCTCTTTTGCTGGCCTCCTTAACCTTAGGTGGCTCACTACTTCCAAACTCATCATCACATGTTCCGACATTAGTCAACGCCGCTGACCCTTCGGTCTGAATATCACTTTTGTTTCCTGCTCCTTTAAAATATTGTGAGCATTTTTTTAGTTCATCAATGGCGTCATTGCTTGTTTCAACACATGTATCCACTATGTTTTTGGTTTTGGCATTGCTAAATGACTGAACTACCTTGATAAACTCTTGGGTTGCAGCTTCGGATTTTTCGATTATGATTTGACCCAAACCTGGAAGATCAGCACCACGAGAGCGTGGATCTGATCCTAGGGTTTGGGTGCATAAAGGGCGATTGAGTGCTTGCGAGCAAACATCGGATACCAAATCAGCTTGGCAGATGCATAAGAAAGCCAATGAGAGACAGGCCAAAAGGAAAAACATGGATGCCATTTTCTTTTTCTTAGGGTTTTTTGTTTTTGTTTTCGTGAATAAATTATGTTCGGGGTACGTTGTTTATATAGGTGGTGAAGAGAAGCATATATGGGAAGTGATATAATTATGAAACAGATTTGCAGGGTCGATTTAATTTGTTGTGGGATTTTATGAATATTTTGGTTGACATTTACATTATATATATCTTCTGTACATAATTTTTTTATATTAATAATACGCTAAGTTTGTGCATTGATGGATGGAATAATGTTGGATAAATTAATTTACCCTTTCTCTATAATTAATAATTCCACATATACATGATAAATAGTAAAAAAATTATCGGACCTTGCATTAATCTCGAGCCACAATCAATTAAACGAAACGTTTGATTCGTTGAAAATAAAATGTCAATCAAGTTTAATTCAACCTAATCAAGCAAACTAAAAAAAGCATAAATGTAATATATCGATTGTCAATAAATAGCAAATACGAAGTACTTAATATATACCTATCAATATCAATTGTTAATTGTTTTAAGTATAATATAGTATATGCTATTAATATTAGTATATACTACCCCATAAAATCTTTTATTATTTAAGTTTTATTATTTAAGAGTGATAGAATGGAATGGGTAGAAAAGAGGTTTGAACCATGTATGTTTACCAAAAGAAGAAATCCCACTCTTACCATTTATCTAAGCTACTACCACACTTATTTATATATTAATTTCTTTTATACATATTATAATAAAATAGAAAAGAAATGCGAGAGGAATGAAGTTTGAATCATTTAATTTGTACCTATGTATAAATATACACATTCCCTATTTAGACTATTGGCATACTCGTTAAATGAATAATTTTTTTAATTTTATATAATAAAATAACAAATAATTTTAAAAAAAATATTAAGTTCCATTATTCAATTTTTATAAGAAAATATTTTGCACTTTTCAATTATATTCAGATACATTTTTTTAATTATAGTGACTAAAACATTTTAATAAACATGTGTCAAACTTTTAAGTGGAAAAATTTATTCAATTAAAAGTGCAACACAATATTTTACTAAAGAGTGTAAGTCACTATAATTGAAAAGTATAACACAATATTATTAAAAAGTGCAAGTCAATATAACTGAAAATTCCAACACAATATTTCTGAAAAATTTAAGTCACTATAACTAAAAAGTGCAACACAATATTACTTAAAAGTGTATGTCGCTATAACAGAAAAGTGCAAAACAATATTACTAAAAAAATGTAAGGTACTATAACTGAAAAATTGTAAGTCATTTAGCTGAAAAATGTAATATAATATTACTCAGTATTACTAAAAAATGTAAGTTAGTATAACTGAAAAGTACAACACAATATTACTACAAAATGTAATATAATATTACTGAAAAATTTAATTTTAAAAAAATATTAAGTTCCATTATTCAATTTTTATAAGAAAATATTTTGCACTTTTCAATTATATTCAAGTACATTTTTTTAATTATAGTGACTAAAACATTTTAATAAACATGTGTCAAACTTTTAAGTGGAAAATTTTATTCAATGAAAAGTGCAACACAATATTTTACTAAAAAGTGTAAGTCACTATAATTGAAAAGTATAACACAATATTAGAAAAAAGTGCAAGTCAATATAACTAAAAATTCAAACACAATATTTCTGAAAAATTTAAGTCACTATAACTAAAAAGTGCAACACAATATTACTTAAAAGTGTATGCCGTTATAACAGAAAAGTGCAACACAATATTACTAAAAAATGTAAGGTACTATAAATGAAAAATTGTAAGTCATTGTAGTTGAAAAATGTAATATAATATTACTCAGTATTACTAAAAAGTGTAAGTTAGTATAACTGAAAAGTACAAACCAATATTACTACAAAGTGTAATATAATATTATTGAAAAATTTAATTTTAAAAAAAATATTAAGTTCCATTATTCAATTTTTATAAGAAAATATTTTGCACTTTTCAATTATATTCAGATACATTTTTTTAATTATAGTAACTTAAATATTTTAATAAACATATGTCAAACTTTTAAGTGGAAAATTTTATTCAATGAAAAGTGCAACACAATACACTACAAAATATTGCCCAAAAGACAACGGCAATTGGCAACGGCAGGCGGGCCGATGCGACATGGCATCGGCATTTAATGGCCGATGCAAAATGGCATCGGCAGTGGGCCCCGATGCGAAATGGCATCGGCATTTAATGGCCGATGCAAAATGGCATCGGCAGTGGGCCCCGATGCCATTTGGTAACGGCCCCCCCGATGCAAAATGGCATCGGCAGTGGGCCCCGATGCCATTTGGTAACGGCCCCCCCGATGCAAAATGGCATCGGCAGTGGGCCCGATGCCTTCCCCATCGCCCTAAATGAGTATAAATCGGCCAAACCCCTCTCTTCCAGAATGTAACAGCCGCCCCCCCCCCCCCCCACCCTAAACCCTAAACCTCTAAAACCCTAAACCCTAAAATCCTAAAACCCTAAACCTTGAAACCCTAAAATTGAAAATTATGATTTTTTTTAGGGTTTAGAGTTTATGATTTAGTTTAATTGATGTAGTCATTATTTTTCAATTAATTATTTTTATAACCTTAATTTTAATTTTTTTTGTTATTAAAAAAATTATATATATAAATGTATGGTTTTTTTTTAATTTAATAATTATATATATATATATATATATATATATATATAGAAATGATATTGAGCTCATATAATGGGCTCCTTATTGAGTCAAATGATGATGTGTCATTATCTACATCATTATATTTACTTACATAATTAATACTATTTTATGGAAATTTAAAAAATTAAAGGATATTCCTATAAAATTAGGAAACGTAGGACAAAGATACCATAATTAAGATTACCAATACTAATTATTTTGATTTTTTAATTAATCAAGATTAATTATTTTGATTTTTTAATTAATCAAGATTAATTATTTTAAGATTTTTTAAAATTATTTATTAACGTGTTTATTATCAGTATATATATATATATATATATATATATATATATATATATATATATATCATGTATATTTGCGTGGATTTTGATAGTTACGTGAGTATGACTTATGAATTTAGCATTACTCCTGATCAGAGTGAAACGAACATTATATATAATATACTACAACAATTAGGAAATTAATCAAGCTTATTCTCTGCAATTAAAAAAAAAAGTATTCACTAGTACTCCGTATTAGATAAATGTAGTTTAATTGAAAATGAACTAGAGAATAATTTTATAATAGATGAAAATATTTTTAATTAAATGGATAAGTGAATTCATATTTTTAAATGGATAAGTGAAAATAATTATATATATTTAATGTTGTGAATTGTAAATTAGAATGAATTTAAATGATGTGATTATAATAAATTTAAATGTATAAGTGAAAATAATTATATTCAATGTTGTATGTAATTATAATGTTGTAAATTGAGGATTAGAATAAATTTAAACAATGTGAATTGATACCGTAATTAAATTATTTAATTTGAAAAATATAATTTAGTTAATTTGAAAAACATAATTTAGAAATAATTATGATATGCTTTGATAAATAATTTAATAAGCAACAATTAAAGTTAGAATGGATTGAATTAATTAAAGAATTAAAAACTCAAATTAAATTGAATATATATTAATTGCATTCACAATATGTCGACTAAAAGCTCCTAGCCTAAACGGCACACAGGGGGCGCTCAAAAGCCTTCGAGACCGCGAGGTCCCGAGTTCGAACCCCACAATTCGCGAAAAATGCCAGATTTCCGAGAATTGGGGTGGCCCAGCGGTGGGGGGTGGGTGTTGGTGGCCTCGATACTTGGGTTCGAAACCCAGATTCGTCTTTTTTAAATGTTAATAAAATGGCATCGGCAGTGGGCCCCGATGCAAAATGGCATCGGCTGTCCCCGATGCGAAAAGGCATCGGTAGTGGGCCCGATGCAATTTGGCATCGGTTGTCCCCCCGATGCCAAAAGGCAACGGTTTTCCCCAAATCCGATGCCATTTAAATAGCATCGAGCATATTGGCATCGGCACACTGCCGATGCCTTTGCCGTTGCCTTCATCATTGGGGACGGCAGATCCGATGCCTTCCCCGTCCCCATTTCTTTATTATTTTGTAGTGATATTTTACTAAAAAGTGTAAGTCACTATAATTGAAAAGTACAACACAATATTATTAAAAAGTGCATGTCAATATAACTGAAAATTCAAACACAATATTTTTGAAAAATTTAAGTCACTATAATTAAAAAGTGCAACACAATATTACTTAAAAGTGTATGCCGTTATAACAGAAAAGTGCAACACAATATTACTAAAAAATGTAAGGTACTATAACTGAAAAATTGTAAGTCATTGTAGTTGAAAAATGTAATATAATATTACTCAGTAGGCAAAAACTTGTGTGAGACCGTCTCACGGATCTTTTTCCGTGAGACGAATCCTTTTAACCCATATTTCAAAATTTTGGGTAGGATAATCAATATTTTTTTTCCAGATTTTGGTTTGTAAAAAAAGTGATAATGTTTAAATAAAAAGTGATAGTATTTTTAACAAAAGTGACTATCACTTTTTACTTAAACACTATCACTTTTTGCTCAAACATTATCACTTTTTATATATAAAAGCCGTCTCACAGATCTCATTCTGTGAGACGGTCTCACCCAAGACTAGCCCTACTCAGTATTACTAAAAAGTGTAAGTTAGTATAACTGAAAAGTACAAACCAATATTACTACAAAGTGTAATATAATATTATTGAAAAATTTAATTTTAAAAAAAATATTAAGTTCCATTATTCAATTTTTATAAGAAAATATTTTGCACTTTTCAATTATATTCAGATACATTTTTTAAATTATAGTAACTAAAATATTTTAATAAACATATGTCAAACTTTTAAGTGGAAAATTTTATTCAATGAAAAGTGCAACACAATATTTTACTAAAAAGTGTAAGTCACTATAGTTGAAAAGTACAACACAATATTATTAAAAAGTGGAAGTCAATATAACTGAAAATTTCAACACAATATTTCTGAAAAATTTAAGTCACTATAATTAAAAAGTGCAACACAATATTACTTAAAAGTGTATGCCGCTATAACAGAAAAGTGCAACACAATATTACTAAAAAATGTAAGGTACTATAACTGAAAAATTGTAAGTCATTGTAGCTGAAAAATGTAATATAATATTACTCAGTATAACTAAAAAGTATAAGTTAGTATAACTGAAAAGTAAAACACAATATTACTACAAAGTGTAATATAATATTACTGAAAATTTTAATTTTTAAAAAAATATTAAGTTCCATTATTAAATTTTTATAAGAAAATATTTTGCACTTATCAATTATATTCAGATACATTTTTTTAATTATAGTGACTAAACAATTTTAATAAACATGTGTCAAACTTTTAAGTGGAAAATTTTATTCAATGAAAAGTGCAACACAATATTTTACTAAAAAGTGTAAGTCACTATAATTGAAAAGTACAACACAATATTATTAAAAAGTGCAAGTCAATATAACTAAAAATTCCAACACAATATTTCTGAAAAATTTAAGTCACTATAACTAAAAAGTGCAACACAATATTACTTAAAAGTGTATGCCACTATAACAGAAAAGTGCAAAAAAATATTACTAAAAAAATGTAAGGTACTATATATAACTGAAAAATTGTAAGTCATTTAGCTGAAAAATGTAATATAATATTACTCAGTATTACTAAAAAATGTAAGTTAATATAACTGAAAAGTACAACACAATATTACTATAAAATGTAATATAATATTACTGAAAAATTTAATTTTAAAAAAAATATTAAATTCCATTATTCAAATTTTATAAGAAAATATTTTGCACTTTTCAATTATATTCAGATACATTTTTTTAATTATAGTGACTAAAACATTTTAATAAACATGTGTCAAACTTTTAAGTGGAAAATTTTATTCAATGAAAAGTGCAACACGTACAATATTTTACTAAAAAGTGTAAGTCACTATAATTGAAAAGTACAACACAATATTATTAAAAAGTGCAAGTCAATATAACTAAAAATTCCAACACAATATTTCTGAAAAATTTAAGTCACTATAACTAAAAAGTGCAACACAATATTACTTAAAAGTGTATGCCGCTATAACAGAAAAGTACAACACAATATTACTACAGTGTGTAATATAATATTACTAAAAAATTTAATTATAGTATAACTAAAAAGGGCAACACATATTATTAAAAAGTGTAAGTCACTATAATTTAAAAGATCAACATAATGTAAATGAAAAGTGTAACTCAATAAAGCTGAAAAGGCCATTATAATATTATCACTCATTTGAATTTAACATATTTGTTAATATATAGTACATACATTTTTTTTTTGTTATTATAATATTACACTTTTTATTTTTTACTATTTGTACTTTTATAACCGAAAAAAATAGAAAAAAAAAATAGATGTACTTGAGTCCACACAATATCAATGAAAAATAAAATGAAATCAAAATTTTGAGGAGGGGCAGTATTAAACTAAATCCTTTTTATTAAGTGCTATTTAACATCTTAGTTGCACGCCCTTTAAATTAGATTAGAATTTATTCCGTGTTCGATTTATTACTCTCCATCCTCTATGCTATTTTTTTTTTTTTTTTGATTCACAAAAAACATATTTGTTCTATTTAAATAATTAACTTTTGAGTATTTTTTCTACTTTATTAAAAAGATTGAGTATCTATCAACAATATTTTTTACTCGTTATCCCACATATATTTTTTATAATTAAAATATAACTTTTTAAAAAATATGCATAAAAAAAAGTGAATATAGTTTTGATGGATAGGGAGAGTATTTAACATCTTATAAGTTTGACCCATTTTGGTCATTCCGCCAGTTATTGGGAGGAAATTTGGATAGAAGAGGCCGCTCGTTGTTGTATTTCTTTGATTATCGTCTTATCGATGATGTAAGGGCTTTGTCTGATTAATGAATTTACGATTCCCCGTCAATAAATATATATATATATATATATATTATTTTATAATGATTATATATTAATATAAAATATATTTTTTTATTCATAAAATTTTACCCATCTTTTATAACTGGACTCAAATTGAATATAAAAAAATTGTGGCTATGGGTAAGTAATGTAGTATGCATTAATGTGTTTTTAGAAATTTTATTTAAAACTTAATTAGTAATCTATCTTGGGCCTAATTACAAATCTATTTTAAACAAATGTATTATACCAAAGTGAATATTATTTACTGATTAATGAATTTTGGAAATGCCTCCATAAATTAGAAAATGTATTCATACTCCAACACATATTTAATAAAAGGAAAGGACGCATATATATATATATATATATATATATATATATATATCAAATAAAATCCACCAAAATCAATCTAGCTTCATATCACAAAACTCAAAAAATTAATCAAGTATATTGATTATTAATTAAAATTCGTATCCATGCATCCCACAACTTATTAGCAATAACAAGAACATCAATGAAATCTTGTGCACTTTTGCTGGCCTCCTTAACCTTAGGCGGCTCACTACTTCCAAACTCATCATCACATGTTTCGACATTAGTCAACGTCGCAGATTCTACTGTCTGAATATCACCATTGTTCCCTATTCCTTTGAAATGTCCTAAGCATTCTTTTAGGTCATCAATCAGGGGCGGACCCAGGATTGGCGGTGAGGGGGGCCAAATAGAATATTGTTCAACATTATTATATGCTCGATAATAAAATTAAAATATTTCATATTTATATCATTATATATTCACTTTTAAATATATTAAAATAAATAAGTCTCAAAGCCTATAATTTATAATCATCTGAACTTAAAATGGAAAAAATTAATGAATGGCAGATAAATAAAAAATTGAGAAGAATTTGAAGTATATGTACTGTTTCTGCTATCTGTGTTGTGAATTTATTAAAACATGAAAAAGAAACTTAATTGGTGAAAAATAAATTATAATCCCTAGTTCCAATCCTTAAAATATAAGAAATTAATTGAAATGAGTCGCTTTTACAATGTATAGTGCAATTGAGTTGCAATAGAATCACAATTTTAACTTGATTTTAATATGACAGGTCAACAATTGAGAATATATCATAATTTGTGAATTAAAAAAATATATATTTGGATTAATTTGTATAACAAAAATATAAAAAATTGAAATATATATTAATAATAATATTTGGAAGTAAGGATCGTGACTTAAAAAGTGAATAAAAATTTAATCGGTAGCCCCATTAATTATTAAAAAATAAGCTAAAAGATAATTTATGTTGGTCCTCAAAGGAGTATATAACAAGTGTATGGGGGGAATACACTTGTATGCAAATCTTTTTCAAACTTGAGTAAAACTGGCTTCAGCAAGGTTGTCCTGGACAACTCTTCTGATATGACTAACTCTTAGAAGATAATCAATCTACTAAGTACTATTGAGCACTTAGTTTAATAACTATCTAAATGAGTTGTATGTGCGGAATAGTGGTTGGCCCTTTAGTTTAAACTCCTTTTAATTACTGAAATCTTCTTAACACTTTAAGCTGTTTTTCAGGGGACTTGTCCCAATACAGTTTTGCACAGTCTATAGTATATGTCTTTTAAAGATCAGTTTGTGTGCAGTGTATGAATGTGTTGTTTGAATGAAATACTTGAAAGTAAATCAACACAAGAGTTATAGTGGTTCAGAGACTCAAGCTCCTACATCCACTTTTCCTGATTTAACAGGATAATTCCTTCACTTTTGGAATTACTTGTTTTAGAGTGTCAAGGTGCACTTGATCAACCACACCACTCCTTGGTGCCTTGATCCCTAGGATATCAGAGTCCTAGTACTCTCTTCTCAACTCAGAACTAAATATATATATGCATTAATGGTATTTTTATTATTATTATTGTAAATAAATAATGATTTTATTTATTAATATATATATTTATCCACGTATAAAAGATAATAAGATAACCTCCTAATAAGAAAAGAAAATTCAGCGGGATTTTCATATCTTCTAACGCAGAGAGAAAAAAGTTCTCTTATCCACACCAAAGACGGACAAAAGACAAAAACAGAGGATCTGTATTATGTGCCATAAAACATTTCACACTCAAAGACACTTAGATTGTGGATATAAGAAACGTTTGTGAATCAATTCATGTGATCGTATTCTGACTACGAGGATCACAATACGTACGTGGAATTCAACTAGGTTTTAGAATCTTCCGCTGCATTGAGAATTACAGGTTGGTAATTCTAATTCTTATTTCTGATTAATTAAATCCTACATTGGTATCAGAGCCAATGTGTTGGATTCTCGTATATTATTCGTATGTAAGCATGTCCATAATTGATTTGTTAATTATGCACTGAAATTATGGAGAATCTGTATTTTTTAAGTTTTTTTTTTATTTTTCAATCGGTGGAATTAGAGGCTGTTGGGAATAAAATGATTTTGATTTAGATACCAAAACCCCTGATTGATGATGTTCAGATTAGTTGAGATATGTTCAAGTCTAGTTCAGGCAAGTTGTCTCAGTACACTTGAATATGTAGAATGCTTAAGTTAAAAATCTCAGGAATGTTGTGAGATTTTAGTGTTCAGGATAGTTGTCCAAAGCTGGAATGTTAGGCAGCTTGATAAGTGTTAAGTGTCTAGGCCAAAGTTGCTGAACTTTCAAGGTAGACTGACCAAGTGGACAACTGAGCTGAAGAGATCAATAGCAGTAAAGCAATGCTCATAAATGCAAATGATCAAAACAGTTGAAGTACAAATGATCAAGAGCATTGAATGCCAAAGCCCACAGAAGACACATTCAATGAAGCATTTATTGCCAATCATGCGTGAACCAAGCATTGAAGACTTAGAGCATTAAAGAGTGAAGCATTGAATGAATGTTGGAACATTCTAAATTGCAGCAGGAATGTTCAGGGAGCTTGTCCCATCTGACCGTTGGTTGAGTGTAGAGTTTGCCACAAATCAACCTTGGGAAATGTGCATATTTGGAATCTGACACAAGTCTTCTCAGCCGCATTTTTCAGAAGTCAACACATTCATTCAAGCAACCATTGAAGAGCCCTTTTACATAGTGGATAAAAGGATGCCAAGCTTCATAGCCGTTTCAATGGTGCTGCAAATAGACATATTTGAATTGTTATCCCTCCAACGGTTAGTTGTTCAAATTTATCTATAAATACAGAAGTGATCAAAGGGATTCAAAATCCAACAATAAGCTATCAAACTATCATCAAGCTTTCAAAGGAAACCAAGCAGTTCTTCAGAATCCTAAGTTTCCTGAATCACTTCAATTAGCTAAGCCAATCTTTGTAATCATCCAAAGCTTAGCATTGAGATATCCTAAGCCTTTACACTATTCTTACTGTAAAGGATATCTCTACTAGTTGGAACCAAACCTCAAACCCTTATCTCATTTAGTGAAGAGAGTGTTTGTTGTAGAAGTGAGGAGTTAAGGACTGTTAGAGTGAAACACAGTCTTAACTCAGAGAGATCGAGCACTAGGACTCAGATTATCCTAGGGATCAAAACACTAAGAGAGTGTTGTTGATCAGTGCACCTTGGCACTATAAAACAAGCTAATTCCATTGTGAAGGAATTATCCTGTTCAATCAGGGAAAGTGGATGTAGGAGCTTGAGTCTCTGAACCACTATAAACTTGTGTGCCATTTACTTACTGCATTCTTTATTGCACTTACATTCAATCATATTTTAAAGAAGCAAAACTCAGTAAGTTGAAAAAAACTGTTTTGGACAAAGTCCCTGATAACTGTATCTTTTCAGAAATTAACTTGGAGTATTTCTTTGAGTCAAAGGTCAACCGCATTCCGCACTTAGCAACTCTTTTAGATATTTAGCCAACTGATCACTCAATAGTAATCAGTAGGACAAGTATCTATCAAAGTTCACACTCAGGCCAGTTGTGAGACAACCTGCCTGATAAGACCAGTTTTGTTAAAAAAAAAAAAATTTGCATACACAAGTGCATTCCCCCCCCCCCATATACTTGTGTTATACTCCACCAAGGACCAACAGAGGCTGAATTATTTACTGTACATGCGTAATATAGTGTAGATGATATCGGGAAAGTTTTATATTTTCCGGCGTTACCATTTGGGAGAAAAAAATTGATCTTTGGAAATTTACAGAAACTTTGACTGGAAATTACGAATATTATACAGGGAATCGTGATTAATTCTTGTTATTGGGATGAAGTATATTGAATGAGAATTCTATCAATATAAAGTTTGTTAATTTTGGTTAAGACACGAGTGAGATATGAATTTTTGAAAAATTCACGTTTCTGAGGTTATTTTAAATAATTTCAGAAACTTTGTGGGTTTTTTTTATGAGAATTAGATATTCTAGTTCTAAGGGCCAAAAATGAAATTTCCTAAACCTGGCGAGTTAGACCAAGTCAACTCAGTGAGTCGAGTCGCGGTGACTCGGAAACATTGGTGGCGAGTTGACCCAGCGACCGACATGTCACAACGCGCGAGGTGGCGACTCGACGCGTGAGGTGATGACTCGACGCGTGAGATTGTTTTCCGGCACGTCCCGGCGCATGTGACGTCGATACGACACGTGGGCGACGCGTGAGGAGCGCGGACTCCGCCTGGAAGCGCGTCTGACGGTTTACCGGCGTGGTTGGGTGTTTTTTCGGTCCGCCGGAGCTGTTTTTCGGCGTACAATATAGTTGTGCGCTATTTTAATCTTGTTTCGGGTCGTTTTGGCTCGTTATAACTCAGTTTTTTGTTCTGAAAATTTATGTGAGCTCCGTTTTTTGTGTAGATTCTTAATTTTGCATAGTATGAAGGTATTTGAACAAGAAAAAGTTTAAGTACTTATTTATCTATAAGAATGAGAACCTTGATTGAACTTATTTCACTTGTGAATTAGCTAATTACTCCTAGAATTAATTTATTTGCGTAATTATGAGCTTGAAATTCACGTGTTAGAGTTTTTGAACATTAAATTAGTTTTAATGGTTTCTCGTTTTATGGGTATGACTCAAAAGAATAAGAACATTTAATGTTCAATAAATTCAAGATAATGGAGTTAAGCTCCGTGATTTTAAGAATTACATGATTAAAAGTCACTACATTTTTTGGGAACTTTACGTTAATTAATGGAGATTTATAGCTTGTCGCTCTTCTATTATCACGTAAGAATATTCCAATTGCAAAGCTCGTGATTTAATTGGAGTTAAAACTCGAGCTAAGACAATTTCAAGAGAACTTATTGTAGTTTTCTTAGATGAATTATGTCTAGATTGGAAAGTGATAATTTTATGAAAATTGTTGACATGATTGGGTAAAAAGATACTAGTAAACTAGTCGTTTGAACGACTTGTTTACGTGCTGCAAATGATTTCGGGGATCCAACGTTCTTAGCTTGAGAAGTTGGAGCAACATTCGGATGGAGAACCGTGATCTGTAATTTTTCCCATTATTTTTCATAATATTGGTACTAAAGTAGTATTACAAGGGCATAATATACATTGAAGGTTATCTGAAATCTTCAAGTTAACTGCCTGATAGTGTAGCTGAAACGAGATCTTTCTGAAATAACCATTGTAGTTGGTTTGTTAGACTTACAATAGTTTTTTGATTACCTGGACTACTTTGGGTTGTTTTCTGACATGATTAAGCTTTATTGTATTTATGTGATAAATATTTAAGCATTCAGATTCATGTTGTTGAGTGGGAGTCTTAACTAATTTTTGAATTAAATGCTAGAACTAATTTTGTTCATGTTTTGGAGTTGAATCTGTTAAATGATGATACTTACTGAGATTGATGATTAATAGCTCTAAGTTATTTTTCGATATCAAATTTTGTGTCGAATTTTTCAGATGTTAGTTAGCTTACCGTTGAACATAATATAAATAAATATTAACTTGTTGAATCACTTCTATTATTAATCAGACAATGGCTACAAAAGGTATCCTCGTTGAGTTGAACCAGATTGAAAAACCCGGTGACGATAATTATGAGACGTGATATTTTGAATGTTCTTGGAGAACATGGTGCATTGGATGTTATCAACCAAATTGTGGAAAATCCTGAAGTTGGGATGAGGACTCAAATTAGAGAGGATCAAGAGGGTTACTAGGCTTGGAAAATGAGAAATTCCATAGCTCCTGATATACTGGTCAACTCAGTCAATGATGATGTGATCCACAATTGTGAGTTATACCCTACTGCAAATGATATTTGGGTGTATCTAAAGGAAAAGTATGGTAATTCTTTGTCTTCAGAGGTACATAAAATTCAGGACCTAATCCAGTCACTTCCAGACAAATGGGGACAATTAAGGGTCAACACGACTCTTGATGAAAATGTCAAAATTTTCTCTTATACAACTCATAGTGTTGAGTTGAAATATGAGGGACTTAAATCCATAAAGTCTTCATCAAGTGTTCCGTTTGCTGATTCCAATTATATAGAGATTTCGAGCTCTAAACGAATAAGGATATGGGAAGAAAGTAAAAAATGCAATAGGTCTCGACCTGGACGTACTTCTATTGATATTGGAGTTAATCATACTTCTAAGATTAATAAGTAAAAGAGGTATGCTAAAAGTAAAATGTATAAGAGTAAGATGACATGCTTCAAATGCCGCAAGTTTGGTCATTTTGCCCGTGAATGCCCTAAGTCGAAGAGGGACAAGGTAATTCTTCTATTTTTTGGTGTTTAAGCATACTTGTCTCTGGTACTGTATCACTAACGGGATCTTATCCTGGTGGATTATAGATTCAAGAATGATAGACAACTAACTTGAGACTGTGGAGCATTTTTTCGAGTTCCAAAGAGGGGACAAGATAGATTTGTGCGGTGAGCTTAACTCAAGTTGAAATCAATGGATTTGCAAACTTGAGATAACAATGGTCATTATTTTATACTGCACGTTTTTTATTTGCTTCAGAGATTATTTAGAATCGCACATATGTATTTATTCGTCTATGATTTGGGATATGATTTTCTGTTATTTTTTTATTTGGTGATAAGCATTGACAATGTAGTATGGTATTGTATTTTTTCATCTTAAAAGTTTATATGGTTATGATTTATAAGAGAACAACTATTTTAGTTTTATGAAGCTAAATTGAGTGTTTGTTCCTCTTGAAATGCTTGAGTTATTGATGAAATTCGGTATGCTAGATTAAGTCATGTTGTGCAAGATTAGGAAAACTGGCTTGTGAAAGAAGGACTACGGTCCGGTGTTCGCCTTTATAAGTTGAGTTTTTTACACGTTGATATTAACTTGCTCATAAGTGACTGGAAAACCATTTGATTAAACTATTATTGCTAATTTTTCATTTCATATATTTCGTTATAATAAATGTGATTTTGTAATATCAAATAACATGGATTTGGTTATTTTCACTTCTTACGTCGATAATTTTTTACGTGTTGGGCTTGCCCATACAATTTCTCAAAGTCTAGGCATTTGGATTGCTTTAGACATCACCTAATAGAGGTTAAGAATAAAAGACATAACTTTAAAGATTTTAAGAACCTATAGAGCGTGCATGTTTATCCAACAGTTCAAAGAATTATATAATGAAAATGAAATAATTCGACAATTATCAAAACCTTACGTTGTTGCACAAGGATGTCAATATAAGAAGGAGTACACGTTGTTGGATATGATAAGATCCATGATGCCAAAACTTTAACTATCATCTTTGGAAGATGAGTTGTTAATAATTGTCAACGTTTTATGAATAAAGTTATTCATTGATCTTTACTTCTACTCAATTAGAACTCTGAACGAGTGAAATACCTGTTATTGAGTAATTTTTTGTATCTGAAAATCCGCAACTTATACTTGATTCTATGAGTCAGTATGAAAAGTTGGGTCCGAGGGTTTAGAAATGTATCCTCATAATACCATTTTGGAGAATTTTCTAGTATTGGAAGCATTTGGTATGCTAAACCATTTTTTGTGATTGAAATAATCACTCTCTATCAAATCCAAGTGGGAGTGATTTACTTAATGTGATATTTGATAGAAGTTTACCCATTAAAGATCAGATGGATCTTGATCAGAGTAATTATATATATAAGATGTCACAGATTTTCAATCTGAACATTCTAAGAAAGGTATGTCTAAGAGACATCGTGATATTAAAGGACATGCCTTCTATGTATCTTCAGAAAATGAGATAAGTCTTTAGTGAATGAGGAAGAGCCTACAGTCGTTTCAGAGGTTCCACCTCGTTCTATAAGAGACTAATGAAAGAAAGCAATGGAAGAAACGACAAAGTCGTCGATAAGGTCGAACCAAGTTTGGAAACTTGTCGATTTTTCATCAAGACACAAAGCAATTGAGAATAAATGGATTCTCAAAATTATTAAAGAGACTGATGTGTCTATATAGTGAGGTTTAAATGTTCACATGGTAGAAAATAATTATACTCATATGGGTATATAAACTCTTTCCTGCCTGTTGTAAAACTTACCTTGATTCGTCTACTTCTGGATAAATTTATAATTGCATTAGAATAGACGTTTAAACTGTGTTTTTTTCAATGGAGAATTGGAAGAAGAAATCCACATGTTGAAACAAATGGGATTCATTCTTCAAAGAAGAGGATAATGTTTGTGAATTGATGAGAACGATTTACGAACTTAAACAATCCTCAAGATAGTGGTACTTGGGAATTCATTGAATTATTGTCTCATGTAACTTTGTGATGATAAACAAAGACCATTGTGCTTACGTTAAACGGTCCTAAGTAGTTTTGTGATTCTAAAATATGTATGTTAATACGTTATTAGCTGGAAAATGATAATAGTATGTTTTGAAGAAAATATTCATAGAGATAGTTCAAAGAAGTTACTTGGGCTGTCTCAAGAGGCATAGTAAAAAGAATTCTAGAACAGAATTCTAGTAAAGAGACATAGTTACTATGGAATTGAACACTCCGGTGGGAGTTGTAACGATTCATTGTTGAATTAAACGCTCTAGTGGGAGTTTTAGTAATTCATTGTGGAATCAAACACTCTAGTGGGAGTTGTACCGATTCATTGTTGGATCAAACACTCTAGTGGAAGTTGTAACAATTCATTGTGGAATCAAACACTCTAGTGGGATAGTTGAAACAATTACACTACATTGGGAGTTATAATGATTCACACTCTAGTGGGAGTTGTGGTGATTTACTACAGAATCAAACACTTCAGTGGGAGTTGTAGTGATTCATTGTAGTAATCAAAGTAGTTAAAACTTAGACTCGAGATTTCGAGTTTCATGAAAAACCAAACAGATGAGATACAAAGTTTTGACTTTGTGGAAACTTCAAAAGAAGAAAATGTGATTCTTAAATGCATGACTACTCACTCGATGTTTGCACATCCTATTATCAAACATATTCCTGAGAGATGTTTTGACATCTAAGTTTTGAGTTTGTGTGGATTTGAACATAGCGCGTTGTAGTTGTTAATATTGTTAATGTTGTTGAACATTTATGTATTGTGAATTATATGATGCTTCATATAATAGTATGTTGACAAATAAAGATTGACTCTCTCATACAAGCAATTGCCTTTGACATCGAGGCATGTGCAGAGATGAGATTATTTAGGAATATTCGTAATAGATTTTACCACAAATCTATTTAACTTGTTACGAAGCTAAATTAGTGGATTTTCTGGACAATAGTGGGAGTAAATCAAGTTAAGTGTCGAGGATACATTTGAACTGTGATTTATACGATGTAAAATAAAATAATGACATACGCTTTCATCCTGGGAAGTTAAGACATCGTGACATGTGTTTCATACCACATGTGCTAAGATGACCATAAAGAAATGAGAAAGATATCCCTATTTTCTCATTGTATGAGGCCTTGAGGGTTAAGAAATCCTCTAATAAGTACCCTTACGACTTTTTACAATATTCTTAAGTTACCAATATGATCATGCGAAGCATGTCTAGGAAAGCAGCTATAGTGGAAGTCTGGAGATATTAGTGTAAAAGAAAGGACGTCTTTATTAACATGTTCTGTTGTGATTCATTGACCATTCAATCAAGTTTGGAACTTGATTATGAATACATAGATTTATAGATGTGTGAATATGCTCCTATATTCAATAGATTGAAAGAGATATGTCAATTGATGTTCAATTGAAAGAGTTTTGGGATATAACGAGTTTTGAAATCTTCATATAAAACTGGTTGAGTTGCTATATATCCTTAACAAGTGTATAGCGTGAAAACTCATATTCTCGAGGGCCATACGATTTATTTGCCTATATGAAAATGTGTTATGTGATGGTACACATATGTGAAGTAAATGAGCTTAAGGTTCAAACTTCATATGTGATTGGGAGATGTAAATAAATAATGATTTTATTTATTAAAATATATATTATCCACATATGAAAGATAATAAGATAATCTCCTGATAAGAAAAGAAAATTCAGCGGGATTTTCATATCTTCTAACGCAGAGAGAAAAGAGACAGATCGAAATAGAGAATCTATTATGTGCCATAGAACATTTCACACTTAAAGGCACTTAGATTGTGGATACAAGAAACGATTCGTGAATCAATTCATGTTATCGTATTCTGACTACGAGAATCACAGTACGTACGTGGAATTCAACCGGATTCTACAATCTTCTGCTGTATTGAGAATTACAGGTTGGTAATTCTAATTCTTATTTCTATTAATTAAATCCAACTATTTTGTTTGTTGCCCCCTCCAAATTAGTAACCAAGGCCCAATCCATTTCATCTTTGAATTGCTAAATTCATTTGCGGTACATTTTATTATTTAATTGTCTAATTCATTTTTTAGATTTCTTCCAAATTTGATCGCACACTTTAATTATTCTTTAAATATTTAATTAGTAATTTGCTTTTAATTTAAAATTAATCCTTTAATTATTAACTAATGTATTTATAGAATTTATTTTCAAGATCAAAGATAAACAGGAATCATAAAATTAACGGTTGATTAAGAGTTAGAATGTAAAATTTAATGCAGTTTTTCAATTGTTTAATTTTTATTTGTTTCTTTCGTGATGAAAAAGTCACAAATAATATATTTTTTCTATGAAAGAAATAATAAAAATACTCAAGTATCTAAGTTAAATTCTTCTATAGATAAATAATGAAAGTCATCCTGTAAAAAAAATTCACAAAAATTTATATGCAATATTGCATACATGCAATATTGACCAATTAAGTCAATTGAGTTGAAAATATATATTATTGGACCACCATTAATTCATTTGGGTTAATTCTTAATTTATTTTTCAACTGGCCCGCTTGTGTTCTAATTGACAAAAAAATTTAACCCGTTTATTTTACCAGTTTCTGTGATTTTTTTATCTTTTATTTTATTATCAAACGCGGGATATTAAATGTAGTAATTCAAATTGTAATATGTAGTAACACACATTATTTTATGTAGTAATAACACAAACTATTTTATAAAAAAAAAAAAAAAATTATTTAGTAACACGTTTTTTCTAGCGTTTTTGTTTATGTAGTAACTCACATTATAATACGTAGTAACATATATTATCGCATGTAGTAAACACAATAACCATGTTGTAATGCAAATCATTTGATCTATAAATATATAATACACCTACGGATTACCATTTTTAGTTTCGGCGGGAAACTTTGTGGGCCGTTGATCACTTTTCTTAATCTTGATCTTGGCCGTTCATTTAGTTTTCTTGCTAATCATGGTAAGTGTCATTTATTATTTGTAATTAATATTTTTCATTTATCACTTTTCATCTTAACCGTCGATATTTCTAGATTGAATGGTGTCCTTCAGATCAATTCCTTAAAATTTGTAACGGTTTTCTTCTATTCTCTATAAATTCGCCATTTTTTTTGTCATCCTCATCAAATATCTTTTCTCTCCTGTGTTTCTTATGTAATGATGTTGTATTGTTATAGGAATTTTGTATTTTTGTGTTGTTATACAATTGTAATTTTGCATGACTAAAGCTTCGGTTAATATTGGTACATAAAAAAAAATATACTGATAAAAAATAAAAAATGACCATTAACATTAAATTTCTCTCTCATTTTGATTCTCAATTTCTCTCTTTTTTAGGTTTTCAGAAATTTGTGTCTCGGACCGATTTGACCTTGCTACTAAATTTGGCCCCGATTATGTTATTCAAACAAAAAAAAAAAAAAGAACTTTTCAATTATAAATCGGGTCTAAATTTTTCGTCCCCTAAATTCGGCCTGTTTCTTAAACAAACGAAAAAAAATAATAAATCACAAGTTACCTTTTAATAATCAAAATGTGTTTTAATATGTAGTACTTTGCATCTATAAAACAGAGTCTGAACTTTTAATTTGTAATTCAGTTGTTGAGTAACAAATAATACATGGGGGAATTATACAAGCGATCTCCAATGTGGTGGCTGGGAAATCCTTTAGAGGAGTCGTCGGTGGTGGCATTCCTTTGTCTTCCGGCTTCATTATTTATTACCGAGTAGATAAATCTTTGTTGATGGTGGGATGCCTGTTAATGACTTTTATCCAAATGTGTTGTCGGTGGTGCCGTCCATTGCCGCTCCCTCCGCCACGTCTCATTTCCGTCAGTTTATGTTCCTACTTTCTTTGTGTTTCATTTGTAACGTTTGCAATATTAATATATTTAAGCCTCGAATAAGTCAATGGGTCTCGAAATTTATGGTTTCCTTAATTTAAGGTTGACAATTAAGGAGTAATTCTATCGTAGTATATTTAAGGTCGACAAAGATATTTATATTATTAATTAATTTATTTATATCACAAAATTTGTAGCACAATTTTTCCTAAATATTAGATTTTGCCAACTAATTATGATTTGAAAGATTTACGTATAATCAATTGGCTAAATTTATGGTTTCCTTAATTTAAGATTTTTTTTAATGATCAATTTCAATTTTTTCTTCTTAATAAATTATATTAATATATTAATTCAAAATTTTCATTGTAGAAGAATATATTGTATCATTGAATTTAAATTCTAAATTTATGGTTGTCTTAATTTTGTAAAATTAAATGATTTTTTTTATTGTCTAATTAATTTGTAAATCTGAATAAACTAACAATAACTTTTGTAATTAATTGATATTAAAATTGACGATAATTATAGGATAAAATTGACCTAATGAATTCGTTTTCATTTTAAAAGATAATAATTTTAATGTGCGTATTCAGAATTTAATATTATGGAAACAATTAAGGAGTAATTCCATTACAGAAATATTGACTAATATTGATTATTACAAAGATATTTAGAGATATTTATATTATTAATTTATTTTATTTTACACAAAATTTGAAGCACAATATACCTAATTATCAGATTTTTGTCAACAAATTATGATGTCAATGTTTCATACTTTCATGTATAAGCAATTGCCTTGTGACCCACAATCAATTTAACCCTAAATTTATGGCCTTCTTAATTAAAAAAAAATCATAACCAACTTCAATTTTTTCTTCTTAATAAATTATATTAATATCATAATTCAAAATTTTCATGGTAGGAGAATATATTTAACCATTAAATTTCTACTCTAAATTTATGATTTCCTTAATTTTGTAAATTTAAATGATTTTTTTTATTATCTAATTGATGTGCCAAAATTTGCACAAGGGGATTGGATATCCTCCGAATTGGATATCTGATTTTCCAAACACGTAGAATCAATCCAAGGATGTTGCTGCCTTCGATAGAATCCTCGAGAACCTGCAAAGAACACGCCGGAGGGGGGTCCGGCGCGGACACTCCGATGCCTAAGTCAGTATAGGGCTTTTTCAATATACCACAAGGATCTCGAGATCCTTGATTTATCAAATCAGGTTCTCAAATAATATCAGAAGTATAGTTTTTACGAAATGTATTGAGTTCTGTCAAAGTCAGAAAGTCTAACCTGGAAATCTCCTCGAATTTACCTATTTATAGAGATACTTTCTGGAGAGGAAGTCAAGCCTTCCTCTTATTTCGGAGCTGCCCGTGAGACTCGGCCCTGCTGAGTGGACCAAGTCCTCCCTTCTCTCCACTCCCTGAAGACTCGGCAGCACTCCATCTTAGTGGACTTAGTTCCCTAAGATAAAGGAGGACAAGGTCTTCCTTTTATCAAGTCTGGACCGGAAATGGCGGGAGTTCCCTACATCTATGGTTCATAGCTACTCGTTAAGACTGCTTCTTTCTGATGCTCCTCTCCAGACGGAGTTCCCTCCAGAGAGACCTCTAGAGGGGATTTCTTATCCAGAGAGTATTAGATAATCCACTCCTTCCATTTTGATCTCATCTTTTATACACGTGTCGACTCCTTATTAGGTGACATTTTTAGGCCGCATCACTAATTATTTTGTAAATCTCAATATAAACTAACAATAACGTAACTTTGGTGATTAATTGATATTAAGATTAGCGGTAATTATGGCACAAAATTGTCCTAATTAATTCGTTTGCATTTTAAAAAACAATAATTTTAATGTGTGTATTTAAAATTTAATACTCCGTATTATCAAAATAATTAGTATAGATATATATATTAAATTTAAATATTTAGTTATTAAAGTCAGGATGTTTAATCAATTTATTAATTAATGTTTTAGGGGTTTCCGAATCAACTTGCTAATTAGTTGAATCTCGAAAATGATAAAGTTTATATTGATTTAATCGATCCATCCAACACATTGTAGATTTAACCGCAACAAAAGTTGGAAACATTTGGTACCATGCCAATCTCAGTAATCTATTACATTTTACATATAAATCTAGAAAACTTTTTGATATCAAAATATTTGACCATACTACTAGAATGATGAAGGAAAGACTTAATCCTATATTAATTGATGAAGGACTTTTCTATTGTGGTAATATTTTTAGTATTCTATTTTTAATATTATTTAATTATTATATAATATTTTCTTACACTATTAATAGTTTATTTTCTTATTTGTAGATGCCTATAGGATCATGACCAAAATGAGTAAAATTGAGACTAAAAAGATTAAAATTGATAAAATTAAAAGTTACAGGACCTTAAGGAGCAAAATTGAGACTAAAAAGACTAAAATTGATCAAATTAAGAGTTACAGGACCTTTTGTGGATTCACTCAAAGTTATATGACCATATATGAATATATCTCCATTACAACAATGAGGCAGGTCAGGTCGGGTAGTTGATTACCCAAACCTACCCTGTGCCCTGCACATATCCTGAATAATCATCCCATACGGACGAGATAGACCCTCCCCGACCATTTTTATATTTCATGTTGAATTTTTTAAATTGATCTCACAGTTGAAAGTATTATTTCTCATGCATATGATCTTTGAAACAAACAACAATAATTTGAATCAATATTCAATCAGATTTAATCAAATATCTAAGTCACAATTGAGTAAAGAAATACTACATCAATATTTTTTTAACGTTCAATTTTTTTAAAATTAATATTAAATATAAATATTATCAATGCAATGCGGGTCTAACATGTGACTCAAACCCGACATGTTTATATACGTGACAGGTCCGATCCGTTCTCAATATGGGACCGATCTGACCTGGCCCTAATCTCTTGGGGCGGGTACCTACGGGACGGGTCAATATTATCATCCCTAATTCATGAACTTTTTTTTTTATGTATACTGCTATATATTATTCATCTTATTTTTATCTGTCTGTTCGATTTACTGGATGAATATATTTTTTTCAGTGATTAACTAATCTAATATTTCTTTGCTTGCTTTTTTTTCCTCTTATAATAATCTATTTACTTGACATATAAAGAACTGCCTACAAAATTGCATTAGAAAGATATACATGGTTTTGTCGTATGCAAAATATTTTAACTATTTGCTTGCTAAAAAAACGTGTATCATTTTTTTTCTTTTTTTTAGCGTTCTTCTTTCTCAAGACACATGGTTATTTTTTAATGATTTACTTTTTTAATGTATAATAATTTCTTGAAATATTCCCTTTCTTCATTCACATATTTTCTACTTTTATAAATTATTTAAAATAAATTATATTCTTTAAATCATATCGAATGAATTATTCTGAATGTAAAAACCCCCTCCATTCCAATGAAAGTTATCTAACTTTTATTTTTCTCACATTTCTCTCTCAATCATATCACCCCTAATACATCTCTACTTATTCTATCATATTTTTTAATCTATGTACTCAAAGCTCATAGGCTGCTTTAACCGTGACAGAGAGAGTATTTTTTTTTGTTAAACTCGGTGTAAAATATTTGTTATATAGTATTTTTTTAATAATGATCGATTCACGTAATTTACAAATTCTATCCATTCCAAGTATGAGTAGGGGTGGGCATTTGGATGGTTCTGTTCGATTTTGAGCTTTTTTCAACTGAACCGAAATAAGTGAATATTTAAAAAATGAAATAGAAATCGAACCGAATTTTGTTAGAATCGAATAAATGTTCGGATGGTTCGGTTCAGTTTAAACGTAATTCTTGCATAAATTTTTTTTTTTTTAACAATTAAACATTTTTCAATATTTTTTTACATTAAAAATTAAATTCAAATTATAAGTTCAAGAGTTCACAATCATAAATTACAAGTTTCTCAAAGTTTAAAATTACAAACCATACAAATCTCACACAAAAAATTAATGATTTTGTTGCATTTCCCACAATGAAATCTATTTTCAAGGGATATAATTATTTTTTTAGTGGGGCAAGAAGACTACAAATGTCGAATTGAATTGAGATTGAAAATTAATAAAGTAGCATACTTCAAGTAGAGTTTATTTTTTTCAATGTATTGTTCCATACAATTTATTACTTAAATAAGCTTTTTTAATTTAGATAAAGAAATTTAGTGCGATTTTTATTCGATTTTGTAAAATATAAAACGAACTGAACTGAAAAAATGAAATTTAAAAAAAATATTTCAACCGAACCGAACAACCGAATAAATCGAACCAAATAAACCGAAATCATTAGTTCGGTTTGGAAATTCGATTTTTTCGATCTTGTGCCCACAATAAGTATGAGTGGCTCTAAAATACCAAATACTACGTCTTTTAAAATCCGAACAAAAATAAAACGTCGCTATGTTTATAATCTTTTACAAGCGTACATGTTAATCTTTTTGTGCAAAGTCTGTAAATGAGTCGGGAATTCGGGATGATATACTACCTCCGTCCCTGAAAAGTTTTCATAGTTACTTTCACGATATACACGTATTTACCCTTCATACAATATCTTTTGGGGTCCATCATACACTCAATCAAAACTACGTTATTTACTTTATATATAAAAGTTTACAAAATTACCTTCAAAACTCTAATTATTATACTTTTTCCTTAAACTTCGTTCCATCAAATGAAATCTTTTCAGGGACGGAGGGAGTATTATATTTAAGACTTTAAGTACATATATATAATGATATATATGCAAAGCGATTTACATTTAGTTTGGGTGATCATGATTATTTACAAAGTAGAGCAATTCTTACACCTATATTACATATTGTATGGTCAATAAATTTGAACATGATTCATTTAAATGAAAACGAGTCACATACTTATTTGAGCTCTGACAGTCCTTGCAAATCTGATTCGAATGTTGATATTTTATCTAATGTCTATACTCCTGAATTTTGAATAGTTTGAAGTATTCGTGTGTACCTAATCATGAACTGAATTTGGAAGTTGGAACACTTGTGATATTATTGAGAAATATATATCATTCAAGGGGCTTGTGCAATGAAACCAAGTTTGTGTCATATTTTTTCTAATTTTTTAATTTTTTTCCTAGCGCTTAAAATTTTGCATTTATTTTATCTATAAATTAAATTCATAATATAATATTTTGTTCTATGTGTAGGTTGGTTATAATCGGGTTGAGTAATGAGGTTCTTGAAGTTAAGGTTATAACTAGAAGTAGTGTTGGACAATTAACATTGATATCGAGACTTATATCAACTCCTTATAATTTTAGACCGTTTTTCAAGTTTCAATGTATACTATTTTCATTGATTGTGTCATATGACTCATATGATATGTCTATTAATAAAAGTCATGGGCAATGATTATCTTATGTAGATGATATTTTTTTTTTAGATCGTAAAGATGAATTCGGGATGATATATTATATTTAAGACTTTAAGTACATATTTAGTAATGTTTGATTGGTTGTTTTGTATTAGCTAGAATTGACACACATTTGTTTGATTATTTATCATTATCAATTTCATTCTATTTCTAGACATTAGTAAAGTTTAAAGTATGTTTATATTACTTTTTCAGTAATAGTCCACAACAAGTAAGATGAAAATTTGAAGCTGCAGATTTGCTATGTACCGTTTCATAAATTTGTTAGGCCCTTCTGAAGTACCGTTTTACTATTTTATTTCCACTGATACGTTTTTTAAGATTGGTTGCTAGCTCAAATTCTAGAAAAAGCAACTGGTAGGATCGATCTTCTATGTCATCAATTTTATAAGGAATCAATTTATGAGTTTGTTTGTATTTTATTTTACAATCATCATTTGGACATTAAATCTTCATCTCCTGCAATAGATGTACCTGAAAATCGTGGTGGTCCAACTTTGAATTTTTTTTTATGCACTAAAACTTGTAACTTTGTGAAATACATTATTTCATTTATTTTAATATTTTTTTTTTAACCCTTTTTATTGTAATATTCTTATACAAAGTTGGAAATTTGAGTTTTTTTAATATTCTAATCGTATTGCAATATCAAAACTTTATTGTAAATTTGTAATAGAAACAATGTTTTGTCTTTCCTTTCGACTTCTCATTTCGATGGACTGGTGTGATAGCAAAAGGTTGTCCACAAATATTATAAAGTGAATTGTTGTACTTTTAATGTTTGTATTATAAATATAATGGTACTTTTGAACTTTACACGAACAAATTATGTAAGATGATCTTGAAAAAGTACTAAAATTATTTCTTATAATAATTTTATGTAAAAAATGATTAAAATTGAAAGGTAAATGATGTATTTTATAAAGTTGAAATTTAAAGGATTTATTTTGAAATATCTCAATCTTATAGAATTAAAAATGGATTTAAACAACAAATGTAGAGAATCATGCGAAATTGATTTAAACAACAAATGAATGACAAGTACATTTCTGTAAATTCCATAAAACAATAAACAAACAAAATTCAGCCTAAGGTAACTTTTATTTATTAGATTATTTTACATAATTTCATACTATTACTTTTTAAAAAATCATTTTTTTAGGGATACAATTTATTTTTATGATTGCAAATTTTAATTGAAGTTGAAAATGTGATTTGTTATAAATTTGATTTGGAGAGTATTTTTTTAATATAAACAAATATAGTTAAATAAAAATATAGAAGTACTCATAAGGTTTGATTTTTCCTTAGATATAGGTTTATATTTCAGCGTTGCTTTGGGTTATAGACGTTTGTGGATACCTATAGAGTCGCTCTAAACGTCTATATTAATCTTGGTTTTAAATTCTTCGTTCTTTGCCAATTTTTTAAAATTTCGTCTTTTTTTTTTTTACGAGAATATAATTAATAACTTCATTTCAATGTTGTTCAATGAGGGTTTGAGTTGCAATTAATTCTTTAATTGTTGATTTAAATAAAGGTAAATAATTGTTTTCTTTTACAAATGCTAGCGCGATCTTTATATTGTTCATTGGTTGATATTCTTTATTTTATCTCTTAATTTTATGAGTGATAGTAATCTCATGTGGCGAGCTCCAACAACCCACATCATCGATTGCTGACTGAAAAATAAAAATGTATATCAAATTGCAACACGGTGAATAGTTGGAATTTTTTATAATAATAGTTGAAAGTCGTGATTAAATATGGTATATTTATTTAAAATTAACCCTATAATATAATTAAAAAAAAATCCATGAAGAATTAATTTAAATTGTTATCTATCATGGTAACTTAATTTGACCAATAGTATATTGGTTGACATAGTTAAATGTTAAATTTTTAAGGTTTCATGTTAAAGAATTAGTTTTTACTTAATTATTGTCTTAAATGATTAATTTATTTACTTTGTCTTTTAAATAATGTTTTTTAGGAATTTAATTTTGTATAAACTAGACATTTTAAAGTTATTGAAAGTTTTTATTTCATATTATAAATCACGTGTATGTGTTCAAATTAATTTCTCTATCTTATAGTCAATACTAATTAAAATGTCCTTAAAATATACTTCCACCCGTTCTACGACTGTTTGCACATGCACTTTCCTTATTCGTTTGTCCCATAATTATTTTCACACCACTAAAAAGAAAATTATTTTATAAACTTCATCCTCACAATATTCAAATATTTACATAAAATGTTATTACTTTTACACTCATTTCAACCACTCTCTTTACTTATTAATTTAACTTTACAAAATTACCCTTCAACACTCCACTCATTACATTTTTCCTTAAAAAGTCGAAAATGGGTGGAGTACTATATTCCAAATGGGTGGCACTACACATTTAGATTTTGGATATGGTAAAAGGTCGAAAATACCTTTGACTGAATATTAAACTCCATATTTTATTTAACGAGGATATTACAATAAAATCACATTTTTTTTAAAATAATCGATTCTAGATAGCCATGTTTTCCGATATCAAATTTTAGGTTTATGTTTTTTTTCACCTATTTTTTTATTTTATTTTTTGTTTAAATAGTCTTTGGATTAAACATTATATATTGAATACATTTTTTTCATGAAATATATTCATATTTTTATTTGTAGTTAGAGAATTGTTAATGCAATCATGATGATTTAATGATATACCAACATCATTATTACTTTCTCATTTTTTTGTTTATTATTAGGTACCATCTAATTTTGTTGAACTAATTTAAAAAATGGTTAGTTTTATTATATGTTTGTTCTTACTATTAAAGTCTGTGTATAACATTGGTTTGTAATATTCACTCCTTTTCTCATATGGTGAGAATGGGTATAACGACGATATTTCGTTTGTTGCATACATCTGGAACGTGTAATTTAGTTTTAGAGAGTACTTTGCATTTCGACTTCAACGTAGGAATGGTGAACCTTCTACGATTTTATCTTCAAAAAAGCTCACTCATCAATTTATTGTTGACGCCGTTAGACTTAAATACATAAGGACACGTCAATTAGAGCTTCGTCGTAAATGAATAATGGTATGAAAGATGCATTTTTTGGCTACAAAGTGAGTTGTTTTGCCACCTCTTCATTCACCAGAGGCACACGCTACATGGACCAAAATTATCTAGAAGCAATGACAATTTGTAGATGGGTCGATTATCCTCAATTATTTCTAATCTTCACGTATAATAAAAAATGGCCTGAGATTGTACGTTTTTTAAAATAGAATGGCCTTAATCCTGAAGACCGCCCAAATATAATATGTCGAATATTTAAGATTAAATTTGACGGATTATTAAATGATATTTAAAAGAAAAAAATATTTGGGAATGTCAAAGAAGGTATTTAAATTTATTTATTTTTTAGTTTAAAATAATAATTTTATTTTTTAAATTATCTATTCACTACATTTTATCTTTTTTTTTTTTTTTTTCAATTTTATGTGCAGTTCTTTATACTATTGAATTTCAAAAGCGCAGTCTTCCCAATGCACATATATTGACGTTTCTTGAAAATCACAATGAGGTTTGTATATATTTGAGTTTGCTACATATGATTTTTATTATAACTAATTATTCTTTATCTTATGATAAATGATCCTTGTGGTGCTGTAAATCCACATTCTCCTTATATGACCGATGAAGGTTCATATACACAATGTTTTTCTAAAAGATTTGTTTCAGAGTCTTCTATTGATGAAGTTGGTTATCCTATTTATATGCGAATGGATGATGGAATGATTTTGAACAAGAAGGATTCTATTTTTTATAACAAACACGTTGTTCCTAATCGTTATCTTCTTTTGAAGTATATATGGTGCACACGTCAATGTTGAATGGTGTAATCAATCAATATCCATAAAATACCTATTCAAGTATGTCAACAAATTAAAGGACATGATCGTGTTACATGATTGTAGGTACATTTCTCCATATGATGCTGCTTGGAGAATTTTCGATTTGAGATTAATTACAGAAATCCTCCAGTTGAAGATTTGGGATTTCATCGAGCTTCTTGATAAGCAGATTGTTTTATTTGGTGATCGTGCATGTTTGAAATCTATCTTAGAAAGACCATGGGTAAAATAAAATATATTCTTAGCTTGGTTTGAACTCAACAAGAATTCTTCTAAAGTAAAAAAATTGACTTATGCTGAAATACCACAATTCTTCGTATGAAAGCCGAAAACTAGAGAGTAAGTTGAAAGGAATAAATGTTTTTCAATTAGATGTATTTGTTACGTTCTTCCTGGTTCTGGTGAGTCACATTACTTGAGGATAGTCTTGAATGTAGTTCGTGGACCTACATCTTGTGATGATTTGAAGAAATTCAATGGAGTAATTCATCCAACATTTCGAGAAGCTTGCTTTGCTAGAGATTTGTTGGACGATGATAGAGAGTATGTTGAAGGTATGGAGGAAGTTAGTCGTTCGGCTTCAGCATTTTCGATGAGATTTTATTTGTTACGCTGCTAACATCATGTTTGTTGGGTCGACCTTATGAAATTTGACAAAAGTGTTGGAGATACATGTCTGATGATATTATTTATAATAGAAGAAGAATTATGCATTTTTTTAAGGTATGTTTAATTATTTTCTTTGTAATTTAATTCCATTATAATTATTCTACTTCACTAATATGCAAGTCATTTTAAGTCAGTTGGTCAATTAATTACTTTAAATTATTTGTCATTTATTGAGAACTTTGATCGATTAAATTATTTCACATAATTTAATATTAACCTTAAAAAAAAAATAGGGATACAACAAATTTTTTATGATTGCACATTTAATTGAAGTTGAGATTTTTTATTTATTTTTTATAATTTTGATTTTTAGAATAAAAAAAATTAGATAATTTTTGTACTTATTTTATATATATTATCTAAAAAAAATGTAGTAATTAATAAAAGATAAAATTAAGTTTTAATTTGTATACGTAGTTCATATGTATATTTTTATATATATTTTGGAATAGATAAAATATATTTTATTATTTATTAATTATCTACATCAATAACACTTAAATCAATTTATATAACTAAATCAATAATAATGATTTGTATTAATGAAAAATATTCATATATTTATATTAAATTATTTTTTTATACATAATATTTTAATATGTTATTTTTTTTTGTTGAAACAAGTTTAAATCTTTAAATGATATATATGAAAAATTATAATATAATTTATTTTATGTTTATTGATCATATCAAATACATATATCAATTTAAGTCTATGTTTCAACTGATTTTCATAATATACATAATTTACTTATAAAAAAAATCAAATATTTTATATTAATTTATTTTAGAATAATTAACTAAATGTAAACCTATATACATAATAAATAATAATGTGATTTGTTAATTATATACTTATTTATCATTTTAAATATAAATATCTATTTAATTCTAAATTTTAATCACTTTGAATAAATATATCCCTCATGGACTAATGAAAAAAAATTAAAATTCTATATTATTTTATCTTAGCATAGTTAACTAATATCATTTTAATTTTAAATTCCCGTAAAATTAAGGATGACAGATGATGAAATCAAGAGTTGTTGTTTGATAGAAAATTGAAAATATATTGTGGACTCTTGGTAAGTTTTTGCAAGATTTTGAAGGCCTGTCGATGGTAAACCATGATCCGTACTTTTCATCTAGAAATAGATTTATTTTGAATGAGTTTCCATACAACATATCAGATTTTAAGTTAGAGTATGGGAATTTAATTAGCAAACTTAGTGACGAACAACGTGATGTGTATGATAAAATAATTAGGACCATTCCGTCTGGTAAGTGTGGTGTATTTTTTATACGTATGATACTATATATATGTGTATATATATATTAATGTAAGTTAGTGGTATTATAAAATGAATACACTATAACACTATTAAAAATTAAAATTTAAAATGTTAGTAATATTTTTTAACATATCAGGCCGTGCGTCAGCACGGGTGCCATACTAGTAAAGTTACATATAGTAACAAACGCATATTCAATGTAATAATTCAAATTGTAGTATGTAGTAACATATAATTTTTTATATTGTAATACCGATTCTTTTATGTAGTATTTTTTTCTAGAATTTTTATTGATTAAGTAACTCACATTATAACATATATTAAGTAACTCACATTATAACATATATTAAGTAACTCACATTATAACATATAGTAACATATATTATTGCATGTAGTAATATAAAATAACTTTGATCCATAATAAGGGTAAAATGCAGATTTGGTCCCAAGAGAATGTTTGCTCACGAAAATGGTCCCATTTTAAACAAAAATGGTCACACGTAAATTTTTCCTCTACAATTAACGGAATTGACAGTGTGAAATGCACGCGCCGTTAATGCCTGAAACAAAATCGCATACCTCCTCATTTTCGATCAAACATCCTAAAGCAACCAAATTTACAAAAAAAAAAAAAAAAACCTTGAAATCGCGAAGAACAATCCCAAATCCACGAATCGAAGCACCCTGAAATAACAATCCCCAAATCGCAATACCTTGAAAAATCGCGCCTCAAATCACAAAACCTTGAAAACGCACCCCAATCGCACACAAAATCAAAAAACCCAACTCCAAATTGCATGCTAAGTTCCGCTGAAATCGAAAAACTTTGAAATGACACTCAAAATTGAAGATACTGAAAGCGCTCGCCACTGAAATCGCACCCACTAAAGATGCTGCGACAAGGCAAGGCTGGAGAACCTCCCCCACGACGTAAGTTCATCGGAAAATCTAGGGTTTTTAATTCCCCTAAATTTCTGCTACAAAATAAGGGGTGCTCTGTTTTTTTGTTTTTTTTTCCGTACATAACGATGGATTTCTTTATGCTCTGTTTTTTATCGTTTGGCTCTGTTTATTCTTGTGTAATTTGTTATTGAGTTGGTGTTTTTGAGACAAACAAAATTATTTTTGCTTACTGTGAGTTTGTAATTTGTTATTGAGTTGAATTTTAATTCTCACTCTTCACCAAGATACGCATTTAAGAAATAACATATAGGACTTGAAGTGTGAAGATGGTAGTCTGAGAATTACAAATCGGTGTAAGAAAAAGCTAATGCAATTGATGTCATCCCCATGTAATAGTAGTATCGCATACTTTGCAGTTGTCCACCTGATCAAACTTCTTCTTCACAAAAAAATAGTATAAATGCATATTTTTCATTTCCAAGAATTTCTGGTAAACAATAAAAGAGAACTTTAATTCTCCCACTTGTCCACTTGCTTGATTATTAGAATCATAATGATATGAGATAAAAGTCTCACTTGGATTAGAATGAGATTTTTGGTTTAGGATTTTTTGATATGAGATAAAAGTCTGCCTTTAATTCCCTCACTTGTGATTTAAATATGTTTAGAATGAGATTTGGGTTTAAGTTTGTCAATAAATTGTTTCCAAAATTATGGATTAGGCTGTGAAGTAAATTTTTTGAGAATTTTTGTTTAAATTTCAGGTGCCTATGAGTTTCCATTTTATAGCAACAAATGAATCAATTCCTTTCAAACCTCCTAAACAAGTAGTTTCAAGAGTTAATATTAGAACACTGGCCCCCATGACTTTACACCCTAATGAAACCCAACAATGCAAAGAGGAAGTATAATGGCAACTCCATCATCACCTCTTGTTCCGTTGCTGAAAGTTGGGGGCAAGAAGTATGTGACCATGACAAATTTGCAAGCATCAATGATTCAATTTTCGAAGAAGATGGGTGGCAAAAAGAAGTAAAGTATGCAGCTTCTTTGTCTTTTATTTTGGGAACTTGAACTTTGGTTTTATTTTGTGTTAGACAGAAAACAATGGTGCATCTAGTTTGTGGTTAGATGATTGACTCTGTCTTAGATGAAGTTATTTTTGTTAGTTGTTTTGAAACAAATTAAAACAATACTTTTTGGTGTTGTGATAGAAGATTTTTTTTGCTATGAACTTGTTAGCATTTAGAAATTATGTAATGAAAACAGGACATTTGACATTAAACAGAACATTCCGCACCCACATCTATCGTTCGATCGAATGTTAGATGTTGAAGAAGATGGAGGCATGTGAGTAATTTTTTTTGTTACAAATCTGACTTTTTTTTTAGTATTTGAGGTTTGGGTTGATAGGGCATGTTATTTAATGGTATGGATGAGCTATTTACCCTCCAATAAATATGCAGGTCATTTCCCTCCAAAAAAATTCAGTCCCAAAACATTTTTTCTCTTATTTTGCTTTGGGACCATTTTTGCATTTTTACCACTTAACGGAAACTGTTAACTATTTAACGATTGAGACCATTTTTGCAAAAAATGGGACCAAAAAAGAACGTGGGACCAAAATTGTTTTCGAAATATTTTTTTGGGACCAAATCTGCATTTTACCCTCCATAATAAATATTAAAGAATATTTAAAGAAATAGAAAATATTTAAAGATTAAGGCCGTCGTAAATTGTAGCGTTCGCCCGCGGCCTGGGGTGGCCGAAAACTGCTCGGAGAAGACCACTAAGTACAATTTCTACTAGTGGGTGTTTTTATAAAAAATATGGGTGTGAATTGAACTGTCGGTGGGTGTATTTATAAAAAATGTGGGTTGAACTGTCAATGGGTGTATTTATAAAAAATGTGAGTGTGAATACCTAAAATGCATATATGCAATATTTTACATAAGACTAGTCCAAAATTTTTAGGGTTGAAATTAATGAAATATTTAATATTCAACCGTTAGAACGTGGTTCGAGATTGTAATCACCAATATAGAAGCATCTCATTCATGTATAGATGATTTTTGTGACATAAAAAAAGACATTTTAAATTTTAACAAGTTGTAACTTGTAAGTTTAATGTTATATTTTGAAATTTTTTCGAGTAACTTTGTTGGAACATATATAAGATGAACTCGAGAACAAACGGAAGTTCTCTTATCACCAAAAATCAACCATTAAAATACAACTAAAGTCGCAACTTATATACACTGTAAGCTGCTAAGTATACTAACTAACACCCAACTAACACCAACTAACACTAAAATACTCCACAACAATAAAACCGAAGAGAAAATAACAAAGAAAGCCATTCCTATTACAACATTTTTGTAATAATTCTTCAAAGTATAATGCATCATTCTCTCCGAGTGAGAGACGATTCGCCCACGAATCGAAAATATCGCGAGGCCCAACAGAAGAACAAAAAATGCTCATATAGTTTTGGTTTTGGCTTTAATGTATTTTTTTATCTGTCTTGTAATTTTAATTTAGGGATTATATTTTTTTTAGTCCATTAAGTTACCACGTTTTTTAATTTAGTCCACCAGATTACCACTTTTTGAATTTAGTCCATTAAATTTTGATTTATTTTGATTTTGGTCTAGTTACCTGCTATAGCAGGTTTAGCAGGTCATTTTTTAAAACACACCCCATAAAATGTTATACACACCCCAATGTTAAACACACCACACTAAAATTTAAAAAACTTTTGTTATTACTATACACACCCAAATTCTTTCCTATTTAATAAATTACCAAAAATAATTAAATTAAAAAAAGTAAGAATTCAAATAAACATAAAAAATATAAATAAAACCTATAAAAAATCGCCTAAATCTTAAAAAATTAAACAAAGCTAAATTTTTTTAATTAATTTAGTTAGTTTTGAAGATTTAGTTGTTTATCTACAATTTTTAAATTTTATTTAGCCCTTATTATTGATATTTTTATAGAAGTTAGAAGGCAAATAATAAAGCATTGGAGTTTTAAACTTTTTTATTTTATTTTACTTTTAAATATTTCTTTTATATTACATGAGCATACTAACACTGCATAAATATTATATACACTCCAAATGTTAAACACAAAAACTCAAAAATTCAATTATAGTTAAATAAAATCATAAAAATGTTTAATAAATTATAAAAAATAATTTAATTTAAAAAAAAAAGTAAGAATGCAAATTAATATGAAAAATATAAATAAAACCTATAAAAAAATAAAGAAATAATTAAATTTAATTGTTTTTTAAATTTTAGTTGATTTTTTAATTTTTTTTGAATTTTTTTATTTAATTTAATAATTTTTTTCAGATTGAAATATTTTTTTTATTAAAAATCTTAAAAAATAATAAAGGAATCAACTAAATCTTCAAAACTAATTAAAATATTTTTTTAATTGACAAAACAAATCAATATATTAAATATTACGAGAGATTCGTACATACAGCTATTAAATACAGGTAAATATATAAATTAGAATTAATTATACAGATACCCCAAACAAGACAGAAACCAATATAATTAGAAAAATGATAGAGCCAACTACATGCTGAATCTGAATAAAACTGTACACTTTAATACATACTCCGTATTTAATTACAACCATATAATTACTTGGTACAATGCTTTTGTCTGCCTTTTCCACTTAAACGATACCTTATTCTATAAAATTTTTTATTTAATTTAATAATTTTTTTTCAGATTGAAATGTTTTTTTTTATTAAAAATCTTAAAAAATAGTAAAGAAATTAATTAAATCTTCAAAACTAATTAAATTAAATAATTTTTTTAGTTTTGTTTAATTTTTTATATTAATTTGAATTATTACATTTTTTTAATTTAATTATTTTTTGGTAATTTAATAAATAGGAAAGAATTGGGGTGTGTTAGTAATAACAAAAGTTTTTTAACATTGGAGGTGTGTATAGAATTTTATGGGGTGTGTTTTAAAAAATAACCTGCTAAACCTACTATAGCAGGTAACTGGACCAAAATCAAAATAGATCGAAACTTAATGGATTAAATTTAAAAAGTGGTAATGTGGTGGACTAAATTAAAAAACGTGGTAACTTAATGGACTAAAAAAAATATAATCCCTTTAATTTATATATTTGTATGCCAAATGAACATATGCTGACAGCAGTCACATACGTATGCAAATGAGTTGGTCTCATGTGCATAGTGTGCGCGTTACAACAACCTAATACATGTACGAGGTCACAGGTTTGAAACCTGTGTTTTCAATTATAAAATTACAAAGAGGATGTAAGTAATTAATCCATAATATAAGTAATTATCAGAAAACCAAGAAGCAATAAGTAATTATAACTCAGCAAAGCAGAACTTCAATCAGAAAAGCTGTGCTGGCGATAAATTTGAAAACAAGAAAAAGACACTTAAACTATGCGCCGGCCCGGAAACAGAATCACCTTGAAAACAATAAGGAGTCACCCGATCGGAGAATAGGCTGCCGAAAACGTGATCGGAGAGAGGATCGAACGACTGGTGGAACGGTTCTACAAAATTATAGCGTCTTAGGAGGAGATGAAAAAAAATCTATGTACAATTATGCACTCAAATTGAATTATAAATTGTGTGTCTATCAGTAGTATGCATACAATAAAATTTATTTTTGTGTGTCTACCAAATTGAATACTCCTATATACTTACTGATGATTAATGAATTTTGAAGATATAAATTAGAAAATGTATTTCGAATCCAACACATATTTAATAAAAGGAAAGACGCAATATAATTATCAAATAAAATCCTCACATAACTCAAAATTAATCTAGTATATTAAATGACTATTAATTAATAAAACCCTAACCATACATCTCACAACTTATTAGCAATAGTAAGAAGAACACCAATGAGATCTTGTGCTCTTTTGCTGGCCTTCTTAACCTCAGACGGCTCACTAGTAATTTCAAACTCATCATCACATGTTCCGACATCAGTCATCGCCGCTGTCACTTCATTCTGAAGATCAAAATCACTTTTGTTCACTGCACCTTTGAAATATTGGGAACATTCTTTTAGGCCATCAATGGCGTCGTTGCTTGTTTCAACACATGTATCCACTATATTTTTGGTTTTGACATTGCTAAATGACTTAACTACCTCGATAAAGTGTTTGGTTGCAGCTTCTGATTTTTCGATTATGATTTGACCTAGGCCTGGAAGATCAGCTCCACGAGATCGTGGGTCTGATCTTAGGGTTTGGGTGCACAAACGGGGATTGAATGCTTCAGAGCAAACATCAGATACCAAATCAGCTTGGCAGATGCATAAGAAAGCCAATGAGAGAGAGGCCAAAAGGAAAAGGATGGATGCCATTTTCTTTTTCTTAGAGTTTTTTGCTTTTGTTTTCGTGAATAAATTATGTTCGGGGTACGTTGTTTATATAGGCGGTGAAGAGAAGCATATATGGAAATTGATATAATTATGAAATAGATTTGGGTATATATATATAGGTTGATTGAATATATATATAGACAATTGACATACTTATAAAATAGATTTGCATGGGATTTTATGAATATTTTGGTTGATATTGATTTCCTTCGATGGATTTCTTTTTGTTAGCACAAATATGTGATTTCTATATTTATTTGCGAGGATATTAATAGTATATCTATACCATATATATATTATACATACAAAAATTAACAATTAATACTAATTGGTACGTACTACATATTTTATAAGTATTTGCTATATTTATATCATAATTCCTTTTCGTTTTTTTTTAATTGAAATTAGAAGAGTTGTGGGTTGACAAATTTTCTCTTAACTAAGATCTCTAATCACATTTCCTAATTTTAGTTTACTATAGAAAAACTAATCTTTCACACAATTTTTTTTAATTAAAAAAAGTAAAGTAAAAAAGAAATTAAATATATTCATATATGGTAAATTTGTATAAAAAGGATATTTATCATATGTGGAGATTAGTTAATTAAAGTAAGTAAGAAATTATTCATATGGGGAGATTAGTTAATTAATATAAGTAAGAAATAAAAATCAAAGTAATAATCGTTATAAAAGAGATCATGGAATAAGATCATACGAGACGCGCTAAATTAATTTTGTCTATAATCAAAGCAATAACCGGAACATAAAAATTAAAGGTATACATACGTATACTCACCTCGTCCCAAAATTATGGTTCATATTCTTGTTTTGTTGCATAAGAGAGCCAATGAGAGAGAGACCAATAGGAAGAGGGATGCCATTTTCTTTTTCTTAGGTTTTCTTTTTATTTTATAGGTATTAACTTGGTGTTTATATAATAGGTGAAGAGAAGCATATACGGGAGGACATTTATTTATGGAGATGATTTGCATGGGTGATTTCGTACCGGATTTAATGGGATTTATTGTTTTGCGTATAATTCTTTACTCCATTATATGTTGATTAATTTTTTCATTAATTTGATCAAAGATTCATTTTGTGAGAGTAAATTATAGATTTAAATAGTATATATTATTGTGGAGAATTTACATGAATATATATATATACTAAATGAATACCTGGCCGCCGTATTACGCGAAATATTAGAAAATGTTATTACATATTATTTAATATATATATAATTTAAAGTGTATAATTCATATTTTAATATTTATTTTAAAAAATGATATTATATTATTTAATCAAAATGATTAAATGTGTAAATTTTATTTTTAAATAGTATATGAATAACATATTAGTAATTTAATGTATGCATCATATTAATTTGTTTTAAAGAATAAAAAATGCAAAATTGTGAAATAATTTCTTACCTAATTCCATTGATTTGATACATAATTAACATTTTTATTAATTTATGGTATGTTTGAAAATTTTAGAAAAGCAGTTAATTAATTGCATTTCAAAATTAATAAGACTTTCCATCATTTTAAAAAGTCAACCAATAATTTAATTATATGTTATATTTAGAAAATCAAACAATTTTACTAAATTAGTGTGATTGAAAGTGGTGCACCGGTTGAGGTTAGGGAGGTCATCCAAAAAGCAGAAGATATTGACGTTCTTCTAGTTATTGTCAATAAAAAGTATATTTCATAATCCTGTTAAGTCTATAAAAATCCATATAATCAATAAAAAAAAGTGAGTCAAACTCTGCATGGACTCTATGAATTTTATAAATTCACTTACTTTCTTTTTAAAATAAAAAAAATCTAGAATTCCAATTGAATAAACCCCCTTAATGTATGCATCATATTAATTTGTTTTAAAGAATAAAAAAATGAAAAATTGTGAAATAATTTCTTATCTAATTCCATTGATTTAATACATAATTAACATTTTTATTAACTTATGGTATGTTTTAGAATTTTAGAAAAGTAGTTAATTAATTACATTTCAAAATTAATAAGACTTTCCATCATTTTAAAAAGTCAACCAATAATTTAATTATATGTCATATTTAGAAAATCAAACAATTTTACTAAATTATGACACATGACACCAATTAAATATAAAGACAATACGTAAGAAAATTGCACTAGAATACGACACATCAGCAAACAAACTCCCTATTAATATATTAATATATATATAGGGGGATTATTGTGGAGAATACTAGTATAAATTGTTGGTCATGAATATATATATATATACTAGATGAATACCCGGCCGCCGTATTACGCGAAATATTAGAAAATGTTATTACATATTATTTAATATATATATATATATATATATATATAATTTAAAGTGTATAATTAATATTTTAATATTTATTTTAAAAAATGATATTATATTCTTTAATCAAAATTAGTAAATGTGTAAATTTTATTTTTAAATAGTATATGAATAACATATTAGTAATTTAATGTATACATCATATTAATTTGTTTTAAAGAATAAAAAAACAAATGAAAAATTGTTAAATAATTTCTTACCTAATTCCATTGATTTAATACATAATTAACATTTTTATTAACTTATGGTATGTTTGAGAGTTTTAGAAAAGTAGTTAAATTAATTACATTTCAAAATTAATAAGACTTTCCATCATTTTAAAAAGTCAACCAATAATTTAATTATATGTCATATTTAGAAAATCAAACAATTTTACTAAATTATGACATATGACACCAATTAAATATAAAGACGACAAGTAAGTAAATTGCACCAGAATACGACACATCAGCAAACAAACTCCCTATTAGTATATATATATATATATATATATATATATATATATTATAAATGATTTAATTAAATTAATTAATTAATGGTTATAGTAGTATTTAATAATTAAGTGCAACATGCCCAATCAATTTAGTTGGTGCCGAGGGGTTCATCCAGCCATCAAACAACCCATAATTTTTTTTTTTTGAATTACATTAAATAACCATCCCTTTTCCCCTCCCCATGACTCGAACCCAGGATCTAAAGGCTAGATAGTGGGGGACGGGATCTCCTGTTACACAATGGTGTTACATCTTCTGTTACAATAGTTAGATTGATGACATGTGTCCTAATAACTTAATTTAGCTAATAACTAATTTAGGTAAATTCCTTTATTCTCTCCCCAAATTTAATTAAATCTCCATTAAAAAATTAAAAATTAAAATATAATTTTGAGCATTTAATTTTCTTTAGTTTTTAAAAAACAATTACGTCAAATATTTTTTACATTAAAGAAAAATATTATTATATTTAAATTGTTTAAATAATAATTTTATGTAAAAAAATCTGTAACTGTATCAAACAGATTTTTAAAATATAATTAAATACGTTTAAATAATTTAATGGTTTTTAACATCTTATTTAAATATAATCTATACAAAACAGAAATACTAAAGTATTTAAAATATATATATATAATTTAATATTTTTTAAAATTTTATTGAAACATAATTAAATACAAAACTGATTTTTTTCATTAATATCTTTTCTAGTATTAAAAAAAAGTGTTGAGTAAATATAATTAAATACAAAACTGAAAAAAAAAACATGACAATATAACTTTTTCAATTTTTTTTTAAATACTTTTCAATTTTATATTTAATTATATTTACTCAACACTTTTTTAATACTATAAAATATTTTAATGAAAAAAATCAGTTTTGTATTTAATTATATTTCAATTTTTTTTAATTTAAAAAAATATTAAATTATATATATATATATATATATATATATATTTAAATACTTTTATATGTTCTGTTTTGTATAGATTATATTTAAATAAGATGTTAAAAATTATTAAATTATTTAAAAGTATTTAATTATATTTTAAAAAAATTATTGTAAAATCTCTTTAACGTAAAAAATATCTGACGTAATTGTTTTTTACAAATTAAATGCTAGAAATTCTATTTTAATTTTCAATTTTTCAATTGAGATTTAGTTAGATTTGAGAAGAGAATAAAAGAATTTACCTAAATTACTTATTAGCTAAATTAAGTTATTAGGACACGTGTCATCAATCTAATGATTGTAACAGAAGATGTAACACCATTGTGTAACAGGAGATCCCGTCCCAGGTAGTGGTGCTCATAATTTAGTTAAATTAATTAATTAATGGTTATAGTAGTATTTAATAATTAAGTGCAACATGCCCAATCAATTTAGTTGGTGCCGAGGGGTTCATCCAGCCATCAAACAACCCATAATGTTGAAATAAGTGTCATCACCATATATAGATAGTAGTCTTCTCTCTCTAGGAGAACTCTCCAACTTCTCTCTACAAAACTCACCACCATCGCCTACTCCACCGCCTGAATTAAAAAAGAGGAGTATCAGTACCGATCATCGCGCCGCCTTAATACCGCCAGCTTGAAACACCGTCGCCTGCAGCCGCGCCGCTTGCAACACCGCCGCTCAAGAGGTTTTTTTTAGGGGTTTAGTTGGGATCGATGGGTGAATCTCACCGTCGGAGCCACGGTGACCGATCGGGTGAGTCATCCGTCTGATCCCATTTTATTTTCGTTTTTTCCTTTCTGCATGTTATTTTAGTCTGTTTCTTAGTTTAGATCTGGTGTTTTTAGGTTCGTTTGTTGGTTTGTTCTTCCTATGCCGTTATTTTCTGCTTTCGGCATTTTTCCTATACCCGCAGTCGGTATTTTCCCTTTTTCCGCTGGTTTGTTTTCTTCCCGTTTATGATGGGTTTTCTTCCCGTTTTCGGGTTTTCCCATGGTGGCACTTTGTTGTGCCTGTTGGAGCTGGTAGGCCTTGGGTCCGTACTTATGTGGTTTGGGAGGTTTGTAGCACAGCAGTTGCTATCTTCTTAGATCGCGGAGTTTCAAGGTATGCTGGTTGATCGTTGATCCTTCCACCCTCTCATGATTGAGTCTGGAAATTGTGATCTTTTGGTAGAATTTTTGTTTGGATAGGTGAGGGTATGTGATATGTAATTTAACTCCTATCTGTAATTCTACTCCCTACAAAAAAAAAAAAAAAAAAAGTGTCATCACCATATATGAGTAGGGATGTAATTAATATCTTAATTACTTAATTATAAAAAAAAATTATAATGATTTATTACCTTATTTATCTTAAATTATGAATAGGGATTATAAGTTTTGAATTGGACCATGCTGCCTAAATATTATGCCAATTATTAATCACCTTAAGTTGGCCTAGAAATATTAGATTACAAATGAGCAAAAGCTGTTAATTTAATTTGTAATTAACACTAAATAATTAGAAGAAAAATCCAATAGCAATGTAGCACGAGTAGCGTTGCTTGAAGAAACGAGAGCACCCGAAGAATTTTTGAAGTTTTTGGAGCCAAAACCCGATTTTGGCTAGCAAGTACACTTTTTCGGGCGAAAACGATGTTACAAGTCAAACCAACAACTTTGCTATGATGTGCGATGCTTTTTGGCCAAATTCCATAGTTTGAGGGGTCAAAAACACGTTTTATTATTTGTGTGCGTTGAAAACCATATCCTCACCTACTATATAATTCTCTCAATTTATAATATAAATGTCGCTTTAAGTTATTTGTATTTTCACTTGTTAACAATGTAGAAAGTTCAAATATATGTGTTCTCGTCTGTTGGGATATGAATTCTAATACAAGTTCTATTTGATAAAAAGATTAGTTTTGATAAGTCAAAAAGAAGACTTGAATATATTCTAAGTGTTGACTACTCTGTTAATGAAGTCGTCTTGTATGAGACAAGATCAGATGAGATAAAGTAAAAACTGAAATAAGTATGAAAAAGACAGATTACTTTGTATAGGTTTTCAAGATAAGCTTTGAATTATTGTATAGAAGCTTATGTTTATATTCTGTTATAATGTAATAGTTTATAGGATGACTAAGTTGATTTATAAAGCTTAAAGTAATGTAATAAACTAGATAGCTTAGATAGGACAAGCAGAGTTCTACTAAAGAAGACAAGAAGACTTGATGACCAGACAAGATGAAGAAATCTGAAATATTCTAAGTATGGAATGAAAGTGTGCTGGTAGTATAGTGTTTAAGTAAAAACAGATTAATGTTGTACTAAATGTTGAGACAAACAGTACAACACTGACTCAAACAGAATATCAGAAATAAAAAGATACAGCGGAAGACTTGAAACACTAACAACAAACGAGACACAATGGAAATATTTTTCACATAAATTTTATAAATAAAAATCTATGTGAGCCTTACGGCGAAATATCAATACTTATCTTCAAGTATAAATGTTGTGTGAAATGTTACAACAATAACCTTCACAACAGAAACTACAAACGAGGCAGGTGCCCTGTTCTAAAAACGATCTAAGTGTATGAATTATACACTGCCGAAATGCTAGTCCTATCTATGATTACACTCTCGATAGATAAAGAAAAGCGCACAGTCATACGGGTGGGATACTTCGTATGAACTAAAAGGTATAACTATTGGGGCCACAATTTTCTAACAGGATGAACACTAGTCTAGGATATTGATCGAATAGAATACACTAAATTATGGAGTCATCCTTCGGTATTTATAGAGTGAGGGACGAATTCTAGAGGTTTCCATATTTGAGATCCTATTTTTTAGGACCTCAACTTCCATGATCTTTCTAGATCCTTCTTGCATGCTCCAGGTCGTTCTAAATGGTTCCAAGGTGGTCTAACACGTTCTGCAATGTTATGGAATTTTTAAGGTTTCATGTTAAAGAATTAGTTTTTACTTAATTATTGTCTTAAATGATTAATTTATTTACTTTGTCTTTTAAATAATGTTTTTTAGGAATTTAATTTTGTATAAACTAGACATTTTAAAGTTATTGAAAGTTTTTATTTCATATTATAAATCACGTGTATGTGTTCAAATTAATTTCTCTATCTTATAGTCAATACTAATTAAAATGTCCTTAAAATATACTTCCACCCGTTCTACGACTGTTTGCACATGCACTTTCCTTATTCGTTTGTCCCATAATTATTTTCACACCACTAAAAAGAAAATTATTTTATAAACTTCATCCTCACAATATTCAAATATTTACATAAAATGTTATTACTTTTACACTCATTTCAACCACTCTCTTTACTTATTAATTTAACTTTACAAAATTACCCTTCAACACTCCACTCATTACATTTTTCCTTAAAAAGTCGAAAATGGGTGGAGTACTATATTCCAAATGGGTGGCACTACACATTTAGATTTTGGATATGGTAAAAGGTCGAAAATACCTTTGACTGAATATTAAACTCCATATTTTATTTAACGAGGATATTACAATAAAATCACATTTTTTTTTAAAATAATCGATTCTAGATAGCCATGTTTTCCGATATCAAATTTTAGGTTTATGTTTTTTTTCACCTATTTTTTTATTTTATTTTTTGTTTAAATAGTCTTTGGATTAAACATTATATATTGAATACATTTTTTTCATGAAATATATTCATATTTTTATTTGTAGTTAGAGAATTGTTAATGCAATCATGATGATTTAATGATATACCAACATCATTATTACTTTCTCATTTTTTTGTTTATTATTAGGTACCATCTAATTTTGTTGAACTAATTTAAAAAATGGTTAGTTTTATTATATGTTTGTTCTTACTATTAAAGTCTGTGTATAACATTGGTTTGTAATATTCACTCCTTTTCTCATATGGTGAGAATGGGTATAACGACGATATTTCGTTTGCTGCATACATCTGGAACGTGTAATTTAGTTTTAGAGAGTACTTTGCATTTCGACTTCAACGTAGGAATGGTGAACCTTCTACGATTTTATCTTCAAAAAAGCTCACTCATCAATTTATTGTTGACGCCGTTAGACTTAAATACATAAGGACACGTCAATTAGAGCTTCGTCGTAAATGAATAATGGTATGAAAGATGCATTTTTTGGCTACAAAGTGAGTTGTTTTGCCACCTCTTCATTCACCAGAGGCACACGCTACATGGACCAAAATTATCTAGAAGCAATGACAATTTGTAGATGGGTCGATTATCCTCAATTATTTCTAATCTTCACGTATAATAAAAAATGGCCTGAGATTGTACGTTTTTTAAAATAGAATGGCCTTAATCCTGAAGACCGCCCAAATATAATATGTCGAATATTTAAGATTAAATTTGACGGATTATTAAATGATATTTAAAAGAAAAAAATATTTGGGAATGTCAAAGAAGGTATTTAAATTTATTTATTTTTTAGTTTAAAATAATAATTTTATTTTTTAAATTATCTATTCACTACATTTTATCTTTTTTTTTTTTTTTCAATTTTATGTGCAGTTCTTTATACTATTGAATTTCAAAAGCGCAGTCTTCCCAATGCACATATATTGACGTTTCTTGAAAATCACAATGAGGTTTGTATATATTTGAGTTTGCTACATATGATTTTTATTATAACTAATTATTCTTTATCTTATGATAAATGATCCTTGTGGTGCTGTAAATCCACATTCTCCTTATATGACCGATGAAGGTTCATATACACAATGTTTTTCTAAAAGATTTGTTTCAGAGTCTTCTATTGATGAAGTTGGTTATCCTATTTATATGCGAATGGATGATGGAATGATTTTGAACAAGAAGGATTCTATTTTTTATAACAAACACGTTGTTCCTAATCGTTATCTTCTTTTGAAGTATATATGGTGCACACGTCAATGTTGAATGGTGTAATCAATCAATATCCATAAAATACCTATTCAAGTATGTCAACAAGTTAAAGGACATGATCGTGTTACATGATTGTAGGTACATTTCTCCATATGATGCTGCTTGGAGAATTTTCGATTTGAGATTAATTACAGAAATCCTCCAGTTGAAGATTTGGGATTTCATCGAGCTTCTTGATAAGCAGATTGTTTTATTTGGTGATCGTGCATGTTTGAAATCTATCTTAGAAAGACCATGGGTAAAATAAAATATATTCTTAGCTTGGTTTGAACTCAACAAGAATTCTTCTAAAGTAAAAAAATTGACTTATGCTGAAATACCACAATTCTTCGTATGAAAGCCGAAAACTAGAGAGTAAGTTGAAAGGAATAAATGTTTTTCAATTAGATGTATTTGTTACGTTCTTCCTGGTTCTGGTGAGTCACATTACTTGAGGATAGTCTTGAATGTAGTTCGTGGACCTACATCTTGTGATGATTTGAAGAAATTCAATGGAGTAATTCATCCAACATTTCGAGAAGCTTGCTTTGCTAGAGATTTGTTGGACGATGATAGAGAGTATGTTGAAGGTATGGAGGAAGTTAGTCGTTCGGCTTCAGCATTTTCGATGAGATTTTATTTGTTACGCTGCTAACATCATGTTTGTTGGGTCGACCTTATGAAATTTGACAAAAGTGTTGGAGATACATGTCTGATGATATTATTTATAATAGAAGAAGAATTATGCATTTTTTTTAAGGTATGTTTAATTATTTTCTTTGTAATTTAATTCCATTATAATTATTCTACTTCACTAATATGCAAGTCATTTTAAGTCAGTTGGTCAATTAATTACTTTAAATTATTTGTCATTTATTGAGAACTTTGATCGATTAAATTATTTCACATAATTTAATATTAACCTTAAAAAAAAAATAGGGATACAACAAATTTTTTATGATTGCACATTTAATTGAAGTTGAGATTTTTTATTTATTTTTTATAATTTTGATTTTTAGAATAAAAAAAATTAGATAATTTTTGTACTTATTTTATATATATTATCTAAAAAAAATGTAGTAATTAATAAAAGATAAAATTAAGTTTTAATTTGTATACGTAGTTCATATGTATATTTTTATATATATTTTGGAATAGATAAAATATATTTTATTATTTATTAATTATCTACATCAATAACACTTAAATCAATTTATATAACTAAATCAATAATAATGATTTGTATTAATGAAAAATATTCATATATTTATATTAAATTATTTTTTTATACATAATATTTTAATATGTTATTTTTTTTTGTTGAAACAAGTTTAAATCTTTAAATGATATATATGAAAAATTATAATATAATTTATTTTATGTTTATTTATCATATCAAATACATATATCAATTTAAGTCTATGTTTCAACTGATTTTCATAATATACATAATTTACTTATAAAAAAAATCAAATATTTTATATTAATTTATTTTAGAATAATTAACTAAATGTAAACCTATATACATAATAAATAATAATGTGATTTGTTAATTATATACTTATTTATCATTTTAAATATAAATATCTATTTAATTCTAAATTTTAATCACTTTGAATAAATATATCCCTCATGGACTAATGAAAAAAAATTAAAATTCTATATTATTTTATCTTAGCATAGTTAACTAATATCATTTTAATTTTAAATTCCCGTAAAATTAAGGATGACAGATGATGAAATCAAGAGTTGTTGTTTGATAGAAAATTGAAAATATATTGTGGACTCTTGGTAAGTTTTTGCAAGATTTTGAAGGCCTGTCGATGGTAAACCATGATCCGTACTTTTCATCTAGAAATAGATTTATTTTGAATGAGTTTCCATACAACATATCAGATTTTAAGTTAGAGTATGGGAATTTAATTAGCAAACTTAGTGACGAACAACGTGATGTGTATGATAAAATAATTAGGACCATTCCGTCTGGTAAGTGTGGTGTATTTTTTGAATAGGGATTATAAGTTTTGAATTGGACCATGCTGCCTAAATATTATGCCAATTATTAATCACCTTAAGTTGGCCTAGAAATATTAGATTACAAATGAGCAAAAGCTGTTAATTTAATTTGTAATTAACACTAAATAATTAGAAGAAAAATCCAATAGCAATGTAGCACGAGTAGCGTTGCTTGAAGAAACGAGAGCACCCGAAGAATTTTTGAAGTTTTTGGAGCCAAAACCCGATTTTGGCTAGCAAGTACACTTTTTCGGGCGAAAACGATGTTACAAGTCAAACCAACAACTTTGCTATGATGTGCGATGCTTTTTGGCCAAATTCCATAGTTTGAGGGGTCAAAAACACGTTTTATTATTTGTGTGCGTTGAAAACCATATCCTCACCTACTATATAATTCTCTCAATTTATAATATAAATGTCGCTTTAAGTTATTTGTATTTTCACTTGTTAACAATGTAGAAAGTTCAAATATATGTGTTCTCGTCTGTTGGGATATGAATTCTAATACAAGTTCTATTTGATAAAAAGATTAGTTTTGATAAGTCAAAAAGAAGACTTGAATATATTCTAAGTGTTGACTACTCTGTTAATGAAGTCGTCTTGTATGAGACAAGATCAGATGAGATAAAGTAAAAACTGAAATAAGTATGAAAAAGACAGATTACTTTGTATAGGTTTTCAAGATAAGCTTTGAATTATTGTATAGAAGCTTATGTTTATATTCTGTTATAATGTAATAGTTTATAGGATGACTAAGTTGATTTATAAAGCTTAAAGTAATGTAATAAACTAGATAGCTTAGATAGGACAAGCAGAGTTCTACTAAAGAAGACAAGAAGACTTGATGACCAGACAAGATGAAGAAATCTGAAATATTCTAAGTATGGAATGAAAGTGTGCTGGTAGTATAGTGTTTAAGTAAAAACAGATTAATGTTGTACTAAATGTTGAGACAAACAGTACAACACTGACTCAAACAGAATATCAGAAATAAAAAGATACAGCGGAAGACTTGAAACACTAACAACAAACGAGACACAATGGAAATATTTTTCACATAAATTTTATAAATAAAAATCTATGTGAGCCTTACGGCGAAATATCAATACTTATCTTCAAGTATAAATGTTGTGTGAAATGTTACAACAATAACCTTCACAACAGAAACTACAAACGAGGCAGGTGCCCTGTTCTAAAAACGATCTAAGTGTATGAATTATACACTGCCGAAATGCTAGTCCTATCTATGATTACACTCTCGATAGATAAAGAAAAGCGCACAGTCATACGGGTGGGATACTTCGTATGAACTAAAAGGTATAACTATTGGGGCCACAATTTTCTAACAGGATGAACACTAGTCTAGGATATTGATCGAATAGAATACACTAAATTATGGAGTCATCCTTCGGTATTTATAGAGTGAGGGACGAATTCTAGAGGTTTCCATATTTGAGATCCTATTTTTTAGGACCTCAACTTCCATGATCTTTCTAGATCCTTCTTGCATGCTCCAGGTCGTTCTAAATGGTTCCAAGGTGGTCTAACACGTTCTGCAATGTTATGGAATCTTCCAGGTTCCAGATCCTTGTAGAAACTTCTAGATCCTGTCAGAAATGCGACAACATTTAGATCAACATTTAATGTAGCATTTCAGAAAAGACTTAGAAAAAATCTCGGAAGGTCAAATTAAGATGTTGTTGATAATGTTAAGGCATTCAAGAGTTAACAACATTTACATGGAATATGAAAGAAGACAAGACAAGTCGAGGTCAAAGCTGAACAAAATTGAAGATTCATATCTAAGAAGAATATAGAAGATATGAAGTTGGTTATAAACCGTCGTATTAGAAGATACATATCAAAAGCGGTTTTCAGAGTTAGTTAAAGAGAAGTTATCAAGAAAGTTTGTTCGATAACTAACTTATCTTGATCAAGTAAAGTCTATAAATAGTTGAAGACATTCAACATTTGAAGACTACTGAAACTGCTATTACTGAAGAATGTATTGAAGAATTCAAAGCAAGAAACTCACAGAGTTCAAAGTTCATATTTGAAGAAGCCCATAATAGAAGAGACTACTCAAGAAGGCTTATTGAAGAAAACAGAGAAGTTTTTCTTTATTGTTTGTATTTTGTACAAGCTTGCTAGTTGCTTGATAAATCACTAGTTGTTAGATCGAAGATATACCTGGTGGTATAATCGAAAATATCAAAATCTTATTTCTTGGGACTTAAAGCCACAAGATCAGTTTAATAAAACATCACAACTGGGTTTGCTAGAGTGGATGTAGACAGTTGTCGAACCACTATAAATCTTGTGTTCATTTACTTACAGTTTATATTTGTTAATTGTTCTTATTTGTTAATTCGTATAATCAACAAGATTGTAAAATTGAAGTTGAATAGACGAGTAAATTGATATTTGCAGAATAGACAAGTAAAGTTTTGAATTGCATAGTTGAATATAAATTGTTAAGGGCTCATAATCTGATATTCCTCATGGTTAATCTCTGATATTTTAGAAAATGTTTAAAAGTCTATTCACCCCCTCTAAACTTTAGATTAGTTCTAATCTTAACACTCAACTATTTGGGACCAACAAGTGGTATCAGAGCAGTGGTTCTAACGGACTGTTGTTTCTAGATTACCAAGAAAAAACTTTAGGGGAAAGTCTTTGTTGTCCAATTGAATAGATCCTTAAAATTTACTTGTCTTTTAGTTTCAGTACTACCTTTGATCAAATTGCTATTGTAGACACTGAAATTTTATTAAATTTTGAACGTGTCTAATATTATATAAATCCTAGTTTTGGAGTTAAGAATATAAAATAATTTTAGGATTTTCGAATATCTTTTTCTTGCTCTGTAAGTCGTTCGTCTCTTATAAATAGGATAGTGAAAATAGAATTGCGAAGTCAGATGGAATAAGTCAATCACGACTCCATCAACTCCCTACTACTAAATTATAGGTCAAATCGAGTCAGATGGAATAAGTCACAAACGACTCCATCAACTCCCTACCACTAAATTGTAGGTCAAATCAAAATCCGGAACACGTCGCTGAGACCCCGGTATAACATATGTTTAGAGAGAGGAATCAAGAGATCGACGAGAGTTGTAACCCAAATTTTTAATAAAAATATGTTTACCTTATTTTTATCACCTTCTTTTATTTTTATACATATTTGCAGGTGTTTAAATTTATTGGTTAACAAATTTGGCACGCCCAGTGGAAAAATCTCTACCTTTCATCTCTACTCTTCAAGCAAATCAAGTCTCGACGATGGCGCCAATCAAGATTAAGATCAAGAGAGGCGTTGCATCCGGATCAGTTGACGTCGACTTTGAAGACGTGAACGTAGTCACGAGGAGTATGTAAAGAAGCTCGAAGTCATCGTCTTCTTCAGGGAAAGCTACTGCAGAGGGTCCACCACCCAACACTGCGAATGAGGAGAACAACCTAGCATGTTCCCCTACTCATTCAACGGCGAGCTCATTAGATTCAAGTGCAGCTTCAGCAATGGTGACAAATACCACGACTGTTGAGGAGCAATTAGCAAGTTTGACTAGAGCTATAGAAGGACTCACGAAACATGTCCAAAACCAGAATGGTCAGATTGCTAAGCTGATGAGCAATGAAGACAAAGAGGAGTCAAGTCGAGCAAAAGAAAAGCGAGTCGAGGGGCATGATGTGGAGATGTCTGGTGAACGTCAACAAATGGAAATTGACCCAACTCTTAAGGAGTTACAAGTTTCTCCCGATGGTTTGGTGCCCGTTAATCGGCTAAAAGAAATCATACTCGGGGCGATCATAAATACTTTCGAGGAAAGTCCTAAGTCTTCATTCACCTACGTCAAGCCTTACACGAAGAGGATTGACAGTTTGAAGATGCCAGCTGGTTATCAACCTCCAAAGTTGCAGCAGTTCGATGGCAAGGGTAATCCAAAGCAACATATTGCTCACTTCGTGGAGACCTCCAACAATGCCGGCACGTATGGAGATCGTTTGGTGAAGCAATTCGTTCGCTCTTTAAAGGGCAATGTATTCGATTGGTACATCGATTTGGAGGCCAGTTCGATAGACAGTTGGGAGTAAATGGAATAAGAATTTCTTAATCGATTTTACAGCACTCGTAGAACGGTTAACATGCTTGAATTGACGAACATTTGTCAATCAAAAGAAGGGCCGGTGATTGATTACATAAATCGATGGAGAAATATAAGCCTAAATTGCGAGGATAAATTGACTGAAACTTCATCTATCGAGATATGCATCCAATGAATGCAGTGGGGTCCTCGATATATCCTTCAAGTAATTCAACCAAGATCATTCGAGGATTTGGCTACTAAGGCTCATGACATGGAGTTGAGCATGTCTACAAGTGGATTTGAAGGGCCGCTATCTCAAGAGTGGGGGCAAAGGAAAACGAGTTTGAAGGAGTTGCAACAAAAGCAATATCCATTTCTAGACTCAGACATCCCCGGAATTTTCGATGACTTGATCAAGAATGATCTCATTGAACTACCACAAATGAAACGACTCGATGAGGCTGGGCGAACGAATGAACCCAAATTGTTGGTCCTGAAAGGAGTATATAACAAGTGTATGGGGGGGGGGGGAATACACTTGTATGCAAATCTTTTTCAAACTTTGATCAACTTAACCAAATATGACTCTAGCAAGGTTGTCCTGGACAACTCTGCTCAGATGTATAACTTCTTTAAAGATAACCAACCTACTAAGTACTATTGAGTACTTAGTTGAATGACTATCTAAGTGAGTTATAAGTGCGAAATTAGTGGTTGGCCCTTTAGTTTAAACTCCTTTAAGTTCTGAAATCACTTCAATCAAACAGTTAATCCAGTTCAGGGAACTTGTCCAAATCAGGTTTGCACAGTCTTGAGTATATGTCCTTTGAAAGATCAGTTTTGTGTGCAGTGTTGAATGTATGAAAGTACTTGAAAGTAAATCAACACAAGAGTTTATAGTGGTTCAGAGACCCAAGCTCCTACATCCACTTTCCCTAATTTAACAGGATAATTCTTTCACTCTTGGAATTAACTTGTTTTATAGTGCCAAGGTGCACTTGATCAATAACACCACTCCTTGGTGAATTGATCCCTAGGATGTCTAGAGTCCTAGTACCCTCTTCTCAACTCAGAACTGAACTGTTCTTCTCTCAACAGTCAGCTCCTTCCACTTCTACTACTACAACCTTCTAACTTTCTCACTTGAAAGGTATAAGGGTTGAAGTAAGGTTCCAACTAATGAGATATCATTTACAATGAAGTTCAGTGTATAAGGATAGGATATCTCTCTAAGCTTTGTATGGATATACAATGAGGTTCAGCTTAGAAGAAGTGTTTGAAGACTAAGATAGTCTCTTTGAAAGCTTGGAAGTTCTATGAGCTTGTAGCTTCAGAATTGTTGCTTGTAGTTGGATTCTTTCAAATGGTCTTCACACTTCTGTATTTATAGACAAATTTGAGGATTTGCCTGTTGGAGAGGCAGTCTCAAATGTCCATAAATGTCTTCCTTGAGCTCTTCAAGCTGGAAGACAGATTTTTGATAGTGACATGTCCTCATTTAGGAAATAAACGGCTGTAAACACTTTGTCTTCATTCTGCAGCACTCTTCCCAAGGTCTGACTTAAAGATTCACTTGATAAAACATGGACATGGCTTCTGATGATTAGTCCTAAGATAAGGATAACATTCATTATTACTTGGACAACTGTACTTATCACTATCAGTAGACTTTGCCTATCAGCAAAGTTGGCATGCTCTTCAGATGACTTGGCTCTTTCTCTTTCCTTGAATGTCTCTATGCTTCTTGATAATTGGATCTTGTTTATTCATGACATAGAGTAGTTGTCTTTGACTATCAGCAAGGTTGGGATCACCTTGACATGGTTCTGGTACAAGTGTGCTGAGACAACTCTTCTGGACAAACCTCCTGAAGCTGTAATGCTTTGGTAGGTTGTGTCTAGTTGATGCATTTGTCATGCTTGATCTTCAGAAAGATTGTTCCACAATCCATTCACTCTTGATCAACATACTTGTCCTTCAGCAGACTTGGCAGTCAATCCAGAGTTTGAGCCTTGAGGGGACTTGATGTTGGTAGACTTCAAAGCATGTGTTCCCCCTCAACTTGTGCATCTATAACTTCTAAGAGCTGCCTAACATATCAGCTTCTCAACTAGCCTTATGCTATCTGTTCTAACATTCTTAGAATATAATCATTTTTGACTTAGGCATGTCTTAGGGGGTTTTGGTATTAAATCAAAACACTTCTCATTTTATTCCCAACACAAATATTGCAAGTACCATCGATTGGTAGGACATCCAACCCAAGACTATTTTATACTTAAAGATAAAATTATGCGGCTAGCCAAAGAAGGGAAGATCTTGCCAGAAGAAACTGAAACAACTGCGAATCACGTCACAATTGAAGACAATCAAATTAAGGAAGGTTACGCAAATGGCGCCTACAAATTGATTTCTGAAGACGGCGTATACATTGGTCCCATGAACGGAATGTTTTTGAAACGATACTACGCGTAAAGAAAACAAGTATGCTCCATAAACGCACGAGCCTAAACTGCTTGTTGCTCCAAGAACGCATGAGCCTAAACTGCTTGTTGCTCCATAATGCACGAGTTTAAACTGATTAATACTCTTGGTCCGCACGAGTCTAAAATGTGTACGACAACCACCAAAGGTAAATACATGTGGTTAAACAGTTAACTTACTCCAACAATGGCATTTTAAGTGGTTAAATAATTAAATCCCTACTTTGTCAAAAGTAGTTAAAGAATAGTCACTCCTGGCCCGCATATGGGAAATCATTTGAAAGTAATTCGTAATTCGTCCACATCAAAGACAAACGTTCTCGTGAACGAAATGCGAGGGGGAAATTTGTAGACAAGCATAATTCAATTAATTTGGGCATCCAAAGCCCAACAAATCAAGATAGACCTCTAAAGCCCGACAAATCAAGTCGGACCCCTAAAACCCAACAAATTCAGTCGGGCCTCTGAAGTCCAGTAAATCAAGACGGGCCTCTAAAGTCCAACAAATTCAAATTGGGCCTCTGAAGTCCAATAAGTTAAGACGGGCCTCTAAAGTCCAATAAATCAAATTGGGTCCAAATCTGGTATTTGGAGCCCATCAAATAATTCAGCCCAACACCAAGTTGTAGATAAGATTTGACTAAGTCCTAACTACTTAGCACAAATATCTCCAGCCCATCAGATTTGGCCCGTAAAAGCCCCAGGTTCTACACCTATAAATAGGGGCCTCATTCCACTCATTTGATGATAAGTAGTCAGAAGCATTCAAGACTCTAAAATTCTCTATAGAGATTTTAGAGAGTTCTTCAACATTCGGAGGAGCTTCAAAGACGTTCTTCGGGCAAAGCGGCGAGAAGCAGCGTTCGAGTCGAGATCAAGGTGCTAAGCCCCTCAATTCGGCATTTCTTCAAGGAGGAGGTGCTTCGTGGATCTTCAACGGAAAAGTCCCCAAAAGTCCCGATAAGTCCCGGAAAAGTCCCGAAAAGTCCCGGATAAGTCCCGAAAATCGACGTTTAATCCAAAATACGGCGTCAAGCCCTTAGATTAACGTTACAAAGTCCCAAGTTCAAGAACGATCTTCAACGACGTTCATCTCAAAAGTCCCTAAATTCAACGTTTAATCCAAAATACGGCGTCAAGCCCTTGGATTAACGTTACAAAGTCCCAAATTCAAGATTGGATAGGATTCGGCTGCGGATTCAACCCCAAAAGCTCAAGAAGATCAAGTCAAAGTCAACGAAGAGAGAATTAGAGTAGAAATTAGAGATTTGTAACCCGCTAAATTCTCGATTTAATCCGAAATAAATAAAATTATTTCGCATTTTCGCGTTTTAATATTTAATTCACAAAATTTGTTTTTACAAATTTGGCACGTCCAGTGGGACGATTTTCGCTCTTCATCTCCACTCTCCAAGAATTCATGTATACAGAATTTCATGGGGGCATGCTAAATCACCTTTTGAGTTCTACATCGAGATTTCGAGATCAAGTTGCATTCGAAATAGATCTCTACAACAGATCTCGAGGGGGCATTTGTAGACATCGAAATTTTATCATATTTTGAACGGTCTAATATTATGTAAATCCTAGTTTTGAAGATAAGAATATAAAACAATATCTCCAAAATTGAGGGATTTTCTCTTTCCTTATTTTTAGGATTTTTGAATATCTTTCTTGCTCTCTAAGTCGTTCATCTCTTATAAATAAGAGAGTGAAAATATAATTTAAGTAGTCATATGGAATAAGTCAGTCACGACTCCATCAACTCCCTACTACTAAATTGTAGGTCAAATCGAGTCCGATGGAATAAATCACAAACAACTCCATCAACTCCCTACCACTAAATTGTAGGTCAAATCAAAATCCGGAACATGTCGCTGAGACCCCGGTATCACATATGTTTAGAGAGAGGAATCAAGAGATCAACGAGAGTTGTAACCCAAATTTTTAATAAAAATATGTTTACCTTATTTTTATCATCTTCTTTTATTTTTATACATATTTGCAGGTGTTCAAATTTATTGGTTAACAACTATATCTGATCTTATCTATCTTCAAATATGGAAACTAATGCTACAAAACTGTCTAAGTTTACTGTTGCAGATTACGACTATTGGAAATTGCGCATGGAAGCAATTTTCAGCTTTACTCATGATCTTATGGTGTCCGTCGTGAAGGATGGTCCCATAGTCACAATGACTCCAAACACTGCCACTCTCAATCCGGCTAAAGGTGTAGGTGTAATGGTGCCTAAACCCAGGCCAAAACTTACTTCTGAAGAAATGAGGCAAAACAACTTGGATAACATAGCTAAGAACTTCATTTTACATACACTGCCTAATGAGTATCTAGGCAAGGTATTAAAATGTAAGACAGCTAAGGAAATGTGGGATAGAATTGTTGTTCTTTGTGAAGGCACTAGCCTGATCAAGGAGAGTAAACTATTTACTGCCGTCCAAAAGTTCGAATCATTCAAAATGAAATCTAGCGAATCTATCGACCAGTTAGATACTCGCTTTACGCTTATAATGAATGATCTAGAAGTTCTGGGTAAGAAGTACACACCTAGGGAGATTAACTTGAGAATCCTTAAATATTTAGATGGAAGATGGTCAAAATGATCATTAAGACCACTCAAGATATAGACACCTGGTCTGCTGAAATAACCTTCCAAACCCTTAAGGCGCATGAATTCGAATTAGACGAAGAAGATCCAGTAGTTGGTAGTGATAGAGAGAAAACAACCTCTAAAATGTTGCTTTCAAAGCCTCTTCCAATAGAAACTCTAGAACATCTAAGACTAAGTCCTCTAGCATAAAAGATGAGTTAGATAAGTCTGACCTTAGTCTTAAGGATCAAATGAGCTTGTTGATTAAGAGGTTTGATAAGCTGAACAAAAGATATTGCAAATACAAACGTTTCTATAAGGATTATAAGGGTTTTGATAACAAGGACTCTTCTAGGACCAGACGAGACAGAAACTCTTCTGAAAGAAGGGATGAAGTCTCAAATGAGAACAGAAGAGGTAGGAACTCAGGAGATAGGAAATATAGAAATTCCTCAGATAGACGAGATAAGAAGCGGGATCACTCCCCAATTAAAAAGTCTACTAATGATCATTTGTGCTATAATTGTGATAAGCTAGGTCACTACATATATGAGTGCCCTGACCTTTGTTTAGAGGACAGAGAGGAAATAAAGGCGAGGCGTGATCGAAGATATGCCAAGGGTAAGAAGGCAATATTGGCACATGATGACTCTGAGTCGGAATCAGACGAGTTGCCTTCGTCTTTTTCTGATTACCCTTCGAGCAATGAGAAAGAAGCCTTCATTGCAGATGATGGCTTAACTATGATGGCAAAGATCGAACTTGAGGTATCTTCTGTCACTTCCTTTCGAAGTTGTGATAGTTCTGATTCTAATGAAAGTGACACTGTTGATAGTGGAGTAGGAAGTAGTCTTCATCATTCCAATAGAGTGACTGAAGAAGACCTTCTACTTGCTAATAAAGCATTCATGGAAGTCAGTGATGAGAACATAGCATTAAAGCAAGAAATCATTAATCTTCAAGAAGCTCAGTCTGAAATAGATCCTAATACAATTGTCTTGAACAAACGCTTGACTGAAAAGTTGTCTCAACTCAAGGACAAGCACGCGTCAATAGATAAGTTATATCAGGGTATGTTAAAGACACAAGCTATTGAGACAAATGAATTCAATGCCTTAAAGAACGAGTGTAAAAAGCTTGAAGAGCGCAATAAGTTCTTAGAGACTGAAGTATTAAATCTAGACCTTAAACTAGCTGACATGATTAAATATTCAAAGATTAATCAACAATTGTTAGATAGGTATAGGGCTCCAGATGACAAGACATGGTTGGGTGCTGATTTACCCAGCTTGTCTACTCAAGTCATTAAGAACCCTACTGATGCTAGTTCAAGTTCTTTACCAATTAATAAAGGTAAAAGACCAATGGAATACGATAACGGAATAAAACCTAAGGCTAATGTACAAGTACACTCTAGAAACAATGTTCCAAATACCAAGAATGGTAAAAATATTGTTGTTAATAGACAAGTGCAATTTAGACCAAGTCAGTAGAGGTTCACTAATCTGCCCAGACCAGATCAGGTATCCTCAGCAGACTCGATCTAGACAAGTACAGACTGGTTGGAATAAGCCTAGACCTCCTTTCATAAGGTAGTCTCAGCTTTACTCAACTAGACTTAGGAAATTTGTTCCACATTATAATAATCAACATGTCTTATATCCTCCTTCTTTATCATATGACATTATTACTGAGGAAAGACCTAAACGAGTATATAAACCGTATGGACCGCATGCTTATAGACCTTATCAGAACTATCAAAGACCTCTTATGCCTGCTCAAAAAGAGGTTAAAACCAAAGGGTACCTCAGACGAGTAGACACAAGGTCTGCTGATAGATTAGACAAGGTTAACAAGGTATTATTTTGCAATAGAAAGGGTAAGAAATTAAAGAGGTCTCAATTGTTTAAAACTCCAATGTACATCTGGATTCCTCTTAATGCTACTAACCCTCTAGGACCCCAATGAACAAAAGGGTACCTAAATTATTCAAATCACCAATTTCAGGGTCGACTCGATCTCTATAAAAAGGGTGGTTCAGTGGGTGAAAATTAGTACATAGACAGTGGCTGTTCGCACCACATGACTGGTACTAAAGCATTGCTCACTGAATACTTTGAACAAGCAGGCCCTAAAGTGATCTTTGGTGATAGCTCCATGGTCGTTACAAAAGGTTTCGGATATATATAAGGAATGGTGATGTAGAGATACAAGACGTATCCTACGTTGAAGGTTTGAGGTATAACTTACTTTCAATTTCACAATTTTGTAACAGGGGATATAAAGTTCAATTTAAAAGCTCAAAATGTGAAATAATTGATAAAAGAACACTTACCACTCTACTTGTCGATGTCAGACAAGGCAGCGTCTACATAGTGAATTGGAATAGTTGTTCAAGGGATGCTTTCCTTCTTACTAAAAGTCCTAAAGAAATCAGCTAGTTATGGCACAGACGCCTATGCCATATGAACTTTAAGATTATTAATAAGATCGCAAGAGACTATCTTGTTGAAGGTATTCCCAATGAGATATATTACAAATCACAAGTGTGTGATGCATGCCAAAAAGGTAAACATGTAAAGGTTTCTTTCAAATCAATTCCAACTCTCTCAACCGGGTCTTAGAACTTCTACACATGGATCTCCATGGTCCTATAAAACCTCCAACATTGAATGGTAGGAGATACACCCTTGTTGTGGTTGATGATTACTCAAAATTTACATGGGTAGTCTTCTTACACAAGAAGAGTGACACTGAGACTCAACTACCAAATCTGTTGAAAAGGTTACAAGTTAAGAAAGGACAACCCATTATCAAAATTCGTAGTGATAAAGGGATTGAGTTCAATAATTTCTATATCAATGAATATTGTTCTAAAAGTGGTATCCAGCACTTGACTAGTACAACTAGGACTCCACAACAGAACGGAGTTGCTGGAAGAAGAAACTGTACTCTTAAAGAAGCATGTAGAACCATGCTAGCTGAGTACAACACTCCACAAAATTTTTGGGCTGAGGCGATCAACACTACTTCCCACACCCAGAATAGATGTGCTCTCAACAAAGCCCTTGGTAAGACACCTTATGAAGTATGGAAGGGTAGAAAACCCCGTGTATCGTATTTTCATATATTTAGATGTAAATGTTTCATCCACAACAATGGGAAGAGCAAGTTAAATGCTTTTGATGCCAAAGCAGATCAGAGGATATTCTTAGGATACTCCTCTACAAGTAAGACATTTAGAGTGTTCAACTACTCTACTCTTTGTGTGGAAGAAACACCACATGTTGTTTTCGATGAATCTATATAGGATTTGTCTACCCACCAGATCACTAAGAAAGTAAGTGAATTAAAAATTCAATCCGATGATAATACTGAAGTGTACGAATCTATACAAGCCTACAATCTGTTCCTAAATATTCTTCATGATACTGAAGATGAAGTGAAGGTAAGTGATAAAGGTAAGTCTACTAGAACAGTTGACATGTCTGCTCTAGTTGACTCGTCTCCTCTAAATAAATCTGCTAGTATAGATAATGTAGATATGTATGATGATGTAGATGATTTAGATGATGAAAGTGTGCCTGTTAAAACTAGAAAGACCTGGAAATTAGCCCATTCAACTGATCTTATATTAGGTGATTCCAGTAAAGGTGTCAAGACTAGACGATAACACTTTGAGTCGCAATAAGGGACTAATCCATCTCTATTTTGCTGGTGTTGTTTCCTCTCTTCTATTGAGCCTAAGACTGTTAAAGAAGCCTTGGCTGATAGCAATTGGATAATAGTCATGCAAGAGGAGCTGAATCAGTTCGTTCGAAACGATGTATGGGAGCTTATCGATAGACCAGAAAACCATAATGTAGTTGGTACAAGGTGGATCTTTAAAAATAAAAAGGATGAGAATGACTTAGTTGTAAGAAATAAGGCTAGACTAGTAGCTCAGGGCTACTCTCAAGCAGAGGGTATTGATTATGATGAAACATTTGCACCTATTGCACATCTAGAAGCCATAAGATTATTTCTTGCTTATGTTGTTCATATGAAGTTTACTGTGTTTCAAATGGATGTTAAAAGTGCATTTTTTTACGGTATACTTGCTGAGGAAGTTTATGTAGAACAACTTCCTGATTTCGAAGTCAAAGGAAATCAAGTGTACAGGTTAAAGAAGGTTCTTTACGGACTGAAACAAGCTCCACGTGCCTGGTATGATACTCTTTCACTCTTTCTAATTGAAAATGGTTTTACTAAGGGCAAAGTAGATCGTACTTTGTTCAGAACACAAGAAGGGAAAGACATCCTACTTGTTCAAATTTACGTGGATAATATCATTTTTGGTTCACCTAACAAAAGTATGAGTGAGAGCTTTTCAAAACTTATGCAAAGTAAATTTGAAATGTCTATAATGGGTGAGATGACCTACTTTCTTGGTCTTCAAGTAAAACAATCACCAGAAGGCATCTTCATTAACCAAGCCAAATACACACGCAATCTACTTGATAAATTTGGTATTAAAACCTGTAAAACTGTCGGAGTACCTATGCAACTCGTCTACCGCATGGATCCAGACGAGAGAGGTAAATGTTTCGATCAATCGTACTATCGTGGCTTAATTGGTTCTCTACTCTACTTGACTGCCAGTAGACCGGACATAACATTCGTAGTGGGTGTATGTGCTCGGTTTCAGGTCAACCCCAAGGAAAGTCATTTGGAAACTGTTAAAAGGATTTTGAAATATCTAAAAGGAACCATTAATCGAGGATTGTGGTATCCTACGGATAATGATCTATCCTTAAGTGGTTATTCAGATTCGGACTTTGGTGGTTACATGATAGATAGAAAATCCACATCTGGTTCTTGTCAGTTCTTAGGTTCTAAACTCATCTCATGGTTTTCAAAGAAACAGATGAGTGTAGCAACCTCTACAACTGAAGCAGAATACATGGCTGCATGTAGTTGTTGTAGTCAGCTACTATGGCTAATGCAACAACCTAGAGACTACAACATTGTAGAATCCAATGTACCAATATTTTGTGACAACAATAGTGCCATTGCTATTACTCAAAATCCTGTTTTACATACAAGGTGCAAGCATGTAGATGTTAAGCATCATTTTTTTAGAGATCATGTTGAGAAAAAGAACATCCGCATGGAAAAGATACACATTGACATACAACGAGTTGATATATTTACAAAACCATTAGCTGAAGCACGATTTCAAGAATTAGGGAAAATTATTTTTTAAGGACCGCAACTTAGGGGGGTTTGCAAAAAGAGGACCGTAACTTTACGGGCTGGCAAAATTAGACCCGTAACTTCTTTTTTTCTCAATTTCAGGACAAATTAGCCCAATCAACCCAATTTCGGGCTAATTTAAGAAACATGACAAAATAAATAAAAAATACTCGTAAAATTTTAAAAATTAAATTTGAAAGTTGTAGATGTAATAATTTGTTATGAATTAGAAAACATTATTTATGTTTAAAGAAACAAATATATACTATATATAAATTATAGTGAAATGAATGAATAAAATATTATAAATTGGGATGATAAATTTTTAATTGTTAATTAAAAAGATTGTCACAATTTTTAAATATAAATATAATTTTTAAATGTTTAATTAGTACATTTTAGATTGTATTTACATAAATAATGCTTATAAATTTTATTGAAGGAAAATTTTTTATAGATTTATTATTGAGAGGATTATAGTAAACATTAATTACAAAATTTCGATCAAACATTTTCCAGTATTTTTATTTAAACTATTCGATTCGAAATTTTATGGAAAATTTTGTATAATATTTTAAACTAGTATAAGACATGAAAATGGATCTAATTGATGAAGGGAATATAAACTAGAGTATATTTTAAAAATTATATACTTCGTATTTACTAGTGGAAGACCCGCGTAACACGCCTGATTGAAGATAATTTATTATATTAATATTTTGACAAAAAAATTATAAGACGGACTCATACATATTTTTAACACTTATAAATTTTATGAAGTGTTATAACTTTATTTAAATCGTATTTTAAAATAAAGACTATATATAAAGTAAAATACAAACTCTAGAGTAAAGTTCAATCTCATTCATGAAAGTCAATTTCACACAAGATATTTATTTTTGTAAGTAACATTAAAAATTAAAATTTTAAAGTTTATTTTATTATAAAAGTTATATTTGATTTTACTTTAGAAAATTTTCCTCGGGAGACCCAGCTCCAAAAGAATAAAAAAGAGTTTTATTTTTTTAAGATTATAAAAAATGCATTAAAATACAAATACGATTTTTAGAATTTAAATTGTTAAAAATTGGGGAAGATGAGTGGTAGAAGAAGTGGTTAGAGACAATTTTAAACCTATTAAAAAAACTGTTTTAAAAGGGGAAAAAAATAAAATTATGAGAAAATTATAAAATATGAATATTGAATTTGTGTTGAGACACGTAGAAAAAAAAATTTCAAATTATTATAATAGGGATATTAATTGATCCTAAAATTGCATTAAAAAAAGTTGTGGTCCTCTTTTTGCCATAAATAAGTTTGGCCCGAATAATGGGCCTCAATCAGCCCGAAATTGGATTGATTGGGCTAATTTGGCCTGAAATTGCGAAAAAAAGAAGTTACGGGCCTAATTTTGCCAGCCCGCAAAGTTACGGTCCTCTTTTTGCAAACACCGCTAAGTTGCGGTCCTGAAAAAATAATTTTCCCCAAGAATTATGCATTAGTTTTAGGACTGATTTATCTTGACCCTACTTGTGCATAGAATTGTACTAACTAGATAGGTACTCATAAGCAAAAAGCAGACACAGTAGATGAGTCAAGGAGACAAGTTGTGTAATCTACTCTACCAGATCACATTCCTTCAATCTACAAACAGGTAACAAGGTCACCAAGTTGACTATATACCCGATGAGGATGCTGGTAAAGTTGAGGGAAAAAGGAGAATATACAATTAAGGGGGAATCTATGATTTCTTAAATATCTTTATGATAAATCTCCTATATAGATGAGTCAACTTGTTACTACCTTGATTATACTCTTGATTAATATTCATATATTTAATCTACTCTGTTGGGAATAAAATGAGATATGTTTTGATTCAATACCAAAACCCCCTGAGACATGCCTAAGTCAAAGATGATTATGTTCTAAGAATGTTAGAACATATAGAATAAGGCTAGATGAGGAGCTAATATGTTAGGCATCTCTTAGATAGTTAGATGCACAATTTGAGGGGGAACACATGCTTTGAAGTCCATTTAGATAAGTCCCCTCAAGGCTCAAATTCTGGAATAATGATCAAGTCCACTGAAGAACAAGTATGCTGATCAGAAGAGTTGTCCAGACAAGTTGTCTCAGCACAATCAATTCAGAAGAAGTGTACTGAAAGCTTGAGGTCAACCATGCTGAAGAGACAACTACACCCTAGAGATCCTTAATGAATCATGCTAAGATCAATTTGAAGTGGAGCAAAGGGTAGAAGCCAAGTCATCTGAAGAAGAGCAAGCCAACCTTGCTGATAAGCAAGACTGCTGATAGTGATAAGAAGAGTTGTCCATTTGATGAGGAATGTTGTCCTATCATTGGAACAACCTTCAGAAGCCATGTCCATGTTCTAACAAGAGAATCTGAAAGTCAGACATTGGGAAGAGAGCTGCAGAATGAAGACAAAGCTCATACAGCCGTTTATTTCCCAAATGAGGACATGTCACTATCAAGATTCTGTCTTCAAAGTTGAAGAACTAAAAGAAGACATTTATGGACATTTGAGGCTGCCTCTCCAACGGGCAAATCCTTCAATTGTCTATAAATACAGAAGTGTGAAGACCATTTGATAGCATCCAACTGAACTCAACCTTGACAACTATCTTACAAGCAAGAGTGCTCTCAAAGCTTTCAAAGACTATCTTAGTCTTCAAACACTTCATCTAAGCTGAACTACATTGTATATCCATACACAAGCTTAGAGAGATATCCTATCCTTATACACTGATCTTCATTGTAAAGGATATCTCATTAGTTGGAACCTTACTTCAACCCTTATATCTTTCAAGAGTGAAAGTGAGAAGGTTGTAGTAGTAGAAGTGGTAGGAGCTGACTGTTGAGAGAAGAACAGTTCAGTTCTGAGTTGAGAAGAGGGTACTAGGACTCTAGACATCCTAGGGATCAATTCACCAAGGAGTGGTGTTATTGATCAAGTGCACATTGGCACTATAAAACAAGTTAATTCCAAGAGTGAAGGAATTATCATGTTCAATCAGGGAAAGTGGATGTAGGAGCTTGAGTCTCTGAACCACTATAAACTCCTGTGTTGTTTTGTTTTTCAAGTACTTTCATACATTCAACACTGCACACAAAACTGATATTTCAAAGAATACATATTCAAAGACTGTGCAAAACCTATTTGGACAAGTTCCCTGAAAACTGGATTGTATTGAATTGACAAAGTGATTTCAGAAACTAAAGGAGTCTAAACTAAAAGGGCCAACCACTATTCCGCACATATAACTCCCTTAGATATTTATTCAACTAAGTACTCAATAGTACTTAGTAGTCTGATTATCTTAGAAGAGTTAATCATCTTCAGCAGAGTTGTCCAAGACAACCTTGCTGAGCTCTGGTTTGATCTAAAGTCAAAAAGAATTGCATACAAGTGTATTCCCCCCCCCCCATACACTTGTTATATACTCCTTTCAGGACCAACAAGTGGTATCAGAGCAGGGGTTCAAAGACCACTGCTTCTGAAAAGCCATCTTGGTTTTCAAAATCACATATTTGGTGTGGTCACTGAACTGATCTATCTGAAATCCTATCAATTGCTGACTAATTGTGTGTTCTTGAGATATGGCCAACAACAATGCTGCTATTCCACCTCCTGCTGTCCAAGGATTGGACAACATGGCCACAAATCCAGTTAATCACATCTCTCATCACAAATTGCCCGTGTTCTCAATAGACAATTATGATTTCTGGAAAATCAGAATGAGGGCTCATCTTGCATCTCTGCACACTGATATGCTGAGGGTGATCACAAGAGGTCCTTTTGTGTTCACTCAAGTAAATCCCAGAGTCACTGAAGCTCAAAGAGAAGATATAAGGGAACTGATTCCCAAAGATGAGGATGACTTCACTGCTGATGAGAAGAGGAAAGATAATCTAAATTATCTTGCAATGAACACCCTCTATCAAACAATTCCAGATGCAATAATGGGGAGAGTCTACCACTGCACAACTGCCAAAGAAATTTGGGATACTCTTGCTGAAATGTGTGAGGGCACTGACAAGATCAAGGAGAACAAGCTCCAAGTGGCAGTGCAAAAGTTTGAACAATTTACAATGGTGTCTGAGGAATCCATTGACAAATTTGCTGGTAGATTCACTGATGTGATGAATGAGATCAACTCATTAGGCAAGGTGTACTCCAAAAGAGAAGTTGGATTAAAGATCTTGAGAAGTCTCACTCAAAAGTGGGATGTCTATGCTGTCATGATGCAAAATACCAATGATCTTTCCACCATGCCAATGCAACAAATCTTCTCTGAACTCAAAGCTTATGAGTTCGACCTCAATAGAAGAAAGCTTGTTGAAGAGCCTTCAATTCCTACAAAGGGAGTGGCATTCAAAGCCAAAACTGCTGAACCAGAAATGCAGTCCACTCCAAGATCATCAAAGTCAGTCTCCAAGACTGAAATGAAGGAGGAACTAGCCTTGATGGCTAGAAGGTTTGACAAGTTAAATTCAAGGTTTGGTAGATACAATAAATTCTACCAAGACAACAAATTCAGGAGAAGGTACAACTCTCCTGAAGCTCAAGCTGAGGTCAAAAAGCCTGAAGAGAAAAGATCAGAGGACAAGTACTCTGATAGGAGAAGGTCCAGTAGAGCTGAACCTTCATCATCTAAAAGAAGAGAAGAACCAAAGAAAGATGATGATGAAGATTTGTGCTATAATTGCAAGAAGAAAGGGCACTTTCAGTATGACTGCCCTGAATTGAGCTCTAAGGAGAGAAGAGAAAGGCAAGCTAAAAGAGACAGAAAGTTCACAAATAGAAAGGCCATGATGGCTGGTGAAGAATCTGATAGTGCTGAAAGCTTCAACTCTTCTGATGGACTGTTCTCCAACAGTGATGATGATGATGATGTCTGCAACATGGCTCTTGAGGATGATGAGGTATCCTCTACTTCTAGTTCACCATCATTCATCTCACAAAACACTAGTGAAGTCAACTTGAAGCTTTCTCTTGGAAAGTTGATGGAAGATTTCACTATGTTACAAGAATTTCATGATAACTGTGTGAGAGAAAATGAAAGATTGACAATTGAACTTGCTAAAAACTCTGAGGCAGTTGTTGATGTCAAATCTACTGAGTTGTATCAACAAGTCTTGAGAGAGCTTGAGGAAGCAAATCTCAGGATAGTTGACCAACAAAAGGAGATTGATGATCAACTTCTCTCTCAGAAGAGAAAAGATTTTGAACTGAAATTTCTAAATGCCAAATTTGAAAACCTCTCACATGAGTATGACATTCTTAAATCAAGTGAAGAGAGCCTGAAACTAAAGATGTCTGCTCTGAAGAAATCCTCTAGAGCAATAGAGGAAATTCAGAGTTATCAAAGACCTATGGCTCAAAGAAGTGGATTGGGTTTTGATCCATTTGAATCTTCACCTTGTCTTAGTGTTGCTTCTACAAGTAACACTAAGAGAATCTTTGTTAAGTCAGTGGCACCAACTGGAAATGAAAACAAACAGCCACTGAACAAAGGAAAGGGCAAAATGGATGACTTGCCCACTCAAGTGCTTCAGGAGACTAGGTCAAAACCTAAGGAAATGGCCAAAGCCCCTGATCACAAGAGGAATGTTGGTCAGCAGAGTAGACCCAATGGAAGGGCAACTCTCCTGAACAATGTTCAGAGGAGTTATCCAAGGTATAATCAGCTTAGGCCAACTCTACTGAGGAAGCCTCAGCTGACTAGACCTAAGGACAACTGTCCTCAAAGGCAAAATAAAATGAGACAACCAACACCCTTCATGACAAAGGGTAATGGTCATAAGAAAGCCTTTCCACAAAGATTCCCTCAAGTAGCACAAAGAACTCATAAGTTCAGGAGGTTTGACAATTCTCCTGAAGCTTACAGAGTTAACACATTCACACATACTTTCCCCAAGGCATTTAAGGGAAAGACAGTGTATGTAAATGTTAGAGGAAGACAACCTAGCCACCTTGAATCAATCAGGATTATTAGGCAAGTTTGGGTTCCTAAAGGTACAGCTAACCTCTCAGGACCCAAAACTCAAAGGGTACCTAAACCTATCTAATTGCAGGTACCTATGGGCCACAAGAAGAGGAGCATGAGCAAAAAGTCAGCATGGTACCTTGACAGTGGATGTTCAAGGCACATGACTGGAAACAAGGAACTCCTCACTGATTTTATTGAAAAAGAAGGCCCAAATGTCACATTTGGAGACAGCTCACAAGCTACAACAAAAGGTTATGGTACTTTGATGATTGGTAACATCAAAGTATCCAATGTATCTTATGTGGCTGGTCTCAAGTATAATCTCCTAAGTATCAGTCAATTCTGTGATAAAGATTTCAATGTTGAGTTTTCTAGTGGAAAATGCTTAATCAAAGATAAGACTCAACAAATTCTATTGACTGGAACTAGGAAAGGAAATGTGTATTTTGCAGACTGGGACAAGTCTACTGATGCTGCATGTTTCATTGCTAAGAGTTCTAGTGAACAAAGTTGGTTATGGCATAAGAGATTGAACCACTTGAACTTCAAAACAATGAACAAGATTGCTAGAAATGCATTAGTTAAAGGACTACCTAATGAGGTTTTCATTAAGGAGCATGTTTGCAAACCATGTCAAGAGGGAAAACAGATTAAAGCCTCATTCAAAGGAAAACCAGTCATTTCTACTGAAAGGGTACTTGAACTTTTACATATGGACTTATTTGGACCAATTACCCCTGCAAGCATAAATGGTAGAAAATACACATTGGTTGTAGTAGATGACTTCTCTAAGTTCACATGGGTATTATTTCTCCTTAATAAGAAGGAAACACAAGTCAAACTACCTGAACTTTTAAAGAGACTGTCAAATGAGAAAAGCCTTAGCATTATCAAGATAAGATCTGATAAAGGCACTGAGTTCATAAATTCATACATCAATGAGTATTGCACATCTAATGGAATAGCTCATGAAACCTCAACAGCTAGAACTCCTCAACAAAATGGAGTTGTAGAAAGGAGAAATAGAACCTTAAAAGAAGCTGCTAGAACCTTAATTGCTGATTCAAATTTACCTAAGAGGTTTTGGGCTGAAGCTATAAACACTGCATGCCATACTCAAAATAGATGTTTGATTACTAAGGGGCAAGGCAAAACCCCCTATGAACTCTGGAAAGGAAGAATGCCTAAAGTGTCATACTTTCATATCTTTGGTTGTAAGTGTTTCATACACAATAATGGGAAAGAACAGTTGAAAGCCTTTGATAGCAAAGCTGATGAGGGAATATTCTTTGGATATTCTCAAATCAGTAGAGCTTTCAGAGTCTACAACAAGAAAACCCTTATTGTGGAGGAAACACCTCATGTTGTGTTTGATGAATCTATTCATGAGTTCAGGAATGAGAACTTAGAATCAGAAGAAATCACACAAAGGACAACCAGACTGAGCCTAAAGGACAAAGACACTGAATTCATAGAAGTTGTCCAAGCCAACCTACCTGAAAAACTCCCATTGGACAACAATTCTGAAGGCAACCTTCCTGAGGCAAATCCCACTGAAGGAAATGGTGAACTGAATGATCCAATCCCAGTTCACATCCAGGTAACAACTACCAATGAAGAAGCAGTTCCTGCTGAGGTAGTTAATGGGTCAAATAATCAAGGGGGAACTCAAAATGTTGAAAATGCCAATGTCCCTGACATTGAGGACAACACCCCTGATTATGATCCTGAATTAGATCCTGCATTCAATTATCCTGAATTTTATGATCAAAATGACTCAACTTCAGTAGAAGACAACTCTACTGAAGAGATCAGAAAAAGAAGGACTTGGTTGTCTGACCATCCTACTGATCTAATACTTGGTGACCTAAGTATAGGAGTCAAAACAAGGAGATTTCATGGTGAAAGTGCTCTTTTCTGTTGTTTCTTGTCAGAACAAGAACCAAGTGATATTGAAGAAGCACTTCAAGATGCCAATTGGATCACAGCCATGCAGGAAGAACTGAACCAATTCACCAGAAATGAAGTATGGGAACTTGTGGATAGACCTTCACATCAAGATGTTATTGGAACAAAGTGGGTGTTCAAGAACAAGAACAATGAGAATGATGTGATTGTCAGAAACAAAGCAAGACTAGTGGCAAAAGGCTATTGCCAACATGAAGGCATTGACTATGATGAGACCTTTGCACCTGTGGCAAGGCTAGAAGCAATAAGGCTCTTTCTAGCCTATGCAGCCCATAAGAGGTTCAAAGTGTACCAAATGGATGTCAAGAGTGCCTTTCTGAATGGAGTCTTGAAAGAAGAAGTCTATGTGGAGCAACCCCCTGGTTTTGAGGTTGGAAACCAAGTTTACAGACTGAAGAAAGCTCTATATGGACTCAAGCAAGCCCCTAGGGTTTGGTATGATACACTGTCACAATTCCTCTTGGATCATGGATTCACCAAGGGAACTGTGGACAGAACTCTCTTCAGAATATCTGAAGGAGAGGACATCTTGTTTGTCCAAATTTATGTGGATGACATAATATTTGGATCCCCCAATGAGAAGCTGTGTGAGAAGTTCTCCAAGCTAATGAAAAGCAAGTTTGAGATGTCCATGATGGGGTTGATGAATTTCTTTTTGGGACTTCAAGTCAAGCAATCAAAAGAAGGGATCTTCATCAACCAAGCTAAGTACACCAGAGAAATGATCAAGAAATTTGGGTGTGCTACTAGCAAGCCAGTAAGGATCCCAATGAACACAAATTGGAAGATGGATCCTGATGAGAGTGGTGTTCCTACCAACTCTACTGAGTATAGAGGAATAATTGGTTCACTCCTCTATCTCACTACCAGCAGACCTGACATCACCTTTGCAGTAGGTGTTTGTGCAAGGTTTCAAGCAAATCCTAAGAAAAGCCATCTTGAGGCTGCAAAGAGGATCTTGAGGTACCTCAAAGGCACTGAGAATCTAGGCCTTTGGTACCCTGCTGATGACAACATTGAGTTAACTGGCTACTCAGATGCTGATTATGGAGGTTGCAGAATTGATAGAAAGTCCACTTCAGGGACTTGTCAATTCTTAGGCAACAAGCTCATATCTTGGTTTTCCAAGAAGCAGAACACAGTGGCTACTTCCACCACTGAAGCTGAATATGTTGCAGCTGGAAGTTGTTGTGCTCAAATCCTTTGGTTGAGACAACAACTCAGAGACTACAAAGTCAACTCTACTAAAGTGCCAATATTTTGTGATAACAATAGTGCAATTGCAATATCACAAAATCCTGTATTGCACACAAGATGCAAACATGTGGACATCAATCATCACTTCATTAGAGATCATGTGGAGAAGAAGGACATAAAGTTGGTCAAGATCCACACAGATCATCAAAAAGCTGATATTCTAACAAAGCCACTTGCAGAGGGAAGGTTTCTGGAGCTATCAGCAGAGTTGGGACTACTTGATCCAGGGAAGTTGGACAAGTAAAACCCACTGAAGTTAATGGGAGTTAAGTAACTGAATTGGTCTTCAGCAGACTTGGTCAAGTCTACTGAAGTTCAGAAGAGATGATCACAACTACTCAGGACACTTGTCCATTGAATCTCAGGACACTGGTCCACATCTTTTCAGGACACTTGTCCCAGTGGGGTCAGATAAGTTGTCCTGGCTATCAAACTACTTTTCTTGGTTTGATAAGCACCTATTTTGGGTAATCATTGTCTACCTTGATACCTGTCCCATTTACAGATATCATCACTGTGGGATTTAATTTGTCCCCCACCCAAAAGGTCACTTTCCATACATTAAATGCCAAGATTTAACTCTTGTTTGCATTACACTTTTCAAGCCATGATCTATCTCGAAAACTCCCCAACCATCAACTAGTATTAAATAACTTCCACGTTTTGAATAAAACCAATAACTCACTGTTACATTGGTTTTTGACCATTGGATCAAAACTGGCCAACTCCCCTGAAATCAATCCTGACCTTCCAAGTGTGGTTTTCCATTTTTTACAACAGTTGAAAACTCACAAAAATCACCAACTCATTGACAAACATTCTTTTTAGAATATTCTCAAGCCTTAAGATCCCCCACAAACACTCCTCCCCAAGAATTCGAAACCCTAGCTCTTATCTTCTTCAAAACTCTCTCAAATTCATTTTTGTAAACCTTCAATGGCTCCCAAAGTTAGACTAGAAATGATCATTGATTTCTCCAACAAGGCTCTAGACCTTGATTTTGGATACTTGAGCAACAAAAACAGCCTTCACTTTGAGCCCATAGTATCTTTTGAAAGTGAAGACCCTGAGATTACACCAACCTTGAGATGGTTGAGAAGAGCTGGATTGCAGAAGTTCATGGAAGGAAGACCAAGCTCTTGTTTGGAAAGCTACATGGCTGAGTTCTTTGCCTTTCTTAAGTGGAGAGGCAAGCCAGAAGATGGTGAAGTTTCCACCAGACTTTCCTATGTGGCAGAAGGAGAGGAGGAAGAGAGATTTCATAGAGTGAAATTCTCTTCAGAAGATCTTGAAGGAGATTTTGGATTGCCTTCTAAGGGAAGGAATCCAGAAGTTTATGGTACTGGACTTGAAGATGAAATAGCTCAAGAATGGCTATTAGTACCAGGCCCTCTCTCTTCAACACAAAACAAGAAGACTCTCAAGCCAAAATTTCTCAATCTATTTGAGGTAATCACTAAGAGTCTTATGAGCAATACTGGAAGCTTGGAGCAAGTCAGCCATCCAAGAATCAGAATTATGGCTGCAGTTATTGATGTTAGTGACAAAGGCATCAAATTTGATTGGAGGACCTTCATCATGTCTGAGATGATGTAGGAAAAGGCCAAGTTTAAGGTGAAAACTCACAATAAGGTTGTGCTAGAAGGGAAATTCGAGTATTGCACCAGGGCAAGCTTGTTGATTGAGAGATTTTCCCACTATTCACAAATGCAGACCTTTGCAAAACCCCTCCCAGCCCAGAAGTTAATGTTCAGAAAGCTCAGCAAGAAAACTGAGCAAAGGAGGATGCTACTGGCCAAACCTACTGAAGAAAAAGTGGAGGAGAAGCCAAAATTGAAAAAGAGGACTAAGGCCAGAGTGGTAAAGACAAGGAAAATGTCTCAAATCCCATCAGAGGAGAATTCAGGAGCTTCAACTGAGATTGAAGAAGTTGCTGAAAAGGGAGTAAGTGTGCCTTCTGATCATTCAGAATAGTTGAGACAGAAGTATAATGAGACTAGACAGAAGTCTAGAGGTGATAAGAGGCCCAAGGAAGTTGTCCCTGAGAAGGATGGAGAAGGAAGTGGGAGCAGTTGGGCTAGCAAGAGAAGGGCCAAGCCTACTGACAAGGTGTTGGAGCTTCAGGAGGAAAGGTCTCTCCAACTTGCTCTAAGAGAGAGCAGAGCTGAAAGCAGGACCAAATCCAAATCAAGGACCAACTCATCTGATTCTGGAACTCCAGAATCCAAGGTCCCTGAAGGTCAACCAATAGAGGCCAACATCCCTGAAATTCAGAACCCTGAGCCCAACTCCCCTGAAACCCACATAACCCCAACCAATCAACCTATCACCCCCATCAATCTTACAAAGAGATATTCTCCAGAAGGGAGTGTGCAAAGAAGTGGGATAGATGTGCTAGCAGATATAGCAGTAGATGAGACAAGATTACATTCTTCCCTTGACTCATCTATGCTCAATTATTCAAAGCTTTTAGAAGCTGCACTCTTTGAGCCAATCCCACTTAGTAAAGCCCCTTCAGATCCATTGCTCTCAAAAGCAACTGAAGTACCTTCAATTGCAACCAATCCTTCTGAAGCCAATATCCCTGAACTCAACCTTCCTGAAGCCACTTTAGGAGAACCCAGAGACAACTCCCCTATAACCCAAAGTCCCCATTCTAGTGGAGATGAGGAGGAGTATACTTATGAGAGTATGCTCAGAGGAGGAGCCAAGGCTACTGTGGACAGTTTGTATCCACAACTTGCTGAATTTCCAAGAATTCAGAAGATATTCCATGATTTGAGGATCCTTGTGGATGTGAAAGACAAGACCATTATGGAGATATCCCAAGTCATCCAAGATAAGGGTGCAAACTGGTGGCAAGTGGAGGAGAGCAGATTACTACATTTTGCTGGTGTGTTGAAAACAAGATTCCTTACTGATGAGGAATTTTTTGCAAAGTTGGTAGATGATAAGATCATTGAGGAGAAGGAGAGGAAAGCTAAGGGCATCAAACACCCTGATAGCAGCTCCAATGATGATGATTCCCCTGATGATCCCTCAAACCCTTCAAAACCCAACCCTCCTGAAACCCCTCAAGCCAACCTCCCTGAATCTACTCAACCCAAGTCTTCTGTATCAGCCAGACTTTCAAACCCTCCTAGAACCTATCATAGGAAAGGCTCTGTATCTTCAGAGGTGTTGACCAAGGGTGGTAACACAACCAAAGACACATCTGCCAATGAAGGTTCTTCTGAACCTAAGGCACAACCTAAAGATGTGGAGGTTCCTGTACTAGAGGCTGGTTTGATTAAGGCCTACTCAGTGTCAGATGAGTTGGACACTGATCAGCCCTTAATCATTCAGGATGACTCAGTGGCTGTTGAAATAAGCACTGTGATCTCCCCACAACTGCCATCTTTGAACCTTGTTGAAGGTGGAGATGCTGCAGGTTTAGGTGATGGAGTTGAAAAGGAGAATTTAGTGGAAAAACCAGAGGGAGTAGTAGATAAGAGAGATGTGGTGATCACTAGGATAGTGAGTGTACCACCAAATGAGGGTAATATAAGTGAGGAAGGGCAGGCTATTCTTGAAGTCAAATCTGAACTTCAGGAATCCCTTGATGAGAGGAGGCCTGTTCCTTTAAGTGAGGAAATTACTAATGAAGGAAGAAAAGAAGTAGTTGAAAATGAGAAGAAGACTGCTGATGTATCAGAGTCTTATGAAAAAGAAATTGAGGGTGATGAGTGTGTTTTCACTAACCCTTTTGATTTATCTGACATTGCAGGTATAAGTCTTGATCAAATCTTTGCAGATGACTTCTTGACAGATGCTCCCATCCATGTTGATTTTGGATTAGCACAAGCCTTACTTGGCTTGCAATCAAGAAAGTTGGATTCCTTGGCTCAACAAGTTCAAGCAGCTCATGCAGAAACTTCTGGAGCATTAGATGAGCATGGAAGAACTTTGGCATCTGTGGAAATGAGGCTGACAGGCTCTGAGGATGTGGTGTTACCCACACTAGAAGCAAGAATTGAAGGAGTGGAATCTGGTCTTCAAACCATCTCCACTGAAGTTCACAAAGCCAAAGTCAGTATGGAGAACATCTCAAAGGAGGTCAAGAAAGATCAAAAGCTGCTCAGAGATAACCACAATGCAAATGTTCAAGCTATCAGATTGACTATTAAGCAAGCACTTGGCAAGAAGACAGCCTTGCAGAAGAAAAGAGCAGAGGCACAAAGACTTGCTATGGTGAAAGCAACTTTAGAGAAATTTTCCCAAGAGGTGATGGCCAACATTGCTGAAGGTGCAGTGGCCAACTTCACTGAGCTCCTTAAGGCCCAACTGGATGCATCTCTTAAAGCAACCATGGAGGAGGTTGTCCAACAAAAGATGAAGCCTGTTCTAGCTTTCCTTAGCTTGAGCAGTGACAGGATGCAAAATATACATGATGAAAATGTATATTTGTTGGAGGAGATGAAGTCCCTAACCCAAGCCCAGTCCTTGGTGGCATCAACTATGAGTGAACTGAAGCCTGAATGTTTTGATGCTGCCAAAAAGGGGGAAAGGGAAAGAGCAAGAGCAAAAGGTGCCTTAGTGATTGGAAGCCCAGTCAAAGGTAAGGACAAAGCTCCTGAGGAAAAAGGGAAAGAGCCAGCAGTGCTGAACTTAGAAGATTTGGATGAAGAAGAGCAGTTAGCACTTGCTTTGAAGAACTCAATGGCATCAGCTCAAGAGGAAAGAGTGAGGTTACTGCAAAGGCCAGGTGGTGAAGTGTCTGGTTTGGACAAAGATGCTGAAGGTGTCCAAACAAGAGGAAAGATCAAGAGGGCAAAAGGAAAGAAAAGACAAGCTGAGAAATTTACTGATTTTCCCAACAGCCTTGATCTACCACCTGAATTCAGAATTGATGATGATGAGCCTATCTCAAAGAAGGCCAAAGCTGCTGAAGAAGACAAGACTGCTGAGATGTCCAAAATTGCTGAAAAGGACAAGTCTTCTGAATCTGCCAGAAGTGCTGAAGGTCCCAAGTCCACTGAAGATGTTGAAGAACTATTTGCTGAAGGATTTGGACCTGAACCTAAGAAGAAGACAATTGTCCTAGCTCATGATCCATCAAAGCTGTTTTATGAAGGGTATGGCAAAGACCCTGAAACACAACAGAAGCTGGCCATGATGAGGGCCCAAGAAAAAATGGATCTGATGGATGAAGCACAAAGAGCAAGAGATAAAAGAAGAGCAGACTTTCAGAAGCCAAGAAGAAAGAGAGCAACTTACAACAAAATGAAGCCACAGCTATTGATCCCTATGGACACCAAATATCCTCACTTGGATAAATGGGTGCCAATTCAGCTGAATGACTCATGGGAGGAAGCCAAAAGGTAGTTTGTCTATGACTACTATGTCATTGACAGATGGAATGGAAAAGATGCCAACTCCACTTTTGCTGAGTTCATGATAGAGTATTACAGAGAGCTCTATCAACAACTACTTGCAGCTGCTGATATTGCAAGATTTGAACTCACAGCTCCCAAGCCAATCATATACATGCCTCCAAAGCTTGAAGGATGGATTGACCAGGCAAGGATCCTGAAGGAATTTACTGAGATCCTCAAGCTGAACAAGATGGTTCTTGGACCCAAGGGAACAAACCAAGAAGCCATGGCCTTGAAAAGAAGAGTGTGGGCACAATATGGGATGGTGCCACCTCCTGAGGATGATCTCTGAAAATGGCTAAGTCTTCTGACCTTTTTGGATAAAAACTTATCTTATCTGAAGATATTTTTAAATGGTCAAATATGCTGAAATTTGGACAAGCCTACTGATATGGTGTGCCTTGACATGCTGTTTGCTCTGATATGCATTGGTTGCTCTAATACAAGCATTTGTCTTGATATCCAGTATTTTGCTCTGAAACTTGAAGTATTTTGGTTTTGCTATGATACTAGAAGATGCTCTGAAACTTGAAGATCTAAGTACTTTTAAGTGTTTAGTTGACATGCACTGATACTCTAGATCTTATGTTTAATGAATGCTCTGAAACTTTTGTAATGATGTCTTGATTTCATGCTCTGATAAGTTATCTTCAACTATCAACATGCTTGTAATGATTTTTATATGAATGATAGTTGAACAACCTTTGAATCAAGATACATTATTGCAGAAATCTCTCTATGCCTATATTTGAAACCTATGAGCAACATGAACAGTGAGTACACTAACACATTGCTTTTCAGGAAAATTGACCTTAGTCATGTCTTCTGAAGATAAATGTAATAGGTGTAGCTAAGTCACTTTTGCATAAGTTGTATAGGTTTTGGCATCATCAAAAAGGGGGAAATTGTTGGGAATAAAATGAGATATGTTTTGATTCAATACCAAAACCCCCTGAGACATGCCTAAGTCAAAGATGATTATGTTCTAAGAATGTTAGAACATATAGAATAAGGCTAGATGAGGAGCTAATATGTTAGGCAGCTCTTAGATAGTTAGATGCACAATTTGAGGGGGAACACATGCTTTGAAGTCCATTTAGATAAGTCCCCTCAAGGCTCAAATTCTGGAATAATGATCAAGTCCACTGAAGAACAAGTATGCTGATCAGAAGAGTTGTCCAGACAAGTTGCCTCAGCACAATCAATTCAGAAGAAGTGTACTGAAAGCTTGAGGTCAACCATGCTGAAGAGACAACTACACCCTAGAGATCCTTAATGAATCATGCTAAGATCAATTTGAAGTGGAGCAAAGGGTAGAAGCCAAGTCATCTGAAGAAGAGCAATCCAACCTTGCTCATATGCAAGACTGTTGATAGTGATAAGGAGAGTTGTCCATTTGATGAGGAATGTTGTCCTTCAGAAGCCATGTCCATGTTCTAACAAGAGAATCTGAAAGTCAGACATTGGGAAGAGAGCTGCAGAATGAAGACAAAGCTCATACAGCCGTTTATTTCCCAAATGAGGACATGTCACTATCAAGATTCTGTCTTCAAAGTTGAAGAACTAAAAGAAGACATTTATGGACATTTGAGGCTGCCTCTCCAACGGGCAAATCCTTCAATTGTCTATAAATACAGAAGTGTGAAGACCATTTGATAACATCCAACTGAACTCAACCTTGACAACTATCTTACTAGCAAGAGTGCTCTCAAAGCTTTCAAAGACTATCTTAGTCTTCAAACACTTCATCTAAGCTGAACTACATTGTATATCCATACACAATCTTAGAGAGATATCCTATCCTTATACACTGATGTTCATTGTAAAGGATATCTCATTAGTTGGAACCTTACTTCAACCCTTATATCTTTCAAGAGTGAAAGTGAGAAGGTTGTAGTAGTAGAAGTGGTAGGAGCTGACTGTTGAGAGAAGAACAGTTCAGTTCTGAGTTGAGAAGAGGGTACTAGGACTCTAGACATCCTAGGGATCAATTCACCAAGGAGTGGTGTTATTGATCAAGTGCACCTTGGCACTATAAAACAAGTTAATTCCAAGAGTAAAGGAATTATCCTGTTCAATCAGGGAAAGTGGATGTAGGAGCTTGAGTCTCTGAACCACTATAAACTCCTGTGTTGTTTTGTTTTTCAAGTACTTTCATACATTCAACACTGCACACAAAACTGATATTTCAAAGAATACATATTCAAAGACTGTGCAAAACCTATTTGGACAAGTTCCCTGAAAACTGGACTGTATTGAATTGACAAAGTGATTTCAGAAACTAAAGGAGTCTAAACTAAAAGGGCCAACCACTATTCCGCACATATAACTCCCTTAGATAGTTATTCAACTAAGTACTCAATAGTACTTAGTAGTCTAATTATCTTAGAAGAGTTAATCATCTTCAGCAGAGTTGTCCAAGACAACCTTGCTGAGCTCTGGTTTGATCTAAAGTAAAAAAGAATTGCATACAAGTGTATTCCCCCCCCCCCCCATACACTTGTTATATACTCCTTTCAGGACCAACATACTCTATTTCTAATACCTTTGTTCTAATACATCTACTAAGGTAGATAGATACAAGAAGTCGTTCGCTCATCAGACAAGATAGCACAGTCGAAGGGGAAACTCGACTGGAGCACGATGAAGGAACTCTACTGTTTTGATAAAGTTGAACAAACCAAATAAGCTCTTATGTGTTTTATATTGGGGGAGTTACACCTAAAGACACTCCACTAAGAGTTTAAGCTAATTAATACAATTGAAATATGGAGAAACAATTCGAGAAAAATTAGAAATCTGGTGGACACAATTACCCTTGCATTCAATATAATTGAAAATTTCGAATTAGTTAAATTAATTTAAATTTTAAATTCCTAATCTAATTTCGTTTTCCGCATTTCAAAAGTTTTACTTTCCTTAATCACGACCTTTCCAAAAAGTTTCGTGCATTCAATGAAATCAAATTTACAGAAATCTTTGAGCTAAATTAGCTTCATCTTCCAAAAAACTTCCCATTTATTATTTTTTCACCTAAATCTTTGAGCTAAATTAACTTCATCTTCAAATTACATAGGTTGTTGTCATTAACACTTTCCATTTATTATTTTTTTTAGAATTCAAAAACTTTAATTCTCTCAATTCGATTCCCAAAATGCACGCAATCAATTAATGCAAGGTTTATATATGCAACGGAAATTGCACTGCAAATATATGCAATAAATTGAGTTTATATATGCAACGACAATTGCATGCTGCAATTTAAAATACTTCATAATATGCAAAAGAATAATATATCTGTAATAAAATGTTCTAAAATATTAATTTTATTTAAAAATATTCAGAATATGCATTATACATACAAATATATGCAATAAATTGGTATACATATGCAACGAGAATTGAGATCTCCGACTAACCTAACCGTGTTTCAAAACGGTCGTAGTTCCTCATCACCCTCCCACAGCCCCAAATCTTTATTCGCGCGCACCGTTCCAGTAACAATGACGACGGCGAAACCCGGTGGCACCAACACATCTATTCTCGACCACTTGAAAAGTCGAGCGGCGACGCAAAAGTCTTCACGACGAAGATTAACTGATGGCCCAAACGAATGTCCATTCCGAGACGAAAGACGCAACCGCCACAGTCGCTGTTAAGACGACCGTCTAAGCGGCGGCGTAGAGCATCATTGTGGATCTTGGAGATGAGAGCGACTCTGATAAGGAATTTAAGAATCTAAAACTGATCATCTCATTATGAAGAAGAAAATATAGCCTTTGATAAAAGAAAAATCATTCAATTTCTAATTGGAATCGGGCAAATTGATGGAAATGAGAAGATTGATGGAATATTGCATTTAATTCGGTAGAAACATTTTGAATTTTTGGAAATTAAGAGTCAACTAAAAGTTCAGGTATTTATGTGGAAGGTTAAAGATATTAAAATGTAATTTAATTATGGAGGGCATATTAGTTATCTTAAGTATTGATTTGGCCTTAATTGAATTGCTGAATATTTTTAGTTTTAATTGTAGTAGGGGTGTGAATTTTAGCACTTAATGTCAATAAACTCTTTTATATTCCACTAAGTGTTGTAAATACACTATATGATAAATTGGTAATTTGATACTTAAAATTTTATTTTGGAAACCTAAAACTGGATTTATACACCCCATTTAATGAAGTGCATACACCCAGTTTCCCGCCTATTTTCAAGTACAGTAGGGCAGATATGTACACTCCTCTTGCCTTGCCCAATAGAAAAGGTGGATTCCAAAAATTACGATATCAAATCACATAATATTCTAGAATCCAACAATGAATCTTAAAGGTTTCCCTGCTACCGTTAGATCGACTCCAAAATCAATCTAAACCCTTCATTCAAAAGCCCATATTTTCATAAAACCTTATTCTCCAAGAATTACTCCCCACGTTTTCCTCATTACTCTCCTATTTTCTCGCAATCAATATCTTCTGTGTTAGTTATCCCTACTACCCCTGTCGAAAATGCCTATTCTCACTATTTTCGATTCAGAAACTAACATGCAAGCTCATTTTGATGTGACCAAGTGGGCTACTGAAGGGAAGGTGCATGTTGAAAGCTCAATGTTCTTCAAGGGAAGGCACTCACCTGACAACAAGGAGATTTTGATCAAGTGTTTCAGATGCGGATTGAAACCATTTTTGGAAGCTATTCCAGAAATTATGTTTGAAGAAGAAGTGCTAGAATTTTACTCGTGTGCTACTCTCAGAGGCAGTAACATCGAGGCCTTTGTTGGTAATAGGCGAATCAAAATCACAAAGAAGGTGTTAGACGATAATTTTGATTTGAAGCAGGGTTCTATTGATGTCCAACAGTACGGTGCTGGTCAGGAGTTGAGATATTTGAGTATTTTATGTGGGAAGCAGTTACAACTCAACAATGATGGAAAGGTTCCAGCTGGTAAGAAGAATCAGTTGTTGCCTAAGTACAGTACAAGACTTTGCTGGACATTGCAAGCAAGATGCTGCTTGGTGTCACCGGAAGTTTTGATGCAGTTACCCAACATAAGACAAGGGTAATGGCTGCCATTCATGATGAAATCAAGGATGGTGATTGGCAGAAATTGATAATGGATCGTTTAATGTATTTCTCGAAATATGTTAAGGTCGATGAGACGACAAGAGAATGGACGGTTGCTGCATTTGTTAGCTTTGGGAACAAGTTAAGTATTATGTTACCCGTCTTGTTGCCCGACAGGTCATCTTGGAGCAAAGGCAGTTGTCTGGTGAAGAAGGATCTGCTGAAGCAGACAAGGAGACTGAAGAAGTCGGAACCAGTGGTGCTCTAGTTGAGTACAATTCCGATGAAGCAATGATTGATGCTATTGATTCTGAGAAGACTGATCAGACGAGTCTTCGGAAGAAGAGGTTGAAACAGAGGAAGAATACAATGCCAGAATTAGCAAGATTTTTGAAGCCACCGTGCCTGGTCCTCCTCCTACTACTCACCTGGTGTCAGACTCGACTCCCTCACCAGCCAAGAAGGCTAGAATGGTTAGTAATCCTATCATTTATGTGCCTATCTTATCTCCTCCTTCTATCCCAATCAAAACCAAGGCCAGAACACATCGTTTGCGTGCCAAGCCTAGTCCCCAAGACCCTCCAAAGTTCGTGCAGCACTTCAGCTCCCTTTTAACTCAAGACACTACCATATATACATCAGTCGATACTTCGACGACTAATCCCTTAAACCAAGCCACATCTGAGCCCACAGAAACCACAAACCAAATTTTATCCCTACCCACAACAGAAAATGTTGAGCCTAACCCTTCTGATTTGGGAATTCCACAAGCTGACACTTCGGCTACTGAGATGAGGACCCCACTCACTCAAACTACCCAACCAAGTCAGTTTACATCCTTGGTCAATTACCCCATGTGCATGAGAGAAAAGAGGCTTTGTGCACAAATGACCAGAAATTTGAAGAAAATTATCCCATCAGTCAAGATCGATACAAGCTCCGAGGCTTATGAAAGGCTGATCTGGATTGGGAATGGGTGGTATTGCCAATTTTCAAGATTGGGAATTGGAACAGAAAGAAAACAGTTGTGTGAAGAGATACACTGAATTTCTTCCTTCTGAAGCATTGACTGCCTTAGTCAAAAGAATGCTGAATGTTCCAGACAAGATGATTCCGATGAAAGATGCTGAGGAATCTGACCAGTCAAGTGCTCAAGTTGAAAGAAAGAGCATTGGAATTCAAGTTTATGAAGAATTGTCAATGGAAGCAGAACCAGTCGAGTTGGAGTGTTCTGATCCAGTTATTAATCTAGATGTTGGGATATAAATTCACCCTAAGCCCCACTTGATGTTAGAATAGTTTTGATGGCCAAAACACTTAGAGTTTATAAATGTAATAGGATCAGCTGACTTGTATAGAACAGCTTAGACTAGTCTTGTGTGATCAACTGTATTGATATCAGCTGATCAGCACAGCCCTGGCTTACATGCCTATCCTCAAGATGAGAAGAGTAGAAGACTTGAAGACTAGAAGATCCTTGAAGACCAGTTAAGTAAGGTGCTTGTATACCTACTTATCTGATGGAGTCCAAGAGTGAAGATGGCCTACAGCAGCACAAAGTATTGCCAGATCAGAAGAGTATTACTCGACTGATATCAGAAGACAGAAGACCTAAGGCCAGAAGAGTAGTCAGAAGACTAGTAGTACAGATCAGAAGACTATGTACTCTTCCAGGACTCGGCTGATTCCAAAGTCATCTTTCAATTCAAACAAAGACCTACCTTATTTAGAAGATTGACATGATCCCAGGATTGAAGCAATCAAGCGGCTGGAATCAAGGAATCAAGCCATTATGGAAAGATTGCCCCAACGGCTAGTCAACTCCAACGGCTAGTTGCAAGCAATCACCACTATAAATACAAGAGGATGAGAAATCACAAATCACGAAGTCACAACGAGAGAATTCAACAAGCTAAGCAAGCAATCAAGCAAAAAGCCATACTGTTTTAAGAGTTCTCCAAGAGCCAGAATCCATTAGAACATCCTTAGCTCTTAAGTGATTTCTATCCAACCTATAAGAACCTAAAACCTGTTTATATTGTATATCCATTGTTTTAGGCATAGTGGTTAAGCAATTTATAAGCTTGAACCATTAGTTGGATACTTTTCAAAAAACCCAAACCCTCACCGAAAGGTTAAAGTTTTTGAACCCCTCAAAGTGCAAGTGCTTACAATCACTTGTGGAGACCGTAGTTGTTAGGACGGCTCAGATCTCAAAGTCCTATCCTTGGGACTATAAAGGACAAGCCCCTTGTAATTTTTGGTAAATTAAAGGGATTAAACATCACGTTAGGACGTGAGAGTGGACGTAGGAACGTATATCCGAACCACTATAAATCTGGTGTCATTTACCTTTCTGCACTTTACATTACTGTCTTTCCATATATTTTTATATAGTGCATACTGTGTTTTCAACATTCTTCAACTCAGGCCATAACTTTCAAACCAGCATTAGCTGAGTACTTTCATTAAGCAAAACAAGTTAACATTTTCATAAGAACTAAAAGAACGAGTCTAAACAAGGCCTACCATAATTCCGCATATAACCTCTTCAGTCAGATCACTATAGTCATCTGGACCAGCAGACTTGTAGTCCAGTTGACATAGCAATCAGAAGAGGTTCCCAACTCTCTTGAAAAAGTTTTAAAGTCTATTCACCCCTCCCCTCTAGACTTTAATCCCATTCACTACTCGTTCAGGGACCAACAAGTGGTATCAGAGCAGTGGTTCTAACGGACTACTGTCTCTAGATTATCAGAAGACTTGAGGGAGTCTTTCTGTAGTCCTCTTGAACATATCTATTCTTTTTGAAAAACTTGTTTTTGAAAACTCATACAGCATGAGTGCTAATATGCGAAAGTTGCCTAAGTTTTCAGTTGAGGATTATGATTACTGGAAGATCAGGATGAGGAAGAATCTCACATCAGTCCACTACAAGATGTGGTATGTAATCACAGAAGGCCCAATCACCATCATGACAGTCAACACTGCAAATGGTGATCCAGAAGTTCCAGTTGGAGAACTTGTTCCCAAGCCCATGAAGGATCTCACACCAGAAGAGATGAGGCAGTCAAACCTTGACAGCATTGCTCAAGATTACATCATGCAAACTCTCCCAAATGAGTACATTGCAAAGGTAATCCACTGTGAGTCAGCCAGAGAAATGTGGGAGGCATTGGCACTCCTCTGTGAAGGAACTGAGCTGATCAAGGAAAGCAAATTGTCAACAGCAGTCAAGAAGTTTGAGCACCTCAAGATGCAGCCAGAAGAAACTATTGACCAGCTGAACAATAGATGTACAAAGATCATAAATGAGATTGAATCTCTAGGCAAGAAGTATACAAATAGAGAGAAAAACTTGAAGATCTTGGACTCTTTACCCAAGAGATGGAAGCTCAAGAAGACCATCATCAAAGATACTCAAGATATCAAGAAGTGGTCTACTCAAACTCTATTTCAGAACCTAAAAGCTCATGAATATGACCTTGACAGAGAAGAAAACTCAGGAAGTGATGAGCCAACTGCAGCCCCATCTACCTCCAAGACTGTATCCTTCAAGGCAGCCAATACAAAAGCTGCAAGTACCTCATCTGGCAAGACCTCACTGAAAACAGAAGACTTTGAAGGATCAGACATGAGTCTAAAAGAGCAAATGGCTCTTATGATCAAGAGATTCGAAAGAATGAACACTCTCAACAGCAAATATAGAAAATTATATAGGAACTACAAAGATAGGAGAGCCAATTCACCCTCCAGAGGTTCTAGAGAAAGAACACCAGAAAGACATCCTAGAAAGGATGTGGAGTCATCTGACAGCCGAGGATCTAGAAGACGAGATGCCACTCCTCCAAGGAAAGGCAACTCAAATCAGAAATCTGGATCATGCTTCAATTGTGGCAAACCAGGACATTATGTCTATGAATGCCCTGAGCTGGATTTGGATAATAAAGAAGAAAGAAGGCCAAGAAGAGACAGAAGAAATTCAGATAAGAAAGCAATGGTGACTGAAGAATCTGAATATCATAGTGATGAACTTCCTACATCACCAGACTGTCAAATCTTCTCAGATGATTCAGATGATCTAGCTATGATGGCCATAGGTGAAAATGAGGTAAATTCCTATACTACTACTTTCCATTCACCTATTTTTTCACAAACAGATGAGATAAACTTATCTGAAGGCGAATCAGAAGACATCTATTATCAATCCTTAAGAAAGGTAAAAGGTGATCTGGATATTGCCACTAGAGCTTTTATAGAGGTGGAAGAGGAGAACGAGGATCTAAGGAAAGAAATTGCTAAGTTGAAAAAGACTAAGTTTGATAACACCCCTGAGTTGGTCACAATGAATGAAAGATTGACCAGAGAAGTGGAACTTCTTAAGGAAGAAAATACCACAATAACTCAGTTGTATGAGGGGATGTTAGAAACTCAAGCTTTAGAAACTAAGGAATTTCGTTCACTACAATCCAAGTTCGATGATCTCTTCCAAGCACACAAGCTCTTAGAAAAGGAGAAGGAATGCCTAAATCAAAAGATTTCAGAATTCAATAAAGCTTCTACTACTATTGAAAGTATCTCTGAATATTATAGATCAAATGGCAATAAGATGGGTTTTGGCTATGAACTTAATCCATCTACATGAAAAGGGTGAGTGTTCTAAACACAATGAACCTAATATGAACCAAAAGGCATCTGTACCAGCTAAGGCTAACTATCCCAACACCAAAAATGGTAAAAGACAAGTTAAACCCAAGCCTGTACAGAGGAACAACAAACAGCCTAGACCATCTCGTTTGAGACAGTCTCAGCTGTATGCTGCTCCAGCCAAGAAGAAGAAGTCTTCTTCAAACAAATATGTTCTCTTTGCACCCCCTATCTCTTATGATATTTTGAGAACAGAAGAGTATGGTCCATATAATCGTGTGCATCGTCCAACTAATGCACCCAGGCCGAATGTAACTAGTCAAAAGATAATGTATGTACACTCCTATAAAGGGAAACCATTTGACTACTACTTAGCTGACACAAGTAACAAATCAGATCAGGCCAAGGTGCTAACTGGTAAGATTTGGTTCTGTGATGCCCGAGGGAAACAACTCAAGTGCTCAAGGTTGTTCAAACGACCAATGTATATGTGGGTTCCCAAGGGTAGTACTAACACCCAAGGACCCAAGACAAAATGGGTACCTAAGACTTAACCTTTCTTGTAGGAAAGGAGGGACCTATACAGAAGAGGAGGTCTAGCAGGAGAAACATGGTACATAGATAGTGGATGCTCAACTCACATGACAGGAACCAAAGCCCTGCTGACCAACTACATAGAGAAGAAAGGTCCAAAAGTCTTCTTTGGTGATAACGCGCACGGTAACACAAAAGGATATGGCACCCTTAAAAATGGTGACATTGAGGTACATGATGTATCATATGTAGAAGGTTTAAAGTTTAATTTATTATCTGTTTCTCATTTTTTGTGACACTGGTTACTCAGTAAAATTCTCTAAAGATAAGTGTCTCATAAGTGATAAAAGAACAAAACAAAACCTTCTAACAGGATCTAGAAAAGGAAGTATGTATCTTGCAAATTGGAACAGATGTCCTAAGGATACATGTCTGCTTGTGAAAAGTCCTAAAGATGTCAGCTGGCTATGGCACAAACGTCTTAGTCATCTGAACTTTAAGACTATGAACAAGCTAGCAAGGGAATCCTAAGTTGATGGTCTGCCTAATGAACTCTACTGTAAAGATCAGGTATGTGATGCATGTCAACAAGGAAAGCAAACAAAGGTCTCCTTCAAGACCAAGAAGACAGCATCAACCAGCAGAGTTCTTGAATTGCTTCACATGGATCTCTTTGGACCAATCACTCCAACCACACTAACAGGGAGAAAGTATACTCTTATTGTTGTAGATGACTTCTCCAAGTTTACTTGGGTTATCTTCTTATACAAGAAGAGTGAAACTCAGCAGAAGCTCCCTGAACTATTGAAGAGGATCCAAGTAGAGAAAAGAGAACCAATTGTGAAAATTAGAAGTGACAAAGGCAATGAATTTATTAACTCTTATATTATTGCCTATTGTACCTCTAATGGTATTTAGCATGAGACAAGTTCAGCAAGAACACCTCAACAGAATGGTGTAGCTGAAAGAAGAGTCAGAACACTCAAGGAAGCTGCAAGAACACTCCTTGCTGAATTCTCAACTCCTAAGAAGCTATGGGCAGAAGCTATCAACACAGCTTGTCACACTCAAAACAGGTCAGGTATTCACAAAATTCATGAGAAAACCCCATATGAACTGTGGAAAGGAAGAAAACCTAGAGTATCTTACTTTCATATATTTGGTTGTAAGTGTTTCATTCACAACAATGGGAAGAGTAAGTTGAATGCTTTTGATGCCAAAGCAGATGAGGGGATATTCTTAGGATACTCCTCTACTAGCAAAGCATTTAGAGTACTCAACAAACGAACCCTACTTGTGGAAGAAACACCTCATGTTGTTTTTGATGAATCTTGTGAAAAGAGTGCAGTAGAAACAAACTCAGCTGCAGATCAGATGAGACAGCTAGTGATCAAGTCCAGACCAGATGAGTTCATTGAAGTCAATGAACCTTTCCCTGAAGAACCAGAGGAAGATAAGCCTCATAGACCTGTCACTAGATCTCAAACTCAAGCAGAGCAAGCTGACCAGAATCAAGATGCACCAATCCCAAATGCAAGGGGAAATGATCTCTTTGACACACAAGATACAGATGATGATCGACCAAATTAAGTCAACCCTCCAGATGGCACAAGAACAGATGAGAATCCAAGCTCATCTAATGCAGACACTCCTGTGAGGCATAAATGGAGAAACAATCATCCATCAAACCTCATCTTAGGAGGAGAAGACTCAGGTGTCAAGACCAGAAGACAACTGAATCAGAACCCCCAATCATCTATGTTCTGCTGGTGTGCTTTCTTGTCCAACATTGAACCAGCTGACATAGAAGAAGCAATGACAGATAGCAATTGGATCACTGCTATGCAAGAAGAACTAAACCAATTCGAAAGAAATGAAGTTTGGGAATTGGTAGATCGTCCTGAAAACCACAATGTAGTAGGAACAAAGTGGGTATTCAAGAACAAAAAGGACGAAAATGATGTGATAACTAGAAATAAAGCAAGGCTAGTTGCAAAAGGATATTCACAATCTAAAGGGATTGACTATGATGAAACCTTTGCTCCAGTAGCCAGATTAGAAGCCTTTCGACTGTTTCTAGCTTATGCATCATATATGGGCTTCAAAGTATACCAAATGGATGTCAAGAGTGTTTTTCTAAATGGTATTCTGGTAGAAGAAGTGTATGTAGAGCAGCCTCCAGGATTTGAAAAAGGAGATCAAGTATATCGTCTGAAGAAGGCTCTCTATGGTCTAAAGCAAGCCCCTAGAGCTTGGTATGACACATTGTCACAATTCCTACTTGACAATGGGTACACAAAAGGCAAAGTGGATAGAACACTTTTCAGAATACAAGAAGGAGAAGACATTCTAATGGTACAAATATATGTAGATGACATTATATTTGGATCACCCAATCAAGACATGTGCAAGAAGTTCTCTGAACTTATGCAAGGAAAGTTTGAAATGAGCATGATGGGTGAGATGAATTACTTCCTAGGACTCCAAGTCAAGCAGAGTCCAGAAGGGATCTTCATCAACCGGTCCAAGTATACCAAGAGCCTATTAGAAAGATTCAAAGCTCTACAAAGCAAGACTGCAAGGATTCCAATGATGACATCCTTCAAGATGGAACCAGATGAGTCTGGCAAGGCAGTTGATCAATCTGAATATAGAGCACTTATTGGATCTCTACTATACCTTACAGCCAGCAGACCAGACATAACATTTGATGTAGGAGTTTGTGCTAGGTTTCAAGCAAACCCAAAGCAAAGTCATCTAGAAGCAGCAAGGAAGATTCTCAAGTACCTAAAAGGAACAGTCAATCTAGGACTATGGTACCCTGCTGATGACAATCTAGAATTGAGTGGTTATTCTGACTTAGACTATGGAGGATGTAGAATTGATAGGAAATCCACATCTGGAACCTGTCAATTCCTAGGCAACAAGTTTATATCATGGTTCTCAAAGAAGCAAACATCAGTTGCAACCTCCACCACTGAAGCAGAATATATGGCAGCTGGAAGTTGTTGTAGTCAGCTGCTCTGGCTAGTTCAACAACTCAAGGATTACAATGTAGAAGCAAGAGAAGTCCCTATCTATTGCGACAGTAGCAGTGCCATTACCATCACTCAAAATCCAGTCCTCCACACAAGGTGCAAACATGTCGACATTCGACATCACTTCATAAGAGACCACCTTGAAAAGAAGGACATCAAGATGGAGAAAATTCACACAGATATCCAAAGAGCAGACATCTTGACTAAGCCCCTAGCTGAAGAAAGATTCAAGACCCTATGCTACAGCTTAGGACTCCTGGATCCAAGCACATGAAGAGCAAAGATCAGCTGAAGACCTCAGCTGATACAATTTCAGCAGACTAGGAGCATCAGATGAGGTGAATAGACACCCTCATCTTCAGGTAAGTTCTTTCCCAATGAAGACAAATAAAGCTGAGGGAAAACATAGAGTTATCTAATCAAGGGGGAATCAATGATACCTTAAGAATCCTTGATGAAATACTCTACAATCTGCATTGCATATTATATATATATATATATACCATATATATATATATATATATATATATATATATATATATATACCATATATATATATATATATATCCATATATATATATATATATCCAGCAGACTTGAACAAAGTTATTTGACATCTTTACTCTAAGCAATGTATATCTATGTATAATAATAAACTATTCTTCATAAAATACTTTATTTATATACATACATACAGTATACTATTGAGTTATACTTGGTTGGATTAATACACCATCCTCACCGACTCAACAGTATGCATGCACTGTACGGATTCCAAATAACACTTGTTCAAAATTTATAAACTCTGCATTCCATAAGATAGAGTCTGAATCTCTTTAAATGTGAACCCTTAGATCAAGAATCTCATTGTTGATCTTAAGAAGTAACTTTTCAGAAATTCAGACCTATCAACTCTATAGTTTTGTCATTTTTCTCCCCATTACCTCATTTCTACCCCTATAAAAGGAGGAAGTTATGAGAACACCTAAGAACACAAATCACTAACTATTATTCTTGTTTCAGGTATGGAGAAAATCGAAAGAAGAGATGGAATGGAGATCATCCCTCAACCAAGGTCTTGGGTGAAGGAGATGAAGATTTGTCCTGAAGATGAAGATGATGCAGATCAGCATACTTGGTTTAACCAACATAAGTATGCCTATGAAAACTAGAGGAAGGAGAGACGTTCTTGTTGAAAACTAGAGGAAGGAGAGATGCAGAGGACAAAGTAGCAAGCAAGCAGAGCTTCTTCTCCAGGGGGAAGTTCTACATGGAGAGCTTGTTATCAAAGGCTACTATGTCAAAACAAATCAAGAAGACCAAGTCCATGGCTCTCTCTTCATACTCCATTGAAGCCTCTTCCAATCTTCCTTCCCTTTCAAGAGAAGCGAAGAAATTCAACAAGGACACATCAGATGCTACAACCCATCTGATGATGAGGAACATCAGATGGTGAGGGCAACCTGAACCAGTGGGATATCATCCAGGCTGATCATCAAATTGATTTGATGGTCCTACATGGTTCAGAGATAGAGCTGGAAGATCCATCAAACCAGGTTGGATCATCACTAACAATAAAGCTGGAAGATCCATCATCCAGGTTGGATCATCACAGCAAACCTCAAATCCTCTACTCAGCTGATCAAAAGACCAACTCAGCTGACCAGAAGACTTTCAAGAAATATCAGCAGACTTTTCAAGAAATCAGAAGACTTCACTCTGCTGATCAGATCACTTTAATTTAGAGTACAATGACTAACTTTGATCATGTAATTCATTCTAGATTTATTCCTGAATGTAATTAAAGAAATTGGCCTATATAAGGAATGAAGTTCACTTATAGAAAACGGCCTTAATGATCAATTCTTGCCACAAAATTAGTCACAACGGCTATTTTTGGTAATGATGTCATTAGTACTTGATTACCATATTGCCAACAAATCAACAATTGCCACATGGCAAATTCAGCCGGCAAAATTAAAGGAAACGGGGCGAAATCAAAGAAGGAAATCTTGGGTTCTACTCCACATTAAAACCAAATCTGACCGTTGGATCGATCACACCTCAAGAATTGCTGGAGTATATATACAACCCTTAAACCATTCCTCAAACCCTTTCGCTCACAAATCTCAAATTGCTCTCAATCTCTCTCGTCTTGAAAATTTTCTTAAGCATTCCAAACCTAACACTCAAACTCTACTATGGCAATCATTGAAATTTACGAAGAGAAGACCAAGAGCACTGGCACCCTAGATGCAACCAAGTGGTCTAGGGAAGGGAAGATTTTCACAGAGAATGCTCTGTTTTTCAAGGGCAAACATACAACAGCAAACAAGGAGATCCTTCTTCGCTGCATCAACCTCAACCTCCGTGATTTTCTGGAAGCAGCACCAACAAACGTCTATGAGCAAGATGTGCTGTCCTTCTACTCGAACGCAGTGATGAAAGGAGATCACGTTGAAAGTGTCATGGGTGGACACAGAGTTAAGATCTCAAGGGAGATCCTTCACGAATTGTTTGGCTTATCAAGGGGGGAAATAAACATCTTTACCTACATTATGGGAAGAGAAAAGGAGTATATGGAGATGTTTACTGATGGAAGAATCAAGGCTATTGATGCCTCTGGACTCAAGAAATCCCAACTTGAACCTAAGTTTCAAACCCTGATGGATATTGCAGGCAAGATGTTGCTTGGTAACACTTTTAGCCATGATGATGTTACCACTTTGAAGGTTAGAGTTATGGCTGCAATCTGGGATCAGATTGATGGAGATTGGCAAGGGCTATTTTTGGATAGGATTGCCCTTGAGGCCAAGAAGGTCACATTGGACCTCCAATCAAGAGAATGGAAGGTAACATCAACTGTCAGCTTTGTCAACAAGCTGAGTATTATCCTTCCAGAAGTGCTCCCAAGGAAATACAAGATGGGACCTCATAAGACCTTTCACACATCCAAGTATTATTTGAGGAAGGAAGCTCTTATTGAGGCAGCAAGGTTGAAAGAAGAGAAGAGGAAGTTGTTGGCTGAAGCATCTTCCAAAGATGTTCTGGAGAAGGCAGAAGAGTCTGTTCATGACTCTGCTGAAGAAGAAGAGGAGTCATCCAAAGAAGAGGCTCAAAAGAAGGCTGCTGAGGATGATGATGATGACAATCAGACCTTAGCACAAAGAAGAATTCTAATCAGATCAGGGCTCATCTCCCCATCTGATTCAGATGCCACTCCCAATGCCTCTCCTTTGAAGAAGGCAGGTACTTCTAACCCCTCTCTCACTATCACACCTTCCAAACTGTCAAAGGGTCAGAAGAGAAAGAAGAACAATTCCTCTTTCACCAAGAAAACCAAGAAATCCAGGCTCCCTACTCCCATGAGCATAGCCCCTATTACATTCTTCAACCCTTCTGATGACTCTAACCCATCTGAACCTTCAAACACTGATACCCAAATCCCTGTTGATACTCACACAGCAGAGGAACAAGCCCAGCCTCAATCAACCCTTGAACCACAATCGCCTACCCCTGCTGATGTTCAAACAGCAGACGATCAAACTCAGATCACATCCTCATCCCCTGCTGACATTCAACCAGCAGATGTCCAAGATCATCAAGCCCAACCATCTACTGATCTTCAAGTAGAAAAAGAGCCAGATCAGCAGACTCAAAACCCTGTTGATGAACATACCTCTGAAGATCAATCCCAACCCCCTACTCAACATGAAGATATCACTTCCCAAATCCCTGCTGATACTCACACAGCAGAGGAAAATATTCCATCCACTCAGTCCCCTATACTCACTGCCCCATCTGCTCCAGAAGACTTGGCACCAGCAGACCTGGATGAAGTTGGCCCCTCTCAACCTCACTACAGCATGGTGCACTATCCTATGTGCACAAAGGAGAAGATAATGAGGATGAAGATAGCCAATCTGCTCAAGTCTACTACTCCTGGTGTTGATGAGGAATCAATCCAATTTGAACAAGTACTTAGGATATGTACTTGGATTGAGCTCAGAAGAGATGATGTGGATGACCTTCTTGAGGTCATGGAAGGAATGGGAGGAAAGGAAAATTTCCTCGATTGGGAAATGGAGCAAAAGGAAGTTGCTCAGGTTCAAACTTTTGCTCAGCTGCTATCAGTAGAGGCCCTGACCGCAGTCTGCAACAGGATTCTAGGAATCCACACTGATGATATCTCTGTCCCAGAAGGCTCAACAGATCAGCAGACAGCTGAAAAAGCAAAGGTGGATGACTCAGCTGCACCAGCCTTGGGGGAAGACGCAGTTGCAACAGCACCTGCAGAAGACTCGGCTGAACCAGCTGACAAAGTAGAGATTGAAAGAGAAGTAGTCAGAGTACCAGCTCACTTCATGCCTTCAGATAACCTGACTCACTTCATTGACAAAGGAGAAAAGATTATGACCCATCTGGTTAAGGCCACTACCTCATTCCTCAATGAAGAGTATCTTTCAGCTGAAGAGAGAGGCAAAGCTCTGATAGTTCATCCAAAGCCTTAAGGTACTGCCTCACCTTCTACTTCATCTGTTGACTATACAGCAGACATTTGCTCACAGGTCAAAGCTGCAATAGACTTTCACTTTGAGAAAGGTTTAGGCCTACAGCTTGGAAGATATGTTGAAAAAGCTGTTAGGGAACAGAAGACCATTCTTCATGACCAGATTATTGACATTGAATACAAATTTGGAGAGTCACTTCACCATCAGATAGGTGAATACTTAAGCACCATCCAGAAGAGGGCAGGTGATGTCTCCAAAATGTTTGCTGATGAGATTTCCCAATTGGAGACAGCCTACGAGTCTAAAATTAAAGATCCTGAAGCAAGAGCCACTGAAGGTCAAGCTCTTTTTAAGGCAGCTGCAGAGGAGAATGAAAAACTGCAAACTCAGCTGAAGGAGACAGCAGCCAAGTTGGAAGCACTTACAACTAGATTTGAAGCTGCCTCCTCCTCCAATTCACATGCCGAAGTTCTAGAGCACAGCATATCTCATCTGACCCAAGTTGGCAAAGTCAATGCCATGGCCCTGAAGCAAACTCTGAAAGTAGAAATTATGAATGCCATTAAGCCTTTTGCAGCTGCACTTGCTGAAGCCAAAAAGGGGGAAGATGTGTTGATAAAGGCTCTAGAGAAGTCTACTGCTCAGCAAGCTGAACTGGTAGTAGCACAAGATGACTTGACTGAAACCTTGGGTGGTTTAAAAAGCAAAATCAAGAGCAGGCAAGGCAAAGGCAAAGAAATTGCTCAAGAAGACACCCAAGCTCCTGCCAAGAGTCTACAGATCACTGCCCCTGTAGAACAAGTTCCTGAGAAGAGGATGACAAGGAAAAGGAAGGCAGATGAGCAAGCTCAGTCCAGCAAGAAATCAGCTCCAGCAGAGCCTACTGCAGAAGAGAAAGAGGCTTTAGAGCTGAAGAAAATAAAGTTGCTTGAAGCTCAAGAGCTTAAGCAAAAGAAGTTAAATGATGCGAAGGCAGTCAAAGCCAAATTTGAAAGGAAAATAGCCAAACTCAGGAAAGCACTCAAGGACAAGGCAAAAGAAGACAATGTCCTGGTGTTTGATAGCAATTATGTGGATTATTTAGCCCTTCAAGATGAGCTACCAAGATGGTATCCCCTGAAGAAGAAGTGGCAAATTCAACACCACATAGTAAGGAAATTTGGCCCTCTCCCTTCTTATGAAGAAGAATTTCTTCAATTTTCCCAGTTCATGAACATTGAAGATCCAGAGTTCTGGGAAGAAATTGTCAAGACAGCCAAAGAACTTGACAATTGCAGAATCCTAACACCTGAAGAACCCAAATGGGATGCACCCATTCTGGACTCAGGAAGAACAAACTTGATTGAAGTCAAAAGGATTCTGTATAAGATCTATGAAGAGGAGAATGTTACAGACTTGCAGCACATGGAAGATGTTCGAGTTCGTCTGAACCTTGCTTTCCGCATCTGAAGAAATCAGAAGACCTGATGAAGACTACCTTAGAAGTTTAAAGAAACTATTACTTGTAATCTGTAAAAGCTTCATATATATTCAAGTTCTAGTTCTTTTTGCTTACAAGACAAACTCTCATTGTCTTCATCAGATACTTCAGTTTTAAGAATGTTATAAACTTTTATCTTATTTCATTAAGAGCATTTATCAAGTATAGTTTTGGCTTCATCAAAAAGGGGGAAATTGTTGGGATATAAATTCACCCTAAGCCCCACTTGATGTTAGAATAGTTTTGATGGCCAAAACACTTAGAGTTTATAAATGTAATAGGATCAGCTAACTTGTATAAAACAGCTTAGACTAGTCTTGTGTGATCAACTGTATTGATATCAGCTGATCAGCACAGCCCTGGCTTACATGCCTATCCTCAAGATGAGAAGAGTAGAAGACTTGAAGACTAGAAGATCTTTGAAGACCAGTTAAGTAAGGTGCTTGTATACCTACTTATCTGATGGAGTCCAAGAGTGAAGATGGCCTACAGCAGCACAAAGTATTGCCAGATCAGAAGAGTATTACTCGACTGATATCAGAAGACAAAAGACCTAAGGCCAGAAGAGTAGTCAGAAGACTAGTAGTACAGATCAGAAGACTATGTACTCTTCCAGGACTCGGCTGATTCCAAAGTCATCTTGCAATTCAAACAAAGACCTACCTTATTTAGAAGATTGACATGATCCCAGGATTGAAGCAATCAAGCGGCTGGAATCAAGGAATCAAGCCATTATGGAAAGATTGCCCCAACGCCTAGTTGTAAGCAATCACCACTATAAATACAAGAGGATGAGAAATCACAAATCACGAAGTCACAACGAGAGAATTCAACAAGCTAAGCAAGCAATCAAGCAAAAAGCCATACTGTTTTAAGAGTTCTCCAAGAGCCAGAATCCATTAGAACATCCTTAGCTCTTAAGTGATTTCTATCCAACCCATAAGAACCTGAAACCTGTTTATATTGTATATCCATTGTTTTAGGCATAGTGGTTAAGCAATTTATAAGCTTGAACCATTAGTTGGATACTTTTCAAAAACCCCAAACCTTCACCGAAAGGTTAAAGTTTTTGAACCCCTCAAAGTGCAAGTGCTTACAATCACTTGTGGAGACCGTAGCTGTTAGGACGGCTCAGATCTCAAAGTCCTATCCTTGGGACTATAAAGGACAAGCCCCTTGTAATTTTTGGTAAATTAAATGGATTAAACATCACATTAGGACGTGAGAGTGGACGTAGGAACGTATATCCGAACCACTATAAATCTGGTGTCATTTACCTTTCTGCACTTTACATTACTGTCTTTCCATATATTTTTATATAGTGCGTACTGTGTTTTCAACATTCTTCAACTCAGGCCATAACTTTCAAACCAGCATCAGCTGAGTACTTTCATTAAGCAAAACAGGTTAACACTTTCATAAGAACTAAAAGAACAAGTCTAAACAAGGCCTACCATAATTCCGCATATAACCTCTTCAGTCAGATCACTATAGTCATCTGGACCAGCAGACTTGTAGTCCAGTTGACATAGCAATCAGAAGAGGTTCCCAACTCTCTTGAAAAAGTTTTAAAGTCTATTCACCCCTCCCCTCTAGACTTTAATCCCATTCACTACTCGTTCAGGGACCAACACTAGACAACCTATCTAATCATGAAGTGTCAGCTTGGCCAAAATCCGAATGGAATATGCTCATTGCCCAAGGTGCGATGTTGGCCAGATCACAAGACAATTCGAGAAGTATTTTCTTCCAGAAACGTGTGCCTACGTTGCAAAGCTGATTCAGTTAGTGTTGAAAGAATCAGATGAGGCAGAAAGAAAAGCTAAGGAAGCAAGGTTAGATATCGTTCCCTACCCTCCTCTTCATTTAAAAACAATAGCAGGAAGTGTTGAGCCAGTAGAGGAATATGAGGTTTTTCCTACTCAGACCGGACTAGTTGAGGTGCATGTTGCTGATGAAGAAAAGATTGTGCCTGGTAATGTAGTTCAGACTACAATCATTCAGAAAGTGTCTATTGATGATCTGAAGGATGATCTTCGAAAAGTGATCAAATCTACTATTGATGAGTTCTTGAAATCAGATGTGAGACGTGTGCTGATGGAACAAAACAGTTCACTCGTAACTGATTCAAAAGTGATGATCATGAATGAAGTAAATCAGTTAGATGCTGATTTCAGACAAGAGATGTTTAACCAATTGGAGAAATTTCTGCAAGATCAAGTCCACTACTCAGAGAAGAGTTCAGTAGATTTTGCAAAGGTGTTGGCTACTCAATCGAAGAAATTGAAGGAGTCTATAGGACTAAGATTGAGATTGCAGACGAGCAGAGAAGAGAAGCATATGCTCAATTGCAAGAGGCTGGAACACACTTTAATGAAATGAGAGAGCATAACAGACTGTTGAATTTGCTTGCTACTCATTTTAAGAATGAATTCAACTTATTTTCTAAGAAATTAGAGTATACTACTGACAGGCTTGAGAAGCTTAGTAAGGATGATAATCATCAAAAGCAAATCGAGAAGGATACTGTTCTGATGAAGCAGGCAGTACAAGAAGAGATGACTATGTTCACTTCTTTATTCACCTTGAAGGCTGCTGATGAAGCCAAAAAGGGGGAAGATGAGCAAGAAAAGCAAAATGAAAAGGAGCAGACTCAAGTGCAAACAAGACCAGAAAGAGTCCAGGCTAGAAGAGGCAGACTAGTAAAGGCTCATGAAAAGAAACAGTCAACTGAAGAGATAAAAAGAATTGCTAAAGGCAAAGGAAAAGCGTCTGAAGTTGAAGAAGTTCCAATAAGACAAGGCAAAAGAAAACTCGAAATCAATGAACCTACTGGTGCTCGAAAAGAAACATTAGGTCAAATACTTGCTGATATGGATGTTGAAGCTATTCAGAAAAAGCAGAAGCTTGAAGATGATAAGTATGCTAACAAGAAAATCTTAGGAAAACACATCAAGAAGTTGCAAGATAGCAAGGCAAGTGTTGATATTTTTGAAGATGCACTCATAGACAAATTCATTGATGTAGAGCATAGTGAAGTTTGGAAAATTGTTAAGAAGAAATGGGAGATAACTCATTGGATTATCAGAAGATATGGAGAGCTACCTTCGAAAGATGAAATGTTCATACATTTTGATAAATTTATGGAAACTGAAGATTTTGATCTTTGGAAGCTGATCATGAAGATAGTTGCTTCTGCTGGTTATAACATTTTATCTCCAGAATTTCCTAAGTGGGAAACGCCTATGTTGGCTTCTGGAACAAGAATCTATTTTAATGTGATCAAGAAGACTGAAGAGAAGATCCTTGAAGATGAAAAGATTGATAATGAAGACCATATTTATGAAATTCATAGAAGAATCCTAGATGCATTCCAAATACCTGATGAAGAAGCAAAGACTGGCCGTGGTGGAAGCATGGGATGAAAAGTAAGAAGTCTACTTTATTTTCATTTTGATATTTTGCCAAATATTTGTAATTTATCTGATATATTCTGGTGAATGAAAAAGATGAACTATTTTGATTTTGATATAAGATAACTACTTAACTGGTCTATTTACTTAAATAATTCAAGTAGTTTTAGCTTCATAAAAAAGGGGTAAATTGTTGGGATATGAATCCTAATATAAGTTCTATTTGATGAAAAGATTAGTTTTGATAAGCCAAAAAGAAGACTTGAATATATTCTAAGTGTTGACTGATCTGTTAATGAAGTCGTCTTGTATGAGACAAGATCAAATGAGATGAAGTAAAAACTGAAATAAAACCAAGTATGAAAAAGACATATTACTTTGAATTAAAACTAAGTGTTGACTGATCTGTTAATGAAGTCGTCTTGTATAGGTTTTCAAGATAAACTTTGAATTATTGTATAGAAGCTTATGTTTATATTTTGTTATAATGTAATAGTTTATAGGATGACTAGGCTGATTTATAAAGTTTAAAGTAATGTAATAGACTAGATAGCTTAGATAGGACAAGCAAAGTTCTACTAAAGAAGACAAGAAGACTTGATGACCAGACAAGACAAGATGAAGAAATCTGAAATATTCTAAGTATGGAATATGAAAGAAGACAAGACAAGTCGAGGTCAAAGCTGAACAGAATTGAAGATTCATATCTAAGAAGAAGATAGAAGATATGAAGTTGGTTATAAACTGTCGTATTAGAAGATACATATCAAAAGCGGTTTTCAGAGTTAGTTAAAGAGAAGTTATCAAGAAAGTTTGTTCGATAACTAACTTATCTTGATCAAGTAAAGTCTATAAATAGTTGAAGACATTCAACATTTGAAGACTACTAAAACTGCTATTACTGAAGAACATATTGAAGAATTCAAAGCAAGAAACTCACAGAGTTCAAAGTTCATATTTGAAGAAGCCCATAATAGAAGAGACTACTCAAGAAGGCTTATTGAAGAAAACAGAGAAGTTTTTCTTTATTGTTTGTATTTTGTACAAGCTTGCTAGTTGCTTGATAAATCACTAGTTGTTAGATCGAAGATATAACTGGTGATATAATCGAAAAGATCGAAGTCTTATTTTTTGGGACTTAAAGCCACAAAATCAGTTTAATAAAACATCACAACTTGGTTTGTGAGAGTGGATGTAGACAGTTGTCGAACCACTATAAATCTTGTGTTCATTTACTTACAGTTTATATTTGTTAATTGTTCTTATTTGTTAATTCGTATAATCAACAAGATTGTAAAATTGAAGTTGAATAGACAAGTAAATTGATATTTGCAGAATAGACAAGTAAAGTTTTGAATTGCATAGTTGAGTATAAATTGTTAAGGGCTCATAATCTGATATTTCGCATTGTTAATCTCTGATATTTTAGAAAAAGTTTAAAAGTCTATTCACCCCCCCTAGACTTTAGACTAGTTCTAATCTTAACACTCAACTACTTGGGACCAACGTCGTCCAATCACGAACACGATCAACGTATAGGGAGATTAGTCAACAATTAAGGGATTCAAGTGTACTTCATCACGCCACCTCGTCAAAGTCGCTCCGTCCACCCCATAGGTCGGTCCTCAGGTTGGCCAATTTGGTCGGCTAGGTCAGCGAGCAGATGCACATGGGAGCCATCTAGGCCGAACAACCACCTCGACTGGATGTTATTGAGAGTTATTGAGAAATATAGATCACTCAAGGGGTTTATATATATATATATTTCGTTATTTTTAATATTTCTTAGTGCTTAAAATTTTACATTTGTTTTATTTATATATTTATAATATATATTTTGTTTTATGTGTAGGTTGGTTATAACCAAGTTGAGTGATAAATTAAATTCGTGAAGCTAAGGTTCTATCTAGAAGTAATGCTAGACAATTGACATTAATACTGAGACTTACATTTTCTCCAACTATCTCTAGATTGTCTTTCTAGTTTCACGGTAGACAGTTTTCATTGATTGTGTCATATGATATGTCTATTAATAAAAGTTAGGGACAATCTTTTTCCTATGTAGGTGTTTTTTTTTTTTTTTTTTTTGCAAAAATGTATATTTAGTCATGGTTAATTATATGCAGTTGTGTCTAGAATAAGTCATGGCTTGAAAATCTTATTATGTCATGACAAGAATTATAATTGTAATATTACTATTACAAAAAAACGTAGTGTTTCATGAAATTTTTAGAAATGTATGATTCTATAATTAATATTTAAGTTTTAATTTTTTAGGATCTTATTTCTGTTAAACTATTGTTTATTTTGATTATTACTTTATTTAATTGAATGTAATTTATCTTTTATTAAATTACTAGACATTGTTTAACATTTTATAATGATTATCATAAACACACTTGCCTTTCAGTATATATTAGACACTGATTTTATATATTTATACGTTAATTTATTGTGAATATATGTATTATACTATAAGATATCGATTTTACTGAATTTCAAGTAAAACTAATTTAATCTAAAAATATATTGGCAAAATTTAAGAATTTTATTTTAAAAAAAAATTGATGTAGTATAATTATGATAATAAATAATAATATGTAAGTTTTTTTTTATTTAAATGATTTTAGAGTGCTACATTTTACTCAAACTAGCCTTCTTTCTATGGAAAACCTAACATGATTTAAAATTGAAAAAGTCTCATTGTCATCTACTGATCAATTAGCACTTTAGCTTTAGCTGCACTATTCTCTAATGTGACTTGTTTCTTTATTTTTTTTATTTTGTTTTTTTTATATTTTTCATGATAAATGTGATATAATTTGATGATATTTTGTGGCCTCAAACATAGGTAACTTATAATTGATTTAAAAGTTGGTCGAGCTGTCTTAATTGGTCCTGCCTTCCATGTTCCATTTAAAAAATGTGCCAACACACAAAATTGTAATAGTTTTGTGGGTATTTGCAATGCATGTGTCGCTTTTTTATTTTTATTTTGAGATATTATATTTTAAATTTGTATATCTTATTCCCGTAATTGAATAGCATCATTATAGGTCTACTAATCGTCATTACTAGGGTGAAATATGAGTTTTTTTGTACTACACGTTTCAAGCAATTCAACGACTCTAGTAAAAGACTAACCCAATTTTAAATACTCAGATTTCCTACATTTTATTTCACTAATTTTAGGGGTGGTTGCAATCATCTTTAATTGTACTAGAGTAAGACTTCGGTGTATGGTGTAGTTTTGACACGATTTCGATTTAAAAAATTCAACCAAACCTTTTTTTTTATATTTCTTGTGAATCATAGGAAAAATTGTCGAAAAATATTAATTCTTGTAAAGAAAAATATCAGATCATATTATTTTTAATAGAAGTATCAATTCATATAATGAAAACTATTAGTTGTATATTTGAAAATTTCTAATACTGTTTAGGCTACAAACCTTTAGTTTTTTTTAACTAATACTTCGCTATATATTTTCAATTTTTTTGTGAACGACTCATATTTTGATCATAATTGAGTTAGAATTGCTCTATAAGTTTTTGCCTTAAAAAAGTTATTTTACCCCTTAAAATCGATTGACTCTACGATAGAAAAAGGAAAATGGGACGTCGAAAAATCACTACACACTAACATCCAAAAACTGCAAATGAGAACAACCACCTAAGACTTGATGCAAATAATTATCCTTTCCCATTACAATATCATTACATCCTTGCATCAAATACACATCAACCATTTGTCATATGCAATACCTATATACCACTCCATATTGGAAATTTTTTAAATTTTGCAGCTAGAAGTGTATGATCCTTGTGTGGCTCCAAGACCTACGATCGCGCTCAAAGGGCACGAAGCCTCACAAACATTGAGTTAGCCTTTTGGACATACTTATATATCATCACGAATGTCGTGATTTCTTTGTTCAATTTAGTTCAGGATCGGTTTGATAATACACGACATCCCCGGTATCACTTACATAATGATCCTTCTTCATGCTTTTTAAGAGAACTCCCAACAAGTGGAGTGGAAGAGGCCCTGATTTCTTAGGCTCCTTGTAATATTTTCCTAGTACTGGTTTAGCTGCTTCAGTCTGCATAAAGAGAATTTGAAATTATGAGGATATGATATATAACTAAATAGAAAACTAGGTTTCTAATATCTTACAGCTTCAATGAGATGATAGTGAGGGATTTGAGGGAAGAGGTGATGGATCACATGTGTTCCTATATCATGGTGGATGTTGTTTATCCATCCGTAATCACGGTCGAGCGTCGTAAGCCCGCCTCTCAGATAACTCCATTCCTGCATTTGGTAAAGAGTTCATAAAAATGGATTAGATGGTTCTTTTTCCAAAAGCATAATCACTTGCAAACATTCCCTTAGTCCTGTTTCTCTCCCTCTCTCGGTTTTTAGGTCCTCGATTAGTACTATACGACATTCAAATTTGATGTTTACCTTGCCGCGGTACCAAGGAAGCTTATCCTCGTGCCCATGGTGATGTAAGTAGGTAACCAAATCAAGCCACATTACAAAGCCCTGCAGCCAATTCCAGTTACATAATTATGATAGAACCTTGGATAAGATGCATTTTAAACTCGTCAAAACAACGAAAAATCGTGTTATGATCAACGCGAGTAGATGCAACTAACCACGTAAGGTATGCCATAGAGTTTGAGGACTTGAACAGGGCCCATAACAAAAGATAATCCTACAAGAATTGCAACCATTGCAAACCAACAAACGGTTGAGGTAATCACGTCTTTCCTCTCATTCGGGACGAACAAATCACTGTCTGGATGGAAATGAGAGCCTTTTTTCCCAGGACTTCTACCCCACTATAATGAAACCAATCAAATAGAAGCAAGAACATTAATCATAACTCATAAGAGCCAATTATCACAATATTTAAGTCATAAATTTTGAAGAAAGTAGCTTACAAGGTAGAAGGGATATGCCAACATGGGAAAAGGTAATGTAAATCTCAACTTCCTGGTTGCAAGATCCAATGTCTTGTAAAGCTTCTCAGGTATCTAGAATTTAAAGTAATTTAGCACTCCTAATTAATAAAAAAACTCTGCATTTCAACAAGATTAAAATGAAACATACAGGGTGCCAAGATTCATCATTCTCAACATGTCCATGGTTCTGATGGTGAGTCCTGTGACTAATTCTCCTGAATCATTCATCAACAAACAAATTTTTCATTTCAAAATCTCTTCTTTATAGAGAAATATTATTCAATTACTTACCATCCATGATAGGGAACAAGAATAGAAGAGTGAAGCAAGTGACCAGCAACACTGTTCAATTTAGGATCATTTGAAAAGCTCCCATGGCCACTGCACAAATCAAGAACCATCAAAACCTAATTTAGAGAGAGAAGCAGAGTAATAGAGAGAGAGAGGGAGGGTACCAATCATGGCCAAGAACAAAGAGGGCCCAAAACATGGTTCCTTGAGCAAGCCAATACAAGGGCCATACAGCCCAGTTGTTGAAATAGGCTGCAACAGCTGCTAACCCAAAAACCACAGCCACATCTCTCACTACATAGCTCATAGACCTCCATGGATTCTTCACCCAACAATGTTTCGGAATTGCTGCCCTTATATCAGATAGCTTGAATGGGGGTGGTGCACCGGGGTCAAATCCGTCATTTTCTTCTTCTTCTTCCACTTGCTGAAATCTCAATGGCGCACTCACTTTTAAGGCCCAGTTTCTGTCTCTGCAAACCCCTCTTGAAAAACAGAGCGAAGAATCAATAGGGCTAACATTTCTTGAAATTCTCAAGTTTGAAGGGGTGGAAATGAGGGAATTTAGGCCAGTTGTTGGTTTGGGGTAGATTCTTGGAAGGGGTCTTAGCCCACATTCTGATAACACAAAACTGGCCATTGCAGAGAGAGAAAAACTAATCAAAATGTAACCTTTTTTGTAGGTGAGAGAAAGATTTGTGTGGATTGGGCTATGTATATGCAAGAATGGTTTTAGATAACGGAATGGATTCTCTCCTCAAGTTTTCAATCCTTGTTTTTTATTGAAATTTCTTTAGGTTTAAATCTGAGCAGAGAATTGAAGAATATGACTCATTTATATACACGTACATTTCCCTCTATCGCACAGATGTGTATGCACAATGCACTTACACTAAAAAGTGAATTTTATGTTATTTTGTGGTCTACCGTCCACTGATGTTGAAAAGGTAAAGCTTGATGTATGCTAAAACTAGAGTTTAGAGAATTAATTACTATTTTAATCTGTAAATTTTGGAGTCAAAACAGAGGGATGGGGCCTCCAAGGTTGTGGGTTTTTTTCCATTACCGAGTGACGCCTTTAATTATAATTATTGGTACTCCCTCCCTCCGTGATTATTTGCACATTTTTTTTAACGGAAGGTTCAATATTATTTTGCACACTCTAAAAAATGAAATAATTCACATATTTTTTATCAATAATACCTCTCCTTTATTTTATTTAGGCAACTTAATCCAATTTATAATTTTAGTCAAATTTTCACTCACTCTAGTTAATGGATTATCAATAATACCCTCTTTTATTTTACTTTACGCATCACTATATTCTATTTTCTTAAATTCCTAATATATTCTATTTTCTTAAATTCCTAATAGTCAAACCATGCAAAAAAAAATATTGGAACAGAGGGAGTAAAATAATTGTCCCGCTCCATGGGTCGAACTAAGATGTAGAGATGAGAATTTGGAACACGAAAATTGTAAGATTAGTGTTTAGATTCATTGCATCGGCATGACAACAACACAACATCTTCGTGTCTTGTAGTATTATTGTCTTTTCACTCTCATCTTTTAGAACTACGTTAGAGCCAATTTTCCCGAATATGATTATGAAAGGCAGTGCTTTCCCAAGTTTAATTAATGCAATGAATATGATGAATAATTTGTAAGTATATATATTTAAAAAAAAAAAAAAAACCCTTTAGATTACTGCAAATAATTTGATTAGTATATGAAACAAGATTTGTAAGTTTTTTTTTTTTTTTTTTATCAAACTTACCACCTGTCACAACATTCACAAATAAGTTAAGTTAGTTCAGTTGCTAATTTACTTTCTAACTTGATTTGAATATTCTATATATAATTAATTGATTGATTTTAATTGTGTCATGATAACTCTTTAATCTATATTATTAATTTATGATTATTAATAGGTTTATTTTATTTTTTGTGGTTTAGATATCTGTGTTACTCAAAAGGTTATTTCAATTTACATGTTACAGTTTTTTTCAGTGCTAGGCTGTAAACGTCTATTTTATAAGTAGAGATTTGTTTATGGTTACAAACAATGACGTAACCAGAAATTTTCGGTAGAAGGGCCCGATTAACATTATTATAAAAAAATATATATGTACTCATTATTTTTATCAAAATTTCACATTATAAAATTGTCAATACGTCAAATTTCATTAAATTAAATTGATCGGATAAGTTGACTTTTGCTATGTTTTGGTACAAGTTAATACTCCCTCCGTCACGTGATAACTTGCACATTTTAACCGATTCACTTTAAAAAACAATTGAATTTAGTGGTGTAGAGTCAAATAAGAAATAGTATTTTGAGTGATTTGATAAGGTGTAATGAGGATTTAGTAGGATGTAAAATAGATTTAGTGAAATTTAGGATAAAATGTAGACCCAAAATGAGTGACGATTTTAAAATAAAATGATGTTCGGATATATATTAATTTTGTGGATTATTTTTATATAAGAAGTGTGCAAATAATTATAAAATAGAGTATTAATTTTAATATGTATGAAATTACCAAAATACCCCTAACAAATTTACAAAATTAGTGCGGGCCCCCTTGTCATTACCTAGGTCCATCACTAGTTACAAAAAGATTTAGCACGAGGAACCGACCATATTGTCTTGAAAATCAAATTATCTCATAAATTTATTCAAAATTGAAAACTTATAGTGTTAAGTAATTAAACGATATCATACATTAGATTTGATAATTTGGGCTTTTTTTTTAATAAAAATTCTTGGCTCACTTTTGAAATTTGCCAATTATTTTTCTTAATGCAGTTCAATCATATTTTGATAATTTATTTTGACTTTGATGTTTGACACCGATTTGAATTTTAACCTCACTTCTTCCTTGAATCATTTTGTTATTTATTCCTAATATATTTCTTTAATTAAAATTTAATTATTTGATAAATTATGAAAAAAAATCATTTTGTATCCATTTGATCTTTATTTATTTAATGCCTTTTCTTTATTCATTATTTTATATAAAATTCAAGTTTATTCGTTATTTTTATTTTTCAACCACTTTTTATACATTTTTCTTCCTTTTTTTTTTTCGTGTATATTGAAGTTTAATAAAAATTTTACACTTGTGTAAGATATTTTACACATTAATATATCTATCAAAAATAAGTTTTTAAATTTTTTGAATTGCAAGCATAAATCCAGGTCACCCAAAAATTTCGAAGATTGCAAGCATGAGGTTATTATATAATTTTGTTTGGGTAATTCTCAAATGCATCTTGTGCACCAAAACAGGTTTGGTGTACATGATTTTGTCCTTATCCTTCCCCTCTCACTTATTATTCATTTTTTCTCTACTTATGATTATAATTCCAATTTTTTCTCCACTTATTAATTAATTAATTCATAATCTATTACTTAATTAATTAATTTACAATTCTCATTTTTATCGATCAATATTTACAATTATTAATTAATTTACCATTCTCGTTTTTATAGATCAATCCATCACTCCATTAATTAATTAATTAATTTACAATTATTAATTAATCTATAATTTTTCATTTTTATTTTGCTTATGCTATCATCGTTAATTTAATTAATTAAATTTGGTATATTTAATTATAAATTATACGTTAAAATTATTATTAAAATTAAAAAATATATTATTCTTATTATTGAAAAGTAGTAGATTTTGTTACTGAAAAATGTAATTATTATTATTGAAAAGTGGTAGATATTTTAACTGAAAAATGTAATTTTTATTATTGAAAGTGGTGGATATTTTAACTGAAAATTGTAATTCTTATTCTTGAAAAGTGATAGATATTTTAACTGAAAAGTGTACTGAAAAGTGTAATTTTCATTATTGAAAAGTGGTAGATATCGTTACTAAAAAGTGTAATTCTTATTATTGAAAAGTGGTACCGAAAGTGTAATTCTTATTATAGAAAAGTGGTAATTTTGTTATGAAAAGTGTAATCTTTAATAGTGAAAAGTGTAAATTTTTATTATTGAAAAGTATATATTTCTTTAATTAAAATTTAATTATTTGATAAATTATGAAAATAATCATTTTGTATCCATTTGATCTTTATTTATTTAATGCCTTTTCTTTATTCATTATTTTATATAAAATTCAAGTTTATTCGTTATTTTTATTTTTCAACCATTTTTTATACTTTTTTCTTCCTCTTTTTTTTTCGTGTATATTGAAGTTTAATAAAAAGAGAAACACTTGTGTAAGATATTTTACACATTAATATATCTATCCAAAACAAGTTTTAAAATTTTTTGAATTGCAAGCATAAATTCAGGTCACCCAAAAATTTTAAAGATTGCAAGCATGAGGTTATTATATATTTAACTTAGTTTAATTTTTTCGCCCCTACTACATAGAGAGAGTTAATCTGTGCCTTAGTGTGCACGTGCACACTATGCACAGAAAACCAACTCTTTTTAATTTTGTAGTAGCATATGTTCCACGATATATTACTACAAGATCAACATATGTACGTTACTACAACAACAATTTATATTATTATAAAAACAATAACCCATAAATCTTATTAAAAAAAAAGTACCTAAAAAATTTACGGATTACAAGTAGATGTTCCAAAATATTTTGTCCTTGTAATAACGAATTGTTTTAGCCCTGCGAATTCACCCAGACAAATTCTTGTATTAAATTTAATTTTAAGTGATTTGAATATATTTTTAATTGTTCAATTGAATTTTTGACTTATCACAGTAAAATCAAATAAAAATTGTGATAAAATTGTATCAATTGCACTACACAATTTTATGCATACAAGTGTGACTCTTCACCCAAAAAAAATTATTTTGTGCTATTGTCTTTACAGTAAAACAAAATGCCCTAATAGTAACATATTTTAATTTTATACTCCCTTCATGTACTATTTAATGATCCATTTTGTTATTTTAGGTGTCCCTTACTTAATGACTTGTACTTAAAATAGTAAAAAAACATTTTAACTATTCACTCAAAACATCTCAATATTACATCAAATGTCATCATTTTATCTACACTAAAAATCATCTTTATTATTTATAAAATTGAAAAATATTTAATGTAAGGATTGGAGGGAGTAGTATTTAAGCATATCCTTTAACAAATTGCCGCAAAAGATGCCAAGTATATGGTGCAGGCAAATAGCGGCTGCAGAGGATCCACACTAATCCGTCAAAGTTACTTATTTAATTGGTCGGCAAAAATTAATTAAATCATAAATAGGAACTTAATTAAGTTAAATTATAAGTGTAGAGTTATTTTAAACGTGGAGCTTATTTAAAGTGTGTTTATATGGAAGAAGAAAGGGGGGACACCGGCCACGTTGTGAACATATATTTTAGACACACTTCTTCTATCTACGTGTATTCCATTTGGAAAAAGAAAAGGAAATATATATATAATTCTCCCTCCGTCTAACTTCATACGATCACACCTTCTTTATTTGTTGTCCAATTTCATTATTATTCATTTTTTAAAATTATATTATTTCCACTATTTTATCTTTATTCTTCAAATATCACTTATTTATTCAAATATACATTCACTTTATTAGTACATAATTACTTTATTTAGAGTTTTATTTATATTTAGAGCTAAAATCCAACCACTACTACAATTAAAATAAAAAAAAATCAGCATTTTTTTTTAAAGGTTTACAAGATCATCAATACATGAAAGACAAAACAATTCTAAGCTCTAGATCTTCAAAACCACATCGAATCAACTCGGCATCGTTGTCCCAACCAATCGCGAGGAAGAGGAAAACGAGTGAAACCTTTGTCCATCAAGAGAGCACATATCTTCATTTTTCAATACGAGACACCCCACACTAAGGTATCAACATATCAAAACAATAAAAATAAAAACATATAGCCAAAGGATCACCAAGCACCGAAATTCTCTAGGGACATTCAAATCTCAATCACCAACAGGTCCCAAAAGAGGAAAAAATGGGTCCCAAAAGAGGAAAAACAAGTCTCATAGAATGGAAGCAGGCCGCATATTGCGTAGAGGAGTCGAAAAAACCGACGATAATAGAAAATAAGAAACGAAAGACTAGGAACATAACACTACCAACACAGAAAAATAAACCTATCTAAAACCATAAAAATGAGAACAATCGATAAATTATCCAAACGATCACCATGGCTCCGTTAGGACTAATCTATCCGTTGAACCCTACCATCCACTAGAAGAAGGCTAGATAAACTTAGCTAAGCTATGGACTCAAGAGGAAAAAAACCAAAAGGAAGGCGACGGTGGCGGTGGCAGGCGACGGAGGCGGTGGTGGAAGACGACGGCGGCAGTACAGTGATTTCTAGGTAGATCTAGATAGATCTATACCCATTTCGGACGGAGATGGCGTAGAAAAGGTAGGCGGTAGTGGCGGTACACCCCGTTGATATGGCGACAGCGGAGAGCTCGCCGAAAGAGAAAACCTTTGTCACTCTGCATACCTTCAGTCCGGAGAAGAGGGGAGTGTGAGGGGTGGGTGAGGGTGGATGGGGGTTGTTTTGGGAGAGGTAGACGACAGATGAAATTGGGGGTAGGGTTTACTGGCAAATACCTTTTTCTATGGAACAAGCTAAAAGTTCAGCATTTCAATTAAGGCCAAATCAATACTTAAAAAACCTAATATGCCCTCAATCATTAAATCAAAATAGTAATTGAATTTTAATATCTTTAACCTCAAACATAAATACCAGAACTTTTAGTTGACTCCTAATTTTCAAAAATTGAAAACATTTCTATTGAATCAATTGCAATATTCCAACAAACTTTCTATTTCGAAATCTGTCCAATTCGAAATTGCATTCCCATAAAATTTCGATGAAATTGATTCTGTCAAACTCAAGTAGCACTACAATTTCTCACTCAATCATGCCAGTTATATACCTTCCCCAGAATTAGGGCATGAATTGGGTAAACGACACATGCAATTTTGCTGTGATCAGTTGATTGTTGGTTGATCAGCCATCAATTTTTGCATTTGTGTGGTTCTTCAACATATCGATTCAATAATCCATGGAGTACTCTGTGATTCTCAAGATTGATTTCGATGGCCAGAGTAAAATGATGTGAGTAAACGAAGGTTCATCATACAAGGATATTATTTCTGAAATTACTAGAACATGGTCCAATTTATCTCCAGGTAATTTCTCAACATTATACTCGATTGGTAGCACAAAGCAAGGACGGAGCCACGTTGGGCCCAGAGGGGCCCAGTGGCCCCCCACCATTTTTTTTTTATATATATATGATAATTTTTTAAAATAATTATATGTATTGTTTTAGTAATAATTATTTCTATTAAATGAAAATAAAACTATTATTTTCATTTTAAGAACTATATATTAAGTTTAGACGGAACAAAAAATAAATTCTTGCATACAAAGGTTGGAAGGAAGGAATTTTTTTTCTTTTTTTTCGTGTATTTTCTTATTAAATTTGTTTCATAATTCTTTAATTTTTTAAAAATAGAGTCAATGGATTGATAGTGCATTTCTAAATTTTTGCTAAAACTTACAAAAATGTCCTTAAAATTGAACAATATTATTGATGTTTTTAAAAAATTATTAGTTTAGTGATTTAAAAAAATTGTACATTTATATTTAACAGTATTATATTGTACTATGAAACATAGAATATTGTAACACATTAATGTAGCTTCATTTTGAGTCGAAACTATCAAAACTTCTTACAAAACCTAATTGTTCGATTTAATGAAATGAAATGTATTGACAATTTTATCATGAGAAATTTTAATGAGTATCAGTACATATTATTTTATCTTTAAAGTAATGCTAATCGGGCCCCCCAGTCGGGATTTTCTGGCTCCGTCACTGGCACAAAGAACTGTTGTTTTGATTCTGATTCAGATTTAATTGGGTTGATTGAATTCTGCAAAATATCATCTGAAAAACTAGTAAACATATCTATTGTTCTGCGTCATTTTCAGAAATCTATTGTTGATGATCATTGTCAATTCGTAAGTGTGCATGTTAGTTCTAGTATGGATATTATGAATGTCGAATCATCTTCTTTAGTAAACAATTCGAAATCTTCTACTAATAAAGATATTGTGGTCAATGATTCTCAAAACTCTGTCTCTAATTTTTTTTTGGGATTGGTAGTATACCACACTTTGATATCTGCCCAATTGAGAAAAGGAAGACATACTTGTTTGATCATTGGAGTGAAATAATGGGTGTTGGTGTGATGTTCGCTGGCGGTGCAACCGAGTTTAGGATTGAGCTCATAAAGTACTTTATTAAACTGAATTTTAAGTATACATTCAAAAAAAATTGCCCAAGATATGTTTATGTAGTCTACAGCCAGAAGGATTCTGCCAATTGTGGTTGGTTCATTAAAGCCAAACAAACCCCTATGGATTCTGGGTTTATAGTATCAAAAGCTAACCTAGTGCACACATGCATAGGAAACCTTTTTGTCGAAGATAAGAAGAGGTTTAGAACTAAGATTATAAAAGAACTTGTGTTGTAGAATGTTAAGGCTGATCCCAAATTAACTGGAAAGGCAGTAATTAAGGATATTAAGAAAGATTATGACATGGATCTTTCTTATTATAAAACATGGCGAGGTGTAGAAGCAACGATGTATGACAAATTTGGAAGCTACGATGAATCCTACAACCAACTAAGGTGGTACGGTGAAGGAGTAACACACCAATCCAGGTAGCATAGTTGATTTAGAGAAAAATATCATCACTCACCATTTTGAAAGGATATTTATCTCATTCTACGCATGTAAGGAGGAATTCAAACATTGTAGGCCTATGCTTTTTATTGATGGAACCTTTATGAAGGGAAGGTCCAAATGTGTTTTACTTGCAGCCACCTCGAAGGATGAAAATAATGGTATGATTCCTTTTTTGCAATATTCAATTTAGTTCTATAAATTCATTCATTTAATGTTTTTGTTCATACATCATAATGTTACCAAAATTGCTGCATATCGGTTTCACAAATCTTGATCAATTCTGCATATGAAAAAAATTGTTGCATATTTTCAGTAACATGTGTAAAAATCTGTTGCATCTATATATATATATAAAGAGGATAGTCTAGCAGCCCCTTTTTCCGCTCATTTTACATCTACTATTTTTAGAATTTTTTTTTTTTTACATTGCATTTAATTTTTAATAGTCACGCTCAAACAAGAACTCTTATTGCTATTTCCGAGGAGGCTTTTGGCTTTCTCTAGAAGCCAACTCTTCAAATTCTTTTTCTACTACTTTTATTTATTAATTTATTTTTACAAGAGAGAGTAGATTTATATTACTTGCTTAACCTACCTCTATAGTTAGTACTCGCTCACACTTTGTAGAGCTTCTTGGGAGATCGATCCTGCTGCTGGAGTACCTCCTTCCCCTTCATCATTTTCAGAACTCTTTCTTCCCGCAAATGTAGTCCTTGCATCCCATAGGTAAAAAAAGATATGCTCTGATTTTTTATTTTTTTTATTGAAGTGATTTAAATTCTACACACGTAAATCATCCACTGCTCTCTCCTGTCTCCAATCGCTCCATTGTCTCTTTAATTTTCAATAAATTTGACGGTAATGATTTGTTTATTTTCATATTTCAAAGATTTGGATTTTCGCACTCTCTTCTCTGATTTTTTTTCCAATGTATTTTCATTTTCATCTTCTGAGAATCGGTTCAATAATTTATCCGAATTTGGCTTCTTTTTCGACAGAGGTAAACAATTATCCTCTGATTTGTTTTAAGTTTTGAAATTTCTCCGAAAAATGAAAAGAGTTGAGTTTTAGTATTTTAGGATGAGGCTTTTTTTTTTCTTCGATTTGTGTCTTTGCGTTGTACATTCTGCAAATGTGAGGTTCAAATTCGTGCATATGTAATTCGTTAGGGGGTCGATATTAACAACTGGGTTTCGTCAGTTCTGATTTTTTGTTACACGATTTTTTAATATGAGCAATTTCCAGAAATTGGGTTTTCCATTTTGCTGGATGGTGTATATGGTATTTAATTTCCTTGGTTTTCTGGTCTTGATCAGAAATTTTACAGATCCTGACTATGAGTGTCGGTCATTTCTTGGTGGTTTAAGGGCAACGTCATTGTCGTGAGCGACGTCAAATATTGGTGATGGTGGATGTTTTTATTTGTAAGTTATTGATTCTTGGTATTTTTATTTGACTTATTTTATGGATTCTCTTTTTTTAGGTTGTTGTACAAATATTGAAACAGATAACACAATTTTTTTCACTAATGTAATTATATTTGCTTTTAATGTATGTGTTATTATTTTTTTTTTCCGTTTACATTTTTTTCATCTTTAACTTCTTTGCTGGTGTGCTTGGACTGGATGAATTAGCGGTGAGTATCTCCATTGAGTGTCTTATTCGTTGTTTTTTAGTGTAAATGATATTTCTCTTCAACATTTATTTGCTTGATTTGAGAGAGTTCAAGGCTACACATTGTTGAGTCCCACCACTTGAAACCAGTATATTCAAAGGTGAAAATTGATATGCAAGAACCAAAAGATTTATGTTGTTTTCTTCTTAGTCTTGACTCTTGAGTCTCCCTTTGACATTGTATTGCAGGTTCCCTATTTAAGGTCTATCGTGGGGGCCACTTATTCAGAAATGGAGGAGTGAGAAGTCAAGAGGTTCGTGATGCTGCTTTACGGTATGCCATAAAGAATTTCTCTTGCAACTTAAGGCTATTTTAACAACAACTATAAACTGATTATTTAATCATTTTTTGCTTTGCAATAGCTTATTTGTGTGTTTTCTTATTCGTGTGTTTTCAAATTGAATTCTTCTACTTAAAAAAATTAATCTCCTAAAGTCGCTGATAAGAGTATGCTTCTACTTGATTCTACTTTTACTCTTAACATTTTACCTTTTCTCAAACACTCAATGGCTACCTCCTACAAATTTTTGCAAACACTAACCATTTGTCCTATTAAACATTTATTCTCAGAATCACTAACAGACACTCACAGCTTTTGATATACAATGGTTTTGGAAGCTGAAAGTAGAGTTTACAAATGCACATTACTTTTTTGAAATCATATTTTCTTCCAAACACACGCCTTTATAATGGTTGATTTTTGTGAATTTTGAATTTGGAATGCCTATCTCAGTGAGATTTAAGAAGAGAATCAACAAAACTAAAGATGAGAAGAAGGCCAAAAAATCAGAAACCATTTCGAAGCAGAAGATGAAGGGCAATGCACAAGGGTGTTGTTTCTGTTGGGATATGATTCCTGATACAAGTCCTAATTGATGATGAGTTGAGTTTTGATAAGCCAAAAGAAGACTTGAATAATTTATAAGTGTTGACTGATCTAGTTATGGAAGTCGTCTTGAGAAGATCAGTAGAGTACATAAGTATGAAAGAAAAGTTTAAGTATGATTGAAAGACAAGTACGTTTTATAAGTACTGTGTATATATGTTAGGATTTATACTGAGCTATTTAAACGATGTATAGAAGCTCATATTTCGTGTATGTATTCGCATATCGATGTATAGATCTTAAGTTGACTAAGCTGATTTGTAAAGCTTAATATAAAGAAATAGTCTTGTTAGGATTAGATGATAGGACTAGTTTAGTGTTAGTTCTATATCTTAGTCTACTACTGAAGACTGGATGCGCAAGACAAGTCAAGTGATGAAGAAGTCAGAATTTTGTCTAAGTGTCAAAACCAGACAAGACAGGTGCGCAAGCAAGCGAAGAAGAGAGAAATCAGAAACGCGTATTGGATATATATTGAAGAGTTAGTTATGGAATAACTAATTAACTGAAGAAACGCGTGGATGGATAAGAAGAAGTTGTTAGAAGTCAGTTATCAAGAAAAGGTGGTTACATAACAAAAAAATTCTTGTTATTGGAAGTCTATAAATACCCCAAGGTATTCAACGGTTATGACTACTGATTCTAAGAGATTTACTGAAGAAATTTACGAAGCATTCAGAGAGAAGAAACTCACAGAGTTCAAGTTCAGAAAGTCAAGCCAGAAGACAAGTGAAGAAATTGAAGAAGGCTACTACTGAGCTAGAGAAGTTTTTCTTTTAATTGTTCAAGTTGCTAGTTTCTTGTAAAATAGCTAGTTAGACCGAAGAGGCACTTGGTAGTGTTTTCGAGAAGATCGAAGTCTTATTTCTTGGGACTTAAAGCCACAAGAACACACTACTCGATTGGAAGAGTAATAAGAATTTCACGACTGGTGTTGTGAGAGTGGAGGTAGACAAGTTGTCGAACCACTATAAATCTCGTGTTGTTTACTTTACTGTTTTATTTGTGTTTGATTGATTAACTGCTTAATTGACTGAATTGCATATAAGAACAAGACAAGTAGAGTGTTCATACAGAAGTTCGCGAATTAGTTGAGTATAAACTTGATTGGGCTCATTGTTAATCTGATTATTCCACATAGTGTATTCTGATATATTGAAAGATTTTGAAAAGTCTATTCACCTCCCTCTAGACATTTTCCTAGCTTACTCAATATTATTAACTCAACTAGGGACCTACAGTTTCCAAGGGTCCTAAGATTGGTGGTGGTGGTGGAGGCAAGGGATGAATGGTGATGTTTTCCAAATCAGTTACTTTTATATCTTGAGCACATTAGAACACTGATGCTAATTTGCAAATTTTTGTTTGTTTTACTACACTCTGGGTTAATTTATAAATGTCTTCAAATGAAAAATGGTGGATTCCATTTGCCCTATTTCTCTATTTTGAAGATATATGCGTTATCCCATTTCTTTCTATTCATCATTTCACTAACATTGTTTGTGTTGGATTTTTTTTCCAGATGCTCTTTCTTCTCAATTTTGCTTTGAATTGCAGTATGTTCTTCAATATTCTCTTGCGGCCTGGCTACTGCTGTGATGGATCCACCGATGACCACTTTTTTTCGATGGTGCATATCTACTCAATTTTCCTTTACCTACTTTTAAAATTTTATTTTAATGAAACTTTCATTTAGCTCTATTTGCCCTGTTTTTATTTTGATATAAGTTATCTCATTTCTCTCTGTCATATTGAATGATTATTTCTTCCACCAGTCTTCATCTTTCTTAGGGTGCAAACGATTCACCCCATAGGTAAACGAACTGAAGTTTTTCATTCCTAAGTGGCTTATGTTTATCGAATTACAAATAATTTTTTTGGAAAAGGATTAACGAGTGGTTCGGAGTGGACTGCCAAGGAGGATCGAGCGGTTTGGATCATTTCAGGAAACATAGTTAGATGGCCGAGGAACTATGGAGGCGAGCTTGGAAACTGGTATGTCACGGTACAATTTGGAAGTTATGGATCAGCAGGAATAAGACAATCTTTAACTGGATAAACTTTGACGAGGATAAATTTTTTGAAAGAATCAGGTTAGCTTCTTTGAAGTGGATGAAAGCCATGTCCATGTTTTATTTCTGGAACACATATGATGAATGGTGCAGGGAGCCGAAACTTAGGCATAGTCTAATGTTGTTGTAATCATTTTGTTATTTAAGCTCTGTATTGTATTGATGTAATAAGTGATTGTCTAAATTATTTAGGTGTCTAAATTTGTTATGTAGTATTAGATATAAATTGGAGAATCTATTGAAGAATCTAGACATAGAATTTGAGCTTTAAAGGTGGGTCATCTTCTTAAAAATACCCCACAAGTGTGCACTGTATTAGTGAACAAGCAATGATAACAATGAAATCTGAGTTGTCTTCCTTAGATTAAGAGATGTGGTTTTTTCCTATGATCTTTATTTTGATTTTTCATGATTGATGCTAGGTGATTAAGAATAAATGGTGTTAGGATTGATTTTGTTCTGTAATTATCTAATAGTCTATTATACTTTTTTTCCACTTGAGAATATTCAAATACTTGATATGGTATCTCAATATATTGGTTGTTTTCCTTTATTGTAACAACAAATTAGGTTTCTTGCGTTGCATAATTTATGGTTGTTGGTTGAGAACATCACTTAATTATTTTACTCTTTAGTCAAACTTTCATGAGAAATTTCTTATTCTGAATGTGAAGTTGCTTTTGGAAATTATGGCGAATTCAAGATTGTTGTTAATTTCTTCGGAGCTTATTGAGTTATCATTCTTTGATTCTACATATTAGACTTTGTCACTTTGACATTCATTAATCCTATAACTGTGAACATCACATTTAAATAATGATTTAGAAAGTCCCCCTGGCTGCCTTACAAAAGCAATTTTTTATGCCTTAATATTATATATAGATCTTTTTAGTACATATTCAGCTACTTCTTTATATACTACCGTTTTTAAGAATTGAAGCTAATCATGAGATCTGTTTCAGAAATTTATTCGATCGTTTGTTTTCTTCCTAATTTCTAGGTTGGTTCATATCATGCATCGTCATTATTGGTTGCTTGCATGGTACTAGGCAAATTCGGGGGTTTTATTGCATCGATACATGAAGTCATGGTTGCAACTCTATTGTGCTTTATGTGGGACTTATTCTGGTATTCTCAAATTTTATTCAGGTAAAAAAGATGTTTTTTTTAAGAGTATTCAGGATTATTATGATAAGATTCTTAATATGATTGGATATTATGATCTGTTTAGACTGTTTAGTGTTAAGTGGTATATAAAATTGTAACAGAATACTTATCTATTTATGATTTACTTGGGTGATTACGTTTTTATTCCATTGCTTGCTCTATTAATTGTACTTTACCTGGGTGGTTAAGTTATAATTATTGAATTTAAGATTTATTTGTAGCAAGCTTGGTATACACATTATATAATGTGTATTGTAGAGAATATATTAAAATACTTAGATAAATGAGTAGCAAGCTTGATAAATTTCTTCCCGGACATTTGAGCTTGCACCTCTAGACTCTAGAGTATGGTATATCTGAAATTGAAGGAATTAGCTTATTGAGAGATGAAGAGTCATCATGGGAATTTAGGAAATCATACGTAGAATGGTGTCTCGAGCTTAATATTGAATATGTTGAAGCCCTCTAATGATTAATTTGTTATGCTATGTTTGGCTTTTTTTTTCACATATTATTGTCATTGTTATGGTTATAATGTTTTGATTGAAGATGTTTATTTTGTGTAACATTACAGGTCTCTCTGTAGATGATGACTCACATGGTTTTGAGAGACTTTATGGGGCTCTTTCTGCTCATATGTGGCCAAAAAAAAAAAAGCAATTGAAGTCTGGTGATAAGATCACTAATCCTTCATTACCTGAGCATGAAGGCTGACATGCTAACTTTTTCCTTTAGGTCCTAATTGTTACTTATGCCAATACTGTCAGAATACTGAATTCTCTTTTTAATGCTTTTGCAGAGCTTTCATGAGAAGAAGAATCTGATTACGAAGCTGAATATGAAATATTGTCTTCCGGTGCGGCCGAAACATAGGATGACGTGGGGTGGATGTCTGCAGATGGTCCCGTTTTGACTTCAGATAGACAAGGTGAAGTGAAAGTTGTTGGAGAAGAGTCTAGGCCGTCAACATCACCTTCTCAATTGCTGGATGAAGTTGACAAAGGCCAGCAATTTTGTAGCATGAAGCTGACCAAACATCAGAGGTTGATGTGGATAAAGCTTATGATTTTGAAATGTTGATGTCTGAAATAGGTAATATACATAATGAGTTGAGGTTGAGGCCTGATTTCTAGAGAAGGGAAATGGCTGCAATGTTTGGGAACAACAATGGAGGCAAAGATGAGTTGCAGCCATAACACTGGAAATGGACCAAACTTTGAATATCTTTTTAATTAGTTGTGAGTTATAACTAAATTAACAAAATAAAACAAACACATAAAATATAAATAACAAAACATGAATTGAAATTGAAATCACCAAAATTAAATTTGTAAAAATTGAAATATATCACCTCTTGTCTTCAAATCCTCCAAAACCAACAATAAAATAAAATACTAAATTAAAATCTATCTATGAAATTGAAATAACAACCTAAACTACTCAATAAGTGAAGTGTTTGGAGGAGAAGAGGGTTTCTGGCCCTCCCCAAATGAGTTGTGTGCCCTGTTTTCTCTCTGCCCCCTTCTGCGTTCTTTTTGGCTACTGTCCCCTCACGCATTTGTGCATCCCTCATTAAATATGATGGGCTAAAAATAAAATAAAGGAGTGGTAGCCCAATTCCTTCCATTCACACGACAACCACCCAAATAAATCAAATGGCTTGGGCTAAAAAATGGGCTTCAATTTAATTAAATGGGCCTCATTTTTTCCCTTTTGATGGTGGCTGCTGAATTTTGCTCACGGCTGTTGTGTCTCCAGCCTCTAGTAAATGGGCATGGGCCTCAAAAACTATAATTAAATGGGCCCAATAAATTAATTGTCAAGCCCAAATTAATTTAACTTCCAATCTTTTCTTGTTTCGACCCCTTCTCGATTTCTTCCTTCGATTGACTGCACAATATTATTTGATGTGTGTTTTGCTCTAAAAATCCTCAATTCACCTACAAAAATAGCAAACCACATCATTTCTCCAAATCAAGTGCAACGAGTCAAATTAGTGTAAATAATGCAATAAAATCCTTAAAAATATGCAAAATAAACACATGAATTTCAAGCAATTATCACACTAATCAACAAGCTCTGAAAGTGCATCCATCAGAAGCAAAATCATAGGCATTATCAATTTCAGCAGATTCTAACTGCTCTAACTCCCAGTCATAGAAGATGTCTAGGCCTTCTTTTTCCTCTATAGCTTGATTGAATCGATGAACAATCGAGCCTAGAATCTCTCTCCACGACCAGATTCGTAATATTTGCTCAAAGAGAGCTTCGTGCTTCATCAGCTCAGGGAACTTCTCTTCAAGTTCCGCCTCTATCTGCATTCGATAGAACTATTCGATCGGGCCAATGGGGTAGGTTGAGAGATTAGGGTTGTAAGGTTTTGGGAGTTGAAGTAAAGGGATTGATGTGTCGATTGAAATATCTGATCGTACAACAACAGTAGTGGTCTCAAGTTGGGTAGGAGAGGAAAAGTAGAAACTTCAGCATAAGTCTTGGCAACTTCTGCTACTATTTCCAAAGGTTCGATTTGGGGGTCAGAAGACGCGAGGTATACTGATTCTTGGGTTTCAGAGACTAGAATAGGTTCTTCAGAGACTAGAATAGTTTTCGAGGGTTGGTTAGATGGGTTAACTAGAACAATTACGAAAGTCAGAACTGGTTTAGGTTGGGTTGGAATTGGTTTGAGGTTAGAATGTGGAGAATGAGTAGATTTTGGTGAAGGTGGAGAAGGCTGGGCTGAAATGGGTTGGGCTATAAGAGGGTGAAAAGAAGAATCCAAGGTAAGTTTTCGATTTACCTTAAACTTGGGTTTGGTTGGCTTAGGTGGGGTCAGTGCAGATTCAGGAGCCAGTTCAGAAAAGTGAACTTCAAATGCTTTAAATTCATCATCTGATTCCGTAGATTCAGAAGATGTGGGCTTTGTTTGAACAGCAGTTGGTGTTGGCTTCACCACCTTAGATCTCAGTTTGGACTTTTTCTGCTGAGCTTCAGCTGTGGAGACATCTCCTCATTTCTTCCTCTTGGCAGCCTCAGCCTTGTTTGCTTTCTCAACTGTCAACATCCACTTCGTAGCATGGAAAACCTTGCTAAGATCCCAATTCTTCTTGCCCGGAAGAAGATGGAATAAGATGTAGCTGATCTTGGTGACATAGTTCAGCTTCGATTATGGCCAAAAAATGCCTTCATCATTTTTCCTGATTTTGGCAGCTTATTGAGTGTACCTCAAGAGAAAGTACTTAGGCCAGTTGATCTTCACCTTATCAAGAATTGCCATCATCACTCTGATCTTTGGCAATGTTATCCCATCCAAGGATGAATGGTGTCCCATCAACGGTTTGCACACAATGTCGAAAAGATCCATGTATCTTTCCTTCAACATTGACTTCTTCAACACACTTGTTGACAGATCAACACATTGGGACATGAGGAACTCACGAAGGCCATCACTCTCCTTGCCTACCTTGTACTCCTCAGGGTTGTCAATACCTTCCGCCTTCCGATTGAACAACTCTTCAAACACTTCAGGGTAAATTCTTACTTTGTTCTTCCCAACATATGAAGATATGTTGCCGTCAGGTTTGGGAGTGAGGAAAATGTAGAACCCAAATATTTCCTCAGTCCGGCGTCGGTCAGAACCTTCGTCGTTCAAGCCTGGTCGGGAGTGTGGGGTCCTTCAAAAGAGACACAACCTTCGGCCACCATCCTCTTCTTAGCCCACAAGGTTGGATTAAAGGTTTTAGCATTCACAGGTGATTCTTCCTTTCTGGTTGCGGATGAATGCCTTGAAGCCATTATAACTGTTTGAAAATAGCTTGAGTGAGAGAGATAGAGAGTTTCAGAAAATAAGAGTCTGAAAGTTTTGAGTGCGTAAAAATTGAAAATTTTATCTAACACTTGCTTTTATATGAAAATAAGAATAAGTTCAATAGCCCAGATTTGATCTTGAAAAAAGATGAATGGTTTTAGATTGAAAGGGTGAACTTATCTAAGTTCAAAAATATGATTTTGCAGCTTCATGATCTTCTAATCGGATTTAAAACATATCAAAACTGTATTCTGTTTTTAATATATAAACTTTCGGGTCCGCATTAAATGCTAAGAAATCTTATTGGGTTGTTAATAAAACAACTGTCTTCTCAACGCGAGAATTAAGGATCTGTACTCATTACCAAAATAGGTAACCTAACACGCCTTAGACAAATTCATTTACCAAACCACCACACCAGAAGAGTATTCCAGTGCTTTGTGATAATCAGAGTACAATCTATCTAGCAAAACATTAAGTGTTTCATGAAAGGTCAAAGCACATTGATGTAAAGTTGCGTTCCGTAAGGGACATCTTAGAGAAGAACATTGTTGAAGTTCAGAAGGTAGCTTCAGAAGAGAATGCAGCTGATATGTTGACTAAGGCATTACCAAGCAATAAATTCAAGCATTGCATTGATTTGGTAAACCTTAGAACCTGGGATGATTATTAAGAAGAGAATGAACAAACAACCTTCGGGAGGGCTGGGAAGAAGGCAATCTTGCATTAAGGTGGAGAATTGTTGAGATTAATGCAACATTGATATGTCATCTGATATCTACCTATCAGGAAGAGTAACTAGTCTTCTGTTCTTGGAGTTCAGTACAAGTTGAGTAAGGTTTACTCAACTGATAAGGTGTAGTCTTCTGATATAAGTGTCAACTAATCTGAGATGAGTTGGGACAACTCTGCTGATAGCAAGTCGTCTGGTCGGATCAGAACAGTTGAGTTCCTAGTCTGCTGATGCCTACTCAGTTGATAGGCATATCAGCTGAGACAAATCTGCTCAGTTTTCAGAGTTGGTCTTTTCTGTTATTCTGTTAGTTTGTTAGTGGCGGTTATCAACCGCATTGTACATCTATAAATACACCAGAAAGTGCATAGATTGTGGGTAATGAATGAGAGTATTGAGAGTGCGTAGATCTTAGTAAATATTCTGCGTGAGAAAATCAAGTTCTTATTGAATACTTGTAATTTGTAATCTTTCATTCATGATTAGTGAAGAGAGTCTTCTATCCTCCGTGGACGTAGATCATTTGATCGAACCACGTAGATCCCGTGTTCTTTCTTTGTTTTCTTTATTCGTTTCAATTCATTGTGTTTCGTGTTGTCTTATTCTATCATTTATGAGGAATTGCTAGGTGGATACAATTTCATAACATGGACTAATCATTGGTTTTATGAAGCCTAAACCCCCAAATTGAATTGGTAAACTGGTTTTTTTCTTTTTTAAAAAAATATTGGCACTAAAATAATCAAAATAAACACTAAAAGAATTTTAATTAATAAGTAACAAAATACAGAACCTTTAAATAAAAGAATCAATTGAACACAAAAAAAAAAAAAATTAAAATGGATAAAGTAACATAATACAGAACCTAACTTTAATATTCAATAAATTGTAATAGCAAAATAAAAACGTGTTTGTACACAAATTTATAAAAAAATCACACAATACAGTGAGAAAGTCACCCCAGTTATATTTGCAGCGATAATTTACACCACTAACTTACAACTAACAAAAAACAAAGATATTCATTTGTTACACAAAGATATATAGTCATGATTTTCTATCTAGGGAAATGTTATTTTTCATCCTTTAATTTTATCACATTTTAATTTTGATCGTATTAATCCTGTGACTTGTTATAGTAGGCTACCTAACAAGTAAAATTAAGTAACGTGACCCTCATTTTATAAAAATAATAATGGAAACATGTGCAAATTATAATAAATTTTATAAAAATGTTAAATATATATATAGTAATAAATTTGAAAAATATATTAAAAAGCCTATAATAAAACATATATTTGTACAAAATATAAAAAAAACACTAAAAATTGTATACTATTAAATAATAAAGAAATATTATAAACTAATAACCTATCAAACAAATTCTACCTAGTTTTTTTTTTCAATTTTAAAATTTTCGTCTCATTGAAGATTTATTTACATATAGTTTTATTTAATATTAATTATAAGTTGCTCATACATTTTCTCCAAAAACATTCCAGAAAAAAAAATATATTATCTCCAAAAACATATAATTTTTTATCCCTTGATCCGATGTAAAAAGGTAAAAAGTGATAGTTATTTTTGTTAAAAATATTATCACTTTTTTTTAGTGTTGCAGAAATCAGTCTAGCCGTTGTCAGCCGCCGTGATTCATGTATAATCGGTAAAAAAAAATATCGAATTTGGGATTTGACGACTAGGCTGGCGAGTCGCTGTTAAAAAAGAATTTAATTTGCTTTAACAAAAAACTTGTAGAAACAATAGAAAAACTACGCTGTCGTCGCCTTCTTGCCTAGGCGTGTATCGAGACCATGATGGAATTGATCGAAAAAATTGTTGAGTGTTGATGTCGTTTTGTCGTCCCCCAATTTTCTTCATTTAAAACAAAAAAAAATTGCATTCCATTTTCTTATCAACAGTTTAATTAATTCCTATTGTGTTTTTGGTTGAGTGTTCATGTTGTTTTTGTGAATGTTTCTTATGTTTCGAAAATCTGAAAAAATTTAATGGTTTTTTTATGAATAAACTAGGAGGGTATATTATCAGATTTAAGGTATTAATTTATTCTCTTTTTTTTTTTAGTTATTTACATATTTTAAAGTTGTTAAAGTTTAATTCTCTGTTCAAAGAAATGATTGATTTTTTTGAGAGATCAAAATATATATATATATATATATATATATATATATATATATATATATATATATATTACGGATGAGGAAGAGGTCATATTTAATTATTTTTTTCTTCTTTTTAGTTATTTATTTATTCTAGTTTGTTGAAGTTTAATTATATGCCGTAAAATATCGTGTTTTGGGATTAAAGTTATTGTGGATATGGTTGATGATGTTGTGAAAACAAACGAAGAATAAAGGAATGGTATTTGTAGTAATTTCGTAAAAGAATAGAGGCACCATGACCTTCAACTTTATAACAAGTGTCAATGGTTTTTCAATACATGATTTTATTTAATGTCCTTCCACTTATTCTATTATGGTTCAATTAAATTTAATATCTTTGTACCGCAAATCTTGAATGGTTAAGATATGAAAGCAAATGCTTATTTCAAGTTTTTGAATGTTTTTGTTAATTTTAATTCTTTTTCTTTGGAAAATAATTTTAGTTTAACTAAATAAATTTGAAACAATATACAACCTATATAAAGCAAAATAAAAGTTAGGCAATTGCTTATGTGTACCAGTTACATGTATGTAACTAGCTATTTACCCTCTTTTTTAATAAATCCACACTCCCTTCTTTTAGTCACTTATGTGTATAAGTTACATACATGTAACTAAATCCAATTTTTTACATGGTTTATTAGTTATTTACCTACTTTTTTATTAATTTCACCCCCAATTTTTTAAAAAGAAAAATACATGTAAAATACTATATTACCATTTTATCAATTAAATTAAAATACTAACTCATTAAAATTATAATTATACACCTACTATCAATTCACCAATGAATCACCACGAAGTCAAATATTATTCTATTTTTTTAACTTTTAAAAAAAAAATATGAAACTCAAAAATAAAATTTCCAGTTTTTTTTTTCAGAAAATGACCAAAATTTAGGAAAAAAACTAAACTAAAAAAATTCAATTTTTTTCTAATTTGGATATAAATGTATGAATATGACATGCTCACTTTCTAGCTTTAATCTGATTTATAATAACTAAGATTATTTTGTTATGTCTTCATTATTTCTAAAATGATATCTGGTTTGTTACAAGTTTTTTAATGTTGTGGATTATTTTTTAAAACTAATTAATAATATAATCTAATTGAAAAATAAAATTTATATTTTGAAACTTAAATGAGTTGAGAATTGGGGAAGAAACCGGCATAATATTGCATCGGCTTTATTATTTTCTTTGGGGTCATCGTCATGTTGATGCATTCATATGTTTATTGAGTGTGATCGTATCTATTAATTGAATTGTGTGTTCAGTGTGATTCATTCTCACTTTTGTTCTTCTTACTAGTTAGTTAATATTATTTTTTTAATATTGATGTATTAATTTGCATGGTATGTCTGGAATTATAAATGTGTTAAGTTATGTATTTTTTGTTAAATATAAATATTAGTTTAAATACGAGATAGTATTAGTACGCCTATGGTATAGTACTAGTTAATATATTGTATAGTACTAGAGATTAATGTGGGTATATAAAAATATTACGGAGTATTTAATATATGAACTAATACTATACAATATTTGAATTTATACTATACTATATTTGAACTAGTACCATAGAGTATGTGAACTAATACTATACAATATCTGAACTAATACTATACTATATTTGAACTATTACCATAAAGTATGTGAACTCGAAACTCGAAAAAATTAAAACATGTACCAATATAAACTAATATTATACTGTATATGAACTAATATGTACAGTACGACATATTAACTAATAATATATCATAATACTTATCAACGGTTATCATAACACTTATAAACTAAAAATTATATTCATAAAAAAAATAAAATAAAGTGATTAAAAAATGAAAGTTCAAATGAAAAAAATAATTAAATAATGTAAAACGAAGTGAAATTTGTAAGGAATGAAGTAAAATTTTAAAAGGATAAGGTGAAAATTATACACCAATTAATTAAAGTAAAATAGTACCAATAAAATTGAACACTTGCCTAAGAGAGGTGAGAATTTTTATTTTTTAAAATAAATTATTATTATACTATTTAATACTTAAAAAAAATAATTAATATTATTTTTAAAATTTTCTTATTAGACTTTAAAATTTTAGAATAATTATTTATGACATAAAAAGAAAGTACGTTAAAAAAATTATCATTTGAAACACAAATGATAAACAGGAAGAAAAATAAATTAAAAAAATAATATTAAAAAGATAAATATAAATATCAATTGATTAAAATAAAAAGATAAAATTTTAAAAAATTAATGGAGTATTATTTTTTAATGATAAAATTAAAAAAAAATTAATTGAAGTAAAATAAAGGTCCATGAAAAAATGTACTCCCTCCGTCCCGCAATTACTTTCACACTTTCCTTTTCGGGACGTCCCATAATAACTTTCACACCCTTAAAATGGAAAACCCTTTATAAACTCCACCCTCACAATATTCTCAATTTTACACAAATGCCATTACTTTTTCTACACACATACCCAAAAGTCAACTCATTTTTTTACTTTATACATAAAAGTTTACAAAATTACCCCTCAAAATCTCCCACTAAATTCACTTTTCTTATTTTGTGTGCCTCTTCACATGTGAAAGAAATCACGGGACGGAGGGAGTATGTGTTAAATTGATATAGTAAATGGGTCATGTGTTATTTGTAATGTGTTATTGGATTGGATATAGTAGTTACATATATTTGATTGAATATAGTAGTTACATACATCTAACTGGTACACAAGAGTGCAACTCTAAAAGTTATACAGTGAAGAACAGTTTGTAAAAAATAAATAATGCAGGGCAAAAAACCTAGTAACTATAATTGATAAACTAACAAAATACAGAACCTCTAAATAAAAGGAGCTATTGACACTAAAAAAAATTTAAAATGGATAAACCAAAAAGAGCAATGTTCATGACACCAAAGCCAAAAGTTGTGCATGTTCCAGATGAAATTAGATGAAACTACCTTTTTTTCGAGGATAATTAAAATAACGTTCAACATCATAAACTACTAAACTTTAGCTCAAGAAGAGTTAAAACAATTCAATTAAGTCGACGGGGCTTATCTCTCTAGAAAATATCCTCTCCCGTCTCTCTACATTGCCCACCGCTTTGCTTAAAAAATAAGTCATCCTCCACCGTCTACCACCGCTTACGTTCTTCTTCCAGTTGTACCGTTCTCTCTTCAACCAAAACCACTCCAACTAAAACCACTGTCAAAAACCACCGGGTGGATTGATTAAAAGAAATTGGATATATATTAAAAAAGAAGAAGAAAGCAGTTGCACCGCTTATTGCACCGCCGCACCGCTTGTAGCGCCGCCGCACCGTCTGTTGAGCTCCTTTACTCCTTTTCCTACCGTCGTTTTTCAGATTTATTCGGATCTAAGAGTTTATTGTTTCGGTTTTTCTGTTTGCTATTTCTGATTTCTTAGATTAGGTTGTCTAGTTTATTTTTGCATTTCGTTTTTCCTGCTTTTTTAGATTAGATTGTTTAGTTTCTGTCTTTTGCTTGTAGTTTCTTTATTTTCTATTTTTATGGGCACATTTTGCGTTTTTTCCTGTCCCTTTGTGGAGTATGTTGTCCCTTCGTGGAGTCCCTTTGTGGAGCCTGTCCCTCGTGGAGTTTATTTATGTCCCTGCGGTGCTGAAATCGAATGTTATGGTGCTTGGTGGCTTTTGTCCTTTTATTTTCCCTATTTATCATAACGATATAGGCTACCTTAGTGTGGGGTTTGTCTTGTTAAAATAGTGGACTGTGCATTTCTCATGGGCAATGAGTACACTTGCGTCCCCACTTCTCATGATTGGAGCGGGTAGCGACACCAATTTGATCCGTCTTGGTTTGAAGACTTGGTTTGAAGATCTGGAGCTTTGAAAAATATCTTTGTATTTGATTCTGATCTAAACCTTAAAAAAAAAAAAAAAACTTTAGCTCAAGAAAGAGCAAACTGTATAAAATGAAGCACGTAGAAATAGAGTTCTTGAAATGAAGAAAAAGAAAAAAGGTTAATGACAACAAATTATGAACACTGAGAATCAATTCACCACAGTTATAGTTGCAGCAATAATTTATACAACTAACTTACCTAACAGGCCCGATGGACCTAATGAGCTAAATTGAATTGCCTGACTAGCTGTGGACATTCCGTTTGGCCCGAATATATATATATATATATATATATATATATATATATATATATATATATATTTGTGAGTGTTATCTCATAATCTCATAGTCAGCTGATGTAGTCAGCTGATAGAATTAGATAAGATGATTTAGGCCGAAATCAAATGAGTTGAAGTTTGTCAATCAGCTGAGGAGGTGATGCTTAGAGTTCAGCACAGTTGGTCAAATGAGCAGAGTAGTTCAGCACAGTACTTCAGCAGAGTAGATCAACACAGTACTTGAGCACAGTACTTCAGCAGAGTAGATCAGCACAGTACATAAGCACAATACTTCAGCAGAGTACTTAAGCACAGTAAAGATCAGCACAGTAAGAAGTCTATCAGCAGAGTAAGCTTTTGATCACAGAACAGAAGAGTTGGGTATCAGAAGAGTAAGTAGTCTTCTGATCTTTATGGGCAAGTCTTCTGATATGAAAGTTAGTTAGTTTAACTAACTGTATTACAGTTACAACTATGAGTTTAATCACTAAGAAGGACAATCCTATAGACCAATATTCAAATAAAGGAAACAAATTAAAACAATACAATTAAGGTCAAATTAACTTGTTAATACCCAATTATGCCCCTTGATCTTAGAAAACAATATTAATTCATTAATATAATTAATTTCGAAATTGAAATACCATTTTTCACGCATTAGATGATAATTAATTAAAACCCTAAATCTATTATCTAAGAAGCGCAACAACTCTTCCCCTCCCCAACTGCAGCAGCGGCGCCGCAACGACAACAACTCTTCCCCTCCCCACCGCGGCAGCGGCGCCGCAACGACGGTATCTGCCCAACCTGCCTCCGCGATCGGCTCGATACCTCTGTCTCAATTGCTGCAAATTCCGTCCCTATGCAGCTTTTAGCGTCGTCCGCCGCTGAGCGCCACCAGATCGGCCGCCATTTTCCCGAGCCCAGCCGTGTCCTCCGTGCCCTGTAGTAGAGCAGGCATCGTTCCCCGCAGTCGAAGATCCTCCGCGTGCAGCCACTGTCGTCGCCGCTTGCAGACTGTTGCAGCGCCGCCACGTCGCGCCATCCCCTTTGTGTTCAGCGCCGATCCTGCTCGCCTGAAGAAGCCGCCCTGCAATTGTGCCGGCTTCCATTGTTGCAACAGGTAAGAAGGTAAGAATTTTTTTGTTTTGCTTTCTTTTCTTGTTTCTGCCGTTTTGTTGCTATTGCAGGTTGTGAAGGTAAATTAATTATTTTATGCTATTTTAATTGGTTGCTGAGATTACTATTGTGGGGGAATTGCAGTAACTGCTGTGGAAAGTGGGAGAAGGGCTCTGCAGTTTCTGGGCTTAGATGGGGACAAAAGCTCTGTTGAATTTGACGTATGTACCCTTACCCTTTTCTCTGTTTTTCTTGTTTAGATTTGGGTTTAGTTCTTCAATTAGATTCTTTACTCTGTATTGGTTTGTTTTCCCTTTTGGGTTTGGAAAGCTGTAGGTGGTAACTGAGTCTAGTTTTAGGTTCATAGGTGTTGGTTGATCTGGATTGGATTAGCTTAAATCAAATATTGATATTAATCAATTGTAATCTCTATAGTAAACTATTTTGATTGTGATCTTTGAAATATTTATTTCAGGAATTGAAGGTAAATCTAATAATAACAGACTATTCTATGCCTGGAATGACAGGATATGAACTTCTGAAGAAGATCAAGGTTTGTGGTTTTTTTTTTCTTTCCCAAAACCCTTTGAATGATCATTTCTATTTAGCTTCTTGATGATGATATTTTCTATCACCATATTCTGACAGGGCTCATCAAAGTTGAGGGAGATTCCTGTGGTGATTATGTCATCCGAAAACGTTCTGGCTCGCATTGATAGGTATTTTCTCATGGATTCTGTACACAGATTCTTAGAACTTGTTTTGCACAAATATTTAGTAATTGTGTCTTGATTTAGTTTTATCAGATGTCATGTTAATATATTTTTGTGCTTTGTTCTTGTGTCTGTCTGAATAGCATTCGGTCAATAAACAGAATTCTTGATGTCACATAAACTTTATTTTTTCATTTTGTTCGATCTCATGAATTCCTGAGTTTTCCCCATTGAAATATAGGATGGGGCAATAATGCAAGATAATTCGTTCCCTGAGATTTATCTGGCAATCAAAGACGTGAAGTTCAACTCCATAGTGATGGCGAGTTTCGTAGCTAATACATCTTGATGTGCATCAGATCCTAAAAATATATCATAAGTGTAGTTGTATGTAATTACTTTTCTTATTGACAAATGCAAACTTGTGATATGTTTTTGCATATGTCACAGAGAAAATGTAAAAAAAAAAAATTCATATGTAGCTAATTTGATTTAGTGATTTTTGGGAATTGAATTGGGAGATTATTAAATATTATGGTTTCAAGTTCTATGTTCAATTGATTTTCCTTTCTCTACTTTGATTTTAAAGCTTTTTTTAGCTCTTGCATATATTCTTTATATTTTTTGAATCTTATGGAATAATACATTGACTATATGCAACATAATATTTGAATATCTTATTGCCTATATGCACCGTTTTTTTTACATATATGCTTATATATTTGCATATTTTATATAGATGATATATATTGTTAAATATATATATATATATTATCTAAAATGTAATTACACAACAATTGAATAGTTTATTTATTTAAAAATAAAATTCATAGATTTTATAATATAAATAAAGTGAAGTAATATTATATTATTAAATTGATCCGTTCAAACCCAAAGAATCATATCTATATTAATTTTTTAAAATAAAATTAATATTTTAGAACATTTTATTACAAATATATTGTTCTATTGCATATTGTCACGTATTTTAAGTTATATGCAACATATTTTTGCATATGTCAACAAGAATATGTAACAATTTCTTGCATATATGTTTTTAAATCTGCATATAAAGTAATGATATAGAACCAACCAATTTATTTTTTTTATGGAATTGAGTTGTCACCAAATCATTATCCACATAATCAATTAATATAATTTAAAATAAATAATTAAAATTTATTAATATATTTTAAAAATAAATATAAATCTTTCACATTCAAATAAAATTTTCTAATATCTAGTCTCTAATTTTCATTAAGTTTTCAAATTTGAAAAAAAATCAATTACGGAATATCCACATAATCAATTGTTATAATTTAAAATAAATAATTGAAATTTATTAATATATTTTAAAAATAAATACAAATCTTTCATATTCAAATAAAATTTTCTAATATCTTATCTCTAATTTTCATTAAATTTTCAAATTTGGAAAGAAACTAATTAACGCAATTAACGATTCGGTGTACATAGTTAGTTTTATTAATCTTTGACTAATTAATTAAAATATAATTTCGTTAATTAAGTAATAAAGAGGGTAGTTTTGTACATGTATCATGGATTTTGTCCCTATTTGAATTAAAGAAAAAAGTTGTCTTTCTATATAAATTCTATAGGTGAAATGTCCTTATGAACAATTTCCCCTACAACTATTTGAGGGCATAACTACCATTTCAGTTGGGCAATAACAGAGCACATGAGTTGTTACAAGCGGTTGCTAACTACTCAAACAGTTCCTAACAGCAGCAACTACCTTGATCATTATATACTCTTGTATTTGAACATTGTAAAGGTTGATTTTGGATGCAAGTACAATTTTAATCTTTGAGTTGTTGATTCGGGTGGAATTTGCATGATTTTAGTGCACATTTTGAGCTCAATTTTCTCATAATTTTATGATTTTATTACTCAATTTGGATAAATTCACTTGATTTGGAGAAAGGGGGTGTTTTATGCATTTTATAGGAAAAATGAATATTTTGAAAGCATAAGCACCTACCTAATTTTTTGTGGAGCCAACGAAGAAGGAAATTGAGATAGAGAATAAAATGAGTAGGTAAAAAATTATTTGGGCCAACAATTAAATCTGTTGGCCCATTTAATTAAAAGTGGGCTGCGTGTTCAACAAAGGAGCCCATTTATTAAATTGGGGCATGAACAATTAGAGAGAGAGAAAAACAACTCCAATCGGATAGCCGATTGATTCCAAACTGGCAACCGATTGCAATCCTCTTCCAGTGAGTAATTAGAATTTTTATGGGAAAATATCAATTTTGGTCACCCAGTTTTACTTTTTTTCATATTTGGTCACCCACATTTAGTCACTATTAAAATTGATCATCCAATTATTATATTCTATCAAAATTGATCACTCTGTTAGTCAATCTGTCATTGACTAACGGAGAAAGAGTTTTGAGCCGTTAAATTTCTCCTAAGGTTAAAAATTTCTCATGCATCTTCCTGAAACAAACGCTGAAGCTAGAATGAAACATATGCAGAAATTACCAATATTTACATTATATTTATAATAGGTCAAAATGAATTTTGATGCATCTTATAGCATCTTCTAGAACGTGATTCAATCAACATGTTGCTCCAATAATGGTCTTAATAGATTGAATGGATAATTTTAGAAAATTCTTTACAATTAATCTTCACCGCAAATTATGCTCCAATAATTATAAATAGGGAAATGAATTGAAATAAGTTTATATCTCCAATTATTATACAAATTCAATAGGAAACCAAGAATTGGAAAACAGAGTACAATTGTTATATAAAAAAAAAAACAGAGTACAAAGTTTCATTGTATCTATTGAGTTTCTCATAATTGCAGAGTACAAAGTTTCATTGTATCTATTGAGTTTCTCATAATTGAGTTAAATAATTATTAAAAACTTATTGGATTTTTTTTACTACCCATCATGTTGTTTCATGTTGTTTGAATCACGTTCTAGAAGATGCATGTGAAAGAATTCTCATTATCTATTATATAAAAAGTAAACCAAAAACATGGTTATGGTTGATTGAATCACGTTCTAGAAGATGCATCAGAATCACGTTCTACATTCTAAGATGCATCAGAAGGAAGTTCTAGAAGATGCATCAGAATCACCAGAATCACGTTCTACGTTCTAGAAGATGCATCAGAAGGAAGTTCTAGGAGATGCATCAGAATCACGTTCTAAGTTCTAGGAGATGCATCAGAACCACGTTCTACGTTCTAGAAGATGCATTAGAATTCTTTCGAACTATTATAAATATAATGTAAATATTGATAATTTTTGCACATGTGCTGCGTTTGTTTTATTAGTTCTGGAGGAAGATGCATGAGAATTTTTTAAAGGTTTTGAGAAATTTCACGCCTCAAAACTCTTTCTCCGTTAGTCAATACAGATTGACTGACAGAGTGATTAGTTTTGATAGAATATAATAACTGGGTGACCAATTTTGATAGTGACTAAATGTGGGTGACCAAATATGAAAAGAGGTAAAACTGGATGACCAAAATTGATATTTTCCCAATTTTTATCCAACTCGGTCAACCGATTCAATTCAAACGGGCGACCGAGTGAGTACTGATATAAAGAAATTTTCTGTAAGTCCATCTCACTCGGTTGACCTAGTCAAACCCATTTTCTGCGCGGAAAAAGTCACAAATCTCTTATTTTCGAGGGACTAATTTGCAAATTCGAACCAAGCTTTCTCCCTACACTTTAAGTAGTATTCCTATCAAATTTTAGAGGGATTCCACCCCAAGCCACCAAAAATCCTCACATACAAACACACACTTGAAGGTGTTCTACCTGCACTTTCTTCATTTTCTTCACACTTTGGAGAAGAGTTGGAGCATTAGCTTTGAGATTTCTTCCTCCACCATCTACTTAGACTAAGCTTTTCTTTCCCTTTCATTTATTAAACTTTTGATATTTATTTTGTAATAGTTTAGACAGTGTTGGTATTTGGCTAGAACCATTTTGGTTCTAGGGCTATGTCTACACTTTGGATGATATTTATGAATTAATTTCTTGTTTAGTTGGTGTTTGTGTTAATACTCCTATTTGAATGTTTGGTTTTTATTGCAAGTATGTCATTAGTGTACATGATGATATGCTCATCTTTTGTTAATTGAAATTGGATTGAAAAATCTTTTTCATTAATCGAACTCAAACATTCCACCTAATTTATTGTGAGCTCGAGAGAGGATCAACTATTAGGAGGGTGTGTGATGATCTTAGGAGCCTTTTTGGGTTTTATTGTGCATGCTAGGTAGAAATACTAGTTTGTATAATATTTCTCTTGGATTAATTGGATCGAAAGAACTTTTAATTCATTATTTAGTGATCAACCTTATAGGAACAAACACAACACCATCTAAATAGGTTTTTAATCATAAGTTGACCCCTTAGTGTGACATATGCCTTGGAACCTACTTTCTCTTAATTGAGTTTAATTTATATTTCTCTTATTTTTGTGATTTGCATGAGTGTTTGATCGATTTTACTTATTATTCTTTTATTGTTTATTTGTGACAATTTGGTAGACAATTTAGGGTAATTCAACATTCAAAATTTCGATCATTGTCTATTTAGAACTCGATCAACAAACGCCACTTTTACACTCCCCCTCCCTGTGGGATCGACTCGTACTTACCTCACTACGATTTTCACCGTATACTTGCGGTCGTTTATTTTAGTGTTGTAAAATACGCGAACAGTTGTGTGAGTTCACGAGCGAAGTGAGGAAATATCCCATTCCGAGTGAATGAGTGTGTAAACATTCTTTATCAATCAAAGAAGTACTCGTCTGGTCCAGTGAATGTAGATCACATTGATCGAACCACTTAAATTCTTGTGTGTTGTTTGTCTCGTTGATTACTTTTCGAATTACTATCTTAGCTAGTTATTTCTTATATATTCAAGTCTTCTACTTGGTTGGAGACGTCTAATCGACTGGAATTCTTGACACACACACATATATATATATATATATTTTAACAATATACATTACTAATATACTAATTACTTGTCCATTTAATGCTATAATAGTTATGGTCGTTTATGAATTATGCATAATTAATATATTAGTAATGTAAATTGTTAATTATAATTATTCGTATAAATAAATATTATATGTGAGTATGTGACCATTAATATGTAACGAGATTTACATATATAATTTTTGTTAGAAAAAAAAGGGTCATGGGTTGGACTGGCCCGCTAGCCTAAAATAGGCTAAGTTGATTCTCATTTTGTAGGCATGACCAGTTCATGGGCCGATCTGACCTAGCCCACGAACATCGCTTGTCCCGATGGGTAGGGTTGGGGCGGGTGGCCTGAATAGTCACTTCTATATTAAAAATGTGTAAATTATTTAATGAACTAGACTTGGGTGAGACACGTCTCACGAATCTCATTCAATGAGATAGGTCTCCTTGACCCAATGTAAAAAATGATAGTAATTTTTTGTCCTAAAATACACTTAGCCGCATTTTGGTCTCACACATGTTTTTTCAGAAATAATTTTCGTAAACAACCATTTTTAAAAAAAAAAAAAAACACACAAATTTAACATTTTCGATTAAAGTTGATTAAAGTTGGTCGAAATGAACCCCATATTTTGAAAACTAATTCTTTGATAGTATTATTTTGGGGTTAATTCTAAATAAATATACAAATTTTAGTTTCAGTGTCAATTTAATAACGATCTTTACGATTATTGTAAAAACTTCAACCTTACATCGTGTTGCAATTATAGGGCCGAGCCACTAGCCGAGGATCCAGAGGGCGCCTGACGACCAAAATTTTGAGGAGAGAAGTTACGGGATTTGGTGCCAGGGCGAGCAGTGTAATATCCGTAAATTTATAATATATATATATATATATATACATATATATTTAATTATTTACTTTATTTATTGTAAAGTTATGTTATAATTTTTAAATTATTGAGATAAATATTTAATGCTTTAAATTTTTACTCTTGAGGTTTTAATCCTTATCTCAAGCCCAACCCAATTTGAAGCCCAATTTTTATTTATATATATATATATATATATATATACATATATATATATATATATATATATATATATATATATATATATGAGATCTTGCCCTAAACAATATTGACCAAAATCACAATTTCAATAGCACAACTTTTGGATCTGCCGCAAACACTATCTGCGAGGGTCGTCACTAGGAGAATTAAAGCTACAACTCGTCCATTGAATACGTTCATTTTGAGGTGGGGATTTCTAACTTGTGTTTGTCATTATTAAATGCGAAATGTGATTATTTTGATATTCATGTGAAAGATGTACAATGTGGATATGTGATATTTAATTATACTTATATTCATGTGAAAGATGTACGAGGTGATGATAGGTCTTCTGACCTTTATAAACGAGGTGATGATAGGTCTTCTGACCTTTATAAACGAGGTGATGATAGGTCTTTTGACCTTTATAAACGAGGTGAAGATAGGTCTTTTGACCTTTATAAACGAGGTGACGATAGGTCTTCTGACCTTTATAAACGATGTGACGATATTGAATTGATACTAAATTGTTAATTATACATGTTGATGTGATTTATCAATTTGATTAGTTATTGTATTTAGTTCTGACAAATATGTCCCCACTGAGCCGTGGTTTGCTCACCCCTTATTTAAACATTTTCAGATTGAGGAGTTGGTGACGAGGAGGGCGGTGGATGACAAAACAATTATCACTTTGTAAAATCAATTGAACTACTCTACAAGAAAAATGACTTTTAGTGACAGAATTCCTGTCATTATAGCTTCTCTAGCTAAAAGTCTTTAGTGACGGTAATTGACTTTTAGTGAGAGGTCCTGTCATTAATTCTCAAATTCCTGTCACTAAAGACTTTTAGCTAGAGAAGCAATAGTGAGAGGATGCTGTCACTAAAAGTCAGTTTTCTTGTAGTGCTAGTTTATTTATTAAACTTTCGCACGACATATTAGAGATTGGTATTTTAAACTTAAAATTCTTTTGAGTCTTCCGCTGCTTATCAAGTAATTTTATTATTAAATAAGTTCATAAATCTCATTTCTTTAGATAAAAATTTCAGTTCATGTCATTTTCTTTGATTTAGTCTGTCATTTTTGCAAAATCTACATTTATGAAAATTGGGGTGTGACAAGCAGGCTTACCCGAGCGAGCAGAGGCAGAGAATGTTGGAACGGGCGAGGACGAGGAGTCAATCGAGCGAGTAAACTGCTCATAGTTTAAGGCTCGATGGATCAGATCCCGAAAGGCAGGCATGGGAGACATAGTCATGCGGGTGTCAAAGAAACTAGCAAACTGGGGGCCGAGACCGATAAGAAACCAATGACACTTGTCGTCATCATCAACGGGCTTACCGATGGAGGTGAGTTGATCGCAGAGAGCACGCAACTTCTTGCTGAAGTCGTCGACGGAGGTGGATCCACGACGAAGGGAAAGGAGCTGATTCCGCAGTTGAGTGATGCGGGAGACCGAGGTGTGACTGTAGGCTGCCTCGAATGCGACCCAAATGGAGCGCGAGTTGTGACAGCCGATGACCTCAGCCATGGCTTCTTCAGAGAGGGAGGAAAGAAGGAGACTAAGGATCTTCTGATCCTTCTCATACTAAGCGGTGTAGGCTGGGTTTGGAGCTGATTCACCAGATGTGGTGATCGACTTCGCCGGAGCGGGTGTCGTGCCATGAACGTGAGAGATGAGATCATGGCTTGATAGGACCGGGACTACTTGATTTCGCCAGAGCAGGTAGTTGGAGGATGACAACTTGATTTTCAAGAGATGAACCAAAACATTGAGAGGGGTGGTAAGAGGTGTGGTAGCCGCCGCCATGAGGAGGGAAGAAACTTAGCGTGAGGCTTTAGAGAGAAAATTAGGGTTTCGATGAGTCAGACTGATACCATGTGAGAATAAGTATGTGATCACCGTTAATGAGGTGATAGGAATAATCCACTATATATAAGTATTTACAATAAGATAATTAAGGTAAATACAACAATCATATCAAAGAGATATATACAAAAGATATGAACTAAATTAAAATATATTATTCCCTATTAGAAACAACAAGAGCAAAACGGGATATGCAGCACTCAAGCTTGACATGAGTAAGGCGTATGATAGAATTGAGTGGGATTATCTTTAGGAACAAATGAAAAGCTTGGGCTTCAATACTCAAGTCACGGAGCTTATCTTGAGGTGTGTAACGTCGGTGTCTTATGCTCTTAGGATTAATGGTGCAACGATGGGTGGCTTTAGTCCATCTCGTGGGTTGAGGCAAGGTGATCCTCTTTCACCCTTTTTGTTCTCCTTATGTGCTCAAGGCCTGTCCTCGAGCATAAAATTAATGGAAGGTTGAACAACACGATATCGATGGAATTGTTATTGCCGGGGGAGCATCGGTGATCTCACACTTGTTTTTTGCGGATGACAATAACTTATTTTTCAAGGCAACATCACATGGTATTAGAGCCTTAAAGGATACCTTACAAGAGTATGAGAAAACCTCTGGACAAGTGGTGAATTATGATAAATCTCCACTCACTTTCAGTTCTAGGACCTCAGATATGAACAAGAATGAAGTTCGAAATGTACTCAATATCCGAACTCAGCAGGGACATAAGATTTACCTCAGACTTCCAACTTTCTCGCTACGAAGTAAGAGGGTCCAGTTTGCACTCCTTGTGGATAGGATGAAGAAGCAAGTTGACGATTGGAAGAAGAGAGAATTTTCAGAAGGAGGAAGAGAGGTACTTATTAAAGCAGTTCTCCAAGCGATCCCAACTTATACGATGGGTTGCTTTAGAGTGCCGAATCAGGTGTGAGAGGAGATGGAGAAAGTGTGTGCTAACTTCTGGTGGGAAAAGAAGGAAAATGGCCATCGTATGCATTGGAAGAAATGGAGTGTGTTATGCCAACAAAAGAGCGGGGGAGGTTTAGGCTTTTAAAAGATGGTCCATTTTAATAAAGCGATCCTTGCAAAGCAGGTGTGTCGAATCATAACTAACCCGAAGGCACTTGTTAGTCAGGTGTTGAAAGCAAGATATTTCAAGCATTGGGATATTATGGATGCATCAGTAGGTTCGAATCCATTATATGTTTGGAGATTCCTATGTTGGAGTAGGGACTTACTCGACAAAGGAATGCGATGGAGGGTTGGAAACAGGACAACAATTAGTGTACGTAAAGATGCTTGGGTTCACGGTCTTAACTCGGGGAAAATTGGCTCTACTCTATGGCAACTGCGGATAATATTTCATATTTTTTGGTGGATGGCAATAGATGGGATGTCACAAAACTTGAAACATCCTTCAGGCCGTATGAAGTAAGAGAAATTCTTCAAACGCCAAATTGGGGGAGAGCAAGAGGAGGATAAGATACTTGAAATGGAATGTCGATGGAAAATATACAATTAAATTGGGCTACATTAATTATTGACAACAAGGGAACGGTTATTAAAACCTCCATCTATGTTAACCTCACTCCCACTTCTAATTTTTAATTTAATAATAATGTAAAAAACATGTAAAAATATTATAATAAAATATATATACTAACATTTTCTCTATTATCACATTAATTTTATGTGTCGTTTAAAGTTTTGTGCGACAGACTAATAAGATATTATGGTTAGGACTCAATCCTTGTTCCTCTAGGAGTTAAGGTGATGACTTTGCCATTATGCTACAACTTATTTAGTACTATAAAAATACACGAATATTTATGTATTTAAAATCAAATGCAGCACAAATAATTTTTTTAAAAAGTACGTAAAAAAATGAGAACTCTTATATTTTAATGTGATTATATATTTTTTAATAGGAAACGAAAAAAAATATGGATTTGCATGTGTTCAGGAATGACACTCTTATTTTTTTTTAGGGAACCAATTTAAATTAATTTTATTTTTTCTTAAAATTTTAATTTATGAAAAAAAATTATCTAAGTAAAAAAAAAATTACATTTTTTTATCAGCCAAAATAAAAAATTAATATTAATTTTGAATTTTTATAATTCTAACACAATAGTGTGGCATTAGAGTTAATATTGACACAAATTTTTTTATTAGTGTGTAAATATATAACATAGTACTTATTAACACACTTAAAATATAATGTATTTAAAAGGTACTTATAAACACATCTTTTTTTGGTGTGTTAAAAGGGGCGTGACGACAATAGATAATGTTTATTATCGTGTGTAGTAATTGAGTATCTCACACACTTGTTATTCAATATCTTTATAAAAACACGTACATATTAACACACTAAAAAATTTAATGTGACTACATAATACTTTTTACAACAATTATTTTATATTGTGACAAAAAGTGTGTGACAAAAGGTCTTTTTTCTTGTAGTGAAGTAGAAGTAGCACTACTAGCTCGATACACTTTTACTACTAAACACATTTTTCCATCAACATTTAAACTCTACCCTAATTGAAGGGCAAAAGAGAGATCTGGAGTCACCTGATTTTATTCTTTCGGTAAAAAACTGGTGGGAGGGAAGGAGGGAGGAAGGGGAGGGTGGAGTTGGGCGGATGGATTTGGGAGGAAGGAGGAAGGAGAAAGGAAAGAAATTAGGTTTTTTAAAAGTATAGGAGAGGGAGTGTATGTATCTGGGTGTAGCATGTAAATGTCATCAAATACTAAATAGGGTACTTTGAACAATACAAAAAGTGTATATAACATTCTCTTAGTTGATTAGTTGAGGAGTGCGATTAACAATTCTGAAGGTATTAATAGCCGTACCAATGAGTGGAAACAATTGGGCCAAAACAATAATTAGGTGCAGCCCAAGGAGGAATTTTTTTAATGGTTTGACTATTTATACCTCCATTTCGGAGAGATGCACTACCCTTTCAGTATATTAATAAAATAATACTCCTAGGATAAAAAACCAAATATACACTTCATAATAGATGCACCCTTACTGAACGCACCTCCCTACTGTCATTTCTTTCACCTTCCCCTAAATCACTACTTCCAGCCGCTGTCGACACCATTTTCGACGACCATCAAATAAAAAAAATAGAAATTTCAAAATATACTTAAAAAATCACAATTTTTTTTATAAATTTCGACCAACCAGTGTCGACCATATACACTCCCGTCGACAAATCGTTGTCGACGGGAGTGTATATGGTCGAAAACGATTGGTCGAAAAAAAAATAAAAAATTATTTTTTTAAAAAAATTCGACCAAATATACTCTCGTCGACAACAATTTGTCGAAGAGAGTATATTTTGTCAGTATTATATGGTCGAAAAAAAAAGAGGGTTTCTTTCTGTAAAAGCAGAAAACCTTAACATTTGGGCGGACAAACCTAGGTCGGCGTCGGTGGCGAATCGGGGTGGGGGCCGCGCTGGTAAAGAGAGGGAGAGAAGAGAGAGGGGGCGGCCTCTGCATTTTTTTTTTCTTTTCAGAAATGGCGAGGGTGCGGCGGCGAGTGTTTGAGGTGTTTGAAGGAGGGATGAGGATGAAGAAGAAATTAGGGTTTGATGTGGGGGTGAGTAGTAAAAGGTATTTTATGGAGGAAAGGGTATTTATGACAATTAAAGGGGCGTGATCCAATTTTGAGGGAGTGTATAAATTGGGGGAGTGCATCTCTCCAAAATGGAGGTGTAAATAGTCAAAACATTTTTTCAACCATGTCTATATATTTTTTTTAAACGATTTTTTTTTTATTAAAGGAACAAATACAAAGAATTCTCGAACACGCACAAAAGATCCACCTACTTAAATTTAGGGATGATAATAGGGCGGGTATGGAAGGATTTGACTTGTTTCATGATCCACCCGCGAAATACTTTTGTATTCGGGACCCACCCCTTCCCGTTTCAAAACTTTGTCCCGTTCCATCCTACGAATTCAACTGGTAAACCCAAATTACATCTTAATTGTAGAATATTTTAGAAATTTTTTGTGTATCATAGATTATGAAAAACACTCATATATATTGATGAAAAACACTCATATATATTGAGCTACTGCTATCAATGAGAATTTAAACATTAGAAATCAATTGAAAACGTCTAATATCAACTCATATAAAATGCAACTCAATCGTAATAAATTATACTTTATATCTCCCTGGATTTGTTTCTGTCTCAAAATTCCTATTAAAAATTAAAATGATTTTTGATGAAACTCTTCCCACTTAATGTTAATGAGGATCTCTCTATCATAAACTTTATTTAAAAACTACTTTGCCAAAATCAATCTTAAAATAAGGTTAGAGGACCAACTTCACAATGAAAAACACACAATTTTAAAGAGTTTGCTTGTAATTCTAAACATGTTTGCAAGAACAAACTAATGGACCAGTACCTATGATAAACGTGCAGAAATAGGTAATGGGGTGCTATCTCTTAATTGCGCCTAATTTAACCCTTTTATTAGCCAAATATAAAATGAAAAAAAAATTAATATTAATTTTGAATTTTTATAATTCTAACACAATAGTGTGGCATTAGAGTTAATATTAAACACGAACTTTTTTTATTAGTGTGTAATAACATACTTATTAATACACTTAAAATATAATATATTTAAAGGTACTTATAAACACATTTATTTTTAATGAGTTAAAAGGGGTGTGACAATAGACAATGTTTATTATTGTGTGTGGTAATTGAGTATATATTCACACACTTATTATTCAATGTCTTTATAAAAATACATATTAACACATCAAAAATTTTAATGTGACTACATAATACTTTGTTAAAAATGCTTGAAATTTTTAACTATAAATATTTATAGATATCTCTAATAGTATTTGAATTATAAATTTATAATAACAAATTAAACAATTTGATCCCAGTAATATACAATAAATATAAATTTGTGATCAAATCAATAAGAATTGGTAAACTATGTCTAGTGTACCCTATGCTAGTGTGCACAAGTCAACACTTATTAATTAGGAAAAGAGAAAATTAACAAAAAATTAATTGGTGGTGCAACGGTCTTAGTAACCCAAGACAACTTGTGACCTCAATTTTTTTATTTTACTTTTCACAGTTTTTAAATACCATTTTTATTAAAATTAACACTATAATTATTACCATTTTTCACCGTTACCATTTTTATTAAAAAAAAAAAACTTTTCACATTAAAAAAAAATACAACTTTACAGTAATTAAAATTACCAATTAAAATTACCACTTTTCAGTATTAAATATTACCACTTTTCACTAATAATAGTTACAACTTTTCAATAACAAGAATAACACTTTTCTCTAATACAATAGTTACCATTTTTCAGTAACAAAATTATCACTTTTCAATAATAATAGTTACCACTTTTCAATAACAAAATTACCGATAAAGTGGGATAGCTCAAGTGGTTAGAGCACCACTATCTAGGTCTTAGGTCCTGGGTTCGAGTCATGGGGAGGGGAAAAAAGGATGGGTATTTAACTTCCAATACTAAGCATAGCCTTTAGTCATTAGTTAGTTAGTTAATTGATGGTTATTAAGTTGTAACCCTATTAGTTGGTTACTTCAACTAGTTGTATAAATATAGGCCAAGTGTCTTCACAATGAAACGTTATTCTCACTATCACATGGCATTAGCCTTTCCTTGAGAAAAATCATATCCTCCCTCTTCTTTCTTTCTTTCTTTCTTTCTTTATTTCTTTTCCATTTCTGCTTCTGCTCGACATCGCCGTTGACCATTTCGATGGCCGATCCGACGTCTCCTGAAGCCACCACTTCTGTTTTTTATGCCACCATTTCGCTCCATGCCATGATGTATCTTGTAACGGTGAAGCTCAAACCCACAAATTATCTAATGTGGTATGGCCAAATCTTTCCTCTCTTGGTTATCCAAAAATTTCTACCTTATGTTGATGGATCAGAAAGGGCGCCCTCTCCGATGATCACCACCAATGTCGTCACCTTTTCCAATCCTGCCCACCTTTCTTGGCATGCTCGCGATCAAATTATTCGTGTTTTCTTGACCTACACCCTTATATAAGAAGCTATGGGGGTCATCGTTGGATGTGATACGTCTGTTGATATTTAGAACAATTTGGAAACTACCAACAGTCAACCGTCAAAGGCTCGCGAATTGCGTCTTAAGATGAGCTTCAGTTAATCAAGAAAGGTTCAAGATTCATTACCGAATATGGAACTGCGTTCAAGAACATATGTGATCAACTTGCCTCTATGGGTTGCATCGTTGAGGACACAGATAAGTCACACTGGTTTCTTCGGGGCCTCGGTTTCGATTTTCATGGTTTCTCTACTTCTCAAATAAACATCTCTCCCCTCCCAACCTTTTTTGACCTGCTCGCCAAAGCGGAATCTCATTATCTTTTCACCAATTCGTTAGAATCATCCTCTGTATCATCCTCGTCTCCGGCTTTCTTCGCCCACTCCTCGTTTACCTCTAGTGGTCTATTTTTATCTGCTCGCTCTGGTGGTGGTCGAGGTCAGTCTTATTCTCGTGGTCGCGGATCTTCTGATCGTAGTCGAGGACGTGGTCGTTTCCCTCTTCGATGTCAAATCTGCAGATTTGAGGGTTACTATGCCGACACTTGCCCTCAATGGTTCGTTACTTCCTCTTCTGCTCGGCAGGCCAACCTTGTGGAGGATGCTTGCCCCTTCTGCTCGTCGAGTTACCCTGATTGGTATGTCGACACCGGTGTTCCTCGCATATGGTTCCCTCCTCGTCGACTCTAGATTCTGCTCGCCCATACTCCGGATCGGACAGGGTCGTTGTTGGTAACGGTAACATTCTTCCCATTTCTCATGTTGGTTCCAGTCATTTAACTCCAAATATTTTCATCTCTAATGTTCTTGTTGTTCCCCGTCTTACGAAAACTCTTCTCTCTGTTAGTCAACTCACTAATGATCTTGATGTTCGACCTGTATTTACTAATACTGGTTTTCAAATTCAGAATCGGACGACAAGACTTGTCTTGGCACGAGGAAAACTTGAGCATGGTCTTTATATCTTGGATAATTGTCAATATGCCTTGTTAAGTCATATGATGGTTTCTCTTATTATGCTATTTTCATAGACGATTATTCTCGTTTTACTTGGTTTTATCCTTTAAAATTGAAATCTGACTTCTATTTTGTCTTTGTACACTTCAAAGCTTTGGTTGAAAATCAATTATCTAAGAAAATAAAATGTTTCCAATATGATGGTGGAACTGAATTTACTAATCATCGACTTCGTGATCTCTTAAGTGCCTCTGAAATTGTGCATACTATGTTTTGTCCCTACACTCCTGCTCAAAATGGCAGAGCTGAACGTAAGCACCGCCATATTACTGAAATGGGTCTTTCTCTACTATTTCACTCACTTGTTCCTACTACTTATTGGGTTGAAGCTTTTGCCACTGCCACCTATCTCATAAATCGAATTCCTACACCCATCTTATCTAATAAATCTCCTTATGAAGTTTTTTTCTCCACCCTGCCATCTTATTCTCACTTAAGGGTGTTTAGTTGTTGTGTTTTTCCATGTCTACGTAACTATACTGCTAACAAAGTGTCCCCTCGTAGTATTCCTTGTGTATTTTTAGGCTACAGCTCTCGCCATAAGGGCTACTGCTGCCTGGACGAGCACAGTTATCGCATATACATTACTCGTCATGTCGTGTTCGATGAATTAGTATTTCCCTTTGATGATTCTTCCTTGTCCTCGCCCCCTGGTTTACCAGTCACATTCTTTGACTATTCCACTCCCAGCTGCCCGCCTCCTGCCTTGCCGCCATCCTCTTCATCTCCACCTACTCCCGCTCCGTGCTCGCTGTTTATTCCCTCCATCCACTCCCCTACTCTCTCTCTCTAGTGGTCGCCGCATTGCCACCTATTGCTCGACCAACTACTTGTCCTCCTCGACCGTCTCTGCAACCGCCATCACCGCCTCCTTCTCCTCCTCAACCATTTGTTTGGACTTCTGCTATCACTCCCGCTACTGTTCGCCCACCTGCTCCATCCTCTCATCCAATGCATACTTGATCAAAGGATGGTATCTTAAAACCAAAACAATCTACTCACCTCCATCCATAAAACAATTGAACCCAATGTTTTCAAGACCGCTTCCAAATCTCCTCACTGGCTAGCAGCCATGGACTCTAAACGTCAAGCTCTCTACAAAAATAACACTTGGGACTTAGTCCCACCCCCCCGGACACCAATATAGTAGGATTCAAATGGGTCTTCCGCACTAAGTTTCTTGTTGATGGTTCCATTGATCGTCATAAAGCCCGCTTAGTCGCTCAGGGTTTTACTCAAGTTCCTGGTTTCGATTACGATCACACTTTTAGTCCAATTGTCAAAGCCACAACCGTTCGTGTAATCCTCTCCATTGCTGTTATAAATCATTGGTCGCTCCACCAACTAGATGTTAACAACGCCTTTCTCCATGACCTCCTTGATAAACCTATCTATATGAGTCAACCACCTGGCTTTGTTGATCCTTTTAGGCCAAATCACGTCTGTCGCTTAAATAAGGCAATCTACGGTCTAAAATAAGCTCCTAGGGCCTGGTTCCAACGGTTCTGTGATTTCTTGCTCGTCCTTGGCTTCAAGGAGAGCAAGTCTGACACCTCCCTATTCGTCCTCGTCTCAGGTCGTACTTTTCTTTACCTCATTGTTTATGTTGATGATATCATTATAACTCGTAATGACACATCTCTTATTGCTCGCCTTGTTTCCAGAATTAGCAAGGAATTTTCTATCAAAGACCTTGGTCGCGTTACTTTCTTGGTCTTGAAGTTACTTACACCGAAAATGGTCTTTTCCTTAACTAAACAAAATATGCCAACGTCGACATTCTTACTCACGCTGATATGCTCGACTCCAAACCAGTAGCAACTCCACTCTCCTCAATTGATCTTCTTCGGCAAGATGGACAACTCTTCTCTGATCCAACTCTCTTCCGATCTCTTGTCTGTGCTCTCCAATACCTCACCATCACTCGCCCGACCGGATCCATCATTTACCGTCAACACCATTAGTCAATTTCAAGCTCGTCCAACCACGGACCACTTCTAGGCGGTTAAATAGGTCCTCCGCTATGTGAAGGGCACAGTCGACCTCGGCCTCCAGTTCTCGTCTGGTTCTTCCTTGTTGTAGGCTACTCTGATGCTGACTGGGCACGCTGCCTAGACACTCGTCGTTCTACTTACGGGTATTCCATATTCCTCGGCCCGAATCTCGTTTCCTGGGGAGCTAAGAAATAACCCATTGTCTCCCGCTCCAGCTGCGAATCCGAGTATCGAGCCATGGCCAACACAGCCTCCGAAATAGTCTGGTCATGCTCGCTCTTTCGCGAACTTGGTGCTCTTCCAAAAACTATTCCTACTCCTCTTTACGACAACAAGAGTGCTCTGTTCCTGTCTCACAATCCGGTAGCTCATAAACGAGCCAAACAAATCAACATTGACTACCACTTCGTTAGAGAACTTGTTTCGGCTGGTCGCCTTATTACTCAGTTCGTTCCGTCGAATCTCCAGCTCACGGATATTTTTACTAAAAGCCTTCTTCGCCCACTCTTTGAATATTTATGTCACAAGCTTCGTGTCTGCTCGCTCCTCGCGTGATCCTTGCTCACCCAGTATTACTCGCGACGCTCCACTTGAGGGGGATGTTAGACTAAGCATAACCTTTAGCCATTAGTTAGTTAGTTAATTAGTAGTTATCAAGTTGTAACCATATTAGTTGGTTACTACAACTAGTTGTATAAATATAGGCCAAGTGTCTTCACATTTACTTAATGAAACGTTATTCTCACTATCACAATAATGTATCTTCAAAATATTTTAATTATACCTGAATTACATAGAAAATAAAATATCAAAGTATATGAAGACACAACGTAATAAGTCGAAAAAATACAATAAAACATCAAATTAATTCTTCTAAAATTCTCAATTAAAGCACAAAAAATATATAATAATCTCGACTCATAAGCTACACATTCCTTTTTTAACACACTACTTTCTCTCACATTTTATTATATTTTTCTCTCTCAATCACATCACATATACTACATTTATATACTACTTTTAAGCTCCTACTCTAAAAATTCAATTTCGCTTTTATTTGTGTAACACCAAAATATAATCATTAGAGTCAATAGTACCCTGTTTTGTGGGATGATGGTAACCTGAAATATAATTTAAACATGATGATTTCAATACTTGTAAATTGGTCATATCATTATTGAAATTACATTATAAATATGAAAACTTGCATAAATCAATCGTCATTTAACAATTTGAATTTCCAAAACTTAAAATTAACCTGCAGATTTCCAGAGCTGGACTATCTTTTCAATAGCAGCAACGGAAGAGCCAGCTTCCCCCACAGCAGCCCTAGCTTCCAACCTCTTCTCTTTAACCACTTTCCTTATCTCCGATTCCACATCCATTACCTCCCTTACCCGCTCCTCCACCTCCGTCGCCGCCACGAACCCCTCAGCCACCCTCACCGCCACCTTCATCTCCTCCACCATCACATTTCTATTCAAATGCTGCTCCGCGTACATAGGCCACGCCACCATCGGCACCCTCGCCCACACCGCTTCCAGAACCGAGTTCCACCCACAGTGCGTCACGAACCCACTCACCGACTCGTGGTTCAGAACCGCCACCTGTGGGACCCACGACGTCACCACAAGGCCCCGGTCCTTAGTCCTGTCCAGAAAATCGGACAGGAGAAGGTAGTCCGGGGGCCGGACTACCCACAAGAACCCGTAGCCGCTTCTTTCCAACCCTTCCGCCGTTTCCTTCAATTGAGCTTCCGAAAACGAACCAAAACTTCCAAAACACAAGTAAATAACGCTCTTACTCGGTTGCTTATCCAGCCATTTTATACAATCGTGTTCGTCCTGCGTCGTCGTCGCCAAGAGCGGCCCGACGCAGAAAACTGGGGGAGTGCAGCATCCAGGGTTGCACTCCCCCTCTAGTATAGATTTAAGCGGTTTTGTTTCGAAACTTTCGAAAGTATTGACGAGAATTCCCGAAGATTTGGGTAGATCTATAGAAGTATTTTGAAAGAGATGGTACATCTCTTCCGACCGATTCGCCATTGTCGTCACCATTTCAGATGACGACAATGGAGGAATCCCGGGAACATCCAAAACGGTGTTCTTCATATCTTTAAAGCTATTGCAGCAGCTCGTGATCAACATTTTGTCTAAAATCGGAAAGTAAAAAAGGAGTGCAAGAAACGCAGCTCCGGAGGTGATGAAATAGTAAGTAGGAATATGGAGTTCCGCGGCGATGGGGAGAGCCGGAGTGCAAAACATGTCGATGACGAGGGCGGCGATGGTGGAGGAGCGAGTGATGGTTTCGAGTGCACGGCGGACGTGGGGGATGTTGCGGTGGAGGTTTTGGACACTGAAGGCTTCTTTTGAGGGGAAACCGTGAATGTCGTGGGTGGGAATTGGGGGCAAGTAGTGGAAGGTGATGGAAGGTTCGGTGGCGGAGAGGTGGCGGAAGTAGGTGGAGGCGGAATTGAAGGACGGCGGTGGCGTGAGAATGGTGACTTGGAAGGATGGGTGGCGGCGGAGGATGGATTTGGCTAGCTCCACCATGGAAATCAAGTGGCCCATTCCTAGGCATGTGTTATGGAATTGTATTCACAAAGCAACTCCTCACAAATGATAAATCAAGACAACTAGAAACGCAAAGAATTGAAAACGAATAAAGAACTCAAAGAAAGAACACGGGATTTACGTGGTTCGATCAAATGATCTACGTCCACGGAGGAGAGAAGACTCTCTTCACTAATCTCAAATGAAAGTTACAGATTACAAGTATTCACTAAGCTTGATCTCTCAAAACTCTCAAATTCAGTAACCTACAACCTATGCACTAGATGGTATATTTATAGATGTACAATGCATTGGATAACCGCCACTAACCAACTAACTAACTAACAGAAAAACCAGAATTAACTAACTCTGAAAATCTAGACTTCAACGGAGTTGTCTCAGCAGACTTGTCTCAGCAGACTTGGCTAAGCAGACTTGTCTCAGCAGACTTGGCCCCAACTCTCCTGAAAAGACTTCAGACAACTTGCTAAGCAGACTTGTCTTCAGCAGAGTTGTCCAAACTCAATAATTTCAGATTAGTTGACTCCTAACAAAACCACTAAGCCTTATCAGTTGAATTACTCCTTAACTCAACTTTGCTGAACTCCAAGATCAGATCAATAGCAACTCTTCTGATAGATAGAATTAGATGACATCCAATATTGCATTAATCCTAACAATTCTCCACCTTAATGCAAGATTGCCTTCTTCCCAGCCCTCCTCAAGGCTGTTTGTCCATTCTCTTCTTAATGAACATCCTAGGTGCTAAGGTTTACCAACTCCATGCAATGATTGAACTTATTGCTTGGTAATGCCTTAGTTAACATATCATCTGCATTCTCTTCTGAAGCCACCTTCTGAACTTTAACAATGCTCTTCTCCAAGATGTCTCTAACAAAATGCAACTTCACATCAATGTGCTTTGACCTCTCATGGAACACTTGATGTTTTGCTAGATGAATAGTGCTCTGATTATCACATAGCACAGGAACATTTTTCTGAAATATGCCAAAATCTCTCAGAATGCCCTTCAACCACATTGCTTCCTTCACAGCTTCTGTCAATGCTATGTATTCAGCTTCAGTTGTGGATAAGGTCACCATAGATTGTAAAGCTGCTCTCCAGGTGATAGCAGTGCCATACAATGTAAACACATAACCAGATAAAGATTTCCTTGTATCTATGTTTCCAGCAAAATCAGAATCCACAAATCCTAGCAAGGGACTCTTGGTAACAGTTGATTTTTCAAACAATAATCCTAAGTCTTCTGATCCATTCAGATATCTTAGAATCCACTTCAAAGCTTTCCAATGAAACTTTCCTGGATTTCCCATGAATCTACTCACCATACTATCAGCATAGGCAAGATCTGGTCTGCTACAAACCATAGCATACATGAGACTTCCAACTCCATTTGCATAAGGGACAGTAAGCATCTGCTTCTTCTCTTCAGCTGTTTGAGGAGATTGCTTAACTGACAACTTGAATTGCTGACCAAATGAAGTACTAACTGGTTTGGACTGGTGCATAAGAAACCTCTTCAAGACCTTCTGAATATAACCCTTTTGGGACAAGAACAGCTTCCCTGCTTTCCTGTTTCTGAGAATATCCATGCCTAATATTCTCTTGGCTTCACCAAGGTCCTTCATCTCGAACTTGCTACTCAGCTGCTGCTTCAGCTGGGTAATCTTTCTCATACTCTTGTTAGCTATCAACATATCATCTACATAGATCAGTAGATATGTGCTCTCTAGATAATCTTGTTTACCAATATATACACATCCATCATATTTGCTTCTTAAGAAACCAATAGAAAGCATGAATGTATCAAACTTTCTATACCATTGTCTAGGACTCTGCTTGAGCCCATACAATGATTTCTTAAGCAAGCATACCTTACTTTCAGTTTCAGGCATGATAAACCCTTCAGGTTGATGCATATATATTGTTTCAGCTAGTTCTCCATGTAAAAATGCAGTTTTAACATCTAGCTGATGTAACTCAAGATCATCTTGAGCAACCTTAGACAAAAGTAATCTTATTGAACAATGTTTAACAACAGGAGAGAATACCTCATTGAAGTCTATGCCTTCTCTTTGTGTGAATCCTCTTGCCACCAACCTAGCCTTGAATCTGATCTGCTCTCTAGCACCACCAAATCCAACTTCAAGCTTCTTCTTGAACAACCATCTACAGCTGACTAACTTCTGGTTGTCTGGCTTCTCCACAAGGATCCAGGTCTCATTCTTCTCTAAGGATTGCAACTCTTCTGACATGGCTGCTATCCATTGCTCTCTTTCAGGACTGGTGATTGCTTCCCTATAGTTTCTTGGCTCATAATGCTCCACCTCTTCTGCTGTGATCAGAGCATATGACACAAGATCAGCCTGGCCAAACCTAGATGGGGGGTGAATTTGCCTCCTGAGCCTATCTCTTGCAAGGCTGTAGTTTCTCAGATCAGCAGGGTTGTCCTCCATGGCATCATCTTCTGAATGATCTTCTTGATCACCTTCTTGAACCTGTTCTGGAACAACCTCATCAGGGGTGTTGTCTCCTGCATCAGCAAAGTTGTCCACCTCCTCTGGGGTCAACTCTCCTGATGTGGGAAACTCCACCTCAGCTGAGAAACTCTCTTCTGACTCATTTACAATTCTTCCATCTAGGTCATGGGAGTTTCCATTATGAGGATATCCCATTACCTTCTCATTAAAATCAACATCTCTGCTGATTATTAGTTTCTTATGACCTGGTTCAAGGCACCACAATCTATAGCCCTTGACACCTTTTGGATAGCCAATGAATATACATTTCAGAGCCCTTGGCTCAAGCTTATCCTGTCTAATGTGTGCATATGCCTGACATCCAAACACTTTAAGTTTTGAATAATCAGACAACTTGCCATACCATATCTCATCTGGGGTTTTACCTTCTAAAGCATATGAGGGAGTTTTATTGATTAAGTAACATGCAGTACATACAGCCTCTCCCCAAAAGGTTTTAGGTAATTTAGCATCAGCTAACATGCATCTGACCCGTTCTAGAATAGTTCTATTCATTCTCTCTGCTAATCCATTTTGTTGTGGATTAAGAGGGACAGTTCTATGTCTAGTAATGCCCTTCTCTTTACAAAATTCATTGAATTCAGCTGATAGATACTCAAGGCCATTATCTGTCGTCAAATGTTTTAAGGACTTTCCTTTCTGGTTCTCTATCTCAAGTAGCCATTCTTTGAATTTTGTAAAGGCCTCACTCTTCTGTTTGAGAATGAACACCCAAACTTTTCTAGAATAGTCATCTATAATTGACATGAAATACTTACCTCCACCAATGGTTTCAGTCCTTGATGGCCCCCAGACATCTGAGTGAACATAATCCAGCAGCTCCTTGGTAGTGTGCTCACCCTTCTGGAATGACTTCTTCTTGGCCTTGCCAAGAATGCACTGCTCACAGAACTCTAGACTTTTGAATGTCTTCTGGTGGAAAGCCCCCTTCTTGGATAAATCCATCAAGCCTTTCTCTCCTACATGTGCCAGCCTCTTATGCCAAAGCATAGCATCTTCAGAACTCATGGTAACATCAGCAGCACCTGTGATTGTCTCACCAATTAACGAATATAACCCATTTGACTTCTTCCCTTGCATCACTATCCTTTCAGCTTTGGTAACAAGCAGACATCCTCTTTCTGTCTTGAATTCATAACCCAAAGCATTTAGTGTGCCAAGAGATATAAGGTTTCTCTTCAAATCTGGAACAAATCTGACATTGGTCAGGATCACATGTTTATCATTAAACATCTTCACCCTCACAGTGCCAATTCCTCTCACATTGCAGCATTCATCATTGCCCAATAGAACTGATCCACCATCCATCATTTCCAGGTTTTGAAACCAAGATTTGGTGGGACACATGTGAAATGAACATCCAGAATCCAACACCCATTCATTAACAAGTTTGCTGTCTGTTATGCTCATCACCTCTGCACTATCATACCCTTTTGCCTCAACTACATCAACTTTGGCAGCATCAGTAGCCTTCTTGTGCTCAGGACAATCTTTTATGAAATGTCCTTCCTTATGGCATTTGTAGCAAGCCTTGCTCTTGACTACATTTCCATTTCTCTTGTGATTTGGCTTGGCATGGAACTTCTTGCCTTGCCCTCCTTTCTTGTCATTCTTCAGTTTGATATTAAGACCTTCAGCTTGGTTCTTGGTCTTCTTGGTTGAGTTTGCTACATGTAAACTCTTGGTCTTCAGTATGGACAAAACTTCTTTGAATTTTGCCTTACCCTCCTTGGTAATCAGCAAAGCATCTTTGAAGCTGTCATAAGAAGGTGGAAGTGCCTCTAAGAGTAGGAAAGACTTCTTGTGATCTTCCAAGGTAATTCCAACATTCTCAAGATCATCAACTGCTTGCATGAACTCTATTAACTGCTCATCAAGGGTTTTATCATCTGACATCTTGAAATTATTGAGCTTCCTTTCCATGAACATCTGATTTGACAAAGATTGTGCCAAATATAGATCATCTAATGCCTCAAATACTCCAGCAACATCCTTCTCCTTCATAACTTCTCTGAAAACATTGTCTCCCAAACTCAGAACAACAATGTTGTAAGCTTTCTCCATAAGCTCCTCTTTCTTGGCCTTGTCTGCATCTGATGCAGCAGGGTCAAGTGGAGTGAGGGCCTCTTTCAGCCCATGGTGTGACAGCAGAGCCTTCATCTTGGCTTTCCATAAACCAAAATCTGTCTTACCATTGAATTTCTCTATCTCCAATTTCACAGAGCCCATTTCTTGATTCTTGACTTTATCTTCGGTTCCCACAGACGGCGCTGTTATACCTAGTCAAAGAAGTCAATCTTTGACAGGTCAATCCTAGTCACCAGCTTACGTGGCGAGGACCAGTCAACAAAGTCGTGCGACGACTAGTCAACAAGACCAAAAAAATGTAATAGAGTAGATGTATTTAATATGTTTAAGTGCTCGCTCAAAGATGTTGACGAGCACCTGTTTTAGTTAGTTGCTCGCCCAAGTGTGTGGGCGAGCACATGTCTATCTTAGCTAGAATAACCTAAGTATTGAAGCCTTGGGAGACAACATGGAGCGCGGCGACCACACTCCTCGACATGGTCCTCCGGCGACCACCGTAGCTCAGCTCCTCGACATTTCGGCGAGGACGAGCACCAAAGGCGGTTTAGCATTAAATGCGCCATCAAATCACCTTTTCGGGCAGAAGTCAGGTCCAATAAGGGCGTGCCACGTGTAAAGGGCGGGCAGCCCCTAGAAACCACTATATAATGCCTAAAAGAGGCTCATTTGTACACAAGTTACACATTCCACCAAATCACCCAACCCAAAGCAATAAACTCTCCCAAAGCTCTCAAGCTTTTAGCTTCTCCAAGAAGCTACTTCTTGTGTTCTTGCTTGTTCTTCTTTAGATCATCACATAAATACTCCCTAAACACGTAATAAACCCCCGATCATTATACATGTTTGTCTCGTGCTAACAAATAGTCCACATCCGAATCAACCATCAAAAGCACGTACAACATTTGGCGCTAGAAGGAGGGGTCCTTTTACGTGTTCATCACTCTTAGTTTCGACCGATCATCGAGCGATCGGTTTGCAAACTCCGTTTTCAGGTTTTTAATCGGTAGTTCCACCTTTTAAAGCTTTGTTTACGTTTTTTCCGTGTTCTTCGTGTTCTTGATTATTTGCAATATTCGAGACATATTTTGGAGTTTGATCTCCGTGTAACTTGTTTTTAAGCTTTAGTTGTTGTTACTTTGCTTCTAAGTAGTTGTAATAGCACGTTCTTCTGCGTAAGAACTTTAATCTTTCATTTTTAAGCGTCGAAAGCTTAAGAACAATCATATCTTTGTAATAATCCCCAGAGACACTCTTTAAACGATGTCTCATCACACTCCTCATGACGGATTTGTTGCTCCCGGAGGGAACGAGCACCCTCCGGCGCCGGCGGTGAATCCGTTTGCAAACTTGAATATGGGGGACATTCTGAATGATCCCCAGCATCTGAAAGATCTCTGTGACTATCTCAACGAGAAGAAGAGGCAGAATGAGGAGCTGGAGAAGGCCAAAGATCAGGCCTTTGACAAGGCTCGCAAAGCCAAGGGGAACGAAGAAGACAACCGTTCCTATCACTCTAACTCTGTTCACCCCCAAGACAGAGGAAAAAACAAAGTCGACGAGCACTCCCACAATAGCCACACGGGAGACTCGCGACACAGAAATTCGGTTTTCAACCGGATGGATGACAAACATAGAAAGGCTCCTCGCCGAGTGCCCTTCAATGTGGATGGCCGACCAGGCAGAGCCGACCACCACCGAGATCACGCTGATAAAAGAGATCAGGGTGACAGAATCTCAGCTCTTGATCGAGTGGGACCAGGGAAAGATTCGCGAGCTCCGGCGAAGAGCTATCGCAGCCACCATTCTGGCAGGCACTCTCCCAGGCGATCACGTCATGATGATCGCCCGGCCGCATCCCAGGGGAGCCGACGCGACGAGGACGTCGTCCCCAAGCCACAAACCGCCGAGGAGGGGCAGATCGCCCAGTTCCTCGAGACCCAAAAATTAATGAAGTTAGAGATGGAGACTCTGCGAGCAGAGGTGGTCGCCTCGAAGCTAGGGACCACCCCACCAATCACTCTGCCCGCACCTCCTCTGAGTGTTGCAATCCTTACAGCCCCCATTCAAAGAAAGATTCAAATGCCCTCCATGGCGGCATACGATGGTGCATCCGACCCCAGAGTACACTTGTCCAAGAACTCCAACTACATGGCCTCAATCGGGGCAACGGACGCCACCCAATGCAGAAACTTCTCCCTAACTTTGGGAGACCGGGCTCATCGATGGTACACAACTTTGAGTCCCGGATCGGTCACCTCATTCCTTGAGCTGGGACAACTCTTTCTGACCTACTACGGGTCTATTGCTGCTCGCCCAGCCTCAAAGCAACGTTTGGCAAACGTTCGCCAATCTATAAATGAGTCAGGCAAGGACTTCATCGAGCGCTTCGATAGGCTGGTAATCGATGGGGAGGCCGTGAACGATGAGACGAAGCTGATTTCAGCCGTTTCCGGTCTAAGGATAGGTACCAAGCTTTGGGAATCTATCCATCTTACTTTTCCCAGTTCTTATGCGGACTTCCGCACGAGGGATGGGAACTTCATCCAAATGGAGAAAATCATGGACGCCGCCAAGGCTAACGAGCAGCCTGAGGCGTCCAAGAGGGTCTGGCCCAAAAAGAATGCAAACACTGGGGAGTCGTCCCAGCCCAAGAAGGCGACCACTCAAGCTGGCAGTGCTCGCCCAGCGAACTTCAGGCCTTTCGAGGAGTCTCCTGAGATCATCCAGTTCAGAGAATCTCTCTCTCTGGATCCCAGGGGCATTTTCAATGCAGTTAGGGGAAAGAATCTGCTCCCCCAGGCCAAGCCAATGCATACAAGTGATGAAAACCTAAATGGTAGCAAATTCTGCGACTACCACAACTCCATCGGCCACCACACCAATGGGTGCCGAGACTTGGTGAGAAACCTTTTTAAGCTGTACAATGAGGGCAAGCTCGCCCAGTTCATCAAGCCTCTCGGAAATGGCGACAATAGGGGGAAAAAACGTCGCGACGACAGCGACGACCTGCGCCAACAACTGAATCGTCCCAAGCTGACTCCTCCCATGCCACAAAATCCAGGAAACGACATCGATAATGTGGGCGGAGCCTGCAATGTGATAGAAGGCCCTTTGGGAGGGACCCAATCTGGGAAAGAACTATCTGTTGGGATATAAATTCATCCTAAGCCCCACTTGATGTTAGAATAGTTTTGATGGCCAAAACACTTAGAGCAGCTTAGACTAGTCTTGTGTGATCAACTGTATTGATATCAGCTGATCAGCACAGTCCTGGCTTACATGCCTATCCTCAAGATGAGAAGAGTAGAAGACATGAAGACTAGAAGATCCTTGAAGACCAGATAAGTTAAGGTGCTTGTATACCTACCTATCTGATGGAGTCCCAGATTGAAGATGGCCTAAAAGCAGTACAAAGAATTTCCAGATCAGAAGAGTGTTACTCGTCTGATATCAGATGTTGGGATATAAATTCACCCTAAGCCCCACTTGATGTTAGAATAGTTTTGATGGCCAAAACACTTAGAGTTTATAAATGTAATAGGATCAGCTGACTTGTATAGAACAACTTAGACTAGTCTTGTGTGATCAACTGTATTGATATCAGCTGATCAGCACAGTCCTGGCTTACATGCCTATCCTCAAGATGAGAAGAGTAGAAGACATGAAGACTAGAAGATCCTTGAAGACCAGATAAGTTAAGGTGCTTGTATACCTACCTATCTGATGGAGTCCCAGATTGAAGATGGCCTAAAGCAGTACAAAGAATTTCCAGATCAGAAGAGTGTTACTCGTCTGATATCAGAAGACAGAAGACCTAAGGCCAGAAGAGTAGTCAGAAGACTAGAAGTACAGATCAGAAGACTATGTGCTCTTCCAGGACTCGGCTGATTCCTAAGTCATCTTGCAATTCAAACGAAGACCTACCTTATTTAGAAGATTGACATGATCCCAGGATTGAAGCAATCAAGCGGCTGGAATCAAGGAATCAAGCTATTATGGAAAGATTGCTCAAACGGCTAGTCAACTCCAACGGCTAGTTGTAACCAATCTTCATTATAAATACAAGAGGATGAGGAATCACAAAGCACAAGAAGTCACAAGAGAGAATTCAAAAGCTAAGCAAGCAATCAAGCAAAAGCCATATTGTTCCAAGAGTTCTCCAAGAGCCAGAAATCCATTAAATTATCCATAGCTCTTAAGTGCTTCCTATCCAACCCTTAAGAACCTGAAACCTGTTCATATTGTATATCAATTGTTTTAGTCATAGTGGTTAAGCAAATTATAAGCTTGAACCATTAGTTGGATACATCTCAAAAACCCCAAAACCCTCACCGAAAGGTTAAAGTTTTTGAACCCCTCAAAGTGCAAGTGCTTACAATCACTTGTGGAGACCGCAGCTGTTAGGACGGCTCAGATCTCAAAGTCCTAACCTTGGGACTATAAAGGACAAGACCCTTGTAATTTGTGGAAATTAAAGGGATTAAACATCACGTTAGGACGTGAGAGTGGACGTAGGAACGTATATCCGAACCACTATAAATCCGGTGTTATTTACTTTCTGCACTTTACATTTCTGCCTTTACATTCATTATTATATAGTGCATACTGTTATTTCAACACTCTTTAAAACAGGCCATAACTTTCAAACCGGCATCAGCTGAGTATTCTCATTAAGTAGAACAAGTTACAAGAACGAGTCTAAATAAGGGCCACCAAAATTCCGCATACAACCTTAACAATCAGATCACTATAGTCATCTGGACCAGCAGACTTGCAGTCCAGTTGACATAGCAATCAGAAGAGGTTCCCAACTCTGTTTGAAAAAGTTTTAAAGTCTATTCACCCCTCCCCTCTAGACTTTAATCCCATTCACTACTCGTTCAGGGACCAACAAGTGGTATCAGAGCAGTGGTTCTAACGGACTACTGTCTCTAGATTATCAGAAGACTTGAGGGAGTCTTTCTGTAGTCCTCTTGAACAGATCTTTTTTAAAAAAAAAAAAAAAACTTGTTTTTGAAAACTCATACAGCATGAGTGCTAACATGAGAAAGTTGCCTAAGTTTTCAGTTGAGGATTATGATTACTGGAAGATCAGGATGAGGAAGAATCTTACATCAGTCCACTACAAGATGTGGTCTGTAATCACAGAAGGCTCGATCACCATCATGACAGTCAACACTGCAAATGGTGATCCAGAAGTCCAAGTTGGAGAGCTGGTTCCCAAGGCTATGAAGGACCTCACACCAGAAGAGATGAAGCAATCAAATCTTGATAGCATTGCTCAAGATTACATAATGCAAACTCTTCCAAATGAGTACATTGCAAAGGTAATCCACTGTGAGTCAGCCAGAGAGATGTGGGAGGCATTGGCACTTCTCTGTGAAGGAACTGAGCTGATCAAGGAATTCAAGTTGTCTACAGCAGTCAAGAAGTTCGAACACTTCAAGATGCAACCAGAAGAGTCTATTGATCAGTTAGACAATAGATTTACCAAGATCATCAATGAGATAGAATCTCTGGGCAAGAAATATACAAATAGAGAGAAAAATCTAAAGATCTTAGACTCTCTAACCAAGAAATGGAGACTCAAGAAGACCATCATCAAGGATACTCAAGATATCAAGAAGTGGTCTGCTCAAACTCTATTTCAGAATCTAAAAGCTCATGAATATGATCTGGAAAGAGAAGAAAACTCAGGAAGTGATGAGCCAACTGCAACCCCATCTACCTCCAAGACTGTAGCCTTCAAGGCAGCCAATACAAAAGCTGCAAGTACCTCATCTGGCAAGACCTCTCTGAAAACAGAAGACTGTGAAGGATCAGACATGAGTCTGAAGGAACAAATGGCTCTTATGATCAAAAGATTTGAAAGGATGAACACCCTCAACAGCAAATATAGAAAATTCTATAGAAACTACAAAGATAGAAGAGCAAGTTCACCCTCCAGAAGTTCCAGAGAAAGAACACCAGAAAGACATCCTAGAAGGGATGTGGAGTCATCTGACAGCCGAGGATCTAGAAGAAGAGATGCCACTCCTCCAAGGAGAGGCAACTTAAATCAGAAACCTGGATCTTGCTTCAACTGTGGCAAACCAGGTCACTATGTCTATGAATGTCCTGAGCTGGATTTGGATGACAAGAAAGAAAGAAGGCCAAGAAGAACCTCAGACAAGAAAGCAATGGTGACTGAAGAATCTGAATATCAAAGTGATGAACTCCCTACATCACCAGACGATCAAATCTTTTCAGATGATTCAGACGACCTAGCTATGATGGCCATAGGTGAAAATGAGGTAAACTCCTATACTAGTACTTTCCATTCACCTATTTTTTCACAATCAGATGAGATAAACTCATCTGAAGGCGAATCAGAAGACACCTATTATCAATCTTTAAGAAAGGTAAAAGGTGATCTTGATATTGCCACTAGAGCTTTCATAGAAGTGGAAGAGGAGAATAAGGATCTAAGGAAAGAAATTGCTAAGTTGAAAAAGGTTAAGTTTGAGAACACCCCTGAGTTGGTCAGAATGAATGAAAGATTGACCAGAGAAGTGGAGCTTCTTAAGGAAGAAAATACCACAATAACTCAGTTGTATGAGGGGATGTTACAAACTCAAGCTTTAGAAACTAAGGAACTTCGTTCACTACAATCCAAATTCAATGATCTCTTCCAAACACACAAGCTCTTAGAAAAGGAGAAGGAATGCCTAAATCAAAAGATTTCAGAGTTCAATAAAGCTTCTACTACTATTGAAAGTATCTCTGAGTATTATAGATCAAATGGCAATAAGATGGGTTTTGGTTATGAACTTAATCCATCTACATCCTCTCCAGCTGGGGGTAGTACACCTAACAAGTGCACTACTCAGACACATGAAAAGGGTGAGTGTTCTAAACACAATGAACCTAATATGAACCAAAAGGCATCTGTACCAGCTAAGGCTAACTATCCCAAAAACAAAAATGGTAAAGGACAAGCTAACCCCAAGCCTGTACAGAGAAACAGCAGACAGCCTAGACCATCTCGCCTGAGACAGTCTCAGCTGTATGCTGCTCCAGCCAAGAAGAAGAAATCTTCTTCAAACAAATATGTTCTCTTTGCACCCCCTATCTCTTATGATATTGTGAGAACAGAAGAGTATGGTCTATATAATCGTGTGCATCGACCAGCTAATGCACCCAGGCCGAATGTAACTAGTCAAAAGATCATGTATGTACACTCCTATAAAGGGAAACCATTTGACTATTACTTAGCTGACACAAAGAACAAATCAGATCAGTCCAAGGTGCTGACTGGTAAGATTTGGTTCTGTGATGCCCGAGGGAAACAACTCAAATGTTCAAGGTTGTTTAAACGACCAATGTATATGTGGGTTCCCAAGGGTAGTACTAACACCCAAGGACCCAAAACAAAATGGGTACCTAAAACTTAACTTTCCTTGCAGGAAAGAAGGGACCTATACAGAAGAGGAGGTCTAGCAGGAGAAACTTGGTACATAGATAGTGGATGCTCAACTCACATGACAGGAACCAAAGCCCTGCTGACCAACTACATAGAGAAGAAAGGTCCAAAAGTTTTATTTGGTGATAACGCGCATGGTAACACAAAAGGATATGGCACCCTTAAAAATGGTGACATTGAGGTACATGATGTATCATATGTAGAAGGTCTTAAGTTTAATTTATTATCTGTTTCTCATTTTTGTGACACTGGTTACTCAGTCAAATTCTCTAAAGATGAGTGTCTCATAAGTGATAAGAGAACAAAACAAAACCTTCTAACAGGATCTAGAAAGGGAAGTATGTATCTTGCAAATTGGAACAGCTGTCCTAAGGATACATGTCTGCTTGTGAAGAGCCCTAAAGATGTCAGCTGGCTATGGCACAAACGTCTTAGTCATCTGAACTTTAAGACTATGAACAAGCTAGCAAGGGAATCCTTAGTTGATGGTCTGCCTAATGAACTCTACTGTAAAGATCAGGTATGTGATGCATGTCAACAAGGAAAGCAAACAAAGGTCTCCTTCAAGACCAAGAAGACAGCATCAACCAGCAGAGTTCTTGAATTGCTTCACATGGATCTCTTTGGACCAATCACCCCAACCACTCTAACAGGAAGAAAGTACACTCTTATTGTTGTAGATGACTACTCCAAGTTTACTTGGGTTATCTTCTTATACAAGAAGAGTGAAACACAGCAGAAACTTCCTGAACTATTGAAGAGGATCCAAGTAGAGAAAGGAGAACCAATTGTGAAAATTAGAAGTGACAAAGGCACTGAATTCATTAACTCTTATATTATTGCCTATTGTACTACTAATGGTATTCAGCATGAGACAAGTGCAGCAAGAACACCTCAACAGAATGGTGTAGCTGAAAGAAGAGTCAGAACACTCAAAGAAGCTGCCAGAACACTCCTTGCTGAATTCTCCACTCCCAAGAAGCTATGGGCAGAAGCCATCAACACAGCTTGTCACACTCAAAACAGGTCAGGTATTCATAAAATACATGAGAAAACCCCATATGAACTGTGGAAAGGAAGAAAACCTAGAGTATCTTACTTTCATATATTTGGTTGTAAGTGTTTCATTCACAACAATGGGAAGAGTAAGTTGAATGCCTTTGATGCCAAAGCAGATGAGGGGATATTCTTAGGATACTCCTCTACTAGCAAAGCATTCAGGGTACTCAACAAACGAACCCTTCTTGTGGAAGAAAAACCCCATGTTGTTTTTGATGAGTCTTGTGATAAGAATGCAGTAGAAACAAACTTAGCTGCAGAACAGATGAGACATCTAGTGATCAAGTCTAGACCAGATGAGTTCATTGAAGTAAATGAACCTTTCCCTGAAGAACCAGAGGAGGATAAGCCTCATAGACCTGTCACTAGATCTCAAACTCAGGCAGGACAAGCTGACCAGAATCAAGATGCACCAATCCCAAATGCCAGGGGGAATGATCTTTTTGACACACAAGATACATATGATGATCGACCTAATCAAGTCAACCCTCCTGATGGCACTAGATCAGATGAGAATCCAAGCTCATCCAATGCAGATACTCCCGTAAGGCATACATGGAGAAACAATCATCCATCAAACCTCATCTTAGGAGGAGCAGAATCAGGTGTCAAGACCAGAAGACAACTGAATCAGAACTCACAATCATCTATGTTCTGCTGGTGTGCCTTCTTATCCAACATTGAACCAGCTGACATTGAAGAAGCAATGATAGATAGCAATTGGATCACTGCTATGCAAGAAGAACTAAACCAATTCGAAAGAAATGAAGTCTGGGAATTGGTAGATCGTCCTGAAAACCACAATGTAGTAGGAACAAAGTGGGTATTCAAGAACAAGAAGGACGAAAATGATGTGATAACTAGAAATAAGGCTAGGCTAGTTGCAAAAGGATACTCTCAATCTGAAGGAATTGACTATGATGAAACCTTTGCTCCAGTAGCCAGATTAGAAGCCATACGAATGTTTCTAGCCTATGCATCATATATGGGCTTCAAGGTATATCAAATGGACGTCAAGAGTGCTTTTCTAAATGGTATTCTGGTAGAAGAAGTATATGTAGAGCAGCCTCCAGGATTTGAAAAAGGTGAACAAGTATATCGATTGAAGAAGGCTCTCTATGGTCTAAAACAAGCCCCTAGAGCTTGGTATGACACATTGTCACAATTCCTACTTGACAATGGATATACAAAAGGCAAAGTGGATAGAACTCTTTTCAGAATACAAGAAGGAGAAGACATTCTAATGGTACAAATATATGTAGATGACATTATATTTGGATCACCCAATCAAGAGATGTGCAAGAAGTTCTCTGAACTTATGCAAGGAAAATTTGAAATGAGCATGATGGGTGAGATGAATTACTTCCTAGGACTTCAAGTCAAGCAGAGTTCAGAAGGGATCTTCATCAACCAGTCCAAGTATACCAAGAGTCTATTAGAAAGATTCAAAGCTCTACAATGCAAGACTGCAAGGATTCCAATGATGACATCTTTCAAAATGGAACCAGATGAGTCCGGAAAGGCAGTTGATCAAGCTGAATATAGAGCACTGATCGGATCTCTACTATACCTTACAGCTAGCAGACCAGACATAACATTTGCTGTAGGAGTATGTGTTAGGTTTCAAGCAAACCCAAAGCAAAGTCATCTAGAAGCAGCAAGGAAGATTCTCAAGTACCTAAAAGGAACAGTCAACCTAGGACTATGGTACCCTGCTGATGACAATCTAGAATTGAGTGGCTATTCTGACTCAGACTATGGAGGATGTAGAATTGATAGGAAATCCACATCTGGAACCTGTCAATTCCTAGGCAACAAGTTGATATCATGGTTCTCAAAGAAGCAAACCTCAGTTGCAACCTCCACCACTGAAGCAGAGTATATGGCAGCTGGTAGTTGTTGTAGTCAGCTGCTCTGGCTAGTTCAACAACTCAAGGATTACAATGTAGAGGCAAGAGAAGTCCCTATCTATTGTGATAGCAGCAGTGCCATTGCCATCACTCAAAATCCAGTCCTCCACACAAGGTGCAAGCATGTCGACATCCGACACCACTTCATAAGAGACCACCTTGAAAAGAAGGACATCAAGATGGAGAAAATTCACACAGATATCCAAAGAGCAGACATCTTGACTAAGCCCCTAGCTGAAGAACGATTCAAGACCCTATGCTACAGCTTAGGACTCCTGGATCCAAGCACATGAAGAGAAGAGATCAGCTGAAGACCTCAGCTGATACAGGTGCAGCAGACTAGGAGGATCAGATGAGGTGAATAGACACCCTCATCTTCAGGTAAGTTCATTCCCGATGAAGACAAATAAAGCTGAGGGAAAACTTAGAGTCATCTAATCAAGGGGGAATCAATGATACCTTAAGAATCCTTGATGAAATACTCTAAAAACTGCATTGCATATCATACATATATATATATAGACAGCAGACTTGAACAAGGCTATTTGATTTCTTTACAAGCAATGTATAACTATGTATATTAATAAATTATTCTTCATAAAATAATTTATCTTGTATACATACATACAGTACACTATTGAGTTATACTGGTTGGATTAATACACCATCCTCACCGACTCAACAGTATGCATGCACTGTACGGATTTCAAATAACTCTTGCTCAAAATTTATAAATTCTGCATTCCATAAGATAAAGTCTGAATATCTTTAAATGTGAACCCTTAGATCAAGAATCTCATTGTTGATCTTAAGAAGTAACTTTTCAGAAATACAGACCTATCAACTCTATAATTTTGTCATCTTTCACTCCACTACCTCATTTCTACCCCTATAAAAGGAGGAAGTTATGAGAACACCTAAGAACACAAATCACCAACTATAATTTTTGTTTCAGGTATGGAGAAGATCGAAAGAAAAGATGGAATGGAGATCATTCTTCAACCAAAGTCTTGGGTGAAGGAGATGAAGATTTGTCCAGAAGATGAAGATGATGCAGATCAACATACTTGGTCTACTCAACATGAGTATGCCTGTGAAAACTAGAGGAAGGAGAGAAGTCCTTATTGAAAACTAGAGGAAAGAGAGATGCAGAGGACAGAGTAGCAAACAAGCAGAGCTTCTTCTCCAGGGGGAAGTTCTACATGGAGAGCTTGTTATCAAAAGCTATTGTGTCTAAACAGAACATGAAGGCTGAGTCCATGGCTCTCTCTTCGACTCCATTGAAGCCTCTTCCAATCTTCCTTCTCTTTCAAGAGTAGCGAAGAGATTCAATTAGGACACATTTGATGCTACAACCCATCTGATGATGAGGAACATCAGATGGTAAGGGCAACCTGAACCAGTGGGATATCATCCAGGCTGATCATCTACATATTGATTTGATGGTCCTACTTGATTCAGACAGAGCTGGAAGATCCATCAAACCAGGTTGGATCACCACTCACAATAAAGCTGGAAGATCCATCATCCAGGTTGGATCATCACAGCAACAATGAAGGATCCATCAAGCCAAGTTGGACCTTCAAAGCACAGAAGATTTACTCAGCAAATCTCTAACCTCCACTCAGCTGATCAGAAGACCTACTCAGCTGACCAGAAGACTTCCAAGAGAAATCAGCAGACATTTTCAAGAAATCAGAAGACGTCACTCTGCTGATCAGATCACTTGATTTTTGAGTTTAAATGACTATCTTTGATCATGTAATTCATTCTAGATTTATTCCTGAATGTAATTAAACAAATTGGCTTATATAAGGAAGGCAATTCTCTTATAAAAAATGGCCTTGATGATCAATTCTTGCCACAAAATTAGTCACAACGGCTATTTTTGGTAATGATGTCATTAATACTCAATTACCAAATTGCCAGCAAATCAACAGTTGCCACATGGCAAATTCAGCCGGCAAATTTAAAGACAGCCCAAAATCAAAGAAGGAAAATCTTGGGCTCTACTCCACAATTAAATCCAAATCTGACCGTTAGATCAAGAATTGTTGGAGTATATATATACACACCCTTAAACCTCTCCCAAACCCTTTCGCTTACAATTCACTTTTGCTCTCAATACTCTCTCGTCCTGCAAATTTCTTTCAAGCTCTCAAAACCTAACACTCAAACACTACTATGGCAATCATTGAGATTTACGACGAGAAGACCAAGGGCACTGGCACCTTGGATGCTGCAAAATGGTCCAAGGAAGGGAAGATGTTCACAGAGAATGCTCTGTTTTTCAAAGGCAAACACACAGCTGCAAACAAGGAAATCCTTCTTCGCTGCATCAACCTCAACCTTCGAGATTTTCTGGAAGCAGCACCCACGAATGTGTATGAACAAGATGTGCTGACTTTCTACTCCAATGCTGTGATGAAGGGTTCTCACGTTGAAAGTGTCATGGGTGGACACAAGGTCAAAGTAACAAGGGAAATCCTCCAAGAACTGTTCGGTTTGACAAGGGGGAAGATCAATATCTCCACCTACATCATGGGTAAGGAGAAAGAATACATGGAGATGTTCACTGGTGGTCAAATCAAGGTTGAAGATGCCTCCGGACTGAAGAAATCTCAATTGGAACCTAAGTTTCAAACCCTAATGGATATAGCAGGCAAGATGCTGCTTGGTAACACTTTCAGTCATGATGCTGTTACCACTCTGAAAGTTCGAGTTATGGCAGCAATCTGGGATCAGATTGATGGAGATTGGCAAGGACTCTTTTTGGACAGAATTGCTCTTGAAGCCAAGAAGGTAACCTTAGACCTTCAATCTAGAGAATGGAAGGTGACCTCTACTGTCAGCTTTGTCAACAAGCTGAGTATCATTCTTCCAGAAATACTCCCCAGAAAATACAAGATGGGACCTCACAAGACCTTCCACATCTCCAAATATTACTTGAGGAAGGATGCTCTTGCTGAGGCAGCAAGGTTGAAAGAGGAGAAGAGGAAGTTGTTGGCTGAAGCACCTTCCAAAGATGCAGTTGAAGAGGCAGAAGAGTCTACTCAAGACTCTGCTGCAGAAGAAGAAGAGGAGCCATCCAAAGAAGAGGCTCAAAAGAAGGCTGCAGAGGATGATGATGACAATCAGACCTTAGCACAAAGAAGATATCTGATCAGATCAGGGCTCATCTCCCCATCTGATTCAGATGTCACTCCAACTGCCTCTCCCTTGAAGAAGGCAGGTACTTCTAACCCCTCTCTCACCTTCACTCCTTCCAAGTTGTCAAAGGGTCAGAAGAGAAAGAAGAACACTTCTTCTTTCACAAAGAAATCCAAGAAATCCAGGCTCCCTACTCCCATGAGCATAGCCCCTATTTCATCCTTCAACCCTTCTGATGATTCCAACCCATCTGAACCCCCAAACACTGAAAACCAAATCCCTGCTGATGTTCAAACAGCAGACAAACAACCTCAGACCACCTCCACACAACCTGCTGATGATCAAACTCAGATTATATCCACAATCCTTGCTGACATTCAAACAGCACATGATCAGGATCATCAAGCTCAAACACCCACTGATCTTCAAGAAGGAACTGAACCAGACCAGCAGACTCAAAACCCTGCTGATGAACAAACCACTGTAGAAGAAATCACTCCCCAAATCCCTGCTGATACTCACACAGCAGAGGAACATACCCCAGCTACCCAATCTCCTATCCTCTCTGCCCCAACTGCTCCAGAAGACTTAGCACCAGCAGCCCTGGATGAAGCTGGCCCTTCTCAACCTCAATTCAAGATGGTTCACTACCCCATGTGTACAACAGAGAAGATAATGAGGATGAAGATAGGCAACCTGCTCAAATCCACTATCCCTGGAGTTGATGAGAATTCAATCCAGTTTGAGCAAGTGCTTAGGATATGCACTTGGATTGAGCTCAGAAGAGATGATGTGGATGACCTTCTTGATGTCATTGAAGGAATGGGAGGAAAGGAAAACTTCCTCGACTGGGAAATGGAGCAAAAGGAAGTTGCTCAAGTTCGTTCTTATGCTCAACTGCTATCAGACGAGGCACTGACTACAGTTTACAACCGGATTCTAGGAATCCCCACTGCTGATGTCTCTATCCCAGAAGACTCATCAGATCAGCAGACAGCTGAACAAGCACAGATGAAGGAATCAGCTGCACCAGCCTTGGTGGACGACTCAGCTGCCCCTGCTCAAGACTCAGCTGCCCCTGCTGAAGACTCAGCTGCACCAGCTGACAAAGAAGAATTTGAAAGAGAAGTAGTCAGAATACCAGCTCACTTCAGACCTTCAGACGAACTGACTCACTTCATTGAAAATCAAGAGGATCCAGGCAGATGAATGATGACCCATCTGACCAAGGCCACTACCTGCTTCCTCAATGAGGAGTACCTATCAGCTGAAGAAAGAGGCAAAGCAGTAATTGTTCATCCAAAGCCTCAAGGTACACCCTCTACTTCTACCCCATCTGTTGACCATACAGCAGACATCTGCTCCCAGGTCAAAGCTGCAATAGACTTGCACTTTGAGAAAGGCTTAGGCCTGCAGCTAGGTAGATATGTTGAGAAAGCTGCAAGGGAATAGAAGACCCGTCTTCGTGACCAAATCCTTGACATTGAAGACAAGTTTGGTGAAGCACTCCATCAGCAGATAAGAGAATACTTAAGTACCTATCAAAAGTTGTCAGCTGACACCTCCAAAAGGTTTGCTGATCTTTACACTGATGAGATGCACCGCATGGAGACCACCTACAAGCAAAGAATTGAGGATGCTGAAGCAAGAGCCACTGAAGGACAAGCTCTCCTTAAATCAGCTGCAGAGGAAAATGAAAAATTGCAGACTCAGCTGAAGGAGACAGCAGCCAAGTTGGAAGCACTTACAGCTAGATTTGAAGCTGCCTCCTCGTCCAATTCTCATGCTGAAGTTCTTGAGCACAGCATAACTCATCTGACCCACATTAGCAAAGCCAATGCCATGGCTCTAAAGCAGACTCTGACGGTGGAAATTCTGAATGCCATGAAGCCTTTTGCGGCTGCACTTGCTGAAGCCAAAAAGGGGGAAGATGTGTTGATAAAGGCTCTAGAGAAGTCTACTGCCCAGCAAGCTGAACTGGTAGTAGCACAAGATGACTTGACTGAAACCTTGGGTGGTTTAAAGAGCAAAATCAAGAACAGGCAAGGCAAAGGCAAAGAAATTGCTCAAGGAGATACCCAAGCACCCACTCAGGCTCCTGCCAAAACTCTTCAGATCACTGCTTCTGAAGAACAAGTCCCTGAAAAGAGAATGACAAGGAAAAGAAAGGCAGATGAGCAAGCTCAGACCAGCAAGAAGCCAACTCCAGCAGAGCCTACTGCAGAAGAGAAGGAGGCTCTAGAGTTGAAGAAGAAGAAGTTGCTTGAAGCTCAAGAGCTTAAGCAAAAGAAGCTGAATGATGCGAAGGCAGTCAAAGCCAAATTTGAAAGAAGAATTGCCAAACTCAGGAAAGCACAAGAAGACAAGGTCCTGGTGTTTGATAGCAATTATGTGGACTACTTAGCCCTTCAAGATGAGCTACCAAGATGGTATCCTCTGAAGAAGAAGTGGCAAATTCAACACCACATAGTAAGGAAATTTGGCCCTCTTCCTACTTATGAAGAAGAATTTCTCCAATTCTCCCAGTTCATGAACTTTGAAGATCCAGAGTTCTGGGAAGTAATTGTCAAGACAGCCAAAGGACTTGACAACTGCAGAATCCTAACTCCTGAAGAACCCAAATGGGATCCACCCCTTCTGGACTCAGGAAGAGTCAACATGATTGAAATCAAGAAGATTCTGTACAAGATTTATGAAGAGGAGAATGTTACAGACATGCAGCACATGGAAGAAGTTCGAGCTCGTCTGTACCTGGCCTACCGCATTTAAAGAACAGAAGACCTGATGAAGACTACATTAGAAGTTTAAAGAAACTATTACTTGTAATCTGTAAAAGTTCTATCTATATTCAAGTTCTAGTTCTTTTTGCTTACAAGACAAACTCTCATTGTCTTCATCAGATACTTCAGTTTTAGCATGTAGGTCCCCAAAGTTGAGTTAATAACGAGTAAGCTAGTGAAAATGTCTAGAGGGGGGGTGAATAGACTTTTCAAAAATCTATCGAAATATCAGAATACAATATGCGGAATACGAAATTAACAATGAGCCCAATTCAAGTTTATACTCAACTTCTTAATTCAAGAACTCTGTTCTATACTCAACTTGTTAAGCTTAGTAGCAGTTTAAACAGTTAAGCAATTAAACAATTAAAACAGTAAAGTAAACAACACACAAAGATTTATAGTGGTTCGACAACTTGTCTACATCCACTCTCACAAACCCAGTTGTGATGTTTCCACTAAACTCTTCCAATCGAGTACAAGTGTATATTCCTGTCTTTTAAGTCCCAAGAAGAAGACTTAGATCTTCAACAGACTATACCTCCAGATACGTCTATGATCTAACTAGAAATTTTACAAGTATCTAGCACCTTGAAAAAATAACAACAAAAACTAAACACTTATTCAGTAGTAGCCTTTTGAATTCTTCACTTGTCTTCTGGCTTCTTTCTGAATCTTCAATCAAACTCTGAGAGTAATCTTCAATATATCTTCAGTACGCTTCAGTAATCAATATTTCAGTAGTCTTCAATCGATTACCATTATGAAGTATTTATAGACTTCAATCATCAAGAACTTAGTTAGTTGTAACCAACTTTTCTTGAAAACTAACTTCAACTGAATCTTCTTATCAATCCACGCGTTTCTTGTTACAAATTAGTTATTCCATAACTAACTTCTATCCTTATCTTTACACGCGCTTCGAACTAACTATCTTCACGTTGACTTGTCTTGAGTAGACTTGTATGTACTTGTCTTGTAGTCCTCCTGTCTTGAGTAGTAGACTTCAACTTTTCTTGTCTGATCTTCCTTGTTCAATCAGTAGACTATACTAAACCTAACAAGACTATTACATTACTTTAAGCTTTCATAATACAAGCTTAGTCAACTTATAAACTATACAATAAAACTAATCTATTACATATAAAAATATCATGAGCTCTATACAACATTTAAATAGCTCAGTAACTAACTTAAACAAATACTGTAAACACATATGAAGTACTTATAAACTGTACTTATCTTTTCATGTGAACTTATGTGAACTCTACTGGTCTGGTACAAGATGACTTAACTCAACTAGACTAGATTAGTCAACACTTAGAAAATATTCATACTACTTTTGGCTTATCAAAACTTCATCTTTTATTCATCATTTAGGACTTGTCTAGGATTCATTTCCCAACAATTCCCCCCTTTTTGATGAAGCCAAAACTACTTGAATCTTTTCTCATAAGTAGACTAGTTAAGTAGTTATCTTGTCTTTTAATCATCAAATAGTACTTATCTTTTATTCATTCAAAATAGATCAGTAGATATTACACATACTTTGAAATAAAAAAATACCGAAGTATCAGAGCAAAAAAAACTTCAAAAAAAACATCAACTAATCTGAAAGAGTACCTCCTTCTGAATTTGGAACTTGAAATGCATCAAGGAGTCTTCTGTGAATAATACTGATGTGATCTTCATCATCAATCTTCTCTTTCTCAAGTAGATCTTCTTCAAATTTCTTGATCTGATTCATATCAACTCTTCTACCTGAGCTTGTCATAGGACACTTCCATCTTGGAAAACTAGGAACGAGAATGTTAAAGTTTGCTCCAGCAGAAATCCTTAAGATTAAATTCCATAACATTCTGTGTTGTCCTTCCATAAATCTGTCAAACAAAGAATATAGCTCATCTGATCCTTCAGCATCACCATATTTCCGAATGATCCAGTGATCAAGTTCCCATTGCCTTTTCACTTTGATCCATTCAGGTCGATGCTCATTATCAATGAAATAATCAATGAACTTGTCTTCCATCTGATCTTCATCAGCCTTTAACTTCTGTAGATTCTCAATATGCTTTCCAATCTTCTTCTTGCTAGCATAGTGAGTTTCATCACTTGGATCAACAACCTTCTGCTTTTTCACTTTAGTTGTTGTCTCCACATCTTCAGGCTCTTCTATAACAATAGACTTTCTCTTTGATACTTGCCTTGTCTGAACCTCAGCTTCAGGAGATGCAACCGCTTTGCCCTTCTCCTTCTTTTTCAACTCAACTGCTTCAGCCTTAGCTTGCTCAAGATCTGCAGTTTTAACCAACTTGCCTTTGCCTCTCTTAGGCCTTCTAAGATCTTGCATAGCTTCAGCAGCTTCCTTGATTTCAGGTTCAGCACTGGACTTAGCTTTCTCAGCAATAACTTCAATTTGACTCGTCTCTTCCCCCTTTTTGGCTTCATCAGTTGCCTTGAGAGAGAATAGAGAAGTAAACCGAGTCATCTCTTCGAACATTGCTTGCTTCATTAGGTTTGTAGCTTTTTCAATCTGCCTTTCATGAGAACCGTCCTGACTCAGCTTGTCTAGTTTGGTTGCCACCAACTCCAGCTTCTGAGTAGATAAATTCAACTCATTCTTAAAATGAGTTGCAGTCAGACGTAGCTTTCTGTTCTCCTCAGTCATAGCACTGATAAACTCTTTCGCTTGTGCTAACTGGTCATAGGCTTCCTTTCTTTGAACATCAGCTACTTCGATTTTGGCTCTATAGACTCGTTCCATCTTCTTGGATTCAGTAGCTAGAACACGAGCAAAATCAACTGAGCTTTTCTCCGAATATTCAACTTGATTCTGGAGAAATCCTTCGATCTGCTTAAACATCTCTTGCCTGAAGTCGTTGTCCAACTGATTGACTTCATTCAAGATCATCTCTTTTGAACTTGTCACAAGGACACTGTTCTATTCAACAAGAGATTTCTTAAGTTCAGTCTTGAGAAAATCATCGATAGTTGACTTGATGACAGACTTCAAATCTTCTTTTAACTCATCTATCGAGGCGACTGGGATAGCTTGAGACGACTGAACATTAGTGACATTATCTTCCTGAACTTTCTCAATAAGTTCATCTTCAGTAAACATAACTGCATCCATGAACTCATCATCTTCTTTACCAAGCATGAGTGAGTCGACTTCATCTTCATCACTTTCAACAATTTCTTCCAATTGTTCTGAAGTCTGAACTGCTATTTCAGCAACTTCTGGCTTAATCTCGTCTTCCACCAGATCAGTCTGAGTTCCAACATCGAACGAGAACTCATCTTCTAGAACACCATCTGGAATACTCAACAGCCTTTTAACTAGATCAACCAAGGCCTTGCGAGGGAATAGTTCGGAGTGATCCTTAACTCCACTATTTTCTTTCTGTTCCATCTCCCAATCCATGAAATTGGAGATTCCGCCCATGCCTTGAATGACCTCGAAAAGATCATCTGTAGAAGACTTCTTCAGAGAAAACCAAGTGCAAATCCGCACTAACTTTTCAAACTGTTCTGAAGCAGTGTCGATGTCGAGAGTTGAGAGCTGCTTCTTCAGATTTCGGGATACACGAGCACGAATTCTCTTCTCTCGCATACACATCGGGTAATAAACTAAGGATTCAAATCTAACTTCAGACGGGGTCTGAGTAGGTGGGGTCCCTAACTCAGCTGTTGCAGTGGCAACTGGCGTCTTGCCTGAAGTAGATGGGTTGGGTTCAACATTTTCTGTTGAAGGTAAAGAAGGAGTTTGGATGGTGGTTTCTGGGGGCTGTAATGTGGCTTGGTCTGGTGTGACAACTGTCGAAGTATCAGTTGTATCTATTATGGGAGTGTTTTGGGGTAGACTGGCTCTAAGCGGTAATGCCGCCAGTACTTGCGAGGTTGAGGGTTGAGGTCTAGGCCTAGATCGATGTGATCTAGCTTTGGTTCGAATAGCAGAATGAGAGAGAGGAGGAATTGACAAAAATTGAGAAGATGTACCAACCTGAATACTCGACTCGTCTGGTTGAGTGGGCGAACCAACTCTTACAAGAGTGTACATCTCTGGAACTTGAGCACTCGGCTCCTTATCTTGTTCCGATTCCTCTTCTGTCTGAGTCTTCTCTGAGTCAGTTGAGCTGGACTCAACTATAGCAGCTGTCTCTGACTCCTTGTCATCGGACTCATCTTCTGAAGAGCTAGATGAGTTGGCATATGGTAGGGCTTGAGACTCATCTATTTGAACTCGCCTTGGGGCAGCTGACCTTGCAGCGACCTGCTTCCTTTGAGCTTCCGACTTCAGATAGAACTTAAGAGGATGGAAGGGCTTTCCATTACTCCAGTCCGACTTGTTTGGTAGCAACAAGGGGAGTAGAATACTCAACTTGTTGCCATATCCAACCGTATGTGATACTACCCAACTACTAGAGTCGGTATCAACACGAACACTCTTCTCGAAATACATCATCCTGTCAGCAATCAACTTGAACCAATTACCTTCAGTGATTCCATCAAAAATAGCAGCCATCACCCTTGTCTTAGCTTGAGTGACTGCGTCAAAGGAACCAGTGGCACATAGAAGCATCTTGCTTGCTATGTCCAATAACGTGCGATACTTCTCCAATAGTTCGGCCTTCTTGACGGCAGGAGCCTTGCCATCTGACTTGAGCTTCATCTTCCTTCCACAAAAGATGCTCAAATATCTCATCTCTTGTCCGGTGGCATAGTTTTCCACATCAATCGTTCTGATGGGCAGCTTCAAGTGTCTGAATAACACCTCACGAGTGAGTTCCACTCGACTCGTTCCAATAAATGATTTGATCCTATCTCCTCCCTTGTGGCGTTGGCATAGAACAGCAACACCTCCTCTTCCAAGACGACTTGAGGAAAAGCCTCCAGATATGGCTTCAATCCACACCGTGAACACTTGTCGAGGATTTCTTGATTTCCGTCAGTGTGAAGCCCTTTGAAGAACAACGAGGGTTCCACATGCACCTTGTTTTCAGCAATATACCTACCGAGATCAAACCTTGCTTGTATGTTAGTTCTGACATCGAAAAGAGAAACAATCGACATAACGAGTGAGTAGAGTAAGAACTTGGGAGGTTATGGTTTTGCAAGAATTTGAGAGCTATAGTAGGAGAGTTATGAGATTGTAAGTCGAGTTGTGTGGGAAAGGTGAGTTTTGTTAGAACTGAAAAGTGATCCAACGGCCAAGATTGAATTGATTAATCCAACGGTCGAGACCTTTGAAATTCGGTTACGGAATCGAGAATATTATGTGATTTGATATTGTAAAATTTGAAATCCGGCTCTACTTAATTAGGACAGGGGAGTGAACTCATCTGACCTAATATAGTTGAGTACGAACTGGGTGTATACCCCTCATTAAAATGGGAGTGTATAAATCCAATTCTAGGGTTTTCAAATTCTAACATTATCTAATTACAATAATACCCTTAATCCGTTTGAATAGACACTTAACATATTACAATCAAGAGAAACACTTAGCTTGTCTGTTCGAGTCTATCCAAAACAGACGAGTAGACTTAAGCTTCACAAGACGAGTTGGCTTAAGTACACAAGACGAGTTCCCCCTTCGCCTGTGCTTGTCTATTCTGAACGTCGAACGACTGTATGTACCTATCTCATCATTTTCAATGTGTAATCGTAGGTACAGGTAGAGTAAGATAAATAAGATGAATATCAATCGAGAGCAATGATCAAGGTTTCGAACAAGATGACCTTTAACAAACATAAGAGTCAACATAAGGATATTTAAGAAATCAAGGATTCCCCCTTAAATGTTTATTCCCTTAGTATTGCCCTCAGCTTTACCAGCTTCCTCATCGGGTTGTTTGGTCATCTAGTCTAGCCTTGTATACCTGTCTGATGTATGAGTAGACGAGTGCTTTGGTCTAGTGATCTTGTCTCTTCTTCTTGATGTACCTGACTGGTTAGTGCATAGCTATAGGCAAGTAGGGTCTAAATCAATTAGCCCTAGACTAATGCATAACTCACGAAATCGTGCCTCAGCTAATGGTTTTGTAAAAATATCAGCTCTTTGAAAATCAGTATGAATCTTTTCCATGCGAATATCCTTCTTTTCTACATGATCACGTATAAAATGATGCTTCACATCAACATGTTTACAACGTGTGTGCAAAACAGGATTTTGTGTAATGGCAATTGCACTATTACTATCACAGAAAATAGGAACATTTGATTCATGTATATTGTAATCACGTAACTGTTGTATGAGCCAGAGTAGTTGACTACAGCAGCTACCAGCAGCCATGTACTCGGCTTCGGTAGTAGAGGTAGCAACACTAGTCTGCTTTTTAGAAAACCAAGATATGAGTTTTGTGCCTAGAAATTGACAAGAACCAGAAGTAGATTTCCTATCTATTCTACAGCCTCCAAAGTCTGAGTCTGAAAAGCCACTTAAGGATAGATCATCATTTGAGGGATACCATATACCACGATTGATGGTCCCTTTCAAATATTTCAAGATCCTTTTGGTGGTTTCCATGTGACTTTCTTTTGGATTGGCTTGGAATCGAGCACAAACACCAACAGAGAATGCAATATCAGGTCTACTAGCAGTTAGATACAGTAAAGAACCAATTAAGCCACGATAATAGGATTGGTCAGCACATTTACCGTTCTCATCTGGATCCATTCTGTAAGTTGGTTGCATTGGTACACCAGTGGACTTACATGTTTTGATCCCATACTTGTCTAGAAGATTTCCAGTGTACTTCGCCTGATTTATGAAAATACCTTCTGGAGTTTGTTTTACTTGAAGTCCAAGAAAGTAGTTCATTTCACCCATCATAGACATCTCAAATTTACTTTGCATGAGTGTTGAAAAACTTTCACTCAGCTTTTTGTTAGGTGACCCAAAAATGATGTCATCTACGTAAATTTGGACGAGTAAAATGTCCTTCCCTTCTTGTCTTCTGAACAAGGTTCGATCGACCTTGCCCTTAGTAAAACCATTTTCCAATAGAAAGAGAGATAGAGTGTCATACCATGCTCTTGGAGCTTGCTTTAGTCCATATAAGGCCTTCTTTAATCTGTACACCTGGTTGCCTTTGACTTCGAAACCTGGAGGTTGTTCAACATACACTTCTTCCGCAAGAATACCGTTAAGAAATGCACTTTTAACATCTATTTGATATACAGTAAACTTCATGTGAGCAGCATATGCAAGGAACAATCTAATGGCTTCTAGTCTAGCAACAGGAGCATATGTTTCATCATAGTCTATGCCTTCAGCTTGTGAGTAGCCTTGGGCGACTAATCTAGCCTTATTTCTAACGACTAAATCATTCTCATCTTTCTTATTCTTGAAAATCCATCGAGTGCCAACTACATTATGATGTTTCGGCCTATCGACAAGTTCCCAGTCTTCGTTTCGAACAAACTGGTTCAACTCGTCTTGCATAGCGATGATCCAATTACTATCAGCCAATGCCTCTTTAACAGTGGTAGGCTCAATAGATGAGAGGAAACAACACCAGCAAAACATAGTTGGACTCGGCTGTTCTTGCGACTCAAAGAGTTGTCGTCTAGTCTTCACACCAATAGTAGAGTCACCAATGATATTTTCAGTATCATGCGCAGATTTCCATGTTTTCCTATTCTTAACAGGAATACTATCATCATCTATATCATGTACAGCATCATGCATGTCAACATCATTAGTATCAGATTTACTAGGAGTAGTAGAGTCAACTAGAGCAGGCATGTCTACTGGTCTAGAAGACTTACCTTGGGCACTTACCTTCTCCTTGTCATCAGAGTCGAGAGCTTTTAGGAATGGGTTGTAGGTTTGAACGGATTCATATATCTCTGAATCTTTGTCAGATTCGATCGATAGATCAGTTGCTTTCTCACTGATCTTGTTGGCAGACGAGTCCTGTCGAGATTCATCGAAAACCACATGTGGTGTTTCTTCCACACAAAGAGTTGAGCGGTTGAATACTCTAAATGCTTTGCTAGTCGAGGAGTATCCTAAGAATATCCCCTCGTCTGCTTTTGCATCGAAAGCATTCAACTTGCTTTTACCATTGTTGTGAATGAAACACTTACAGCCAAATATATGGAAATATGAAACTCTGGGTTTTCTACCTTTCCAAACCTCATAAGGTGTCTTGCCTAGAGCTTTATTGATTGCGCTTCTGTTTTGTGAGTGGCATGCAGTGTTGATAGCTTCAGCCCAAAACTTTTGAGGCGTGTTGAACTCAGCTAACATGGTCCTACAGGCTTCTTTAAGAGTTCGATTCCTTCTTTCTGCTACACCGTTCTGTTGTGGTGTCCTAGCTGCACTAGTGAGATGCTGGATACCACGATTAGTACAAAATTCTTTGATATAGCAATTAATGAACTCAGTTCCCTTGTCACTTCGAATTTTGACAATAGACTGGTTCTTCTCAACTTGTAACTTCTTCAACAGTTCAGGCAGAAGTGTTTGTGTATCACTCTTCTTGTGTAGAAAGACTACCCAAGTGAACTTAGAATAGTCGTCTACAACAACAAGTGTGTACCTTCTACCGTTCAAGGTTGGAGGAGTTATTGATCCATGAAGATCCATATGTAGGAGTTCTAGAACTCTACTAGTTGAGAGAGTAGGAATTGACTTAAATGAACCTTTAACCTGTTTACCCTGTTGACAAGCTGTGCATACATGTGACTTGTAGTAAACTTCATTGGGAATACCTTCTACAAGGTAATCTCTGGCTATCTTATTAAGAACCTTAAAGTTTAGATGACAGAGGCGTCTATGCCAGAGCCAGCCAAGTTCTTTAGGATTCTTAGTAAGTAGGCAGGTGTCCCTCGGACAACTGTTCCAGTTCACTATGTACACACTACCTTGTCTTACGCCGACTAGTAGGACTGTGTGCGTCCTTTTGTCGATGACTTCACATTTGCGGCTTTTGAACTGCACTTTGTAACCACGATCACAAAATTGTGAAACAGAGAGTAGATTATATTTCAAACCTTCAACATATGAAACATCTTGAATTTCGACGTCTCCATTCCGGATGTAACCAAATCCTTTAGTGACAGCAGTGGAGCTATCACCAAATATTACTTTTGGTCCTTCTTGCTCATGGTAGCTAGACAAGAGAGCTTTGGTACCAGTCATGTGGTGCGAACAACCACTATCTATGTACCAGGTTTCTCCTACTGAGCCACCCTTCTTATACAAGTCAAGTCGACCCTGCAATAGATGATATTCAATAACTTAGGTACCCATTTGTTTATTGGGGTCCTTGGGGGTTAGTCATGTTCAGAGGAATCCAGATATACATTGGAGTCTTGAACAAGTTCGATCTTTTAAGCTTTCGCCCATATTTGTTGCAAAATAAGACCTTGTTGTCCTTCTCTGGCCTATCAGTCGAGTTCGGGTCTACTCTTTGGAGATAGCCTTTCAACTTAATCTCTACTTGAGCAGGCACTTGTCTATGATAGTTAGAGTAGGGTTTGAAAGCATTAGGTCCATACGGTTTATAGACGCGTTTGGGTCTTTCCTCACTTAAAATATCGTATGATAGAGGTGGAGGATATAGGACAGCTTGTGTACGATATTTTGGAGCTACCTGTCTAGGTCTAGACGAGTAGAGTTGAGACTGCCTTATAAATGGAGGTCTAGACTCTTGTCGTCTAGTCTGTACCTGTCTAGTACTCGTCTCCTCAGGATACCAGTCCTCGTATCTGACCTGGTTGGGTCGTCCACGATTAGTCGTCCTTTGAAGATTAGTTCTAGATGGAACAGGCTTGCTGTTACCATTCTTTTTACCTCCCTTGGTAATCGGAATGTTAACTCGAGCTTGTTTAGGTACAGTACCTTTAGAAGGAGTTCCAATATCGTATAACATTGGTCCTTTTCCTTTATCATTTGGCAAAAGTCTTGCTTTAATAGTAGTAGGGTTCTAAATGACTCGAGTAGACGAGCTAGATGACTCAGCACCTATACCAGTCTTGTCACCTGGATCTCTATACCTATCTGACAGTTCAAGGTTAATCTTTGAAGAGTTAACCAGGTCAGTAAGTTTGAGATCAAGTGTAACTACCTCGGTCTCTAAGAACTTATTACGTTCTTCAAGTCTGTTGCACTTGTTCTTTAAAATATTGAATTCATTTCTCTCAGTTGCATGTATCTTAAGTAGGTCTTGATATAACCTGTCTGTCAACGCACACTTTTCTTTGAGTTTACTCAACTCTTCAGTCAAGCGTTTATTTAGGACTGTTATATTAGGATCTACTTTTGACTGGGCTTCCTTAAGATCAATGATTTCTTGTTTTAATGCAATGTTTTCATCACTGACTTCAATGAATGCTTGGTTAGCAAGTAGAAGGTCGTCTTCGACTGCACTAGTCGAGTGCTGAAGACTACTTCCTACTTCACTACTAGCAGTGTCACTTTCATCAGTTTCTGAATCATCACAAGATTGAAAAGATGTAGCAGATGATACCTCTTGGTCGATTTTAGCCATGCAGCATAGGCCATCATCTACTATGAATGCTTCGTCGTGATCTTGATCAGTTGAGTGACTAGATGCGGACGATGGCAACTCGTCTGAATCCGAATCAGAGTCATTATTGACCATCATTGCCTTATTGCCACGATTATATCTTCTTTCTCTTCGTGCTTTGCGTTCTTCACGATCATCAGTGCTCAGGTCTGGACATTCATATATGTAATGACCTGGCTTTTCACAATTATAGCACAAGAGATCATTAGTAGCCTTTTTAATAGGAGATTTGTCCCTACGTTTATCACGTCTATCAGAACGTTGAATCTTCCTATCGTCAGACTCTCTATCTCGTCTATTACCTTTCGAGACTTCGTCTCTCCTTTCGGATGAGTTTCGGTCTCGTCTGGTCTCAGACGAGTTCTTAGACGTAGATGCTCTATGATCCCTATAGAACTTCTTGTATCTTCCGAAGCGTTTATTGAGCCTATCAAACTTTCTAACCATGAGACTCATCTGATCCTTCAGACTAAGATCAGTATCTAACTCATCTTTCACAGAGGCAGACTTAGTTCTAGACTTGGACCTGTCTACCTTAGAAGACTTAGAAGAGCTAGACTTAAAGGCAACGTTCTTAGATACAGCATGTTCTCTATCACTACTGACTAGTGGTTCATCTTCGTCTAAATCAAACTCATGGGCTTTAAGGGTTTGAAACATGGTTTCAGCAGTCCACGTATCAATGTCTTGAGTGTTCTTAACAAGCATCTTTACCATTTTCCAACGACTATCAAGACTCTTCAAAATCCTAAGATTGATCTCACGAGCAGTATAAGATTTACCAAGTACTTCCAAATCATTCATGATCTTAGTAAAACGAGTATCCAGCTGGTCGATAGTTTCTCTAGCTTTCATCCGAAATGATTCAAATCTTTGGACAGCTGTGGAGAGTTTGCTCTCTTTGATTAGGGAGGTCCCTTCACAAAGGATAGCTAGTCTGTCCCACATCTCTTTGGCAGTCTTACATTTTAACACTTTTCCTAGATACTCGTTAGGAAGGGTGTGTAAAATATAATTCTTTGCCAAGCTATCCAAATTATTTTGACGCATTTCTTCTGAGGTTAGATCTGACCTGGGTTTCTTGACGAGAGTACCAATTGGTTTGCTTGGGTCAAGAACAGCAGTATTAGGAACCATAGTAACAATAGGTCCTTCTGTGATAACAGAGATCATTAGGTCGTGCGTGGAACTGAAAATGGCTTCCATTCGCAGCTTCCAGTAGTCATAGTCCTAAACCTGGAACTTGGGTAACTTGTTAGCGCTGATCTCAAGAGACATGTTTTCAAGAAATAAGTGCTAAGTAGAGTTATGATCAAGAAAAACAAATAAGTCAAGAACAGGGAGCACGAAACAGATATAACAAGAGTATTTGATCAAGAACACGTAAGCAACTACAATCAAGGAACAAGACTTCACCCTAAGTCTTAAGTCGGTTATCAAGAAACAGCAGTTCGTAAACTACCGCTCTGATACCACTTGTAGGTCCCCAAAGTTGAGTTAATAACGAGTAAGCTAGTGAAAATGTCTAGAGGGGGGGTGAATAGACTTTTCAAAAATCTATCGAAATATCAGAATACAATATGCGGAATACGAAATTAACATTGAGCCCAATTCAAGTTTATACTCAACTTCTTAATTCAAGAACTCTGTTCTATACTCAACTTGTTAAGCTTAGTAGCAGATTAAACAGTTAAGCAATTAAACAATTAAAACAGTAAAGTAAACAACACACAAAGATTTATAGTGGTTCGACAACTTGTCTACATCCACTCTCACAAACCCAGTTGTGATGTTTCCACTAAACTCTTCCAATCGAGTACAAGTGTATATTCCTGTCTTTTAAGTCCCAAGAAGAAGACTTAGATCTTCAACAGACTATACCTCCAGATACGTCTATGATCTAACTAGAAATTTTACAAGTATCTAGCACCTTGAAAAAATAACAACAAAAACTAAACACTTATTCAGTAGTAGCCTTTTGAATTCTTCACTTGTCTTCTGGCTTCTTTCTGAATCTTCAATCAAACTCTGAGAGTAATCTTCAATATATCTTCAGTACGCTTCAGTAATCAATATTTCAGTAGTCTTCAATCGATTACCATTATGAAGTATTTATAGACTTCAATCATCAAGAACTTAGTTAGTTGTAACCAACTTTTCTTGAAAACTAACTTCAACTGAATCTTCTTATCAATCCACGCGTTTCTTGTTACAAATTAGTTATTCCATAACTAACTTCTATCCTTATCTTTACACGCGCTTCGAACTAACTATCTTCACGTTGACTTGTCTTGAGTAGACTTGTATGTACTTGTCTTGTAGTCCTCCTGTCTTGAGTAGTAGACTTCAACTTTTCTTGTCTGATCTTCCTTGTTCAATCAGTAGACTATACTAAACCTAACAAGACTATTACATTACTTTAAGCTTTCATAATACAAGCTTAGTCAACTTATAAACTATACAATAAAACTAATCTATTACATATAAAAACATCATGAGCTCTATACAACATTTAAATAGCTCAGTAACAAACTTAAACAAATACTGTAAACACATATGAAGTACTTATAAGCTGTACTTATCTTTTCATGTGAACTTATGTGAACTCTACTGGTCTGGTACAAGATGACTTAACTCAACTAGACTAGATTAGTCAACACTTAGAAAATATTCATACTACTTTTGGCTTATCAAAACTTCATCTTTTATTCATCATTTAGGACTTGTCTAGGATTCATATCCCAACATAGCATATTATAAACTCTTATCTTATTTCATTAAGAGCATTTATCAAGTATAGTTTTGGCTTCATCAAAAAGGGGGAAATTGTTGGGATATAAATTCACCCTAAGCCCCACTTGATGTTAGAATAGTTTTGATGGCCAAAACACTTAGAGTTTATAAATGTAATAGGATCAGCTGACTTGTATAGAACAGCTTAGACTAGTCTTGTGTGATCAACTGTATTGATATCAGCTGATCAGCACAGTCCTGGCTTACATGCCTATCCTCAAGATGAGAAGAGTAGAAGACATGAAGACTAGAAGATCCTTGAAGACCAGATAAGTTAAGGTGCTTGTATACCTACCTATCTGATGGAGTCCCAGATTGAAGATGGCCTAAAGCAGTACAAAGAATTTCCAGATCAGAAGAGTGTTACTCGTCTGATATCAGAAGACAGAAGACCTAAGGCCAGAAGAGTAGTCAGAAGACTAGAAGTACAGATCAGAAGACTATGTGCTCTTCCAGGACTCGGCTGATTCCTAAGTCATCTTGCAATTCAAACGAAGACCTACCTTATTTAGAAGATTGACATGATCCCAGGATTGAAGCAATCAAGCGGCTGGAATCAAGGAATCAAGCTATTATGGAAAGATTGCTCAAACGGCTAGTCAACTCCAACGGCTAGTTGTAACCAATCTTCATTATAAATACAAGAGGATGAGGAATCACAAAGCACAAGAAGTCACAAGAGAGAATTCAAAAGCTAAGCAAGCAATCAAGCAAAAGCCATACTGTTCCAAGAGTTCTCCAAGAGCCAGAAATCCATTAAATTATCCATAGCTCTTAAGTGCTTCCTATCCAACCCTTAAGAACCTGAAACCTGTTCATATTGTATATCAATTGTTTTAGGCATAGTGGTTAAGCAAATTATAAGCTTGAACCATTAGTTGGATACATCTCAAAAACCCCAAAACCCTCACCGAAAGGTTAAAGTTTTTGAACCCCTCAAAGTGCAAGTGCTTACAATCACTTGTGGAGACCGCAGCTGTTAGGACGGCTCAGATCTCAAAGTCCTAACCTTGGGACTATAAAGGACAAGACCCTTGTAATTTGTGGAAATTAAAGGGATTAAACATCACGTTAGGACGTGAGAGTGGACGTAGGAACGTATATCCGAACCACTATAAATCCGGTGTTATTTACTTTCTGCACTTTACATTTCTGCCTTTACATTCATTATTATATAGTGCATACTGTTATTTCAACACTCTTTAAAACAGGCCATAACTTTCAAACCGGCATCAACTGAGTATTTTCATTAAGTAGAATAAGTTACAAGAACGTGTCTAAATAAGGGCCACCAAAATTCCGCATACAACCTTAACAATCAGATCACTATAGTCATCTGGACCAGCAGACTTGCAGTCCAGTTGACATAGCAATCAGAAGAGGTTCCCAACTCTGTTTGAAAAAGTTTTAAAGTCTATTCACCCCTCCCCTCTAGACTTTAATCCCATTCACTACTCGTTCAGGGACCAACATCAGAAGACAGAAGACCTAAGGCCAGAAGAGTAGTCAGAAGACTAGAAGTACAGATCAGAAGACTATGTGCTCTTCCAGGACTCGGCTGATTCCCAAGTCATCTTGCAATTCAAACGAAGACCTACCTTATTTAGAAGATTGACATGATCCCAGGATGGAAGCAATCAAGCGGCTGGAATCAAGGAATCAAGCTATTATGGAAAGATTGCTCAAACGGCTAGTCAACTCCAACGGCTAGTTGCAACCAATCTCCATTATAAATACAAGAGGATGAGAAATCACAAAAAGAAGTCACAAGAGAGAATTCAACAAGCCAAGCAAGCAATCAAAGCTAAAGCCATACAGTTCTAAGAATTCTCAAAAGAGCCAGAAACCATTAAATTATCTATAGCTCTTAAGTGATTTCTATCCAACCCTTAAGAACCTGAAACCTGTTCATATTGTATATCAATTGTTTTAGGCATAGTGGTTAAGCAAATTATAAGCTTGAACCATTAGTTGGATACACCTCAAAAACCCCAAACCCTCACCGAAAGGTTAAAGTTTTTGAAACCCCTTAAAGTGCAAGTGCTTACAATCACTTGTGGAGACCGTAGCTGTTAGGACGGCTCAGATCTCAAAGTCCTAACATTGGGACTATAAAGGTCAAGACCCTTGTAATTTGTGGAAATTAAAGGGATTAAACATCACGTTAGGACGTGAGAGTGGACGTAGGAACGTATATCCGAACCACTATAAATCCGGTGTTATTTACTTTCTGCACTTTACATTTCTGCCTTTACATTCATTATTATATAGTGCATACTGTGATTTCAACACTCTTCAAAACAAGGCCATAACTTTCAAACCAGCATCAGCTGAGTATTTTCATTAAGTAAAACAAGTTACAAGAACGAGTCTAAACCAGGGCCACCATAATTCCGCATATAACCTCCTCAGTCAGATCACTATAGTCATCTGGACCAGCAGACTTGCAGTCCAGTTGACATAGCAATCAGAAGAGGTTCCCAACTCTGTTTGAAAAAGTTTTAAAGTCTATTCACCCCTCCCCTCTAGACTTTAAACCCATTCACTACTCGTTCAGGGACCAACAAGTGGTATCAGAGCAGTGGTTCTAACGGACTACTGTCTCTAGATTATCAGAAGACTTGAGGGAGTCTTTCTATAGTCCTCTTGATCAGATCTTTTTGGAAAACTTGTTTTTGAAAACTCATACAGCATGAGTGCTAACATGCGTAAGTTGCCTAAGTTTTCAGTTGAGGATTATGATTACTGGAAGATCAGGATGAGGAAGAATCTCACATCAGTCCACTACAAGATGTGGTCAGTAATCACTGAAGGCCCAATCACCATCATGACAGTCAACACTGCAAATGGTGATCCAGAAGTCCTAGTTGGAGAACTGGTTCCCAAGCCCATGAGGGATCTCACACCAGAAGAGATGAAGCAATCAAACCTTGATAGCATTGCTCAAGATTACATAATGCAAACTCTTCCAAATGAGTACATTGCAAAGGTCATCCACTGTGAGTCAGCCAGAGAGATGTGGGAGGCATTGGCACTCCTCTGTGAAGGAACTGAGCTGATCAAGGAAAGCAAATTGTCGACAGCAGTCAAGAAGTTTGAACACCTCAAGATGCATCCAGGAGAAACTATTGATCAGCTGGACAATAGATGTACAAAGATCATAAATGAGATTGAATCTCTAGGCAAGAAGTATACAAATAGAGAGAAAAACTTGAAGATCTTGGACTCTTTACCTAAGAGATGGAAACTCAAGAAGACCATCATCAAAGATACTCAAGATATCAAGAAGTGGTCTACTCAAACTCTATTTCAGAACCTAAAAGCTCATGAATATGACCTTGACACAGAAGAAAACTCAGGAAGTGATGAGTCAACTGCAGCCCCATCTACCTCCAAGACTGTAGCCTTCAAGGCAGCCAATACAAAAGCTGCAAGTACCTCATCTGGCAAGGCCTCTCTGAAAACAGAAGACTGTGAAGGATCAGACATGAATCTGAAGGAACAAATGGCTCTTATGATCAAGAGATTCGAAAGGATGAACACTCTCAACAGCAAATATAGAAAATTCTATAGAAACTACAAAGATAGAAGAGCAAGTTCACCCTCCAGAGGTTCCAGAGAAAGAACACCAGAAAGACATCCTAGAAAGGATGTGGAGTCATCTGACAACCGAGGATCTAGAAGAAGAGATGCCACTCCTCCAAGGAAAGGCAACTCAAATCAGAAACCTGGATCATGCTTCAACTGTCGCAAACCAGGACACTATGTCTATGAATGTCCTGAGCTGGATTTGGATGACAAAGAAGAAAGAAGGCCAAGAAGAACTTCAGACAAGAAAGCTATGGTGACTGAAGAATCTGAATATCAAAGTGATGAACTCCCTACATCACCAGACTGCCAAATCTTCTCAGATGATTCAGATGACCTAGCTATGATGGCCATAGGTGAAAATGAGGTAAACTCCTATACTACTACTTTCCATTCACCTATTTTTTCACAATCAGATGAGATAAACTCATCTGAAGGCGAATCAGAAGACACCTATTATCAATCTTTAAGAAAAGTAAAAGGTGATCTTGATATTGCCACTAGAGCTTTTATAGAAGTGGAAGAGGAGAATAAGGATCTAAGGAAAGAAATTGCTAAGTTGAAAAAGGTTAAGTTTGATAACACCCCTGAGCTGGCCACAATGAATGAAAGATTGACCAGAGAAGTGGAGCTTCTTAAGGAAGAAAATACCACAATAACTCAGTTGTATGAGGGGATGTTACAAACTCAAGCTTTAGAAACTAAGGAACTTCTTTCACTACAATCCAAGTTCGATGACCTCTTCCAAGCACACAAGCTCTTAGAAAAGGAGAAGGAATGCCTAAATCAAAAGATATCAGAGTTCAATAAAGCCTCTACTACTATTGAAAGTATCTCTGAGTATTATAGATCAAATGGCAATAAGATGGGTTTTGGCTATGAACTCAACCCATCTACATCCTCTCCAGCTGGGGGTAGTACACCTAACAAGTGCACTACTCAGACACATGAAAAGGGTGAGTGTTCTAAACACAATGAACCGAACATGAACCAAAAGGCATCTGTACCAGCTAAGGCTAACTATCCCAAAACCAAAAATGGTAAAGGACAAGCTAACCCCAAGCCTGTACAGAGGAACAACAAACAGCCTAGACCATCTCGGCTGAGACAGTCTCAGCTGTATGCTGCTCCAGCCAAGAAGAAGAAGTCTTCTTCAAACAAAGTTGTTCTCTTTGCACCCCCTATCTCTTATGATATTGTGAGAACAGAAGAGTATGGTCCATATAATCGTGTGCATCGACCAGCTAATGCACCCAGGCCGAATGTAACTAGTCAAAAGATCATGTATGTACACTCCTATAAAGGGAAACCATTTGACTATTACTTAGCTGACACTAAGGACAAATCAGATCAGTCCAAGGTGCTGACTGGTAAGATTTGGTTCTGTGATGCCCGAGGGAAACAACTCAAGTGCTCAAGGTTGTTCAAACGACCAATGTATATGTGGGTTCCCAAGGGTAGTACTAACACCCAAGGACCCAAAACAAAATGGGTACCTAAGACTTAACTTTTCTTGCAGGAAAGGAGGGACCTATACAGAAGAGGAGGTCTAGCAGGAGAAACTTGGTACATAGATAGTGGATGCTCAACTCACATGACAGGAACCAAAGCCCTGCTGACCAACTACATAGAAAAGAAAGGTCCAAAAGTCTTCTTTGGTGATAACGCGCATGGTAACACAAAAGGATATGGCACCCTTAAAAATGGTGACATTGAGGTACATGATGTATCATATGTAGAAGGTCTTAAGTTTAATTTATTATCTGTTTCTCACTTTTGTGACACTGGTTACTCAGTCAAATTCTCTAAAGATGAGTGTCTCATAAGTGATAAGAGAACAAAACAAAACCTTCTAACAGGATCTAGAAAGGGAAGTATGTATCTTGCAAATTGGAACAGCTGTCCTAAGGATACATGTCTGCTTGTGAAGAGCCCTAAAGATGTCAGCTGGCTATGGCACAAACGTCTTAGTCATCTGAACTTTAAGACTATGAACAAGTTAGCAAGGGAATCCTTAGTTGATGGTCTGCCTAATGAACTCTACTGTAAAGATCAGGTGTGTGATGCATGTCAACAAGGAAAGCAAACAAAGGTCTCCTTCAAGACCAAGAAGACAGCATCAACCAGCAGAGTTCTTGAACTGCTTCACATGGATCTCTTTGGACCAATCACTCCAACCACTCTAACAGGGAGGAAGTACACTTTTATTGTTGTAGATGATTATTCTAAGTTTACTTGGGTTATCTTCTTATACAAGGAGACTGAAACACAGCAGAAGCTCCCTGAACTATTGAAGAGGATCCAAGTAGAGAAAGGAGAACCAATTGTGAAAATTAGAAGTGACAAAGGCACTGAATTCATTAACTCTTATATTATTGCCTATTGTACTTCTAATGGTATTCAGCATGAGACAAGTGCAGCAAGAACACCACAACAGAATGGTGTAGCTGAAACAAGAGTCAGAACACTCAAAGAAGTTGCCAGAACACTCCTTGCTGAATTCTCCACTCCCAAGAAGCTATGGGCAGAAGCCATCAACACAGCTTGTCACACTCAAAACAGGTCAGGTATTCATAAAATACATGAGAAAACCCCATATGAACTGTGGAAAAGAAGAAAACCTAGAGTATCTTACTTTCATATATTTGGTTGTAAGTGTTTCATTCACAACAATGGGAAGAGTAAGTTGAATGCTTTTGATGCCAAAGCAGATGAGGGGATATTTTTAGGATACTCCTCAACTAGCAAAGCATTTAGAGTACTCAACAAACGAACCCTTCTTGTGGAAGAAACACCTCATGTTGTTTTTGATGAATCTTGTGAAAAGAATGCAGTAGAAACAAACTCAGCTGCAGATCAGATGAGACATCTAGTGATCAAGTCCAAACCAGATGAGTTCATTGAAGTCAATGAACCTTTCCCTGAAGAACCAGAGGAGGATAAGCCTCATAGACCTGTCACTAGATCTCAAACTCAAGCAGGACAAGCTGACCAGAATCAAGATGCACCAATCCCAAATGCCAGGGGGAATGATCTCTTTGACACTCAAGATACAGATGATGATCGACCTAATCAAGTCAACCCTCCTGATGGCACTAGATCAGATGAGAATCCAAGCTCATCCAATGCAGATACTCCTGTGAGGCATACATGGAGAAACGACCATCCATCAAACCTTATCTTAGGAGGAGCTGACTCAGGTGTCAAGACAAGAAGACAACTGAATCAGAACTCTCAATCATCTATGTTCTGCTGGTGTGCTTTCCTATCCAACATTGAACCAGCTGATATAGAAGAAGCAATGACAGATAGCAATTGGATCACTGCTATGCAAGAAGAACTAAACCAATTCGAAAGAAATGAAGTCTGGGAATTGGTAGATCGTCCTGAAAACCACAATGTAGTAGGAACAAAGTGGGTATTCAAGAACAAGAAGGACGAAAATGATGTGATAACTAGAAATAAGGCTAGGCTAGTTGCAAAAGGATACTCTCAATCTGAAGGGATTGACTATGATGCAACCTTTGCTCCAGTAGCCAGATTAGAAGCCATACGACTGTTTCTAGCTTATGCATCATATATGGGCTTCAAGGTATATCAAATGGATGTCAAGAGTGCTTTTCTAAATGGTATTCTGGTAGAAGAAGTATATGTAGAGCAGCCTCCAGGTTTTGAAAAAGGTGATCAAGTATATCGACTGAAGAAGGCTCTCTATGGTCTAAAACAAGCCCCTAGAGCTTGGTATGACACATTGTCACAATTCCTACTTGAAAATGGATATACAAAAGGCAAAGTGGATAGAACTCTTTTCAGAATACAAGAAGGAGAAGACATCCTAATGGTGCAAATATATGTAGATGATATTATATTTGGATCACCCAATCAAGAGATGTGCAAGAAGTTCTCTGAACTTATGCAAGGAAAGTTTGAAATGAGCATGATGGGTGAGATGAATTATTTTCTAGGACTTCAAGTTAAGCAGAGTTCAGAAGGGATCTTCATCAACCAGTCCAAGTATACCAAGAGCCTATTAGAAAGATTCAAAGCCCTACAAAGCAAGACTGCAAGGATTCCAATGATGAAATCTTTCAAAATGGAACCAGATGAGTCTGGAAAGGCAGTTGATCAAGCTGAATATAGAGCACTGATTGGATCTCTACTATATCTTACAGCTAGCAGACCAGACATAACATTTGTTGTAGGAGTATGTGCTAGGTTTCAAGCAAACCCAAAGCAAAGTCATCTAGAAGCAGCAAGGAAGATTCTCAAGTACCTAAAAGGAACAGTCAACCTAGGACTATGGTACCCTGCTGATGACAATCTAGAATTGAGTGGCTATTCTGACTCAGACTATGGAGGATGTAGAATTGATAGGAAATCCACATCTGGAACCTGTCAATTTCTAGGCAACAAGCTGATATCATGGTTCTCTAAGAAGCAAACCTCAGTTGCAACCTCCACCACTGAAGCAGAATACATGGCAGCTGGTAGTTGTTGTAGTCAGCTGCTCTGGCTAGTTCAACAACTCAAGGATTACAATGTAGAGGCAATAGAAGTCCCTATTTATTGTGATAGCAGCAGTGCCATTGCCATAACTCAAAATCCAGTCCTCCACACAAGGTGCAAGCATGTCGACATTCGACACCACTTCATAAGAGACCACCTTGAAAAGAAGGACATCAAGATGGAGAAAATTCACACAGATATCCAAAGAGCAGACATCTTGACTAAGCCCCTAGCTGAAGAAAGGTTCAAAACCCTATGTTACAGCTTAGGACTCCTGGACCCAAGCACATGAAGAAGGAAAGATCAGCTGAAAACCTCAGCTGACCCAAGTGCAGCAGACTAGGAGGATCAGATGAGGTGAATAGACACCCTCATCTTCAGGTAAGTTCTTTCCCAATGAAGACAAATAAAGCTGAGGGAAAACTTAGAGTCATCTAATCAAGGGGGAATCAATGATACCTTAAGAATCCTTGATGAAATACTCTAAAATCTGCATTGCATATCATATCATATATATATACAGCAGACTTGAACAAAGTTATTTGATCTCTTTATTCCCAGCAATGTATACTATGTATAATAATAAACTATTCTTCATAAAATACTTTATTTATATACATAAATACAGTGTACTATTGAGTTATACTTGGTTGGATTAATACACCACCGACTCAACAGTATGCATGCACAGTACGGATTTCAAATAACTCTTGCTCAAAATTTATAAATTCTGCATTCCATAAGATAAAGTCTGAATATCTTTAAATGTGAACCCTTAGATCAAGAATCTCATTGTTGATCTTAAGAAGTAACTTTTCAGAAATACAGACCTATCAACTCTATAGTTTTGTCATCTTTCACTCCACTACCTCATTTCTACCCCTATAAAAGGAGGAGGTTATGAGAACACCTAAGAACACAAATCACCAACTACAATTTTTTGTTTCAGGTATGGAGAAGATTGAAAGAAAAGATGGAATGGAGATCATTCTTCAACCAAAGTCTTGGGTGAAGGAGATGAAGATTTGTCCAGAAGATGAAGATGATGCAGATCAGTATACTTGGTTTAACCAACATAAGTATGTCTATGAAAACTAGAGGAAAGAGAGAAGTCCTTATTGAAAACTAGAGGAAAGAGAGATGCAGAGGATAGAGTAGCAAACAAGCAGAGCTTCTTCTCCAGGGGGAAGTTCTACATGGAGAGCTTGTTATCAAAAGCTATTGTGTCTAAACAGAACATGAAGGCTGAGTCCATGGCCCTCTCTTCGACTCCATTGAAGCCTCTTCCAATCTTCCTTCTCTTTCAAGAGTAGCGAAGAGATTCAATTAGGACACATTTGATGCTACAACCCATCTGATGATGAGGAACATCAGATGGTAAGGGCAGCCTGAACCAGTGGGATACCATCCAGGCTGATATACATATTGATTTGATGGTCCTACTTGATTCAAAGATAGAGTTGGAAGATCCATCAAACCAGGTTGGATCACCACTCACAATAAAGCTGGAAGATCCATCATCCAGGTTGGATCATCACAGCAACAATGAAGGATCCATCAAGCCAAGTTGGACCTTCAAAGCACAGAAGATTTACTCAGCAAATCTCAATCCTCCACTCAGCTGATCAGAAGACCAACTCAGCTGACCAGAAGACTTCCAAGAGAAATCAGCAGACTTTTTCAGGAAATCAGAAGACTTCACTCTGCTGATCAGATCACTTGATTTTTGAGTTTAATGACTATCTTTGATCATGTAATTCATTCTAGATTTATTCCTGAATGTAATTAAACAAATTGGCCTATATAAGGAATGCAATTCACTTATAAAAAACGGCCTTGATGATCAATTCTTGCCACAGAATTAGTCACAACGGCTATTTTTGGTAATGATGTCATTAATACTCAATTACCAAATTGCCAGCAAATCAACTGTTGCCACATGGCAAATTCAGCCGACAAATTTAAAGGAAGGCCCGAAATCAAAGAAGGAAAATCTTGGGCTCTACTCCACAATTAAACCCAAATCTGACCGTTAGATCAAGAATTATTGGAGTATATATACACACCCTTAAAACTCTTCCAAACCCTTTCGCTCACAATACCCTATTGCTCTCAATACTCTCTCGTTCTGCAAATTTCTTTCAAGCTCTCAAAACCTAAACACTTAAACTCTACTATGGCAATCATTGAAATTTCCGACGAGAAGACCAAGAGCACTGGCACCTTGGATGCTGCAAAGTGGTCCAAGGAAGGGAAGATGTTCACAGAGAATGCTCTGTTTTTCAAAGGCAAACACACAGCTGCAAACAAGGAAATCCTTCTTCGTTGCATCAACCTCAACCTTCGAGATTTTCTGGAAGCAGCACCCACCAACGTTTATTAACAAGATGTGCTGGCTTTCTATGCAAACGCTGTGATGAAGGGATCTTATGTCGAAAGTGTCATGGGTGGACACAGGGTCAAGGTAACAAGGGAAATCCTTCAGGAACTATTTGGTTTGTCAAGGGGGAAGATCAATATCTCCACCTACATCATGAATAAGGAGAAAGAGTACATGGAGATGTTCACTGATGGGAGAATCAAGGCTGCTGATGCCTCTGGACTCAAGAAATCCCAACTAGAACCTAAGTTCCAAACCCTGATGGATATAGCAGGCAAGATGTTGCTAGGTAACACATTCAGTCATGATGCTGTTACTACTCTAAAGGTTAGAGTTATGGCTGCAATCTGGGATCAAATTGATGGAGACTGGCAAGGGCTTTTCTTGGACAGAATTGCTCTTGAAGCCAAGAAGGTGACTTTGGACCTTCAATCAAGAGAATGGAAGGTAACCTCAACTGTCAGCTTTGTCAACAAGCTGAGTATCATCCTTCCAGAAGTACTCCCAAGAAAGTACAAGATGGGACCTCACAAGACCTTCCACATCTCCAAATATTATTTAAGGAAGGACGCTCTTGCTGAGGCAGCAAAGTTGAAAGAAGAGAGGAAGAAGCTGTTAGCTGAAGCATCTTCCAAAGATGTTATTGAAAAGGCAGAAGAGTCCACTCATAACTCTGCTGCTGAAGAAGAAGAGGAGCCATCGAAAGAAGAGGCTCAAAAGAAGGTTGCTGAAGAGGATGATGATGACAATCAAACCTTAGCACAAAGAAGATATCTGATCAGATCAGGGCTCATCTCCCCATCTGATTCAGATGTCACTCCCACTGCCTCTCCTTTGAAAAAGGCAGGTACTTCTAACCCCTCTCTCACTTTCACACCTTCTAAACTATCAAAGGGTCAGAAGAGAAAGAAGAACACTTCTTCTTTCACAAAGAAAGCCAAGAAATCCAGGCTCCCTACTCCAATGAGCATAGCCCCTATTTCATCCTTCAACCCTTCTGATGATACCAACCCATCTGAACCCTCACACACTGATGCCCAAATCCCTGCTGATACTCACACAGCAGAGGAACAAGCCCAGCCTAACCCTGTTGATGTTCAAACAGCAGACAACCAACCTCAGACCACCTCCACACAACCTGCTGATGATCAAACTCAGATTATATCCACAATCCTTGCTGATATTCAAACAGCAAATGTCCAAGATCATCAAGCTCAAACACCTACTGATCTTCAAGAAGAAACTGAACCAGACCAGCAGACCCATAACCCTGCTGATGAACAAATTACTGAAGATCAATCCCAACCTCCTACCCAACAAGAAGAAATCACTTCCCAAATCCCTGCTGATACTCACACGGCAGAGGAAAATGCCCCAACTACCCAAACCCCTACCATCATTGTCCCTTCTGCTCCAGAAGACTTGGCACCAGAAGACCTGGTTCAACCTGGTCTTTCTCAACCTCAGTTCAGAATGGTGCACTACCCCATGTGCCGAACAGAAAAGATAATGAGGATGAAGATAGCCAACCTGCTCAAGACCACCATCCCTGGAGTTGATGAGACTTCAATCCAGTTTGAACAAGTGCTTAGGGTATGCACTTGGATTGAGCTCAGAAGAGATGATGTAGATGACCTTCTTGAGGTCATGGAGGGAATGGGAGGAAAGGAAAACTTCCTCGACTGGGAGATGGAGCAAAAGGAAGTTGCTCAAGTTCAATCCTTTGCTCAGCTGCTATCAGATGAGGCACTAACTGCAGTCTGCAACCGGATCCTAGGAGTCTCCACTACTGATGTCCCTATCCCAGTAGGTTCATCGGATCAGCAGACAGCTGAACAAGCAAAGATGAAGGAATCAGCTGCACCAGCCTTGGTGGAAGACTCAGCTGCCCCTGCTGAAGACTCAGCTGCACCAGCTGACAAAGAAGAAATTGAAAGAGAAGTAGTCAGAGTACCAGCTCACTTCAAACCTTCAGACGATCTGACTCACTTCATTGACAATCAAGAGGATGCAGGCAGACGAATCATGACCCATCTGACTAAGGCCACTACCTGCTACCTCAATGAGGAGTACCTATCAGCCGAAGAAAGAGGCAAAGCATTAATTGTTCATCCAAAGCCTCAAGGTACACCCTCTACTTCTACCCCATCTGTTGACCATACAGCAGACATCTGCTCCCAGGTCAAAGCTGCAATAGACTTGCACTTTGAGAAAGGTTTAGGCCTGCAGCTAGGAAGATATGTTGAGAAAGCTGCAAGGGAACAGAAGACTCGTCTTCATGACCAGATTCTTGACGTTGAAGACAAGTTTGGTGAAGCACTTCATCAGCAGATAGGAGAATACTTGAGTACCTATCAGAAGTTGTCAGCTGACACCTCCAAAAGGTTTGCTGACCTTTACACTGATGAGATGCACCGCATGGAGACCACCTACACATCCAGAATTGAAGAAGCTGAAGCAAGAGCCAAAGAAGGTCAAGCCCTTCTTAAGGCAGCTGCAGAGGAGAATGAGAAATTGCAGACTCAGCTGAAGGAGACAACAGCCAAGTTGGAAGCTCTTACAACTAGATTTGAAGCTGCCTCCTCCTCCAATTCACATGCTGAAGTTCTAGAGCACAGCATAACCCATCTGACCCAAGTTGCCAAGGTCAATGCCATGGCACTGAAACAAACTCTGAAAGTGGAAATCATGAATTCCATGAAGCCTTTTGCGGCTGCACTTGCTGAAGCCAAAAAGGGGGAAGATATGTTGATAAAGGCTCTAGAGAAGTCTACTGCCCAGCAAGCTGAACTGATAGTAGCACAAGATGACTTGACTGAAACCTTGGGTGGTTTAAAGAGCAAAATCAAGAACAGGCAAGGCAAAGACAAAGAAATTGCTCTAGAAGATACTCAAGCACCCACTCAAGCTCCTGCCAAGAGTCTACAGATCACTGCTCCTGTAGAACAAGTTCCTAAAAAGAGAATGACAAGGAAAAGAAAGGCAGATGAGCAAGCTCAGTCAGCTCAGACCAGCAAGAAATCAGCTCCAGCAGAGCCTACTGCAGAAGAGAAAGAGGCTCTAGAGTTGAAGAAAAAGAAATTGCTTGAAGCTCAAGAGCTTAAGCAAAAGAAGCTGAATGATGCGAAGGCAGTCAAAGCCAAATTTGAAAGAAGAATTGCCAAACTCAGGAAAGCAATGAAGGACAAAGCACAAGAAGACAGTGTCCTAGTGTTTGACAGCAATTATGTGGATTACTTAGCCCTTCAAGATGAGCTACCAAGATGGTATCCCCTGAAGAAGAAGTGGCAAATTCAACACCACATAGTAAGGAAATTTGGCCCTCTCCCTTCTTATGAAGAAGAATTTCTTCAATTCTCCCAGTTCATGAACATTGAAGATCCAGAGTTCTGGGAAGAAATTGTCAAGACAACCAAAGGACTTGACAACTGCAGAATCCTAACTCCTGAAGAACCCAAATGGGATGCACCCCTTCTGGATTCAGGAAGAGCCAACATGATAGAAATCAAGAAGATTCTGTACAAGATCTATGAAGAGGAGAATGTTACAGATGTACAGCACATGGAAGAAGTTCGAGCTCGTCTGTACCTTGCCTACCGCATTTGAAGATCAGAAGACCTGATGAAGACTAGCTTAGAAGTTTAAAGAAACTATTACTTGTAATCTGTAAAAGTTCTATCTATATTCAAGTTCTAGTTCTTTTTGCTTACAAGACAAACTCTCATTGTCTTCATCAGATACTTCAAGTCTTAGCATGATATAAACTCTTATCTTAATTCATTAAGAGCACTTATCAAGTATAGTTTTGGCTTCATCAAAAAGGGGGAAATTGTTGGGATATAAATTCATCCTAAGCCCCACTTGATGTTAGAATAGTTTTGATGGCCAAAACACTTAGAGTTTATAAATGTAATAGGATCAGCTGACTTGTATAGAACAGCTTAGACTAGTCTTGTGTGATCAACTGTATTGATATCAGCTGATCAGCACAGTCCTGGCTTACATGCCTATCCTCAAGATGAGAAGAGTAGAAGACATGAAGACTAGAAGATCCTTGAAGACCAGATAAGTTAAGGTGTTTGTATACCTACCTATTTGATGGAGTCCCAGATTGAAGATGGCCTAAAAGCAGTACAAAGAATTTCCAGATCAGAAGAGTGTTACTCGTCTGATATCAGAAGACAGAAGACCTAAGGCCAGAAGAGTAGTCAGAAGACTAGAAGTACAGATCAGAAGACTGTGTGCTCTTCCAGGACTCGGCTGATTCCCAAGTCATCTTGCAATTCAAACGAAGACCTACCTTATTTAGAAGATTGACATGATCCCAGGATTGAAGCAATCAAGCGGCTGGAATCAAGGAATCAAGCTATTATGGAAAGATTGCTCAAACGGCTAGTCAACTCCAACGGCTAGTTGCAACCAATCTCCATTATAAATACAAGAGGATGAGAAATCACAAAAAGAAGTCACAAGAGAGAATTCAATAAGCCAAGCAAGCAATCAAAGCTAAAGCCATACAGTTCTAAGAATTCTCAAAAGAGCCAGAAACCATTAGATTATCTATAGCTCTTAAGTGATTTCTATCCAACCCTTAAGAACCTGAAACCTGTTCATATTGTATATCAATTGTTTTAGGCATAAAGGTTAAGCAAATTATAAGCTTGAACCATTAGTTGGATACACCTCAAAAACCCCAAACCCTCACCGAAAGGTTAAAGTTTTTGAAACCCCTTAAAGTGCAAGTGCTTACAATCACTTGTGGAGACCGTAGCTGTTAGGACGGCTCAGATCTCAAAGTCCTAACCTTGGGACTATAAAGGTCAAGACCCTTGTAATTTGTGGAAATTAAAGGGATTAAACATCACGTTAGGACGTGAGAGTGGACGTAGGAACGTATATCCGAACCACTATAAATTCGGTGTTATTTACTTTCTGCACTTTACATTTCTGCCTTTACATTCATTATTATATAGTGCATACTGTGATTTCAACACTCTTCAAAACAAGGCCATAACTTTCAAACCAGCATCAGCTGAGTATTTTCATTAAGTAAAACAAGTTACAAGAACGAGTCTAAACCAGGGCCACCATAATTCCGCATATAACCTCCTCAGTCAGATCACTATAGTCATCTGGACCAGCAGACTTGCAGTCCAGTTGACATAGCAATCAGAAGAGGTTCCCAACTCTGTTTGAAAAAGTTTTAAAGTCTATTCACCCCTCCCCTCTAGACTTTAAACACATTCACTACTCGTTCAGGGACCAACACTATCTGTTCGCCGAGCTCAGAGTGAGCAGCGAGCACTGAACAATGTCCATCAGGTGTGCGTCGCTCCGACTGCCGAGAAGCCTCCATCTCACCAAATCCTTTTCTCGGACGACGACCTGAACGGCGTGGTGCACCCAAACAATGATGCTTTGGTCATCACAGGGAAGATCATGGGAACAAACGTCCATCGCATGATGGTCGACACTGGGGCCTACACCAACATCCTCTTCAAGCACACTCTGGATGCTCTCGGTGATTATGCAGCGTACATCGAGCCTTGCGATGATATAATCGTAGGTTTTGGGGATACGCGCAACCTTCCCATTGGGAAAATCAGACTATCCCTGGAGTTGGCATCGTCGAAAGAGCCTGAAATGCACCATGCTAGGCAGCTCGACTTCCTGATCATCGACATGCCATCGTCCTACAATGTGTTCCTCGGCCGACCTTTCTTCAACGAGTTCAAGGCGGCCGTTTCTACTTATTACTATAGTATAAAATTTCCAACCCCGGCGGGAGTTATAACCGTCAAGGGCGATCAGACGCGGGCGAGGGAGTGTCTCGTCCGTTTTGCAAAACGTCATTCTAAGGAAAGTGCTATGGTTGGAAAGTATATTGAGTGTCAAACACGAACAGAGCAAGTGAACTACTTGGAGGGTCTTCCTAGCAAGTACCGAAAGATTGAAGTTGGGGAGTGTAGTCGTAGTTTCGACGACCACCAAGTGGAGGCGAACGAGCACGCCTCCATGGAAGTGGACGACCACACCCCAATGGAGATCGACGAGCAGACAGTCTCGGGCGACCAGTTCCCCGACGATCCAGAAAACTTTCCAGATCTGGAGCCTAGGTTAGGCTTTGAGCCAGAGTTCGGAATCGAGGATCCTCGTTGGAAGGAGCCTAAAGAACGGGCAACTTCAGCGGAGGACCTTGAAACCATCCATTTAAACGAAGCTCGTCCAGAACTCGAGGTATTCATCGGTTCGAATTTACCAGAACATTTGCGATCAGACATGGTCGCATTTTTTAAAGAAAACATCGGTGCATTCGCCTGGTCGCACGAGGATATGGTGGGCATTCCCACGGATCATGCCTTCCACAAATTGAATATTGATCCAGCAAGGAGACCTATCACCCAAAAATGAAGGAAATTTGGGCCTGATAAATATGCGGCTTTGGCGGTCGAAGTCAAGAAATTGATCGACAATAAATTAATCGAGAAAACTGGAACTGATCCCGAGTGATTGGCCAATCCAGTGCTCGTCAAAAAGACGACCGGGTCGTGGAGATTGTGTATAGACTTCACAGATCTAAACGATGCCTGTCCGTAAGATCACTTTCCGATGCCCCACATTGATCACCTAGTAGACAATACAGTAGGGCACGAGATGTTAACTTTCATGGATGCTTTCGCGGGCTACCATCAGATCGCGATGCATCCTGACGACCAGCGACATACGGCCTTCATGACGGCCACCGATATGTATAGCTGGAAGAGAATGCCTTTCGGTTTGAAAAACGCGGGGGCAACATACCAAAGACTGGTAAATAAGATGTTTGAGGAACACATCGGCGAGATGGTGGAGGTCTATATCGACGACATCGTTGTCAAAAGCTTGCGGAAAGAGGATCACCTACACCACCTCGCCATGACGTTCGATATACTGAAAGAATACAACATGAAGTTAAATCCGAAAAAATGCAGTTTTGGTGTTAGCTCAGGAAAATTTCTGGGGCACTTGGTTAGCCAGCGGGGCATCGAGGCGAATCCGAGTAAAATTCAAGCAGTCATTAACATGCAAAGCCCAAGGAATGTGAAAGAAGTACAGAGGTTAACAGGATGCCTTGCATCGCTGAACAGATTTATTGCACGAACGGGCGATCGTTGCAAACCTTTTTTCGATGCTCTGAAAAAAGGGAGGTTCGAATGGACCGATGAGTGTGAGAAAGCTTTCGAGAAGTTAAAGGAATATCTATCGGATCCGAAGGTCCTATTTAAGCCAATCCCCGGTGAAATTTTGTATCTATACTTGGCGGCCACTGACTGTGCGATCAGTTCAATGCTCGTCCGAGCTGAGGGGAGCACACATCTGCCTATCTACTACGTAAGTCAAACACTGAGAGATGCGGAGTTGAGATACACTCCAATGGAAAAATTGGCATACGCACTGGTCATGAGTGTCAGAAAATTAAGGCAGTACCTGTTCGACCACGAGGTGGTCGTCCTCACAACCTTTCCACTCCGACGAGCACTGCATCGTCCGGATACCACTAAAAGACTTTTGAAATGGTTGATGGAAATAGGGCAATTTGGGCTCACCTATGCACCTAGAACGACAATCAAGGGACAAGTGCTGGCAGAATTCATAGTAGAGCTCACTTTCCCGGAAAAAGTGGACGAGAGAATCGAACTTCCTTGGACACTGTTCGTCGATGGCTCGTCGACGAGCACCAAAGCAGGGGCAGGAGTCGTCCTCACCAGCCCGACCCGACAGACGTTTGCTTCGGCGATCGAGTTCGAGTATCGGGCGACCAACAACGAAGCAGAGTACGAGGCTCTGGTTGCAGGAATCAAGATGGCTATGGTCGTGGGTGCCAGAAAACTGAAATTTTTTTCTGACTCTCAGCTGGTTGTATGTCAAATAACGGGCGACTACGAGGCTCGCGGCGATCAAATGATAAAATATCAAGACCTAGTGAAAGGATTACTCGAGCAATTTGATCAATTCCACATCGAGCAAATCCCTAGAGAGGACAATACGCAAGCAGATGCGTTAGCTCGGCTGGCCACTTCAGAGGGGGAGGAAATATTTTCAGAAGCGACCATCACTAAAATTTCTTCCCCATCGGTGAACAGAGGTCAGATTTTGCAGGTTGAAGCGACCAGCGACGAGGACTGGAGATCGCCGATCATCAAGTACATCAAGACCGGCTAGCTCCCGGGGGACAAAGTGAAAGCGACCAGGTTGCAGCTCAGGTCCGCAAGGTACACTGTTATCGGCGACCAGCTGTGCAAACGGGGTTTTTCAATGCCTTTATTGAAATGCCTCGGGGAAGACGAAGCGAAGATCGTCATGTACGAAATCCACGATGGATCATGTGGAAATCATACAGGGGGGCAAGCGCTCGCTTTAAAGATCATGAGGCAAGGCTACTTTTGGCCAACACTGAAGAATGATGCAATTCATTACGCCCAGGCGTGAAAGAGATGTCAAGCTTTTGCACCAGCTATTCACTCACCTCCAGACGAGCTCATCTCCGTCTACAGTTCTTGGCCCTTCGCGAAGTGGGGCATCGACATCATTGGACCTTTTCCGCCTGGCATCGGGGGGGTAACTTTCGTAGTCGTAGCAGTCGATTACTTCACCAAGTGGACCGAAGCGAAGGCATTGAAGACCATCACAACGGCCCAGATGACAAGTTTCATATGGAAAAACATAATTTGCAGGTTCGGCCTACCACGAGCGATAGTGACGGACAACGGACGTCAATTCACAAGTCAATACATGCTGGATTTCTGCTCAGAGTGGAACATCAAGAAAAAAATTTCAACACCCTATCATCCACAATCGAATGGTCAAGTAGAGGCAATCAACAAAATCATCAAGCACACCTTGAAAGCTAAGCTAGATGGATTGAAGGGCAAATGGGCGGACAAGCTGCACATGGTTCTGTGGGCATATCGGACGACCACGAGGAATTCTACTGGTGAAACTCCGTTCGCGCTCGCGTTCGGAACCGAAGCTGTCATACCAGCAGAGGGGCAAGTCCCCACTTTTCGAGTGGCAAATTATGACGAGCAGTTGAATAACGATGCACAGCTCTCCGACTTGGACTTCCTAGAAGAGCGAAGGCTAACAACGGACGAGAAGAACGTGGTCTACAAGCAAAGGTCAGAACGCTACTACAACACCAAAGTACGTGCTCGCCAATTCTCTATCGGCCAGCTCGTACTTCGGAGGGCGACGGAGCAGTCCATCGGCATACTTGGCCCGACTTGGGAGGGTCCGTACCGAATAACGCGCACACTCCTGAACGGATCGTACGAGCTAGAAGATCTGGAGGGCAAGCCGAGCAAGTACCCATGGAACGCGGTCAAGCTGAAGAAGTATTACCAGTAAGTTTTTAATTTTTTCATATTTGTATAGTTTGTATCTAGCCATCATTTCAATACAAGTACAAGTTTTAAATTTCCATCAAGTGTTAGATAAGTTTGAATTTTTAGACAAGGCTCTGCGTAGCCTTCTAGGAAACAAAAGACGAGCACTCTTTCTTAACGATGCTCGCAAGGTAGTGGCGACGACGACCACTACCTATCAAACAAAAAAGAGTTCAAACCGACGAATGGTTAACTCTAAAAGACGAGCACTCTTTCTTAACGATGCTCGCAAAATAAAGACGAGCACTCTTTCTTAAAGATGCTCGCAAGGTAGTGGCGACGACGATCACTACCTACCAAACAAAAAAGAGTTCAACCGACGAATGGTTAACTCTAAAAGACGAGCACTCTTTCTTAAAGATGCTCGCAAAAGACAAAGACGAGCACTCTTTCTTAAAGATGCTCGCAAGGCAAAGACGAGCACTCTCCCGCAAAGATGCTCGCAATAAAAGGAGTTTCAAAAAGACAAGTACTTATTAAAAAATGCTTGCAAAAATTAATCATAACATAAATCGAAAAGCAAACACATCATAAGCAAAAAGTTTCATTCATTGAAAAGCCTTGAAGGCTGAAATTACAAAAGAGGCCCTAAGTGGCCGAACAGTCCTAAGAAAAACAGAAATAAAATACAAGTAAACTAAGTTACCGGAGCGTTCTCCTCGGCAGGAGCATCCTGCTCGCCGGCAACTTCCTCCTCGTTCAAAACCTCCTAGGCAGGAGCTTCCTGTTCGCCTTGTTGAGGTGGGGAGCCTTGTGGAGGGTTCGAGAAGAGTACCGGAACACCCAAAAGACGAGGGAACAGGAGTCCCAATTCCATCAAAGGAAGCAGAGGGAGTTCTGTTTCCGGCTGAGGATTCTCCTTCATAAGGAGGTCGTCCAAAAATCCGCCGAGCGGAGTCACATCCACTTCCGGATGAACTTCCAATAATCGTTGAATGAGCCCGTGGGAAGTAAGCGCCACCGATAACATGGCCACGCCCCCAGCGAGCTCATTGGTCTCATCTCGCTCATTGGTCAGGTCGACCAGCTCTTGTCGAAGAGTAGCCAGCTCTTCCTCATCAGTTTCAGATTTATGTTGAAGAGAGTTTACCTCGGCGCATTTCATTTTCAGCTCGTCCTCGGCAGCCTGGAGGCGAGCACGGAGACGTTTGATCTCTTGAAGATCTTCTTGATCTTTCTTTCGAACCATCTCAAGTTGGGCCTCAGAATCGGCCAACTTTGCCTCGAGGTCGACCACCTTCCTCTCAACAATAGCTTTAGCCATTTGGGTGAGCCTCGCGCTCCTCTCCTCGCTGACCTTGCGGCTCTCGGCGATCTGGACCGCAAGCCTCTCGAGGGTGTATGTGGCACGGGTCATATCGATGGCGGCCAGTCGAGCATTCTCCAGAGAGCTCTGGTTGTTTACCTCGTCGACCAGAGTGGTCGTCAGCGATCGGGGCACATTCTTCATGACCCTTTGGACGAGCGGGTCCAGAGGTTCTTGAGTGGCCACATCTCGCGACCGGAAGAATCCGAGGAGGTTGTCGTTGTAAGGCTCAACGATCGAGTTCTCGGCAACCCTAAAGAAAAAAAAGATGAGTTAAAAAAAAATATACTTGAAAATATTCTAAAGCTCTATTTGATAATAAACTCACCTAGCAACCCTTGCGGCATCCCAGCCGAGAAGTGTGTTGTCTCCCTGAGCTCTCTCCCCGGACGACGAGCTCGTTGCAGTCTCTCGCGACCGAGTGCTTCGGGGAGGAGGGGATACGACCTGAGTAGGGGGAGGCGAGTCACCCGTCGGCGGAGGAGATCTCCTCGGCGAGATCCTCTGTTCGGCGACAGGTGGGCGAGAAGACCCCCCCCTGGTCGTTCTAGCGACTCTCTTAGGTGGAGCCCCCGAGGTCTCCGCCCCCTTCCTTTTCTTGCCAGTGCCATCAACTACCTTGCGCTCGCGCAGCATCCTCGCTTGTTGCATCATCCTGCTAGATGTTATGCGATCAACTTCGACGGATGGAGGAAGGTAAGTGACGACTCTCTCTGGAACCACTACTAAGAAAGAAAGACGAGAAGTTAATATTTACGAGGAGTAATGTCACAAAAAACTTAGCAAATTCACAAAAAATTTAGAAATATGTTGATACCTGGAGGGAACTCTCGGGTGAAGTGATGAGGAGGTACTCTGAGACCTGCTCGCTCACGCATACACTCCCTGTTCAGAAAGCGGCAGGACCTCTCCAAGTAGCGACGATTGAGAACGCAGCAAATGTGGTATTGGAAGAGAGGCGTAAGACGGTGCTCGGCAGTCTTCTTGCGAACAAGTTCACCTACAAAAACGAGGAGTTAGTCAGTAAAGAAAGAGCGAGCAGAAATAAAAATAACTTACCACGAATTCTTTGATATTCAGTGTCAAGGGGAATGCGATCAGAGGAGCCATCCGGCCTCACTGGACTTTTCCAGTCCCCGGCTACCCACCACCAGTTGGTTTTCCAATCTCTGATCTTGTTGGGAACCCCTTCAACCAATTTAAAATTATCACGGCCCCTCAAATAATAGTATCCATGGCCGACCTTCTCTCCGGTCTCGGCCGCCTGAAGGAGATAGTTAATCTCCTTAGGACTTAGCCATGTGTTGCGACATCCGTTCTCGACCGCCACCAGGCCTAACAGTGTAAGAATGCCGATCAGGTTCGACCAACCGTTCGGCAAAATTTGAGAAGGGGCCACCTTCAAGAAATGTAGAAAGTTTGAGATACTGGGGTGCAGGGGGAACCTCAGCCCTGCCTCCATCATACCAATGTTGACGGCGACCATCCCTTTTGGCGGCTGGTCGGCCCTCTCATCCGGGCGAGGAATAAAAAAGCAAACATCGGCCGGCAGCTGATACTTTTTTCGAGAATTCTCTAGCTGGGCCGAGGAGACATTGCTCGCATATTTGCTCGCCTCGTATATCGTTCGGGAAGCTGCTCGATGCGGGCGAGGAGCCTCTCGAGGAGGGTATTCGCTGAAATATTTATAATAGGCCTCCCTCGAGACCTCGTCGCCATCCAAATTCTCCCTACCACTCAAAATGTCCTTTATGCTCTCCGCATATTGAACAACCTCCTCGAAGTCCTCGCGGAGACTCCTCGTCAAGGTCTCCTCGACTTGGGCAGTTTCTATCTGTTCGCCCACCCCTCGATTCAAATCCGGATCACGCAGATCTGAGTCAGTCTCCTCGACATCCCCCTCCTCGGCATCGTTGCCGACATCATCCCTGTCGGATTCATCGAGTTCGTCGACGTCGACGACCACTGCCTTTCCTAGGTTTCGGACTCCAACATTTATGGGTTCAGGGGAGTGGATCCTAGAGTCCGAGGAGGATGCCCTCTCCATCAAAGGCAAGTCCAAACGGTCCCCGCCGCCGGAATTCTCAGAGCCACCCACCAACGGCGGCGGACCACCGTCGGAACCACCACCGGAGCCACCACCAACCTCCATTTTTTCTATAGAAATTGGGGAGAAAGAAGTTTTAAAGAAGAAAATGAGAGTTATTTACCTTTGTATCGATCGAAAACCACCACAAAACTCGCCGGAAAAGCTTGAGAGAGAAGCTTGGAAGGAAGCTTGAGGAAATTCGAAAATGGCAAAAGTGAAAAGTGTTTTTATGAAGATGAAGGGCCTATTTATAGGCAAATTTGTGCAGGGACCTATGTGCAAAAAACGGGGTCAAAAAAGCAATTTTCCCAAAAATTTGGGTTCATTTCTGAATTTGAGTTCGGCGAGTGGACCCCACGCGCGACCTTTGAGGTCGGCACGCGCCCCACGCGCCAAATTCAAATTCCTTGCGCCGCCCATGCGCCTGACACATGTCAGATCCGTCATTATGAAAAGTTGCTTCGATAATCGTGCTCGGCGCTGGAGACGAGGCGACCGCCTCCATCACACGTCATCAAAATCTCAAATTTGATTGTGTTGTCGAGAACAATTTTTACCATCCAATGAGACGACCATACTGCTCGCCTTACCATTCTACGAATACGAAGAAAGGCGACCAGGGGGCAAATGTTATACCTAGTCAAAGAAGTCAATCTTTGACAAGTCAATCCTAGTCACCAGCTTACGTGGCGAGGACCAGTCAACAAAGTCGTGCGACGACTAGTCAACAAGACCAAGAAAATGTAATAGAGTAGATGTATTTAATATGTTTAAGTGCTCGCTCAAAGATGTTGACGAGCACCTGTTTTAGTTAGCTGCTCGCCCAAGTGTGTGGGCGAGCACATGTCTATCTTAGCTAGAATAATCTAAGTATTGAAGCCTTGGGAGACAGCATGGAGCGTGGCGACCACACTCCTCGACATGGTCCTCCGGCGACCACCGTAGCTCAGCTCCTCGGCATTTCGGCGAGGACGAGCACCAAAGGCGGTTTAGCATTAAATGCGCCATCAAATCACCTTTTCAGACAGAAGTCAGGTCCAATAAGGGCGTGCCACGTGTAAAGGGCGGGCAGCCCCTAGAAACCACTATATAATGCCTAAAAGAGGCTCATTTGTACACAAGTTACACATTCCACCAAATCACCCAACCCAAAGCAATAAACTCTCCCAAAGCTCTCAAGCTTTTAGCTTCTCCAAGAAGCTACTTCTTGTGTTCTTGCTTGTTCTTCTTTAGATCATCAAGATCATCACATAAATACTCCCTAAACACGTAATAAACCCCCGATCATTATACATGTTTGTCTCGTGCTAACAAATAGTCCACATCCGAATCAACCATCAAAAGCACGTACAACAGGCGCCAATTGTTATGGAATTGTATTCACAAAGCAACTTCTCACAAATGATAAATCAAGACAACTAGAAACGCAAAGAATTGAAAACGAATAAAGAACTCAAAGAAAGAACACGGGATTTACGTGGTTCGATCAAATGATCTACGTCCACGGAGGAGAGAAGACTCTCTTCACTAATCTCAAATGAAAGTTACAGATTACAAGTATTCACTAAGCTTGATCTCTCAAAACTCTCAAATTCAGTAACCTACAACCTATGCACTAGATGGTATATTTATAGATGTACAATGCATTGGATAACCGCCACTAACCAACTAACTAACTAACAGAAAAACCAGAATTAACTAACTCTGAAAATCTAGACTTCAGCGGAGTTGTCTCAGCAGACTTGTCTAAGCAGACTTGTCTCAGCAGACTTGGCTAAGCAGACTTGTCTCAGCAGACTTGGCCCCAACTCTCCTGAAAAGACTTCAGACAACTTGCTAAGCAGACTTGTCTTCAGCAGAGTTGTCCAAACTCATAAGCAGAGTTGTCCAAACTCAATAATTTCAGATTAGTTGACTCCTAACAAAACCACTAAGCCTTATCAGTTGAATTACTCCTTAACTCAACTTTGCTGAACTCCAAGATCAGATCAATAGCAACTCTTCTGATAGATAGAATTAGATGACATCCAATATTGCATTAATCCTAACAACATTGTTAATTTGCTCCGATTTCAATGTGCCAATTGGCTACTTAATGAGGCGACCTTATACGCGTCAATACAAATTTTACAAGTGTCAATGCAAAATGTACACGTGCTGATGCAAAAATGTACATGTGTCAACGCCACATAAATTTTAAAAATTGTGTTGTCATTTTGTGTACAGTTTATTGTTGCCCAATAAGCACCATTTAATTACTTTAAAGGATAAGGTTGAATTATTTGCATTTTTTTTTTTTAGGACTCAAGATTATTTGCACACTTTTAATATAAAATTATTCTATAAAATTAATATCCTTCTAACATTATTCTATTTTTTAAATTGTCACTCTTTTTTACGTACATTTTACTTTACATTTTATCAAGTCAAGTAAAATACCCCTCATTTATCTTACATCACCAACCACTAAAATTACATTTTATCAAGTCAAGTAATGTTAGAATGGAGGGAGTATAATTTTTAGAATATTGATGGTATATATATAAAATAGATTGATAAGATGTATTAGTAAATTTTAAAAAATTATATTTTTATTTGTAAAGTATACATATTAAATTTAAATAAATTAAAAATAAAATTAGACTTATTAAATTTGAAAAGTATTAATTATGAAACCTCATCACTCAAATCCATTCACTTTGATGGGCTAGTGTTTTCATCCCCAAGTCACTAAGGTGGTGTTTGGTTTGGGATTGTGGTGGATTGGATTGAGATTGAGATTGAAAAAAGGTGGATTGGGGTAATCTATGGATAATAATTGTGTGTGTAAGTTGTGTTTAATTAAAGATTGAGAAGTAGGGGTAGATGTAACTTTATGTCACATCAAGAGTGATGTTATAATAGGTGTATATGTGTATTATAAGTGTGAGTTGATATTTGTATTTGTATTTGAATTGAGATATATTGAAAGATATTGGATTGGGATTGGGTCAATCCAGATCCGAATTGGTCAATTACAAAACAAAAGATGGTGTTTGAAATTCGAATTTGAAATGGCTCAATCTCTTTCAATTTCATATTTTAAGATTTTTTACGGATACAGTACTGTAATTTTATCAAAATAACTCTTAACCACCGTAGCTTTAGAATTAAAGTTGTTTATTGGGAAAATATCAATTTTGGTCCCCCAGTTTTACCTCTTTTCATATTTGGTCACCCACATTTAGTCACTATCAAAATCGGTCACTCACTTATTATATTCTATCAAAATTGATCAAAATTGATTATTCCGTTAGTCAATCTGTCATTGACTAACGGAGAAAAGAGTTTTGAGTTCAAAATTGGTCACTCACTTATTATACAAATTCAATATGAAATCAAGAATTGAAAAATAGAGTACAATTGTTCAAAAAAAAAAAAAAATAGAGTACAAAGTTTCATTCTATCTTTTAATTGAGTTAAATAATTATTAAAAACTTACTGAAATTTTTTGACTACCAGCAAGTTGATTGAATCACGTTCTAGAAAGTATTTTTTTGAGTTTCATTCTATCTCTTGAGTACAAAGTTTCATTCTATCTCTTGAGTTTCTCATTTCCTGTAAAATAAAAAGTAAACCAACAACAAATGAATACATAATTGCGTTAAATAATTATTAAAAACTTACTGACATTTATAACAGAGTATAAAGTTTCATTCTATCTCTTGAGTTTCTCATTTCCTGTAAAATAAAAAGTAAACCAACAACAAATGAATACATAATTGAGTTAAATAATTATTAAAAACTTACTGAAATTTTTTGACTACAGCAAGTTGATTGAATCACGTTCTAGAAAGTAAACCAACAACAAATGAATTCATAATTGAGTTAAATAATTATTAAAAATTTACTGAAATTTTTTGACTACCAGCAAGTTGATTGAATCACGTTCCAATGCATGAGAATTCTTTCTGATTAAGGATAAATATAATGAAAATTGCTTCTAAAAGATACATGAGAATTCCTTTTTTGATATAATGAGAATTCCTTCTAATCTATAAGATAAATATAATAAAATAATTTTGTCATAAAAAAACTTAAAACTTTAAATTGAAATAAGAAATAATTTTTGTGATTGACTAAGATTTTTCAATGGGTATTTTTTCACGCTCCAGTAGTTTCCACATGTTTCATTTTTGCTATTGCGTTTGTTTCATTAGTTCTAGAAGATGTATCATAAGTTTTTAACATTTTAAAAATTTTGAGCTTAAAACTCTTTCTCCGTTAGTTAATGACAGATTGACTAACGGAATGATCAATTTTAATAGAATATAATAAGTGGGTGACCAATTTTGACAGTGACTAAATGTGGGTGACCAAATATGAAAAGAGGTAAAACTGGGTGATCAAAATTAATATTTTCCCTTGTTTATTCGAATTTGATTAAACAAGATGACTCGAATAGCCCTAATAAAAGTAGGGTTAGATTTAAAAAAAAAAAATTCATAAATTCATTTAAATTCGAGTTTTTTTTTTGGGACTGATTAGCCTGCCGGCTAGCCCGCCAGACTGGGCCATTTATTTATTTTTCCTTTTTTTTAGGCCCTGTCTATATACCCCTCCATACTTGTTAAATATACTCCCTCTATCCATACACTCTCCCACAAAATCGATTATGTTAGATGTACTCCCCCTTAAAATGTTTAATATGTCCTTTTTATCTCAAATGGTTATGTGTTAAATATACCCCTAAAATTCGTCATTTTTCTGCCATCTTCATTCTTCTTCATCTTCTCTAGCCCAACTCCGGCGCCGCCTCCACCGTACGCCGCCAATGCCGCACTCCTCCTTCCTCCGCCTCTCGCCCCTCCTCCCTCCTCCTTCCTCCGCCGCCAACTGTTTTTTTCCTATAAAATCACGCGGCGCCGCTCTCCTCCTCACGACGCCGCCGCCCTGCCTTCCCCTACTCTGATCCGTCGCCCCCTCCTCCCCCTACTGAGATTCGCCGCCCCCTCCGCCCCCTTTCTTCGTTTTTTACTTTTTTTAAAAAAATTGTTTATTAGGCGGCGGCGCCGCCCTCCCTCTCCCAGCGCCGCCGCCTCCTCACTCCCACAGCTACCATCGCTGCCAACCCACCCACCTAAGTCATTCAGATCTGTTGCCCCCTCCTCCACCCCACTTAGATCTGCCGACCCCTTTTCTTCATTTTTTTTTTAAAATTTCTGTTAACAGGCGGCGGCACCGCCTCCCTCTCCCAGCACCGCTGTCGCCGCCGCCCTCTCCCTCCCACGGCCACCGTCGCCGCCAACCCACCCACCTAAGCCATTCAGCCCCCAAGCCCTCTGCACCGTTCGAGGCCCCTCCATCAACACATGTATTTCAAAAAAAATCTTTTTTTTCTCACACCAGAGTCGATTGTATACCCTCCCGTAGACAAATTGTTTTCGACGAGAGTGTATGCGGTCGACCTTGATGTGTCGAAAATTTTTTAAAAAAAAAAAATCGACGTCCAAGGGTCGATCATTTATACTCTCGTCGAAAACAATTTGTCGACGAGAGCATATATGTTCGACCATGGTGTGGCGAAAATAAAAAAATAAAATCTAAAGTTTCTGACTTTTTTTATGAATTTTTTAGTTTTTTTTTTTTTAATTTCGAAGTATACGATAATGTTTGGGGGTGGTGTTATTTGTTGGCATTGTTTGAATGGCGGCGGCGGTACGACGACGATGAAAGCAGCGTCACGATGATGATGGCTGTGTCATTAGATTTAGGGTTTAAAAGTTGGGGAGTGTATTTAACATGTGGTAATTTATTAAAAGGACAGATTAGGTAATTTACACGAATATTAAATTAATAAATATGAAGGGGGAGTATACTTTACAAAGCTGGAGGGGTATATAGCCGGGGCCTTTTTTTATTCAATATTCTGCAGCAAGACCCCATAGACAGTTGGCTGCTGCCTTGAAATTTAATTTTTGGGCCTGACTATTTACACCTCCATTTAGGTTGAGAACACATCCCCAATTGATGAACCTTAAAAATTTGTGTAGGATAGATGCACCCTCTCTCGAATTGTCTTAAATACCGTTTTATCTTCTTTCTCTAGAAATTTTTTAAAAATTAAAAAAAAAAATTGACAACCTTTCGTTGACCATATACACTCTCGTCGATAAATTGTACATTGTCGACGAGAGTGTATATGGTCGAATCTAGTGTGTCGAAAATTATAAAAAAAAAAAATTCTAAGATTTTGAAGATTTTTTTTTTAATTTCTTAGTTTTTTTGTTGATTTGGATGATGTTAAAGGTCGGAAGTTGTGGCGGCGGCGACGACGGCTGAAAGTAGTAATGGTGGCGACTGCAGTTAGAATTAATGTTTAAATATTGAAAGGAGAGTGTAGATAGTAACATAGATGCATTTAGTAGTGATATTTTATTTAAAATGATATTTTAGATTTTTTACACTATTATTAAATTAATAAATTGAAAGGAAGAGTGTTCCAACCTAAATGGAGGTGTAAATAGTCGGCCTCTTAATTTTTAACAGATGGCCCATCCACTCTTTGTCCAGGCCCATTATAATTAATCATATTCAGCCCATTATCCCCACACACCGCTGCGACAATTAGTTGATAAGCAATTAGGCTTATATGAAATAATTAATCATATTTAGATATTACCAACAACGTAGGCTCGACTATGGCTCGACTTAAAAAACAAAGCCGTGGAACGTGTAGATTTATACATGCATAATTTCTCTCTCTAGAAAGTGAAACGGCCTCCGAAATGTGAACGGTTTCTATGGGCATACGCGCCACGCGCGGCTAGTAATGAGTGTTTAGCACAAAGCCAGCCTTAATTAACCACTAAAACACACCTAATCATTGCCTGAGATCACCGGATCTTTGCACAAGATTTTCAGATTACCCATCCCGGGAATCTACGCCGTAGGGTTCTCGAGTACCTCGGTTAACGTACGTGCCTCCTTCATGGATTGGTCACTCTGGGCGGTTCATCCGCCTATTTTACCCCGCAAGGAAAATCAAATCGATCATCACAACTTTCTCTCCCGATTCCTAAGTTTCTTGTTACCCCTTCTTACTGAGTCTTCCCTAATGGCTGAGCAAATCAACAATCAATGTGGACGCATGTCTCTCAATGACCCGGATACAGAGGGTATATCCGTCTCTGCAGCTGATCTAGCCAGACCCAAACATCTTCTCATTGGTCGTTTTACTGTTAAACGACGCTTCAGTGCTAGGGACTTAGCTTCAACGACTAGGAGGGTGTGGAATATTGCTGGATCCCTTACGGCCTCGCTGGTGGGGGATGGTCTCTTCATCTTCGAGTTTGGTGATGTCAAGGAGAGGAATAGAGTTTACCACTGTCAGCCTTGGATCATCAACACCTCTTGGCTGGTGGTGGCTATTCTCACCGGAAGGGAGACTCCAGCGGACTTGCATGTGAAGAAAGCGCCAGTCTGAATACAACTCCATGGATTGCAGCTCCTTATGATGACTGAACCTATTGGTAGGAGAGTGGGTAAAGGTGTTGGGAAGTTCTGGAGGTTGATATGCCGGAGGGAGAGCTGGTGATGGGGAGATGCCTGAGGGTAAGAGTGATGGTGGATCTGGAGGCCCCTTTAAAAAGGAGCACGAATATTACTCTGGAAGGTATGAAAATATGTGTTTTCTTTAGATATGAAAAACTCATGGATTTCTGTTATCTGTGCGGGGCCTTGAGTCATGTGGAGAGGGATTGTCCATCAAAGTATGAACAGGAGACACACATGCAGAAAATCAAAAGGAAGTTCCCTCTATGGCTGAGAGCTATGGGACAAAATGGACTGACAAAGGAGGATTTGGAAGAATGGGGGAAGCTAAGCGATACACCTGTAGTAGCCCAACAAGCCCCGACTGAAGCCCAACAGGTGCATCCCTCTACAGAAGTGACAGGTACAGTGATGGCGGCTCCAGGGACATTAGCTGCAGTGGTGGAGCAATCAGAAACATTGGGAGTATGGAAAGATAACAATCAAAGCCCCAATTTAATGAATCCGGTTTTCAATGAGGCTACCCTCTTTGGAGAAAACCAAATGCTCCAATACTCACAATACCCAAGAATGATGCATTTCAATGGTGGGCCCCTTCCCTATTTTTATAATGATCCATACATGCAAACAGTGGGGTTAGGGAAAAATTTATTTGGGGTGGGGAGTACACAGGAAGGAATGGGCAGAATAGTTGAAAGAGGAGAGTCTAGCAACATGATGGCTAAGGCAAAACAAGCACAAACCCAAGCAAAAACCCTAGCAGAGTGCCTATATCCGGCAACCACTCGGAAGAAGACAAAGACAACTGATCAACCCCCAAAGAAGAGAGTTCGTCAAAACTTGCTGACAATGAAGAAGGAAGTTGGGGAGACTTTGGATAAAAAGAAAGAGGAAACCCGCAAGCAAACTAAGAAGAAGGGAGCAAAACGCTCAAAAAGTGATGAAAGTGACAAGGGTTCAGACCCTCCGGCGGAGGTTGGAGACATCCAACCCCGCCCAGCTCCGTGAATTGTGTGGTGTGGAACGCTCGCGGTGTGGGGGGCACACGAGCGTTTCAGGCTTTAAGCCGCTTGGTTAGGGATGAAAAACCTAGCCTTTTGTTTGTTAGTGAATCTAAAATTTCTATTTCAGTAGCTAGGGCGATGAAGCACCTCCTTAGATTTAGTATGTGTATTGGGGCGGATGCCATAGGAACGAAAGGAGGTGTACTTCTTTTTGCTGTTAATGAAGTTGATGTTACTTTGTCGTCCTACTCAAATGATCATGTAGATTGTGTTGTGACTCTGCCTAATGTTAAATTTCGATTTACTGGATTTTATGGTAGCCCTAAAACCCATCTTCGTAAAATCTCTTGGAACCTTCTTAGATCAATTCGAAGAAGTCATGATGAAAACTTAGAAATTCCGTGGGTGGTGGGGGGTGATTTTAATGAGATTTTATCTCAACGGGAGATTCGGAAGATAGGGCAGCAAACTACCCGTCCTTTTTCACAGATTCTGGGCTTCCAGGAGGTTATTAATGAACCCCTATTAAAAGAGGTAAAGGCGAAAGGGCCCTTCTTTACCTGGACGAACAAGAGAAGGGGTACTAACCTAACCCAAGAAAAATTGGATAGATACTTTACTTGTCACCCAATCCAACATGAGAGATTTACTTGTGAGGCTATAAATTTGGGGTTTTACAGATCCGATCATAGAGCTGTTAGATTGTGCATCAGGACGGAACCTAGGGTTGTGATGGCCCAAGGTAGAATCCCAAAGTACTTCGAAAGAAGCTGGGTAATGGAGGAAGGATATGATAAGAAACTTGGTGATTTGTGGGCTCAAAGTAATCCGGGAGACAGTATGACTATGAAATTACATAAGTGCAGGGATGGGTTGCAACAGTGGGTGACGAAGTCAGTGGGGAATGTGAAGGAAAGGGTCAAAGCAGCTGAGAAGGAACTGGACAATACGCTGGAAACTGCCAATACGGAGGAAGATGGAAATCATGCGAGAGAACTGGAAGTCGAAATTGAGAAGCTGCAATATAAATTAGAAATGGGATGGTTACAAAGGTCACGAAATTCATGGATGGAGACAGGAGATAAAAGAACAGCCTATTTTCATAGGCGAGCAACAGAGAGACAGCGGATAAATCACATTGAAGGGCTAAAGAATGCGGCAGGACAGTGGTGCAAGTCCGAGAAAGACATTATGGGCATTTTACAAGAATATTTTCAAATGATCTATTCTACGCGTGAGCCATCCCAAGATGATATCATGGCAGTGGTTGGAGAGATTGAAAGGGAATTACAGGAGGTAACTAAAGATCTCCTAAATGCACCCTTCTCAGCAAAAGAAGTAATTCAGGCAGTAAAGGAATTACATCCGGGGAAAGCCCCGGGATCAGATGGCTTACCAGCATGTTTTTACCAGGATGGATGGTCAACAATTGGGAAAGATACAATTGAAGCTGTTCTTGCAGTGTTGAATGATGGAAATAGTGTTGCGGAATGGAATGATACATTGATTACTTTGATCCCAAAAAAGAAAGCACCAGAGACAGCAGCAGATTTTAGACCAATCTCTCTCTGTAATGTGAATTACAGAATTCTTGCTAAGACATTAGCAAATAGAATGAAGATGGCCCTCAATGATGTTATTGACGAAGAACAGAGCGCCTTTGCACCGGGTAGACTCATTACGGACAATGTGATGGTGGGTTTCGAATGCTTACATTGGATTCGAAATAACAAGAGTAGTTCAGGATTTGCGGCGCTTAAGCTTGATATGAACAAGGCTTACGATCGGTTGGAGTGGAGATATTTGGAGGAAACTATGAAAAAAATGGGGTTTAGTTTGAAATGGATTTCCATGATTATGGATTGTGTTACTACGGTGCGGTATGAACTTAAGGTTAATGGGAGAATCCAAGGAAAAGTTACACCATCAAGGGGGATTAGACAAGGAGACCCTCTCTCACCATTTGTGTTCATAATTTGTGCGCAAGGCATGTCCTCCATCCTCTCAAAGTTGAAAACTTCCAAAGCTTTGCAGGGGGTTAAAGTAGCGAATAGTGCTCCGGAGATTTCACACCTGTTATTTGTAGATGATAGCCTTATTTTTTTCAAGGCAACCATCGAAGGCTGCAACAATATAGCACAAGGTCTTTCTAAATATGAAAAAGCTTCGGGACAATTCATTAGCTTTCAGAAATCCACAATTTCATTCGGCCCAGGGACACCAAATCGAAGGAAGGCAATGATTAAAAGAATTCTGGGAGTGAGGATAGATCAAGGTCATACTCTCTATCTGGGTCTCCCTACTTTCACAATGCGAGCCAAAAGACTGCAATTTGGTTTTCTATTGGATAAGGTGAATAAATGGATAGAAGGTTGGAAAGTTAAAAAAATTTCAATTGGAGGAAGAGAAGTGCTTATTAAGGCAGTATTACAGTCCATCCCCACATATGCAATGAGTTGTTTTAGGATTCCAGCTACAATTTGTGGAGATATTGAAAAGGCACTGAATCGATTTTGGTGGGGCTCAAAAGGGGATGAGAGGAAAATTCATTGGAGGAGTTGGGTAAATCTTTGTGCTACGAAGGAGAATGGAGGCATGGGCTTCAAACGGTTAACACTCTTTAACCGTGCTATGTTGGCTAAGCAAGTGTGGAGAATTATGCGGAATCCCAATTCTTTGATGGCCAGGATATTCAAAGAGCGCTACTTTAGATACGATTCGATTATGGAGGCAAAAGTAGGAACAAACGCATCCTTCATGTGGAGGTCTCTATGCTGGAGTCGGGACATTATCAACCATGGTAGGCGTTGGAGAATAGGAAATGGGGAGAACATCCACATATTTAAACAGGCTTGGGTTGAAAACATTCAATCCGGACAAATACTTTCCAGGATTGCATCAGGCTCGATGGTTTCTACGTTTATTAATCATCAAGGGAGATAAAATCGAGCATTAGTAGAGGCGGCGTTCCTCCAGTTCGAGGCCAAAGCAATTTTGCAGACACCAATTGGAGGGGCAGGTAAGGCAAACTCCTTCTACTGGAAATTCGACAAGAAAGGTGATTATTCGGTTAAATCGGGCTATAAGAGTGCGCGGGAGGTGGACCTGGAAAGCAGGGGTAATGAGACTTCCACGTCGGGTTTATGCAACAAGGAGATGTGGAGATTTTTGTGGCACCTAAAACTCCCACCAAAGGTGCGCATTTTCTGGTGGAGGGTTGCTAATGACTTCATCCCAGTGGAGTTTAACCTAAATCAAAGACACATTTGCACTAGTCCTCAATGCATTTGGTGTGATGATCCGAAAGCAACTACACTCCACGCCTTATTCTTCTGTCCGACTATTAAAAATCACTGGAAGAGATTATCATGGTGGAACACAATTAAGCGAGGAAATGAGGGAAGCTCGAGGGATTTCATTGCATTTCTCAATGAAGCATTACCAAAGGAGCAACTGGAGGAGACGTGTATGACAGTTTGGGCCTTATGGAATGATACTTGCAGAAGAAGATTCAACATGGAGGGGTATAAACAATCTTCACAAAAAGGGGACCTAGTGAGTGGAGCTAGAAACTATCTCAAGGAATTCCAGCAACATAGTAGACTAACACAGTGCAAGCCTAATCATCTTGATATACCTGCTATTGTTCAAGGCGTAGAAATGGAGACTAATGGGGTTTTCATTGAAGTGGATGCAACCATGTTTGATGAGGATGAGAAGTTTGGTATTGGGGTCATCATCCGTAAGAACACAGGGGAAATATTGAGGGAGTGGGGACAGCCTATTTGTGGCTATGGTTCTATCTTGGGGGCCGAATTAATGGCGATTCGTAGTGGTCTTAGGTTGGGACTACAACAATCTTACCCGGTTATTGAGATTAGGTCGGACTGCATGGAAGCAGTTACCCTAATTAATAACAGGAAGGTTTCATGGAAGAGTGAAGGCTTTATCCTCGAAGATATTTGGGAGATCTTATCAATCATGCATGGATGCAAGGTTTGTTATATTTCCAGGCAATTGAACGTTAAAGCTCACCGTATGGCGCGGCGTGAAGCGTCCTCTCCAGCTTCTTTCGATTGAAGTGGGGTAGTATTTTTTTTTTGGAGGAACATGTTTCATTTCATGTGTATTTGTTGTACCAAGTTGAATATATAATATACACGATTTGTTCCTTTAAAAAAAAAAAAAGACTATGGCTCGACTAGATATTGTTGCACATGTAACACTTTTTTTTTTAGACTAGGTCCGCCTCCGGTGGCCACGTACTGGTGGCCACAATGACCATAATAAAGTACCCTTCTAGTATTGGTACAATTTAATTCGGTATCAATACATACTAGTGCCTTTGTGTTAAATTATTTACCCAGAGTGACCTACCATTAATTTTTTTTATTTTTTATTTTCAAAACAAAGCCTTTATATTTAAATTATTTGGAGACCAACATTTTTTTTAATCAAAATGACAGATTCCCCTCATTTTTTTTTCTTTTTTTATAAAGCGAGGCTTACTTTGTACAGCTAAAAGCCTAACGCGAAAGTTTTGATAAAACCTCATTCAACCCTTTAATTAATATATCAGTCTAATAATTAACTCTATAAATTCAAATACAATATGCCGTGCACGTTTTAAAAGAAAGAAAAAACCCTTTTGTTTTCATAGAATTATGTGAACGAAGCAGAAAAAAACAAGAAAACCCACACCACCTATGCTGACAGCTACAACTTCCCTGAATCATGGCAGCAGCCTCTCATTCACCCAATTTATTATTTAGCCAAAGTATACGGAAAATATTATTTAATTGATTAATAAATAGTAAATATAAGATAATCATGTTGTTTTGTGTCCACCAATGATGACAAATGGCAATGGCTGTGGAATAAAATGCAATAATGGTTTTGTTGAATGAATAAACAATTGGTCGATTTTGGTGCAATATATTCACATTACACGACACAATCGCTACTGTTTTAAATTCTTTATTAGTGAATATATGGCCCTATTTATTTATTTTTTATGCTCACACGGATGGTGTAATTAATAAATCTATAATTTTAGAGTTAATTGTATTCTTAAATATTCTACTCCCTCCGTCCCATAATAACTTTCACACTTTCCTTTTTAGGACGTCCCACAATAACTTTCACACCCTTAAAATGGAAAATCCTTTATAAACTCCACCCTCACAATATCCTCAATTTTACACAAATGCCATTACTTTTTCTCCACACATACACAAAAGTCAACTCATTTATTTACTTTATACATAAAAGTTTACAAAATTACCCCTCAAAACTCCACTCATTATTACACTTTCTTAATATTTGTGCCCATCTACCTATGAAAATTAACATGGGACGGAGGGAGTATAATTTTGGTCAATTTCAAAATAGATTCTTTAGTCAAAATGCATGCATTTTTTTTTAATATCAATTTTCATCATTTTTCGTTAAAATTTTACACATATAGTTCGCATGCGTAAATCAAGTTGAGAATTCCGGTCAAATGTGAATGTGGGCAATCTTTTAATTTTTTTTTAGGCAAATACTTGTGTACTACTCCCTCCGATCCAAAAAATTTGTCGCATTTGGACTTTAATTTTATTTAAAAAAGTTTGTCGCTTTTTCTAATTTTACCAATGATCTCCCTAAATTGTCCCTATTCTTTTGGAAATATATTAATTACGATTTTTTTTGGAAAGGTCAAAGAAATTGTGGAAAAGGAAGGTTGAAAAATAAAAGGAAAAAGAGAAGAAAGGGGGAGAAAATAATGAGGGGTAAATTTGTCAAAAAAATATGTTTCTTAATTTTATACAAAATGAGAAATGCGACAAACTTTATGAAACGGAGGGAGTAGTTACATACATGTAACTAGATCCAAATTCTTAAATGGGTTGGATTGATACCCATGGGCTATGGACTATGGGCGAGTCTTCAAAAAAGTTACAGTTACTAACTCTAATTTTTTATGAGTTCACCCCCAATTTTTTTAAGTTTTCAAATAAATTACAATTATTTACCCCATTTTTTATGAGTTCACCCCCAATTTTTTTTAAAAAGAAAAATTACTTGTAAAAAAATTAGTACCATTTTATCAATTAAATTAAAATGCAACTCTTTAAAATTCTAATTGTACATCCACCACCGGGTCACGGGTTTTTTTTTGTTTGTTTCGAATTTGTTCACTGTAAATCGTTTTCCATCTTTCAAATCACTCAATTTTTCACTCATAATCGTTCCATTTTCTTTTGGATTGTGCATAATTGCGATTACTCAATTTTTTGTGTTTTGAAAATCAATTTTTTGGATAAATTGAAAGGATGTTCATATAAAATATTGTTTTAATGAAATTTTATTTGTGCTCCCTCTGTCCAACTTTCCGTTTTTATTTGTCCAATTTTATAATTTCCCTTTCCTAAAAAGAAAATATTACGTCCACTCACTACTTTATTTCTAACTATCTCCTTACTGAAACTTTTACTTTTATATAAACAATCAATTTTCCTTAAAACCCGTGTCCAATCCAAATGGGAATTATAGAATTGAACTGAGGGAGTATTATTTATATCGTACTCTAGATTGTATGGCACTCCTCTGTGATATATATATATATATATATATATATATATATATATTTGTTGTTGCCTTTTACGACATAAGTTATACTTAAGAGTTAAGTCACAGAAAAAAGAAAAAAAAGAGATAATAAATGATGTCGAGTTATATTAAGTGCATTTAGGCATCTTATTATTTTTATGGGGTTTAGTTGTTTATACCACAAATCTATTGTGTATTAGTAGCTAGTGTTTCTTATAGATTTGACATGACTTTTTTGTAATTAATAATATTTGATATTATACTATACCAACAAGCTAATTAATAAATTATCATGAAGTGATCCATGCACTACTAGATTGGTCATTAAGGGCATGTTTGTTTTGGAATCACACGTCCGAACGTGGGACGTAACGTCCCCCGTCTTGTTCTAGTTCGGAATTTTAACATTCAATTACATCCACCCCTTAAAATACGTATATATTTTACTATTATAATAATATAACATCACTCACTCTTACTAATTTATTTGACATAAAGTTACATCCTATAATACAACTCACACACTCTCACACAATTGATTTGACAAAAAGTTACATCATATCCTACTTAACATCCCAAAACAAACATACACAATCACTATTCATCAAGATTTCCCCATCCAAAATTTCTCCATCCGAATTTCCCCCATCCTACATAATCTCAAAACAAGCACCCCCTAAGTATTTGATTTCTAGAGTCATCAATCTCAATCCTCAACTTAGTATTTATATCATATTTATAATTTTAATTGATACATCTTGATTCGTTACTTTATAATGTCTGTTTTTCGATATAAAATAATGAGCAAATTTTTGTTTTCTCTCTTTCTGTAAATTTTACAGGAAAAAAATGTGGTCCGCTTCTTTCGTTGGCACAATGTGTGAATATAGTTGTTGGTATTAGTTCAAAAAAAAGTGTAGTATTAATTCATATGTTTTATAGTTTGACTTTGTCTAGTCCGTTCAAATATATCAACAATTACTATTTATATTATTTTGGTATTAAGGCCCAATAATATATTTTTAGTTCACATTTAATATATTATTAGTTTATATACAATATAATATTAGTTCACATACATATCGTATTAGTTCATATACAGTATAGTATTTGTTCACAAACAAAATAAATAAATGATTGTTGTGTACAATTATGTCCTTACCGTGTCTGTATTGTATCTTTCAAAACTGAAAGACATTAAAGTGTATGGAAACTATACTGAACTGAACTAGTACTATAGTGTATGGAAACTAATACTGTACTATATATAAACTAATACTATATCATATGTAAACCAATACTATACATATTTCGAGTTTAGGACATATAAAAATACTTATATTATACTTTAAACTGGAAAATATTAAAATTTATACATGTATATGAATGAATGTTATACTTTATACGAACTAATACCATACTGTATAAGAACAAATACCATACACATTTTCAACTAATACTATTCCATAACACTTTTAAACTAAAGTTAAAGTTAATAACAAACGGTAGAATAAGTCTAAATGATTAAAAAAATTGAGAAAAATTGAATTCATGCAAATTTTTGTCACAAAAATAAAGATTGAAAAAGTACAAACAAGTAATGAGAGCGAAAAAAAATTAAAAATTTTATCCATCAATTTCAGTCTATGTTGAGAGATTCAGTTGAAAAAATTATTAATCGAGGTAAAATGAAGAAAAATTTAAGATATCTAAATGAAAAATAATAATTAATTGATTTAAAATACTGTCTTAAGAAATTGAACTCACTTACATATATTGAAGCAAAACTTACGCAACTATAAATGAAAGTTTTACACTATTAAATGATAATATTTATTTATGTAAAATGGAGATTTTTTTTTAAATTAATAAATTATTAATGTACTATTTAATTTTTGAAAACTTAATTAATATTATTTTTTAAAGAAATTATTATGCTTTAAAAAAATTAAAATTATTTTTTTTTAGAAATTTTATAGGTAATTTTTAAAAGAAATTTAAAATACTGAATAATTATTGCACATAAATGTTTCCCGAAGAAAGAAAAATAGGGTACAGAAAGAAAAGAAAAAAAAAAAAAAACTTGTCTAATATTCGAACACATGACCATGAGATAATTTAGTCAAAACTTAACCGTTGTGTTATACACATGCCTTATTAAATAAAACTATTTTTATTAATATAAAACTATATACCTGGACTTGATCCATTTTAAAAATGGATCCAGTTACATGCATGTAACTGATACACAGGAGCACAACTCTTTTTTTTTAAGGGATACAACTTCACGCTCAAGATCTTAATTTTCAAATCAATGTGGATCATCACGGTCCCCTCTAATCGTGAGAAGAGGAAAAAACGAATGTTTTCTTTGCCTTAAAAGACGTTTACGTCTCCAACCTTTAATCGAGACAACCCCCGACACTAAAATGTTCTCATGTCAAGAATATAAAATAAAAAATAAACAAAGTTTCACCAAGAACCAGATCCTAAGTATCATATCTCAAGAACACTCAAGTCTATTTCAAAATAGTCATACCACGAGATAAAAGTCTCACAATCACAACAGAGTCTCATAACTGGAAAAAAGCCACACAAGAAACATAAAAAAAAAACAAACCGTAACTAAAAAATCATACTAGAAAAGCACAATAAAAAAACTACATAGAAATGTAACTGAAAATACAACCAAAGATGGATCTTACTTAGCATAAAGTACGCATTTAATGAAAAATTCACAACACCCTAAGAGCATGTTTGCTTCATGGGTTTAGGGGGTTTAGTGGTGGGGTTTGATATGTAAACCCATCTTCTCCCATGTTTGATTTCTCATAACTTTAAACACCTTGACCCGGTTTTAATAAACTAGATTTCATGGGTTTAGACAACCTAGCCTCCCTTTGGGCTTATCTAGCCTCTTCCTTGGATTTATCTAGCCAACTCACCACACCTAAACTCATCTTATCCCAACTCATGAAGCAAACATGCCCTAAATGAAGAGGCAAGGGAAGCGATCACTAATTATATAGTTACTCAGTCCACAAAATCTATTTTTAATTGATTTATTAGTCCGTTCACAAAATTTATTATTATATCTTTTATGAAAATTATCATTTTATTTTTTTATTTTAAAACTATTATTTAATTATATAAATAATTATTCAACTTTATTTTTAAACAATAATTTTATTCACCATGAACATGTGATGCTTATTTTGAGTTTTGATTGATTTTGAAAACATATTTTTAAAATTTTGATGAATAGTAATATGTATTTTTTAACAACGTTTGTGTAAACTATTTCACACATAAAACATGTCTAATTAAAATATTTTTTAAAAATTCACAGGTCAAAAGTTTAAATTCGGATCACCCATAAAATTTGTGGGTCATAAACAGATAGTTTACTATATGACCAATATATTATTCTACATATCAAAAATATACCAGAGAATTCACCAAAAAAAAAAAGAGATTTTTTTTTTAAACTTGTAGTAATACACTTTTTTTTAGCAATAATATTTTGGTCATTTAGTAACATAATTTTAATCATTTAGTAAAACCATATATAAAAGAAAAAAAAAATTAATTAAGTTTGACCCACAAATTTTTGCCCCAAATTTACTTTAATTATCTAGCTATATTTCATGTATAAATTATTTTATATAAGTTTTTGTGTTTTTTTTTTTTGTTTTTAAATAAGAGATAATTTAACATTAATGTGTATAATTAAATGAAATGAAATTATAATATTATTGAATGAGATTATAATTATTATATAATTGAATTTATTAGAATATTATTATTCAGATAGATTATACGGAGTAATAATTAAAGTAATATATTATAATAATTTAATTTTATGTTCATCAATATATTTGGTAGCGTAAAACTGGTATTTAAATCATAAATTACGTAAAAATCAACTTACCTTATTTACTCTGTCAAAAAACTTACCTTATTTACATTTTTAGTAAAATTTGTACCTTTTGCCGGTATTTAATATAATCAAATTATAACAATATAACTTTTAAAAATGTTTTTATTATTATTATTTTTTTTTAATCAAAGATGTTCAACTTTTTAATTATCTTTCTAACAAAGGGAAATCCTATATAAACAAACCACCTCCACTAATCCATCATAATTAGTATACGTAAAATGGCATCATTACCTGAAAAGCACCACCACCACCACCACCCAACTCCATTCGGCACCACCGCCACGCCGCCTCCCACACCATCTAATCTGATCCTCCCACAATCCACCACTCCCGACTTTCTCTCACATCTCCTCCACCGCCTTCCTCCCTCTCTTTCCCCCTCCCTCCCCACCCGCCGCTCCTCCGCCGCCGCTCCCGTAATCTCCCTCTCCGCTCCCACTCCATCTCTCCACTCTTCCCTCCTCTCCGCCTCCACTCAACTGGGCTTCTTCCACCTCACCCACCACCGCATCCCCTCCCACCTCCCCCTCGCCGCCGAGTCCGCCGCCCTCTCTCTCTTCAGCCTCCCCCACCACCGGAAACGCCTCCTCTTCCCCAGTAACTGGCCCCTCGGCCATGACACCGAAGATCATGACGACACTGAGTCGTTCTGTTTCGACTCGTCGGTTTCCACCGAGTCAACGGGCGAGTTAGACTTTGATGCTTTGCGCGAGTTTACACGTGAAATGGAGAAACTTGGGATGGATATACTGGCGGAAGTGTGATGTGCTGCCGGGTTCGATAGCCCGGCCCGAAATGGTCTCTGCTCCATGATGTGGGTATCGGATGGGATGAGTAAACCGGGTCGGGTATACCCGTATGCAGTTGCGTTACATTACCAAATAAGGCGCCAGACGCAATCGGTGTTGTCGGATTCGGGTTGGGTGAGCGTATTGGGGCAGCCGGACTCCGTATTTGTCACTCTTGGAGACATTGCCCAGGTTACCCTCCACATTCTCTCTCTCTCTAATTTAATTTAGATTTAAATCAACATAAGGATTGTGCAATAATTGAATTTATTATATTATTTATATTATTCTTGTAATAGATTTTAATGATTAAATTAATATTATAAAGATTTAATTTATATCAAATCAATAAGTTTTGATGAGAGTAGTTTTAATTTCACACTTCTTTATAATTATAAATTCAGGCTCAAAATAAAATAATTTTTTTTATGATATCAAAGTTTTAAACTCATATATTCAAATTCCAATTCCACTTTAAAAAAACTTCAATCATATTAAATTAGCTAGTTGTACATATTCGAAAATGGAATAATTAGGCAGCAATTGTTGTATGACTTGACGTTAATTGATTTATAGGGAATGTATGTATATAGCTGTATGATCTAGAGGACCTACTTATTATTATTATTATTATTATTATTATTATTATTATTATTATTATTATTATTATTATTATGATCGAACTAACTAAAAACGACAAACACCTATTTAATTTGTATCTAATTAGCTTGATTTTTCATTATTTAAGTGTTACAGGATCTGTTTTGGTATTAATATTACCCCCTATAGAAATCTATTTTTAGTTGTCATTAATTATAATACTAGCTCCCTCCGTCCCCGAAAAGTTTGCGGGAATATTGTGCACATGGTTTAAGAAAAAAGTGTAATGATGAGAGTGTTGAGGGGTAATTTTGTAATTTTTTTTATATAAAGTAAATAAAGTAGGTGGGTTGAGTGTATGGTGGGTCCCAAAAGTAATGACATAAAGGGTAAATATGTGTATATTGTGAGGGTGTAGATTGTGAGATTATTTCTATTTTGGGGTATGCAAATTTTTCGGGGACAAACAAAAAAGGAAAGTATGAAAACTTTTCAGGACGGGAGTAGTTGTTTTAATTGCATACGTCTTTCAAGGTTTTATAGTGTATGCGTTTTATGAGTGTGTTGTTTTAGGGTACATTTAATTTATTATTATTACTTTATACAAATAAATAATATTAACGTTTTGATGGAAATACACGATTAGCAAAATAACTTTTTTTTTTGTCTTCGCGAAATAACATTAATTTGCTGTGAAATAACATAGGTTTGGAGTAATGGGAAGCTCAAAAAAGTGAGAGGTAGGGCTTTTCCAAGTTCAAGTGATCGCGACATCAACAATATCACAATGTCTTTGCTCATCACCCTCCCCGTTGAAAGCACAATCTATCCTCTTCTTCCCGATTTAGTAGCTAATCAAGACAATGGAGAAGCCGACGATTCTACCAACAATAACATTCGAGATAAACGATTGTTCGACTCATTTTCGTTCGAGGATTATGCGTGGAGAGTTTATCATGAACGACTCCTCCTTAAGCTTAAGGATCCCCTTGTTAGATATCGCGTATGATGATGACCGTGCTGAAAACGTTACTTTGACTAAGTAATGAGTGAAGAGTACTATTCTTAAAATTATATTTGGTTGGAGCTATTTCAATTGAATATGTGAGAACTAGTTCAAATTGTTCTTATAATCAACGTTTTTTTAATTTGTATTAGTTTATGTGGTTCATTTTTATTCATCTTATTTTATTTTGGTGTGAATTCTTTGGTTAGCTTTGAAGATCTTGTTCGCACTTCTACTAAATATCCTATATATAGGGAGTTTATTTTCTTGGTATATATCATCATCTGGTAATTAACTTCAGTGTCACAAGCTGATCGACTCTTTGTTGATTCATGGTGAATCGGTGATGTTATTTAACTAGGTCAATTTGCAGGGATACAATCTTTTTGGTTTCATATATAATTTTTCACTCTTTTGCAAATCGTTTAAAAAAAAGTTATCTTTATTGATTTAGTTCAAATATTTTTACATGAATTGTCCAATTTTGACTATAAAGTCGTTGAAATGATTAAAATGACTTTATAGATGAACTAGCACAATACCCGCGTTTTACGCAGGGTCGATTTATTAAAATTAGAGTTAATTTATTAAAATAATAATTTTAAATACTATATTAATTTTTATATCTTTTTCATTTGTTAGAGTTTGTGAGAATAAACATTTTTTTATTCTAATATATTTATAACATATACATATCTATAAATTTGAATCTATATTATTGTATTTATATTTTTATATATTATAATCACACTTGCAAAGTCAAAGGTGAAGGTACAGTACACTTGAAGATGTATGATGGAGTAGTGAGGATTCTCAAGAGGGTCAGGTATGTTCCTGAAATCAAGAGAAATTTGATATCTCTTGGTATGCTGGATTCAATGGGCTACAAATTCCAGTCAGAAGATGGAGAGCTCAGAGTTTCAAAGGGGGGGCTTACTGTTCTTAAAGGTGAGAGAAGGAATGATCTCTACTTTCTTTAGGGAGGAACAGTGATTGGCAGATCAGATGTGGCAAGAGTGCAAAACAACTCAATGTTGTGGCACAGAAGATTAGGTCATGTAGGAGAAAAGGGCCTACTTGAGTTAAGTAATCAAGGATTGCTAGGTGGTGACAAGATCACAAAGCTTGATTTGTGTGAGCACTGCATTCTTGGAAAATCCAAGAGATTGAAGTTTGGAAAGAGTTCACACTCTACCAAAGGAATTTTGGACTATGTCCATTCAGATTTATGGGGGCCAGCTAGGAATCAAACCAGAAGTGGTGGGAGATACTTCATGTCTATCATAGATGACTACTCAAGAAAGGTATGGATCACTATCCTGAAATCCAAGTCAGGAGCATTTGAAAAGTTCAAGGAATGGCTCACTGAGGTTGAGAATGTCTCGGGAAAGAAGCTCAAGCATTTGAGAACTGATAATGGGCTGGAGTTCATATCAGAAGAGTTCAATGTTTTCTGCAAGAAGAAGGGTATAGTGAGGCATAGAACAGTACCAGGCACACCTCAGCAGAATGGAGTAGCTGAGAGAATGAACCAGACTTTGCTTGAGAGGGTCAGGTGCATGTTGAGCAGCTCTGGACTACCTAAAGTATTTTGGGGAGAAGCAGTGTCAACAGCAGCCTATTTGATAAACAGAAGCCCTTCCTCAGCTGTGCAATTTAAAACCCCAGAAGAGTTATGGTTTGGCCATGCAGCTGAGTACAGTAAATTGAAGGTTTATGGTTGTTCAACATATGCCCATGTCAAGCAAGATAAGCTTGAGCCTCGAGCTTTGAAATGTGTGTTCGTAGGGTATCCTTCAGGAGTGAAAGGGTATAGGTTGTGGTGCCTTGAAGCTGGGATGCAGAAGTGTATTATCAATAGAGATATAACTTTTGATGAAAGTAGAATGCCATTGAAAGAAGAGGCAAGTTCAAGTGCAGCACACAACAAACCAGATGAGACATAAGTTGAGGTGGAGCATGTTGACACCAGAATACTAACTGAAGATCAGATTGATCCAAATGAGGAGAAGACTACTCAGAGTGATACTGAGCTTCATGACTATCAACTGACTAGGGACAGAACCAGAAGAGAAGTCCATCCACCTCAAAGGTATGTTCAAGCTGACATAGTATCATTTGCTTTATGTGCAGCTCTTGAGGTGGAGTCTCTGGAGCCTAAAACTTACACAGAAGCCATCAACTGCCATGACAAAGAGAAATGGTTAGTTGTTATGGAGGAAGAATTGTTATCTCTTAACAAGAACCAAACTTGGGAGATTTTTGAGAGGCTAAAGAACAAGAAACTTGTTGGGTGTAAGTGGATTTACAAGAAGAAGGTGGAGGCTCAGAGAGGTGGCAAGATTAGGTACAAGGCAAGACTTGTAGCTAAAGGATTTACACAGAAAGAGGGTATTGACTTTAATGAAATCTTCTCACCTGTTGTAAAGCATTGTAGCATCATAATCTTATTAGCTATGGTTGCTCAGTATGAATTGGAGCTGCATCAGATGGATGTGACCACAACATTTCTTCATGGGACCTTAGATGAGAAGATCTACATGAAAATACCAGAAGGGTTGGACATAGAAGATGGAGAAGACAAAGTGTGCTTACTCAGAAAATCACTCTATGGCCTTAAACAAAGCCCTAGACAATGGTACTTAAGGTTTGATGAGTACATTTGCTCAGCTGGTTTTGCAAGAAGCTTGTATGACAGTTGTGTTTACTTCAGAAGAGTTGGGAGTTCAGTTACCTATCTTCTGCTGTATGTAGATGATATGTTAATAGCAGGGGAGTCTATTAACAGTATCAATCAGGTGAAAGAGATTCTCAAAAGGGAGTTTGAGATGAAAGATCTTGGTGAAGCTAAAGTGATCCTTGGGATGGAGATCAGTAGAGTTGAGGGAGCAATTCAGCTTAGTCAGCCTACCTATTTGAAGAAGGTGTTAGAGAGATTCAGGATTAACCAAGCTAAGTCAGTTTCTACACCAATTGGCCAGCATCAGAAGCTATCCAATCAGATATATCCCAAGAACAACCAAGAAAGAGCTCAGATGAGCAAGGTTCCTTATGCCAGTGCAGTAGGGAGTTTAATGTATGTTATGGTGTGTTGTAGACCAGATTTAACTCATGCAATGAGTGTTATCAGCAGATACATGAGTGATCCAGACTTAAGTCATTGGGAGACTGTCAAGTAATTCCAGTCGATTAGACGTCTCCAACCAAGTAGAATACTTGAAGATAGAAGAAATAACTGCTCTAGGATAGTAATTCAAAAAGTAAGCAACAACACAAACAACACACAAATAATTTAAGTGGTTCGATCAATGTGATCTACATCCACTGGACCAGACGAGTACTTCTTTGATTGATCAAGAATGTTTACACACTCATTCACTCGGAATAGGATATTTCCTCACTTCACTCGTGAACTCACACAACTCAAAGATTACAAAACGTACTACAATCTACAATCCTAAAAAATCAACCTTTACAATGTACACATACAAGAGTATATAAAGACCAAAGGTAGTTGCTGCTGTTAGGAACTGCTTGAGTAGTTAGCAACCGTTTGCAACCGCGTGTAACAACCCATGTGCTCTATTATTGCCCAACTGAAATGGTAGTTATGCCCTCAAGTAGTTGTAACTGTAATACAACTAGTTAAACTAACTAACTTTCATATTAGAAGACTTGTCCATAAAGATCAGAACACTACTTAGTGTGCTGATACTCAACTCTTCTGTTCTTGTGATCAAAAGCTAACTCTGCTGATAGACTTCTACTGTGCTGATCTTTACTGTGCTGATCAAGTACTGTGCTGATATACCCTGCTGCAGAACTGTGCTGATCCACTCTGTTGAAGTACTGTGCTGATATACTCTGCTGAAGTACAGTGCTGATCCAGTACTGTGCTGATCTGACCAACTGTGCTGAAATTTAAGCATCACCTCCTCAGCTGATTGAAAACCTTCAACTCATCTGATTTCGGCCTAACTCATCTTATCGGATCCTATCAGCTCACTACTTACTTAGTGTGCTGACTATGAGATTATGAGATAATACTCACAATTCTCCACCTTTAGCTCATAATCGAACTAATCTCCACAAAAAACAAAACACCAACACTATTCTCCTCAAAGAATTACCTCCACTACTGATCCTCTGCCACAAGAACAGTAGTCTTCTCCTCAGAGGAATTAATGCAGTCCAATAAGTCTAAGACACAAGCCAAACTTCTCTTTTGGCAATGCCTTAGTGAACGCATCAGCAGGGTTCTCCTCTGTAGCAATCTTCACTACCTGGACCACCCCCTTCTCTACAATATCTCTTACAAAGTACAACTTTACATCTATATGTTTAGTTCTCTCATGATACCCCTGATGCTTTGCAAGATGTATTGCACTTTGGTTATCACAGAAGACAGTCACACTTCTTTGTGATATACCAAACTCCTTCAAGATCCCCCTAAGACACATGCTCTCCTTAAGTGCTTCAGTCAAGGCTACATATTCTGATTTTGTAGTAGATAATGCAACTACGGACTGATGTATTGACCTCCATGATATATTTGTACAAATAAGGTGAATACATACCCTGTCAATGACTTTTTTGTGTCTACATTGGCTGCATAGTCGGCATCAACATATCCCACAAGTGCTTCTACCTCATCTGATATTGATTCGGGTGGAATTTATACACTTCAGAGGCACATGTGAAGCGTATTTTGATGTGGATTTCATTGAATTATGGATTGATTATGATGATTTGAGCCAAAATGAGAGAAAGGTTGTGTTTTGTTGATTCTGTAGGAAATACGATGGATTTTGGAGTAAAACACGAACCATACTTCACTGGATCAAGATGAGGAGTGCACCGTTGGGTTCGTCTCGAAAAATGGAGTGACATAGCTAAAACAATCAAGTCAATCGGACACCCGATGTGAAAGATATGCACGAAATGAGGAAGGACCGAACTCGATCGAGAGCACGACCGAGCTCATGCCTCGGCCGAGCCATTTTCAAGCCAAAATGAAGATCACGGCCGTGCATCGCGCTCGGAATAGAGCTGCTAGAGACCGACACTTTGAGGCCATGATGGAGCACGGCCGAGCACCCTTCTCGACCGAGCTCAGGCAATTTTGAAAATCAAAGGCCTCGGTCGAGCACCCTTCTCGAAATAGGGCAGGCCGAAACAACAATTTTGGGCCATCGAGTGACCACGGCCGAGACCCTAGCTCGGCCGAGCACCCATCCAAACCTTGCCCACACGCCACGACCGAGATGTTGCCACGGTCGAGCACCTCCCCATCCCCTGTTCCGCCGAGCACGGCCGAGACACCTGCTCGGCCGAGCACCCCCAGCCCATTGCCATGCCGAGCACGGCCAAGCCACCTGCTTGGCCGAGCACGGCCAATTCCACTCTCTACCACATTCTAGACTAAGCTTTCTACTTCTCTCTCTTTTTCTTTAGTTATTTCTTTGGATTTTGTTAATTTGATTATGCTAGTTATTGACTAGAACACTTTTGGTTCTAGAGCCTTGTAAATACTCTTGTTGAAGTTTATGAATTAATGTTTTGCTTATTTGGTGTTTGTGTGGCTTAATTCTATTTGGATGCTTGATTTTCATTGCAAAGCATGTCATTAGTGTACAATGATGATATGTTAATCTTAGTTAATTGAATTAGGTTGAGAAATCTAATTTGATTAATTGATTGCAAGCATTTGACCTAATTTTATTATGAGATTGAAAGATGATCAATGATTAGAAAGATGTGTGATGATCCTAGGAGCTTAATTGGGTTCTATTGTGCAATTTAGGTAGAGATACTAAGTTGTGTGATATTTCCTTTGGATTACTTGGATTGAAGAAACTTTTAATTCATTATTATGTGATCAATCTTATAGACAAAGCATGAACACCACTTAAGTAGACAGTTAATCATAAATGGATTCATTAGTATTACATGTGCTTTAGGACCTACCTTCTAATACTTGAGTTATCATTCGTTTTCCATCTCGTTTCTTGAATTGCATGATATTTGATCGATTTTACATTACTCTTTTAATTGTTTACTAGTGACAATTTAGTAGATAATTTAGGGGTAATCACACCATTCCACTTAATCGAACGCGTCTATTTAGAATTCCGTCAACAAACTTCACTTTTATACTATACCTCCTCGTGGGATCGACCTCGTACTTATCACGCTACGATAGACGTCGTATACTTGCGGTCGTGTATTTTAGTGTTGCATAATACGTGAATCAAGTTTATGGTGCCGTTGCCGGGGAGGTTTTGTAGTCCTAGAGTGTAGGTTGATAGAATTTTAGTTTAGACATTTTAATTGCTTTCCTTATTTGCAAAAATCCAAAAATATTTGTGTGTTTTACTTTGATTCCACTTGCAATTCTCACTTTCTCTTGAACTTTTGTCTAGACATGGCCTATGATCACCCGAGCTAGGAGAAATCAACAAGTTTTGCTACATCTAGACCCGGAAATCGAAGCTCGTTGTCGAAGACAAAACGCCGAAAGAAGAAGAATTGATTTAGAAGCCATGAACAGAAGAGAGAATCCAATTGTGGAGGAGGTTGAGGAGGAATTTGAGAACCAAGGGTTTGACGGATTTGTAGAGCTAAATGGGATTGGTGTTAACCGACCTCAAAGAGTTTTAAACCGGAGAGTTGGAGAAAATGTTGGTGTAGAAAGAGATGGAAGGCCAAGAGAGGATGAGGAACCACAAAGAGTCTTGAGGGATCACTTTCGACCTATTCAAAGGCCGTATGGAGGAGCGGGTAGGGTGCCCGTAGACGCTCATAAATTTGAGCTCAAACCGGCATTGATCAAGATGGTCCAAAATAACCAATTCGGAGGGTTGTCAAAAGAAGACCCCAACCTCCATTTATCTCAATTCTTAGAGATAAGTGGGACGGTGAAGATAAACCGAGTCCCTCAAGACTACATTCGTCTCCAATTGTTCCCCTTCTCACTCCGTGATCGTGCAAAACAATGGTACATGTCTCTTGATCTAAGGACGATAGAGAATTGGAATGATTTGGTGGATGCTTTCTTAATAAAGTATTTTCCCCCAAGCAAAACCATTTAAATACGGGGGGAAATATCTTCATTTCGACAAGATGAGGATGAATCATTGGCCGAGGTATGGGAGCGCTTTAAGGAGCTCATAAGAAGTTGTCCTCAACACGGGTTTTCAAGGGATCAAATCATTTGTTATTTCTATAACGGGATGGATCACCGTACAAGAGGGATGGTAGACGCTTCGGCCGGTGGAGGGTCTTTGTTGGGAAAGACGACGGATGAGGGTTATGTGCTCTTAGAGGAGATGGCGAAAAATGGGAACCAATGGCCATCCGAGAGAAGGCAAACCCGGAAAGTTGCTTCCACTCGAGAATCGGAGGATTTTGCTACTCTATCCAACAAGATGGATAAATTGACTTCGATGATGACGACCAAGACATTAGTGGGACCGAGTGATGATCAATATGAAGAAGCCCACTACATGAACAATCAACGGGACCGGAATTTTCGAGAAAGAGGTTGGAATGAGAGGCAAAACCGTGAAAACCCTCCTAATCCGAATCAATACCACCCGGTTTGAGGCAACACGAGAACTTTTCCTATGCAAACCCAAGGAACGTTATCCAACCACCACCGAAGTTTAATGTGAGGGATGGAATGATTGTGGAACCTTCATCAAAACCATCATTGGAAGATATGTTTGGTGCATTCATGGGAGAAACCAAGAACTTCATGGGAGAGACAAAGAGCTACATGGCCAAGACTTGGCAAAGACTTGATGAACAAGGGGAAATGATAAAAAATGTGACAAACAATATGAAAGTCATGGAGAAGCAAATGAGCCAACTCTCTAATGTCGTTGGAAGTCAACACACTCCGTGGCAATTTCCTTCGAACACGGAGCTCAACCCCAAGGAGCATTGCAAGGCTATAAAGCTAAGAAGTGGGATAAGCTATGAGGGGCCAAAGATGCCACAAGAGGAGGAAATGGTAATGGAACCCGATGGTGTTGATAAAGAAGAAGGACAAGAGAAAGAAAGGCAAGAAGAGATAGTGAGGGAAGAAGAGAAAGAAGAGGATAAGAAGAGTGAGGAGGCAATCCCTCCACAAGACAAAGGCAAGAATGTGGTACCTCTCCCATACCCTCAATGGTTGAAGAAGAAGGGCTTGGACAACAAATTTGCCAAGTTTGTGGAGATGTTCAAGAAGATCCACATCAATATCCCCTTTGTCGAGGCTCTTGAACAAATGCCCCATTATTCCAAGTTCTTGAAGGAAATCATGTCAAACAAGAGGAAGATGGTAGAGTTTGAAACGGTACACTTGACCGAGGAGTGTAGCTCCATAATTCAAGCCAAGTTTCCTAAAAAGCTTAGAGACCCCGGATCCTTCACTTTGCCTTGTGTCATTGGAGATTGAGGTACATTTAGAGCTTTGTGTGATTTGGGAGCCAGTATAAATCTTATGCCTCTATCCATCTTCAAGTCTCTTGGTTTGGGAAAGCTCACACCGACTACGATGAGCCTCCAATTGGCGGATAGATCGATGACATATCCCTTGGGTATAGTAGAAGATGTATTGGTCAAAGTTGACAAGTTTATTTTTCCGGTAGACTTTGTGGTTTTGGATATGGAGGAGGACAAATACATCCCTTTGATCTTGGGAAGGCCATTTTTGGCTACCGGAGGGGCCATCATAAATGTGAGAAAAGGGGAGTTAGAGCTTCAAGTGAACAACGAGAAGGTCTTGTTCAACATCTACAAAGCTATCAAGTTCCGGGATGATGAGGATGAGGTCTTCGAGTGCAACATGATCAATAGTGTGCAAGCTTGTGTGGATATGCACATGGAGAAGAGCAACTCAAAAGATCCACTTGACTTTTGCATAAGAAACTCTCTTACTTCACCCTCTCTTACTCCTTTTGATTTTAATTATGATGAGCTTAATGATATAGAATTGTTTGAATACATGTGTTCTCTTGATGTTTTAAAGGAGCTCCCGATCAAGAAGAAAGAGAAATTCATGGAGATACGACGAGAAGACAAGTTTGGGGGGGGGGGGGGGTGTTTACATGAAGAGTGTCAAATATTTCCTAACAAAAATCTTGACACTTGGCCCTCATGTTACTCGTTGGAGGCACCAAAGGAGAGAGCTAAGGAGGAACCGAAGCTCAAGAGAAAGGGAGGAAGCTAGACTTGAAACCATTTCCGGTTATTGTTTCTTCACACTTGCATGATATTGAGTTAGAAAAATTGCTTAGGGTGCTTAGAACTTATAATTCGGCTATTGGTTGGAATATTTCGGATTTGAAGGGTATACCGGCTCATATTTGCATGCATAAAATTAGACTAGATGAGTCTATTAAGCCTAAAGCCCAAGGTCAAAGAAGATTTAATCCCATCATGCAAGAGGTAGTGAGAAAAGAGGTGTTGAAGTGGTTAGATAATGACATAATTTTTCCCATAAGTGATAGTGAGTGGGTGAGTCCAACACAAGTGGTACCTAAGAAGGGGGGCATGACTATTGTTACAACCGACGCCTTAGAGGCAATTGCCACTAGGACCATTGTGGGGTGGAGAGTATGCATTGATTATCGGGTGTTGAATAATGCCACTAGGAAAGATCATTTTACTTTGCCTTTTATTGATCAAATGTTGGATAGGATGGAGGGGTACGAGTATTATTGCTTTCTTGATGGCTACTCGGGATACAATCATATTTTGATTGATCATAAGGACCAAGAGAAATCAACTTTTACTTGCCCTTATGGTACTTTTGCTTTTAGAAGAATGCCATTTGGATTGTGTAATGCCCCCGCCACCTTTCAAAGATGTATGATGGCTATATTTCATGGCATGATTGAAAACATAATGGAGGTGTTTATGGATGACTTTTCCGTATTTGGTTATTGTTTTGATACATGTCTACGTAACCTCTCTTGTGTTTTGCAAAGATGCATAGATACTAACTTGGTGCTCAATTGGGAGAAGTGTCACTTCATGGTGAAGGAAGGAATTGTGCTTGGGCACAAGGTGTCGGCTAAGGGACTTGAGGTGGATAGAACAAAGATTTTGGCGATTGAGAAGTTACCTCCACCGACAAATGAGAAGGCGGTTAGAAGTTTCCTTGGGCATGCCGGGTTTCATAGAAGATTTATCAAAGATTTTTCAAAGATAGCCAAGCCTATGTGTTCATTGTTGGAGAAAGGTGCCACTTTCATCTTTAGTGAGGAGTGTGTGAAGTCATTTGAGATATTGAAGGAGGCCTTGATCAAAGCTCCCGTGTTGGTGACACCCGATTGGAGTCAACCGTTTGAGGTCATGTGTGATGCAAGTGATTATGCCGTTGGAGTAGCTTTAGGTCAAAAGATAGACAAGCTCTCTCGTGTGATCTACTATGCAAGCAAGACCTTGAATCCGGCTCAAAAGAATTACACCACAACGGAGAAGGAGATGCTAGCCGTGATCTATAACTTTGACAAGTTTAGAGTATATTTGGTGGGAGCCAAGACCATAGTGTACACGGATCACACGACTCTTAAGTACTTGATTGAGAAGAAAGAGGCTAAACCGAGGTTGATACGATGGGTGCTCCTTTTGCAAGAGTTTGATGTGGAGATTAGAGATAGAAAAGGGTGTGAGATTGTGGTGGCGGATCATCTCTCAAGACTTGAGAATGTGGAGGAAAAAGATGTCCAAGTCCCTATCAAGGAGTGGTTCCCCGATGAGCAAATTCTTGCGATCAAAGAAGCATGACCATGGTTTGCCGACTTTGTGAATTACATAGCCACCGCAACACATCCACCAAATCTCTCATTCCATCAAAAGAAGAAGTTTTACCATGATGTCAAGTTCTATGTTTGGGAGGATCCATTTCTCTATAGATGGTGTTCGGATATGATCATGAGGAGGTGCTTAGCGGAAGATGAATGAGAGAAAGTGATTGAGGAGTGCCAATAATCCCCTTATGGAGGGCACTTTGGAGCAAACCGGACGGCCCACAAAGTTCTTCAAAGTGGTTTCTATTGTCCATCCATCTTTAGAGATTGTGAAGTGTTTGTGAAGAAATATTACAAGTGTCAAAGGAGGGGAAATATCTCAAAAAGACATGAGATGCATATGAAGAATGTGATTGAAGTGGAGCTCTTTGATGTATGGGGAATAGACTTTATGGGACCCTTTCCAACTTCTCATGGATTTTCCTACATCCTTTTGGCCATTGACTATGTTTCTAGATGGATTGAGGCCATTCCAATCACTTCAAATAATGCCAAGGTGGTCCTCAACTTTTTGAGGAAGAACATTTTCACTCGTTTTGGCACTCCAAGAGCACTAGTGAGTGATGGTGGTTCACACTTTTGCACCCGATGGCTAAATCAACTTTTGACAAAGTATGGAGTGAAGCATAGGGTGACAACACCTTATCACCCTCAAGCTAATGGACAAACGGAGCTTGCTAATCGAGAAGTGAAGCAAATTTTGGAGAAGACCGTTGGGATAAAGAGGAAATATTAGGCTATCAAGTTAGATGATGCTCTTTGGGCATATCGAACCGCCTACAAGACACCTTTGGGCACATCCCCTTACCAACTTGTGTATGGTAAGTCTTGTCATCTACCCGTGGAAGTGGAGTTTAAGGCTCGTTGGGCTATCAAGGAGTTGAATCTTGATCTTAAGGTATCCGGAGAAAGTAGAAAGATGATGCTCAATGAGCTTGATGAGTTTAGGAATGTAGCATTTGAGAACTCCAAGATTCTCAAAGAAAGGGCCAAGAAGTTTCATGACAAGATGATTGAAAGGAGGGAGTTCCAAGTTGGAGAACAAGTCCTATTGTTCAACTCAAGGTTGAGGCTATTTCCGGGCAAGTTGAAGTCAAAGTGGTCGGGGCCCTTTGTGATTAAGAATGTGACGCCCATGGGAAATGTGGAACTTATTGGTAAAGATGGAGCAACCTTTGTGGTGAATGGTCAAAGAGTGAAGCACTATTTTGGAAACGAGCAACTTCGAATGGTGGAGTCGCTTCGCTTGGATGAGGCTTGAAAGTAGAAAGCTACCGTCCGACATAGGACGTTAAAAATAGCGCTTCTTGGGAGGCAACCCAAGGTTTTATTGCTTTGTTAGTTTTGATAGCTTAGTTTATTTTGTAGGTATGGATGAAGAGCATTGTGGACATCATATCTTGGAAAATGAAGAAGGAGGCAAACTAACTTTGGAGAGGGGAAGCAAGTGTAGCAATGGTGATCTTGGAAGAGCATTGGATGTGCAAGGAGGGAGGTAACAACTTGTAGCCCCAAACTTAGAATTTTTACATAGTAAAATTCTAAGTTCGGGGGAGTTATTTTTCTTTTATTTTTCTACTAGTTGTTACCCTTGCACCGGTTCGTCATTCTACTTGTGTTACATTTTGCACCGGCGCACACTTTGCTTTCATATGTTTATTGTTGTTTGAGATGGTTTTGACCATGTGTTGGGTAGTGGATTTATGGTGAAATGTGAGCATGAATAATCATTGGAATCCATAGTGAGTATTTGTGGTGATGTCTATTTGCTTTGAATGTATGCATGATTAGTGATGGATAGTAGTATCATGTTGTGTTCATATTTGTTGATCTTTGATGGCATGAATGCATGATGTGTTGTTGTTTGGGGACATTTGATGATTGTGAGGGTCCTATTGAATAAATCGGTGAGAATTTAGCCTTAAATCGAACATGTAATCCGGTTTGATTCATTTGAGAGTGGATTAAGTTATTGCTAGTAATCTTAGAACTTGCCCAAGTTCTTGTTTGAAAGCATGATTGTGTGAGACTTTGTGATAGGATATAGGTCATCTTGTTTTAAAGATTCACTTAGCCAAAATTTCCTAAAACCAAAGTAATCTTCCGTAGTTAGCCCCTTTGAGCCTAATTCCTCAATTTCTTGGCAAACTACAATGTTAACCACTTAGCCTCTTTGAGCCTTTGATACCTATATCTAGTGGGGGATAAAAGACAAAGTGGAAAAACATGTGCTTGAATGAATATTTTTGGTGAAAGGAGAAATTGAAAAAGTTGAAAGAAAAAGAGAAAGATGAAAAGAAAATCAAGGGAAAAGAAAAGAGGGACAAAGAGCCCCAAAAGCTTGAAAAGAAAAATGGTTCAAAAATATGAGTTGATGAAAGCTTGAAAAAGAAGGAAAAAGGAAAATTGAGGATGGAGTTTGTAAACTTTGAAAGTGAAAGCACAAATTGTAAAACAACAAGCTTTGTCCTCCACTAGAAGAGTCACAAATTCAAAAATTCATCCCACCTTGTCCAAAGAGCCAATGTTACATCCTTGATTAAGTCCTATTGATCACATTTTTGAGCATTTGAGTGTTGTAGAAAGTAGAATTTGGGTAAGCATATAGTGATTGCATAGCATAACTTGGTTGATGAGTGCATTAATATCCTCAATTTGTTTGTGTGTTTGAGAGAAACACTTCATCATGTGAGTAGAGGATTTGAGCATTTGGATTATGTTTCCCATTCACAATGTGTTATGTGTTTGTCCATTCTTTGATCTATGAGTGTGAATTGCAATAATGAGCATATGACCTTCATTGATAAGTGCACTTTGATAAAGAGATATCACTACACTCTACTTTGCATGTGTGATTTGCATTGAATATTCCATTGTGATCATTCCACCCTCATTGCTTTAAGTGCTTAGTTATTTGAGGACAAACAACATTTTAAGTTTGGGGGGGTTTGATTCTGGTGGAATTTACACACTTTAGAGGCACATGTGAAGCGTATTTTGATGTGGATTTCATTGAATTATGGATTGATTATGATGATTTGAGCCAAAATGAGAGAAAGGTTGTGTTTTGTCGATTTTGTAGGAAATACGATGGATTTTGGAGCAAAATACGAACCATACTTCACTGTATCAAGATGAGGAGTGCACCGTTGGGTTCGTCTCGAAAAATGGAGTGAAATAGCTAAAAGAATCAAGTCAATCGGACACCCGAGGCGAAAGATATACACGAAACGAGGAAGGACCGAACTCGACCGAGAGCACGGCCGAGCTCATGCCTCGGCCGAGCCATTTTCAAGCCAAAATGAAGATCACGGCCGTGCATCGCGCTCGGAATAGAGCAGCTAGAGACTGACACATTGAGGCAATGATGGAGCACGGCCGAGCACCCTTCTCGGCCGAGCTCGAGCAATTTCGAAAATCAAAGGCCTCGGTCGAGCACCCTTCTCGGAATAGGGCAGGCCGAAACAACAATTTTGGGCCATCGAGTGAGCACGGCGGAGACCCTAGCTCGGCCGAGCACCCATCCAAACCTTGCCCACACGCCACGGCCGAGATGTTGCCACGGTCGAGCACCTCCCCATCCTCTGTTTACGCCGAGCACGGCCGAGACACCTGCTCGGCCGAGCACCCCCAGCCCATTGCCATGCCGAGCACGGCCGAGCCACCTGCTTGGCCGAGCTCCATCGAAATTTATCCCCATTTTCGGTGCTTTTATCCCATTTTGGCCATTTTTGAGGGACCAACTTGCAAATTGTCCATCCAAACCCTACCCCAACACTATATAAGCCCTCATTCTTGAAATCAAATCTACTCTCCCCCAATTCCTCAAATTCCACACATAGTAGCACATACTTGGAGGTGATTTGGCCATATCTTCTTCATTTCTTCATCAATTCATGCAAGAAAGGAGTCAATAGCTTGGAAATTCCACTCTCTACCACATTTTAGACTAAGCTTTCTATTTCTCTCTCTTTTTCTTTAGTTATTTCTTTGGATTTTGTTAATTTGATTATGCTAGTTATTGACTAGAACACTTTTGGTTCTAGAGCCTTGTAAATACTCTTGTTGAAGTTTATGAATTAATGTTTTGCTTATTTGGTGTTTGTGTGGCTTAATTCTATTTGGATGCTTGATTTTAATTGCAAAGCATGTCATTAGTGTACAATGATGATATGTTAATCTTAGTTAATTGAATTAGGTTGAGAAATCTTCTTTGATTAATTGATTGCAAGCATTTGACCTAATTTTATTGTGAGATTGAAAGATGATCAATGATTAGGAAGATGTGTGATGATCCTAGGAGCTTAATTGGGTTCTATTGTGAAATTTAGGTAGAGATACTAAGTTGTGTGATATTTCCTTTGGATTACTTGGATTGAAGAAACTTTTAATTCATTATTATGTGATCAATCTTATAGACAAAGCATGAACACCACTTAAGTAGATAGTTAATCATAAATGGATTCATTAGTATTACATGTGCTTTAGGACCTACCTTCTCATACTTGAGTTCTCATTCGTTTTCCATCTCGTTTCTTGAATTGCATGATGTTTGATCGATTTTACATTACTCTTTTCATTGTTTACTAGTGACAATTTAGTAGATAATTTAGGGGTAATCACACCATTCCACTTAATCGATCGCGTCTATTTAGAATTCCGTCAACAAACTTCACTTTTATACTATACAGTTTATACCTCCTCGTGGGATCGACCTCGTACTTATAACACTACGATAGACGTCGTATACTTGCGGTCATGTATTTTAGTGTTGCATAATACGTGAATCAAGTTTATGGCGCCGTTGCCGGGGAGGTTTTGTAGTCCTAGAGTGTAGGTTGATAGAATTTTAGTTTAGACATTTTAATTGCTTTCCTTATTTGCAAAAATCTAAAAATATTTGTGTGTTTTACTTTGATTCCACTTGCAATTCTCACTTTCTATTGAACTTTTGTCTAGACATGGCCTATGATCACCCGAGCTAGGAGAGATCAACAAGTTTTGCTACCTCTAGACCCGGAAATCGAAGCTCGTTGTTGAAGACAAAACGCCGAAAGAAGAAGAATTGATTTAGAAGCCATGAATAGAAAAGAGAATCCAATTGTGGAAGAGGTTGAGGAGGAAGTTGAGAACCAAGGGTTTGACAGATTTGTAGAGCCAAATGGGAATGGAGGTAACCGACCTCAAAGAGTTTTAAATCGGAGAGTTGGAGAAAATGTTGGTGTAGAAAGAGATGGAAGGCCAAGAGAGGATGAGGAACCACAAAGAGTCTTGAGGGATCACTTTCGACCTATTCAAAGGCCGTACGGAGGAGCAGGTAGGGAGCTCGTAGACGCTCATAACTTTGAGCTAAAACCGACATTGATCACGATGGTCCAAAATATATAACCAATTCGGAGGGTTGTCAAAAGAAGACCCCAACCTCCATTTATCTCAATTCTTAGAGATAAGTGGGACGGTGAAGATAAACCGAGTCCCTCAAGACTACATTCGTCTCCAATTGTTCCCCTTCTCACTCCGTGATCGTGCAAAACAATGGTACATGTCTCTTGATCTAAGGACGATAGAGAATTGGAATGATTTGGTGGATGCTTTCTTAATAAAGTATTTTCCCCCAAGCAAAACCATTTAAATACGGGGGGAAATATCTTCATTTCGACAAGATGAGGATGAATCATTGGCCGAGGTATGGGAGCGCTTTAAGGAGCTCATAAGAAGTTGTCCTCAACACGGGTTTTCAAGGGATCAAATCATTTGTTATTTCTATAACGGGATGGATCACCGTACAAGAGGGATGGTAGACGCTTCGGCCGGTGGAGGGTCTTTGTTGGGAAAGACGACGGATGAGGGTTATGTGCTCTTAGAGGAGATGGCGAAAAATGGGAACTAATGGCCATCCGAGAGAAGGTAAACCCGGAAAGTTGCTTCCACTCGAGAATCGGAGGATTTTGCTACTCTATCCAACAAGATGGATAAATTGACTTCGATGATGACGACCAAGACATTAGTGGGACCGAGTGATGATCAATATGAAGAAGCCCACTACATGAACAATCAACGGGACCGGAATTTTCGAGAAAGAGGTTGGAATGAGAGGCAAAACCGTGAAAACCCTCCTAATCCGAATCAATACCACCCGGTTTGAGGCAACACGAGAACTTTTCCTATGCAAACCCAAGGAACGTTATCCAACCACCACCGAAGTTTAATGTGAGGGATGGAATGATTGTGGAACCTTCATCAAAACCATCATTGGAAGATATGTTTGGTGCATTCATGGGAGAAACCAAGAACTTCATGGGAGAGACAAAGAGCTACATGGCCAAGACTTGGCAAAGACTTGATGAACAAGGGGAAATGATAAAAAATGTGACAAACAATATGAAAGTCATGGAGAAGCAAATGAGCCAACTCTCTAATGTCGTTGGAAGTCAACACACTCCGTGGCAATTTCCTTCGAACACGGAGCTCAACCCCAAGGAGCATTGCAAGGCTATAAAGCTAAGAAGTGGGATAAGCTATGAGGGGCCAAAGATGCCACAAGAGGAGGAAATGGTAATGGAACCCGATGGTGTTGATAAAGAAGAAGGACAAGAGAAAGAAAGGCAAGAAGAGATAGTGAGGGAAGAAGAGAAAGAAGAGGATAAGAAGAGTGAGGAGGCAATCCCTCCACAAGACAAAGGCAAGAATGTGGTACCTCTCCCATACCCTCAATGGTTGAAGAAGAAGGGTTTGGACAACAAATTTGCCAAGTTTGTGGAGATGTTCAAGAAGATCCACATCAATATCCCCTTTGTCGAGGCTCTTGAACAAATGCCCCATTATTCCAAGTTCTTGAAGGAAATCATGTCAAACAAGAGGAAGATGGTAGAGTTTGAAACGGTACACTTGACCGAGGAGTGTAGCTCCATAATTCAAGCCAAGTTGCCTAAAAAGCTTAGAGACCCCGGATCCTTCACTTTGCCTTGTGTCATTGGAGATTGAGGTACATTTAGAGCTTTGTGTGATTTGGGAGCCAGTATAAATCTTATGCCTCTATCCATCTTCAAGTCTCTTGGTTTGGGAAAGCTCACACCGACTACGATGAGCCTCCAATTGGCGGATAGATCGATGACATATCCCTTGGGTATAGTAGAAGATGTATTGGTCAAAGTTGACAAGTTTATCTTTCCGGTAGACTTTGTGGTTTTGGATATGGAGGAGGACAAATACATCCCTTTGATCTTGGGAAGGCCATTTTTGGCTACCGGAGGGGCCATCATAAATGTGAGAAAAGGGGAGTTAGAGCTTCAAGTGAACAACGAGAAGGTCTTGTTCAACATCTACAAAGCTATCAAGTTCCGGGATGATGAGGATGAGGTCTTCGAGTGCAACATGATCAATAGTGTGCAAGCTTGTGTGGATATGCACATGGAGAAGAGCAACTCAAAAGATCCACTTGACTTTTGCAAAAGAAACTCTCTTACTTCACCCTCTCTTACTCCTTTTGATTTTAATTATGATGAGCTTAATGATATAGAATTGTTTGAATACATGTGTTCTCTTGATGTTTTAAAGGAGCTCCCGATCAAGAAGAAAGAGAAATTCATGGAGATACGACGAGAAGACAAGTTTGGGGGGGGGGGTATTTACATGAAGAGTGTCAAATATTTCCTAACAAAAATCTTGACACTTGGCCCTCATGTTACTCGTTGGAGGCACCAAAGGAGGGAGCTAAGGAGGAACCGAAGCTCAAGAGAAAGGGAGGAAGCTAGACTTGAAACCATTTTCGGTTATTGTTTCTTCACACTTGCATGATATTGAGTTAGAAAAATTGCTTAGGGTGCTTAGAACTTATAAATCGGCTATTGGTTGGAATATTTCGGATTTGAAGGGTATACCGGCTCATATTTGCATGCATAAAATTAGACTAGATGAGTCTATTAAGCCTAAAGCCCAAGGTCAAAGAAGATTTAATCCCATCATGCAAGAGGTAGTGAGAAAAGAGGTGTTGAAGTGGTTAGATAATGACATAATTTTTCCCATAAGTGATAGTGAGTGGGTGAGTCCAACACAAGTGGTACCTAAGAAGGGGGGCATGACTATTGTTACAACCGACGCCTTAGAGGCAATTGCCACTAGGACCATTGTGGGGTGGAGAGTATGCATTGATTATCAGGTGTTGAATAATGCCACTAGGAAATATCATTTTCCTTTGCCTTTTATTGATCAAATGCTGGATAGGATGGCGGGGTACGAGTATTATTGCTTTCTTGATGGCTACTCGGGATACAATCAAATTTTGATTGATCCTAAGGACCAAGAGAAATCAACTTTTACTTGCCCTTATGGTACTTTTGCTTTTAGAAGAATGCAATTTGGATTGTGTAATGCCCCCGCCACCTTTCAAAGATGTATGATGGCTATATTTTAATGGCATGATTGAAAACATAGTAAAGGTGTTTATGGATGACTTTTCCGTATTTGGTTATTGTTTTGATACATGTCTACGGAACCTCTCTTGTGTTTTGCAAAGATGCATAGATACTAACTTGGTGCTCAATTGGGAGAAGTGTCCCTTCATGGTGAAGGAAGGAATTGTGTTTGGGCACAAGGTGTCGGCTAAGGGACTTGAGGTGGATACACTACTACACATTTGGCCTTGGAGAGCTTTAAAAAAGGGTCTTGGAGAGCTTTTAAAAGAGCTCTCCAAGTGGGAGCTGTCCAAGCTAAATTACACTTGGAGAGCGGGTTTTAAGGGCTGTGCAAGTGAGGGTTCAGACAGCGGTTGGGAACCGCTGTCCAAGTAAAGGCACTTGGACAACGGCGGTTCATAACCGCTGTCTAAGATTTTTTTTTTTTAATTCGATTCATTTTTACAGCTGTTTTAATATATATATATATATATATATATATATATATATTTTAATATATATTTTTTTAATAATTTAAATAATACATCTTAATTAAAGAAATTTAACATACATATAACACTAATAATATAAAGTGAGCACAGCCACGAGGATATTCAATAAAAATAATATATTTCCTTAAAACCAAGTGAGCACAGCCACGAGGATACACAACGTCCATATATTTGGCGATAAAACCATATCTCTACATCGACTAGTGTAAGTAAAGGGACAACTACCCAATCTAATAGCAACAAGGAATTCGGTAAAAGATCCTCACAAGCACGACCCAAACAGAAAAGGTTCAATGTTTTGCGAGCACTCCATAGTGGTTTTACTTGTTCGTCCCCATTACACATCTCCACTGTCCCACACGAGGACTTCGGTCTAAAAGTACTAACAAGCCTGCTTTGTTGGCTGATAAACCGAACATGTACCTAAGATAAGAAAAGCATTTGTAAGCATGCACGTCTCTCAATAACTAAGAGCAACAATTTTTCTAGAGCATCAATAAGATTTTTCCACTTACATGATCTCACGTATCCAGACAATGTACTAAAATACACAATTACATTTAATTTTGGAGGTGATGGGCAACAACAAACAGCTTAATTTAGATATAAATTCAATCCAATGGGTATAAGAATATTCTATACTAAGAAATGCAACTTTAAAGCAGTAAGTTAAATATATCAGAAAATTAAAAGGCAAAAATCCAGTCAAAAAGTTTTATAGATATGCACTTACTTGCATCTGCGCACTTTTTTCCTCCAAAAAGTAAATTTTACAATATTTGACAGCCATATATATAAATATTTAATTAATTAATTTGATGCATATTGCAGGGGGATATTATCTGCATGAACAGAGGCACCATCTTGGAAAACAACCTAACCATTTTCATCAATATTATTAATCTGCAGCAGCATTAACCCTTAAAATAAATTAATACACCATAACTCACCCAATCCAACCATATATATAATGAAAATATTCACACATTCTAGCTACAAAACAATTAATGTCTTTGTTTAATTTACCTCTTCTTAGTAGGATATAAAACAATATTTGACAACCATATCTTACATCAGCTTTTAATGCATATCCAGAGCTCAAGAAATTTAGTATCTTCACCAGTTTCTAGAATAACATTTCAAGTGATATCAATTAAAAAGGTCAGTGGGTTAACAATTGTTTATCTAATCACATGGCTAACTGGCTACAAACACTAACCACCCCAAACTATTTTTGTCCTCTTATTAAAGAAATAAGGGGATCCCACAAAATCAGCAACAGACCATTGGAATGGAATGGACACATAATGCAGCAGAACATAAAAGTTGCAAAAATGCTGAAATAGTTGAGCAAAAATATGGAGACAAATGAATTAAAAGATCATGTTTTCTGGTCTAATAGACAAGATTGCAGTTCTCATTATCACAATCACCTTGAAAATAGAGATGAATGAAAACCATGGAACTTTAGTGATGTTCATGATATCCGTTTTGGTGTAAATTAATGGATTACAAGTCTAATCCATGACGACAGAAGTGGTGAAGTTACTGGGGAACAAGATATACATAAGTCACACTTACGAGGTGCACTCAAAAAAGCCACAATTTTAATTTGGTTGGCTAAAAAATCCAATTGAATAATTCAGATTATATCCATAAGGATCACCTAAAATCCAATGGCATATATATAAGAATCCATCCACCTAAATCCAAGGTGCTAATCGCTTTTGAAGGAAAATGGGTTAACATTGAGGAGATGCAAAGTTTATTTGGGAATGTCCACCTTCTCACTCTAGAGTAAGAGACTCCAGTTTATAGCTATATAGAGTGCCCAACAAACTGAAAATATGGGATTCAACATTCTTTTCAGAAGTTCTAATCAAAACTACAGTGCCTCTAATTGTGATGATATATATGGTGGAGAGTAAGTGAGCAAAAAATGTATAGAATGAGAAGTAGTTATACATACCCTTGGATTGGCGGGGTTTTCGGCTTGCTGGAGAATGTAAGAATTGGGCGTCTTATCGCATATTTCTTGGGCTTTTTCAGCAGCACCTTGAAACCCTTTAGCAGGATCACTGAGCACCAAGTGAGCTCCAAAAGCAAGCAGAACAACTCTGCATTCAAAACTCATGGAAGCAGGCATCACAATGATGAGCTTGTACCCTCGTATGGCTGCTACGAATGCCAACCCTATACCAGTATTACCACTTGAATGCTCAATCAGGACACTCTTTATTAACAACACAAATTATTAAATCATTAAATATTAGTTATACCCAAGTTTTGTAATACTAATATTTCATTAAATATAATCTACCTCTCCAGGTTTTATAACGCCCTGTTCTTCAGCACTTGTAATCATACTATACGCAATCCTGCAGCAGTACAACTAGAAAAAATAATTTGCCTATCTGGGTAAGTAACATATACAGATAAATTGATTTGGTATCTAGCATCAATATGGGCAGAACAGATCGTGATTGCGAAAAATGAGTAACTTTTAGCAATAAATTGACCCTCTCATCAAATATGCAGTGTTCAAAGTTCAACTTCAATTCGTTAACCTACAATATCTCAATTGCTAACATTAACAACGAAAACTACAGCTTCACGATGGACTTTCAGATTATGGAATATGAACTTCACTAATCCAAGCTCTTGGAATTGCAAATTCTATGAACTATAAACACATCGATTTGTAAAATTAGGTTAAAAATGCGTTTGTGGGATTTGGGGGAGAACACCCAGCTTCAATTCGATTCGTGGGATTTGGGGGAGAACACCCAACTTCAATTCGATTTGTGGAAAAAAATAAAACGCATCGTGAATTAATGGGGGCTTGAGGGCTTTGATCAAAGAAACTCTCTTGGAGAGCGGTTATGAACCGCTTTCCAAGTGTCTATTTTTTACTTTTTTTATAAAACCGCTCTCCAAGCTATATGTTGGAAAGCTGTTGGAAAAAAGAGCTCTTCAAACTATGTCTTGGAGAGCTATTTGAAAAAAAGAGCTCTTCAAACTATATCTTGGAGAGCTGTTTGAAAAAAAAGCTCTCCAAGTGCAGCTCTCCAAGCTTAAATGTGTAGTAGTGATAGATCAAAGATTGTGGCGATTGAGAAGCTACCTCCACCGACCAATGAGAAGACGGTTAGAAGTTTCCTTGGGCATGCCGTGTTTTATAGAATATTTATCAAAGATTTTTCAAAGATAGCCAAGCCCATGTGTTCATTGTTGGAGAAAGGTGCCACTTTCATCTTTAGTGAGGAGTGTGTGAAGTCATTTGAGATATTGAAGGAGGCCTTGATCAAAGCTCCCGTATTGGTGACACCCGATTGGAGTCAACTGTTTGAGGTCATGTGTGATGCAAGTGATTATGCCGTTGGAGTAGCTTTGGGTCAAAAGAGAGACAAGCTCTTTCGTGTGATCTACTATGCAAGCAAGACCTTGAATCCGGCTCAAAAGAATTACACCACAACGAAGAAGGAGACGCTAGCCGTGATCTATAACTTTGATAAGTTTAAAGTATATTTGGTGGGAGCCAAGACCATAGTGTACACGGATCACACGACTCTTAAGTACTTGATTGAGAAGAAAGAGGCTAAGTCGAGGTTGATACGATGGGTGCTCCTTTTGCAAGAGTTTGATGTGGAGATTAGAGATAGAAAAGGGTGTGAGAATGTGGTGGCGGATCATCTCTCAAGACTTGAGAATGTGGAGTACAAATATGTCCAAGTCCCTATCAAGGAGTGGTTCCCCGATGAGCAAATTCTTGCGATCAAAGAAGCATGTCCATGGTTTGCCGACTTTGTGAATTACATAGCCACCGGAACACATCCACCAAATCTCTCATTCCATCAAAAGAAGAAGTTTTACCATGATGTCAAGTTCTATGTTTGGGAGGATTCATTTCTCTATAGATGGTGTTCGGATATGATCATGAGGAGGTGCTTAGCGGAAGATGAATGGGAGAAAGTGATTGAGTTGTGCCATTCATCCCCTTAATGAGGGCACTTTGAAGCAAACCAGACGGCCCATAAAGTTCTTCAAAGTGGTTTCTATTGGCCATCCATCTTTAGAGATTGTGAAGTGTTTGTGAAGAAATGTGACAAGTGTCAAAGGATGGGAAATATCTCAAAAAGGCATGAGATGCCTATGAAGAATGTGATTGAAGTGGAGCTCTTTGATGTGTGGGGAATAGACTTTATGGGACCCTTTCCAACTTCTCATGGATTTTCCTACATCCTTTTGGCCATTGACTATGTTTCTAGATGGATTGAGGCCATTCCAACCACTACAAATGATGCCAAGGTGGTCCTCAAGTTTTTGAGGAAGAACATTTTCACTCGTTTTGGCACTCCAAGAGCACTAATGAGTGATGGTGGTTCACACTTTTACAACCGATAGCTAGATCAACTTTTGACAAAGTATGGAGTGAAGCATAGGGTGACAACACCTTATCACCCTCAAGCTAGATGATGCTCTTTGGGCATATCGAACCGCCTACAAGACACCTTTGGGCACATCCCCTTACCAACTTGTGTATGGTAAGTCTTGTCATCTACCCGTGGAAGTGGAGTTTAAGGCTCGTTGGGCTATCAAGGAGTTGAATCTTGATCTTAAGGTATCCGGAGAAAGTAGAAAGATGATGCTCAATGAGCTTGATGAGTTTAGGAATGTAGCATTTGAGAACTCCAAGATTCTCAAAGAAAGGGCCAAGAAGTTTCATGACAAGATGATTGAAAGGAGGGAGTTCCAAGTTGGAGAACAAGTCCTATTGTTCAACTCAAGGTTGAGGCTATTTCCGGGCAAGTTGAAGTCAAAGTGGTCGGGGCCCTTTGTGATTAAGAATGTGACGCCCATGGGAAATGTGGAACTTATTGGTAAAGATGGAGCAACCTTTGTGGTGAATGGTCAAAGAGTGAAGCACTATTTTGGAAACGAGCAACTTCGAATGGTGGAGTCGCTTCGCTTGGATGAGGCTTGAAAGTAGAAAGCTACCGTCCGACATAGGACGTTAAAAATAGCGCTTCTTGGGAGGCAACCCAAGGTTTTATTGCTTTGATAGTTTTGATAGCTTAGTTTATTTTGTAGGTATGGATGAAGAGCATTGTGGACATCATATCTTGGAAAATGAAGAAGGAGGCAAACTAACTTTGGAGAGGGGAAGCAAGTGTAGCAATGGTGATCTTGGAAGAGCATTGGATGTGCAAGGAGGGAGGTAACAACTTGTAGCCCCAAACTTAGAATTTTTACATAGTAAAATTCTAAGTTCGGGGGAGTTATTTTTCTTTTATTTTTCTACTAGTTGTTACCCTTGCACCGGTTCGTCATTCTACTTGTGTTACATTTTGCACCGGCGCACACTTTGCTTTCATATGTTTATTGTTGTTTGAGATGGTTTTTACCATGTGTTGGGTAATGGATTTATGGTGAAATGTGAGCATGAATAATCATTGGAATCCATAGTGAGTAGTTGTGGTGATGTCTATTTGCTTTGAATGTATGCATGATTAGTGATGGATAGTAGTATCATGTTGTGTTCATATTTGTTGATCTTTGATGGCATGAATGCATGATGTGTTGTTGTTTGGGGACATTTGATGATTGTGAGGGTCCTATTGAATAAATCGGTGAGAATTGAGCCTTAAATCGAACATGTAATCCGGTTTGATTCATTTGAGAGTGGATTAAGTTATTGCTAGTAATCTTAGAACTTGCCCAAGTTATTGTGTGAGACTTTGTGATAGGATATAGGCCATCTTGTTCTAAAGAGTCACTTAGCCAAAATTTCCTAAAACCAAAGTAATCTTCCGTAGTTAGTCCCTTTGAGCCTAATTCCTCAATTTCTTGGCAAAATACAATTTTAACCACTTAGCCTCTTTGAGCCTTTGATACCTATATCTAGTGGGGGATAAAAGACAAAGTGGAAAAACATGTGCTTGAATGAATATCTTTGGTGAAAGGAGAAATTGAAAAAGTTGTAAGAAAAAGAGAAAAGGAGTGGTTCCCCGATGAGTTTGATGTGTAGATTAGAGATAGAAAAGGGTGTGAGAATGTGGTGGCGGATCATCTCTCAAGACTCGAGAATGTGGAGTAAAAAGATGTCCAAGTCCCTATTAAGGAGTGGTTCCCCGATGAGCAAATTCTTGCGATTAAAGAAGCATGTCCATGGTTTGCCGACTTTGTGAATTACATAGCCACCGGAACACATCCACCAAATCTCTCATTCCATCAACAGTATAAGTTTTACCATGATGTCAAGTTCTATGTTTGGGAGGATCCATTTCTCTATAGATGGTGTTCGGATATGATCATGAGGAGGTGCTTAGCAGAAGATGAATGGGAGAAAGTGATTGAGGAGTGCCATTCATCCCCTTATGGAGGGCACTTTGGAGCAAACCGGACGGCCCACAAAGTTCTTCAAAGTGGTTTTTATTGGCCATCCATCTTTAGATATTGTGAAGTGTTTGTGAAGAAATGTGACAAGTGTCAAAGGATGGGAAATATCTCAAAAAGGCATGAGATGCCTATGAAGAATGTGATTGAAGTGGAGCTCCTTGTACCTAATATTGCCACCTCTCTGAGCCTCCACCTTCTTCTTGTAGATCCACTTACACCCAACAAGTTTCTTGTTCTTAGGTCTCTCAACAATCTCCCAAGTCTGGTTCTTGTTAAGAGATAACAATTCTTCCTCCATAGCAACTAACCACTTCTCTTTGTCATGGCGGTTGATGACTTCTGTGTAAGTTTTAGGCTCCAGAGACTCCACGTCAAGAGCTGCACATAAAGCAAATGATACTATGTCAGCTTGACCATACCTTTGAGGTGGGTGGACTTCTCTTCTGGTTCTGTCCCTAGTCAGCTGATAGTCATGAAGCTCAGTATCACTATGTGTAGTCTCCTCCTCATCTGGATCAATCTGATCTTCAGTTACTGTTCTGGTTTCAACATGCTCCACCTCAACTTGTGTCTCATCTGATATGTTGTGTGCTGCACTTGAACTTGCCTCTTCTTTCAATGGCATACTACTTTCATCAAAAGTTACATCTCTGCTGATAATACACTTCTGCATCCCAGCTTCAAGGCACCACAATCTATACCCTTTCACTCTTGAAGAATACCCTACGAACACACATTTCAAGGCTCGAGGCTCAAGCTTATCTTGCTTGACATGGGCATATGCTGAACAACCATAAACCTTCAAATTACTGTACTCAGCTGCATGGACAGACCACAACTCTTCTGGGGTTTTAAATTGCACTGCTTAGGAACGGCTTCTGTTTATCAAATAGGCTGTTGTTGACACTGCTTCTCCCCAAAATACTTTAGGCAATCCAGAGCTGCTCAACATGCACCTGACCCTCTCAAGTAAAGTCTGGTTCATTCTCTCAGCTACTCCATTCTGCTGAGGTGTACCTGGTACTGTTCTATGCCTCAGTATACCCTTCTTCTTGCAGAAAACATTGAACTCTTCTGATATGAACTCCAGCCCATTATCAGTTCTCAAATGCTTGAGTTTCTTTCCCGAGACATTCTCAACCTCAGTGAGCCATTCCTTGAACTTTTCAAATGCTTCTGACTTGGATTTCAGGATAGTGATCCATACCTTTCTTGAGTAGTCATCTATGATAGACATGAAGTATCTCCCACCACTTCTGGTCTGATTCCTAGCTGGCCCCCATAAATCTGAATGGACATAGTCCAAAATTCCTTTGGTAGAGTGTGAACTCTTTCCAAACATCAATCTCTTGGATTTCCCAAGAATGCAGTGCTCACACAAATCAAGCTTTGTGATCTTGTCACCACATAGCAATCCTTGCTTACTTAGCTCAAGTAGGCCCTTCTCTCCTACATGACCTAGTCTTCTGCTCCTTATCTTCTTGGGTTTGATTTGCTTGATTCTTATCAACGAGGTTCTGAGGACAAGATTTTCTCATAAGTTGCATGTACTTGAAACAAGTACTCTTATAGTGCCCAGGTTTGTTACAGTGGTGGCACACTACCTCCCCTTGATTTGACACTGCTGATTTTCCCTTATAAGCTCCCTTGGGTTGACTAGACCCCTTCTTGGAGGCAGATTTCTTCTGTCCTCCCTTGATTGCCAATCCTTCTCCACTGCTACTTTTATCTCCTTGAGATGTCTTATTATGTAGTAGCTTGGACTTGACAGCCAAGATCATATCCTCCAATGTGATTGCTTCGTTTCTACCATACAAGATGGTGTCCTTTAGGATTTCAAAGGACTTAGGAAGAGCACTCAACAAGATAAGAGCCTTATCCTCTTCTTCAAGCTTGACATCCAAATTCTCCAGATCATCAAGAATCATGTTGAACTCATCTAGCTCCTCCGTAATGGGTTTGTCATCTCCCATTCTAAAGGCATACAACTTCTATTTCGAATAGAGTCGGTTAGCAAGAGTTTTCACCACGTATATCTTCTCAAGCTTATCCCAAACCTCCTTCACTGACTTCTCTTTAACAACCTCCCTCAAGACCTTATCTCCAAGGCAGAGTAGGATCGTGCTTCGAGCATTTCTGAGCAACTTGCTCCTTTCAGCCGCAGCTGCTGCAGTTTCTTCTGCAGTCTCTTCGGATTCTTCGAGAGCCTCGAATAATCCTTATTGTTCAAGGAGGGCCTGCATCTTGACCTTCCACAGCCCAAAATCTCCCGTGCTCGTAAACTTCTCTATGTTGTACTTGGTAGAATTCCCCATCTTAGATCTGCAGCTACTTCAGTTTCCCACAGACGGCGCCAATTGTCAAGTAATTCCAGTCGATTAGACGTCTCCAACCAAGTAGAATACTTGAAGATAGAAGAAATATCTGTTGTAGGATAGTAATTCAAAAAGTAAGCAACGAGACAAACAACACACAAAGAATTTAAGTGGTTCGATCAATGTGATCTACATCTACTGGACCAGACGAGTACTTCTTTGATTGATCAAGAATGTTTACACACTCATTCACTCGGAATAGGATATTTCCTCACTTCACTCGTGAACTCACACAACTCAAAGATTACAAAACGTACTACAATCTACAATCCTAAAAAATCAACCTTTACAATGTACACATACAAGAGTATATAAAGATCAAAGGTAGTTGCTTCTGTTAGGAACTGCTTGAGTAGTTAGCAACCGTTTGCAACCGCTTGTAACAACCCATGTGCTCTATTATTGCCCAACTGAAATGGTAGTTATGCCCTCAAGTAGTTGTAAATGTAATACAGCTAGTTAAACTAACTAACTTTCATATTAGAAGACTTGTCCATAAAGATCAGAACACTACTTAGTGTGCTGATACTCAACTCTTCTGTTCTTGTGATCAAAAGCTAACTCTGCTAATAGACTTCTACTGTGCTGATCTTTACTGTGTTGATATTACTGTGCTGATAGTACTGTGCTGATATACCCTGATGCAGTACTGTGCTGATCCACTCTGCTGAAGTACTGTGCTGATATACTCTGTTGAAGTACTGTGCTGATCTGACCAACTGTGCTGAAATCTAAGCATCACCTCCTCAGCTGATTGAAAACCTTCAACTAATCTGATTTCAGCCTAAGTCATCTTATCTGATCCTATCAACTCACTACTTACTTAGAGTGCTGACTATGAGATTATGAGATAACACTCGCAGAGACAGTTAAGTGGGTCATGAGATATGTTCTAGGATCAGATGAGAAGGGTCTAAAATTTCAGAAGATATCAGATGAGGCAGAAGCACTTGTGGGATATGTTGATGCCGACTATGCAGCCAATATAGACACAAGAAAGTCCTTAACAGGGTATGTGTTCACCTTATTTGGTACAACTATATCATGGAGGTCAATACATCAGTCCGTAGTTGCATTATCTACTACAGAATCAGAATATGTAGCCTTGACTGAAGTAGTTAAGGAGAGCATGTGGCTTAGGGGTATCTTGAAGGAGTTTGGTATATCACAAAGAAGTGTGAATGTCTTCTGTGATAACCAAAGTGCAATACATCTTGCAAAGCATCAGGGGTATCATGAGAGAACTAAGCATATAGATGTAAAACTGTACTTTGTAAGAGATATTGTAGAGAAGGGGGTGGTCCAGGTAGTGAAGATTGCTACATAGGAGAACCATGCTGATGCGTTCACTAAAGCATTGCCAAAAGAGAAGTTTGGATTGTGTCTTAGACTTATTGGACTGCATTAATTCCTCCGAGGAGAAGGCTGCTGATCCTGTGGCAGAGGGGCAATGCTGGAGACTATTCTTTAAGGAGAATAGTGGTTTTGTGTTTTTGGTGGAGATTAGTTCGATTATGAGCTAAAGGTGGAGAATTGTGAGTGTTATCTCATAATCTCATAGTCAGCACACTAAGAAAGTAGTGAGCTGATAGGATCATATAAGATGACTTAAGCCGAAATCAGATGAGTTAAAGGTTTTCAATCAACTGAGGAGGTGATGCTTAGAGTTCAGCACAGTTGGTCAGATCAGCACAGTACTGGATCAACACAGTACTCAGTAGAGTATACCAAGCACAGTACTTCAGCAGGCTATATCAGCACAATACTATCAGCACAGTAAAAATCAGCACAGTAGAAGTCTATCAGCAGTGTCAGCTTTTGATCACAAGGACAAAATAGTTGAGTATCAGAACACTAAGTAGTGTTCTGATCTTTATGGACAAGTCTTCTGATATGAAAGTTAGTTAGTTTAACTAACTGTATTACAGTTACAACTACTTGAGGGCATAACTACCATTTCAGTTGGGCAAAAATAGAGCACATGGGTTGTTTCAAGCGATTGCAAACGGTTGCTAACTAGTCAAGCAGTTCCTAACAACAGCAACTACCTTGGTCTTTATATACTCTTGTATGTGTACATTGTAAAGGTTGGGGATTTTGGATTGTAGTACGTTTTGTAATCTTTGAGTTGTGTGAGTTCACGAGTGAAGTGAGGAAATATCCTATTCCGAGTGAATGAGTGTGTAAACATTCTTGATCAATCAAAGAAGTACTCTTCTGGTCCAGTGGATGTAGATCACATTGATCGAACCACTTAAATTCTTTGTGTGTTGTTTGTCTCTTTGCTTACTTTCTGAATTACTATCTTAGCTGGTTATTTCTTATATCTTCAATTATTTTACTTGGTTGGAGACGTCTAATCGACTGGAATCCTTGACATTTATAATTAAGATATGATTTTTTTTTAAAAACGTATATAAAAAAAAGTGAGCACACTTTTTTTTAAAAACGTATATAATAAAAAAGTCAACAATTTCCCTCCTTTAGCCTTGAGGACAAGGCTCTTGTTGAGGGGGAGGGAATTGATACGTGTGGAATTTCATAATAAGAAGAAATTGGATAGAGTGCATATTGAAAGAATCGAGAAATATAGAATTCATATTGAGTAGTAAAAATGAATTGAATAGTGAATTAGATGATCATCACTCCTCTATATAAGAGTAAGTTTACAAGAGAGGTTATAACTACTAAACTTGAAGTTACAACTAGAATAATTACCCTAACTAATACTCTTTCATTTGTTGACTTGACTTGTTGTTATTCTTCACACCCTCCCACAAGATGAGCATGGATGGTAATCAAGCACATCTTGAAATTGTTATTAAACTCCAAAAAACTCCAAATCTTGAAGAGTTGAGACCATGTGATATCGAGTTGAAGAGAACCATAAGTGCAGCCATGCCAACATCAAGAACATAAGAAGAGGAGCCAAAATTTTCATTTGAACGTCAATATGTCATCACCAAGGAAAATAATTTTTCAAATTATAGAATCGTGGTAGACACGAAAGAAAGAATCGTGATAGACACGAAAGATAGAACCGTGATAGACACGAAGATAAAATATTAGATTGAGTATAGAACTCTTGAATATAGAAAAGAATCCCTAAATTTTTAGGGCAGAAAAGTCGAGTATAAAACTCTAAGAATTTGATTCGAATCAAGATGAAATCGAATCTAAAACTCACGAGCATAGAACCCGCAAAGAAATGAGCATAAACTCAAGAAATGAGTATAGAACTCCAAGAATTCGAATCCAAAAATTCACAAGCATAAAACTCGTAAAGAAGAAATCTTGAAAAGAAAAAATAGGGTAGAAATCCAAACCCATCAAAGATTTGGCAGAAATAAGTATACAACTCATGAGATTCATTCAAACCAAATTGCGGAAACGTACTTAGATCGATGGACATGTTTAATCGATCATAAATTAATCGATACACAGCTCTGGTACCATGTGGAATTTCATAATAAGAAGAAATTGGATAGAGTGCATATTAAAAGAATCGAGAAATATAGAATTCATATTGAGTAGTAAAAATGAATTGAATAGTGAATTAGATGATCATCACTCCTCTATATAAGAGTAGGTTTACAAGAGAGGCTATAACTACTAAACTAGAAGATACAACTAGAATAATTACCCTAACTAATATTCTTTCATTTGTTGACTTGACTTGTTGTTATTCTTCACAATACGCCTCAATTAGGTTACAAGCTGGCGTATTAGGCATAATTGTTATTAATCTTAGTTGGGCTTTGCTAGGCTTTGTTATATTTTAGTAAGGGCCATTCAATTAGATTAGTGGGCTGATCGAGGCCTAACTAGTTTGGGTATTTGTAGGTTTGTTGTACCGTATATATGAAACATTACGAATGAATTAAATTGGCGACTGGAGTAGCTCCAGATTGATTGTGAATCATGTTTATTGATATCTTGTGCGTATCATAATAACAAAAAGTTTATATTTTTAAAGGCAAAAAATATATAGAGCAACAAACAACAAAAAAAAATAGAGCAAAATAACAGTGATACAACTCGATCTTGCACCTATATCATTTTGCGAAAAAAGAACCTCCTTTTTTTTTTTTTTATCGATAAAGGATTCCTTTTTATTAAAATGAGACGAAAAAGAACCTCCTAACTACGGCAGTATCATATATGTTCACATTTTATCTTACATATATATTTTATATCATAACTAGCTAAATCAGTTTTCTCTATAAAATTGTTAAAAGTTATCTATAGTAGTGATTACCAAATAAATGTTATTATGTTTTTTTTTTTTTTGTAAAGAATACATCATAGATCTGTAATAAGAGGAAAGAAAATACAAGATATATTATTTCAAAGAAGTAAAATCTTGTGATATATAATAAGAGAATTGTGCATTTAACTCTACAATACTAGCTATTAAGGAATGATATTGACTCATTCCTTCTAAATACTATTTATTGTACATTTAATGTATATCCCTAAAATCATGTAATCGGTTACATTGTAACTTTCACTATATATACAAGTTGTACCACCTCACCAAAGTTAACGGTGATTATATCTCCTTGTTCACATGGTATCAGCCTAAACACTGCACCTAAAAACCCTAACCCTAATTCTCTTTCTCCCTCTCTGCCGCCGCCGCCGCTGTGTCGCCGCCACCTCTATATATTCATTGTCGAGCTTGTCCCCCTCGACAGTTTCTATTCAATGGCAGAATCTTCCATCCCTATGAACATCCTCATTCATATGGTCACAGTGAAACTTTCTTCTTCCAACTATCTCCTATGGAAGAAGCAAGTTGTCCCAATGCTTACTTGTGTCGATCTCTTTAGCTTTGTGGATGGCACATCCGATCCTTCTGCTGCCACCCATACTACCTTCGCTGCCTAGAAATCGAAGGATCAGAAGGTTCTTGCCCTTCTTCTCTCCTCTCTCACCGAGGAGACCATGGCCGAGGTCATTCAATGTGACATGGCCCGTGACACATGGGTCGCTCTCGAAGATGCCTTCAGCCACTCTTCTCAGTCGCGCATCACTCAACTTCGTGAGGAACTCCTTCTCCTCAAACGTGACTCTCACTCTGTTGCTGACTACGATCGTCGTTTCAAGCTCTTATGCGACCAACTTGCCACGATCGGCAAACCCGTCGACAGTTCTGACATGTCGCACTGGTTTCTAAGGGGCCTCGGCCCCAAATATAGTGGATTCGCTGACACGAGAATGGCCTTCTCGCCTGTTCTACCCTTCCGAGATCTGCTACATCAGACCGTTGCCTTCGAAATCATGAACAAGCCTGACTCGACTGAACTTTCCCCGGCTGCCTATTATGCTCGTGGTAAACCATCTTCTTGCCCACAGTCTTCTACCTCTTTTGTGGTGTTCAGAATACTCCTCTGGTGGTCGTGGGAGGCCGAAGCCCTACGTCTGCGATTTGTTTTGCGACTCAAATCCTCGCTAGTCTGCTCGCCCGTCTGCCCGCTCGTTCGAGGACTCGGCCGCCAACCTTGCTAAGGCCTTCCAGTCAGCCTACACCATCTCCTCGCCAGCCTCCTCGGACTGGTATGTTGACTCAGGGGACTCGGCCCATATGACCTCAAATGCCTCGCATCTGGATTCCTCGGCCCCCTGTACTGGTAATGGTCAAGTCACTGTCGGTAATGGTAATTCCTTACAGATCTCTCTTGTTGGGTTCCAATCACTCTCTAAGGGTATTGATCTCTTGGATGTTCTGGTTGTTCCCCATATTACCAAGAACCTCCTTTCCATTAACAAACTCACATCTGATTTTCCAGTTGAGGTCTGTTTTTTTGACAAATCATTTATTATTCAGAATCGGGCTACCAATGAAGTGGTGGCTCAGGGTCGATGTGAACAGGGGTTGTACGTTTTGGAGAAGGCACTTCCAGCTTTGGTCGCTGCTTTGAAGCCTGGAGTTTCAAAAGCATCTGTTGATTTATGGCATTCCCGTTTAAGTCATGTGTCATTTGATACTATCAAGGAATTAAATAGATTAGGACATCTTTCTGTTAGTTCACTTTGCCAAATCTCACTGTTTGCACCACTTGCCAGTTGGCTAAGAGTAAACGATTGTCATTTACTATTAATGAAAAACGAGCTTCTGCAATTCTTGACTTGATACATTGCGATCTCTGGGGTCCTGCCCCAGTTAATGCTTCTTCTGGCTTTCGTTATTATGTAGTGTTTATCGATGACCATTCTCGGTTCTCATGGTTGTATCCTCTCCATGCCAAATCAGAATTCTTTGCAACCTTGGTCGCATTTCACAAGTTTGTGTGCTACCAGTTCTCCTCGACTATCAAAGTCTTTCAGAGTGATGGTGGTACTGAGTTCGTCAACAAAGTTGTTCGCACTTTCATGACCGAGCATGGCATATCGCATCGTGTGTCATGCCCTTTCACACCTAAACAGAATGGTCGCGCTGAGCGAAAACATCGACATATCACTAAAACTGGCCTATCTATGCTCTTTCATGCTCGTGCCCCTTCTGAATTTTGGTTCGATGCCTTTGCCACTTCAGTTCATCTTATTAACCGACTCCCGTCCTCTGTCTTGGGCGACCTATCTTCCTTTCAGGTGTTGTTCGGTACTGTACCCCTTTATGGAAACCTCAAGCCTTTTGTTTTGCCGGGTATTCCCTTACCTCCGAGATTATACCTTGAACAAGCTATCTCCTCGCAGTTGACCTTGCATCTTCTTGGGATACAACAGTCAACATAAGGGTTTTCGGTGTATCGATCCTGGCTCATCCAAAATATTTATTACTTACTATGCTATATTTGATGAAGAGTGATTTCCCTTTTTAGGTTCTGCTCGGCCCATGCCAACCAGTGCAGTGGTCTCATCTTTTTTGGATGCCGAGCTTCATTCCTCGCTGGGCTCCCCCCTGAGTCTAGACCTCCCGCTTTGACTCTGTCTTGTTCAGCATGTATCTCTGATCCTGGCGAGGACGCACCTCCTCCGCTAGCTCCTATTGTGGATCCACCTGCTCCCTCTGAACCGGCCGAGCAACCACCACCGACCATTGATCCTCCTATGCAGCAACCACTGTCCAATCACCAAATGATCACGCGAGCAAAATCTGGGATTTTCAAACCCAAGTATCCACTAAACTTGGCCTCCACTGCCTTGCTTAGTGCCATCACCACCTCCTCGAAACCACGTGATTTCAAGTCTGCTGTCAAGTCCCCTGAATGGTTGGCCGCCATGCAGGAAGAAATTGATGCCTTACGAGTTAACAAAACTTGGGATCTTGTTCCTCGCCGTCGAGATGCGAACATTGTTGGTTCGAAATGGGTTTTTCGGACCAGGTACAAATCCGATGGTTCCATTGAGCGACACAAGGCCAGATTGGTCGCTCAAGGCTTTACCCAAATCCCTGGTACGGACTTCTCACACACTTTCAGTCCGGTTGTCAAGGCGACCACAGTTCGTGTCATTCTCGCCCTCTTTGTTCGACAGAACTGGCCCCTCTATCAACTGGATGTAAAAAATGCTTTCCTTAACGACTATCTACAGAAACTTGTCTTCATGGCCCAACCTCCTGGCTTCATCAATCCTCGGCTTCCGGATCATGCCTGCAAATTGAAAAAGGCCCTATATGGTCTCCGCCAGGCCCCCTTGTCCTGGTTCCAGCGGTTCAGCTCCTTCCTGCTCGACATTGGCTTCAAGGAGTGCAAGTCCGACTCTTCGCTCTTTTACCTATTTCAAGGTTCCTCGGTCGTCTATCTACTCTTGTATGTGGATGATATCATTGTTACTGGTAATGATCCCGCCACTCTTGCTCGCTTCATTGCTTGGGCGAACAAGGGTTCGCACTCAAAGATCTTGGTCGCCTCAATTATTTTCTGGGCTGTTCGTCGGACAGTCCAAATATGCTCGTGAGGTCTTTGAGCGAGCAGAACTTTAAGATTCCAAACCTATTGGCACTCCCTTGGCCTCAAGCGAGACCCTGGTCAGCACTGGTGACAAATTCTCGGATCCGACTCTTTATCACTCTTTGGTGGGCGCCCTCCAGTACCTCAATATTACACAACCTGATCTATCCTTTTCGGTAAATCATGTCAGCCAGTTTCTCCAAGCGCCGACCATCGACCACTTCTTGGCAGTGAAGAGGATTCTTCGCTATGTTAATCACACGATCAACTACGGCCTTTCCTTCACTCGCAGACCAGACTCTTCCGTGGTCGCCTACTCAAACGTAGACTGGGCCCGATGTGTGGAAACTCGCCGATCTACCTATTGTTACTCGGTTTTCTTAGGTGGAAATTTGGTGTCATGGAGTGCCAAGAAACAACACATTGTTGCTCGCTCCAACTGTGAATCGGAGTATCGTGCCTTAGCCAACGCAGCTGCCGAGGTCGTTTGGCTAATTTCTCTGCTCCGCGAGCTCCATATTCCAATACCTACTCGTCCTGTTCTCCTCTCCGACAACAACAATGCCCTCTTTCTCAGTTAGAATCCAGTCGCCCATAAACGGGCAAAGCACATTGACATCGACTGTCACTTTGTTCGCGAGTTTGTCACCTAAGGAAAATTCTCCACACAATTTGTCCCCACACATCTTCAGCTTGCCGACATCTTCACAAAGAGCCTTCCTCGCCCGACGTTCGAGTTCCTTCGTTCCAAGCTCTGCGTTTTTCCTCATCCCACACATCGCTTGACGGGGGATATTAAGGAATGTTTGACGGGGGATATTGTACATTAAATGTATATCCCTACAATCATGTAATCAATTACATAGTAACTTTCACTATATATACAAGTTGTACCACCTCACCAAAGTTAACGGTGATCATATCTCATTGTTCACACTAGCTCTATTTAAATCATGGACCTCATCCTGATTTAAAGAATAAAAATTAGAAAAATGAATATGTTTTTAACCTGAAAAAAATAAAATGAATATATATATATTTTATCAATTTAAGCATAGGCACGGGGCTGCACTAGCTCTTCTGGAAAAGCCGCGGGTTGCATTTGCGCCTCTTGAAAGAATTTAATAAAGAAAATTAATGAAAAAATTGAATGTATATAGAGGCGCGCCTCTGACACAAAAATCTGCTCTTTTTTTTTTTTTTTCTCTCCTCCCTTTTCTCTACAACACACATTTTTTTTCTCTTCATTTCATGCATTCTCTTTCTTTTTATTTTTTATTTTTTTTATTTTATCAATTTAAGCATAGGCGCAAGCTGCACTCGCGCTTCTTGAAAAGCCATGGATTGCATCTGCGCCTCTTGAAAGATTTAAATAAAGAAAATTAATGAAAAAAACTGAATGTATATAGAGGCGCGCCTCTGACACAAAAATCTGCTCTCTTTTTTTCTCTCTTTACTTTTCTCTACAACGCAAATTTTTTCTCTTCATTTCGTGCATTCTCATTTATTTGGTCCATTCGTTGTGCTACACAAAATTGGGCAGGTGGCATATAAATTGGTCCATTCGTTGTGCTACACAACACAAAATGATTTTTTCATTAATTAAAAAGGACCAAACTATTTCATCTTAAAATTGGGAAAATTGCACTTTTGGTCCTGTAAGAATGAGTTCAAATCACTTTCAGTCCTTTTTCATGCACTTTTGGTCCTGTAGTTTATTTCCATTAGTTTTAACGGATGAAAATTGCATAAACCGTTAAATATTGCACTTTTGATCCTGTAAGAATAAGATTAAATCACTTTCGGTCATTTTTCATACACTTTTAGTCTCATAATAAATTTATGTTTGTTTTAACGGAAGAAAATTGCGTGAAAGACACACATCCCTTAAAACACAACCAAAAGCTTAATATGGGATTAAAATTTTGGTAATATCACTAAAATTATAAAACTACCAAATGTATTTTAACAATTTATTTAAATAATTATTTAAAATTGATAAATTTACTTAAAATAATTTTATGATCTAAAAATTCAATCAATTATATATAAAATGAAAATTAAATCTAAAATTGATCTCAAATCAAAGCAAAAAAATAAAAAGTATTTGGCTTGATTTTGATTTTTGTATTTTTAAATTATATCCAAATTATATGGGGTTAAAAATTAATTTAAATTTGAAGATTATATTTGAATATACAGTGTATTTTTTTAATTTTATATTTTTGTATATTCAAATTATTTTTCAAAATTTACTTTTAATTTTTTTTTGTATATTTCAGTTTTAATACAAGAAATTACTTCAAAAGTTATTTAAATTTAAATTACATTATTTTTTTTAGTAATTTTTAATTATATTCAAATCCTTGAATTAAAAAAAAATTTAGATTCTCTAAAAAAAAATCAAATTATATAACTCAGTGAGATTTAGTCATTTATAGTAAAAAAATTAATATTCTAAATTCTATTGATTTTATTTATATTTTAATTCTATAAATATAATTTATTATTAGTTTTAATAATATTTTTGTATTTTTTCTAATTATAATGACTTTTTTAGGAATATTTTTTGATCAACTAACGGTTTCCATCCATAAACTATCTTACAGGACCAAATCTGCAATAAACAGGACCATTTACAAACTTCAGGACCAAAAGTGATTTTGAAATATTCCTACAGGACTAAAAGTGCAATTTTCCCTCTTAAAATTATGATAAAACTGCTCTAAAAATTATGATAAAATTGTCCTAAAGATCCACAACAATAAGGGATTCAAATTAAATCAAGATCTTGCACACCAAAAACACCATTTCGAAGTAATTTTTCTCAGCTCGGGGAAGAGATGTCGAAAATGGCGGAATTCGGAATGTACCCGCCGCAGCAGCCGGGTCTTGATCCACTCGCTCCACTCAATCACATCAAGAACATTGAGACTCTCATGGCTTCATTCATGGCGGCAGCTGCACCTGCTCCTGTCTCCCTGCCGTCCTACGACGGCGGGGATTTCGGTTTATCCGGAACCGTGTGGGGTTATTACCCTTAATTAATTTAATTACTAGTGTTGGTTTGTTATAAATTGAGGGTTTGTTCCATAATAAGGAATAATGGTGTGTTTGAACTAATTTAATCGGATAATATGACATAGGAGCAACCTACGTGCGTGCATTAAGGTGTTTAGGGCCTGCATTTTCAAGAATTAACTAATTTTACTCCCATTTTCGGTACTTTACTCTTCCACACACTAAACCACACAAATTTTTATGTTCTATGTGCATATTTAATTGATTATTTATATAATTCTCACGGTATATATTGTTTATTTTTGTGGTTGATTTTATTGTGTAGTTTAAAATACTATCCCGCTTAAATTCATAATTAATATTAAAGTATGAGCTTACAAGCTATTTTTGTAGGTAAGTCACATGTACCTAATTTTTAGTAAAGTCAATCAAGAAAGAAAAAAAAATTATATGAGCCCAAGAAAGCAGTCTAATTAAGACTATTTTTATGAGTAAATGAGTGAATGACTAAACAAATATCCATAAATTATAAATACAAATACATAAATACATATTTTAATAATTTAAAATTTAAAACATACGAAAAGTTACAAAACGTGGCATAGATAAACTGACACGGGTTGTAGAATCGGCTACCTGCGGCGGAGTAAATCAGCCATTTGTCAACCTTACATTTATAATGTTAATTGTCGTATGATTTTTACATTAACCATACTTTAATCTATTTTTTGATTGGGTAAATATACCTATTGAAAGATCAAACAAATATCCACAAATTGTATATACCATATATATATTTTTTTTTTTTAATTTTTTTTTTAATAATTTAAAAATTAAAACATACGGAAAAATATAAAACTTGGCACATACAAGCTGACATCACAGGAATCGGCTACACTGCACGTGATGGAATAAATTTGCCAGTTGTTATCCTTAGAAATATCCACAAATTATATATACCATAAATAATTAAATACATATTTTTTTTTGGAAGGAAAAAGTAATTATATACCAGCAGTACTCAAAGAAGAAGTACACTCTAGTGTTTTACATAAAATTTGTTCTCGCACTCAGTGACCACCTAGTCTTCTATACAGGAAAGAGATTACATGTCCACCAGGCTTGGTTTTGCGCACCAATCGTTGAAAGATACCGAGTTAGGACAACCCCTACGCTGGGATAGGATGTTCCAGGCTTGGGCTCGGACCTCATCGAATACCTTTTCCGCCTTAGGTTGCTCATTCGCAAAAGCTTTTCTATTTCGAGCATTCCAAATGAACCAAACGATCATACACCACATACAATCCAAGATTGGAGTCTTCCGTTTGGCCCCTAATAGCAGCCCACGAAATTGCAGAAGATGTTCCGCCGGTCTATGTTGAGTTGCCGAAGTGACGGATAACCACGAGTAGGTTAGATTCCACACTTTACCCGCGAAGTCACAGCCGAAGAAGAGGTGCTGTATGGTCTCCTCTTCCTGACCGCAAAGAACACAGGAGCTATCGTCTCCGTCCGCTAGGATGTGTGGCTTCTTGAGTTCAGTCCGAGTTGCTACTCTTTCCCTTATAACCTTCCACGCAAGTCCAGAGTATTTGGATGGAGTTAGGCTGTTCCAAATTTTGCGAAGGGCTTCTCGCTGCAGCGTGAAGAATTTGAGTCAGGGCGGGCGATTCCTGGCCATCGTATGCAGATTTTGCCGAGTATGTTCCGTCTTTGGTCAGCCTCCACTTCCATGAATCGTCGGTGTGTTCCTGCAAATTAATGGTGCCTAACAAGAGAGTAAGACGAGCAACTAGATTTTCCTCCCAAGAGAACAGATTTCTCCTCCATGTCAAATTCCATTTCCATATGCCATTCACCCATTCACCACACTCACTGATCTTTGCACGTTTGTTAAGACTGGTGGAGAATAGCCTTGGAAAGAGCTCTTTAAGATTTGCTTCATCAAGCCACCTGTCGAGCCAGAATGACGTGCGCCCTCCATTGCCTAATGTTTTCATCATATTTTTTCCAAACCAGCTGTTGGATGTGTTTGAGGACAACAACTCCACCATGTTTTTCCACCAGTTTGAGGCTAAGACCCTGTTCGCTATTGTCCCAGCGCCTGTTATCGATTGAAGGACGTATTTGGAGTCGAGTATCCTCACCCAAAGTGAGTTGGGTTCAACCCGAATCCTCCAAGCCCACCTGCCAAGAAGAGATTTATTAAAACAGTCAATATTTTTCACTCCTAATCCCCCATCTACTTTTTTCCAACAAATATCATTCCATGAGACCCATGGAATTTTTGTAGAGGACACCCCCCCCAAAGAAAGTTCTATTGCAATTTGATGATTTCGCTCAGGGTTTTTTTCGGTAATTGGTAGAAGGATAGATAATATATGGGCAGCGAGGTTAGCACCGCGTTGAGAAGAATTATCCGCCCCCTAGAGAAATATGACGATCCTCCCACGATCTGATTCTAACTTTGATTTTCTGGATTACACCCTTCCAGGCCTCGTGCTTCTGATGGTTCAAACCAACTTGAATGCCTAAATATGTCATCGGGAGAGAGCCTACACCACATCCAAGATAGGATGCCACATCTTTTTGGATTTCGGGGTCCAAATTCAGGCCGAGAAGGCTACATTTTGCAAAATTAATTTTGAGGCCAGAAATGCGTTCAAAATGTTCTTTGTGTTCACCTCGCCAACCAAGATGGTGTCATCCGCATATTGAAGGTGGGAAATTTGGATGTTGTGTCGGCCCACTGAAACGGGATCGTAGAGGCCTGAGGAAGAGGCTCTATTAATCAGTACACTTAGCCCCTCATCAGCGATAATGAATAGTAGCGGTGAAAGAGGGTCCCCTTGTCTAAGGCCGTGCTCAAGCTTGAACTCTTGGGTGGGGCTGCCGTTGACGAGAACGGAAGCTGATGCGGTTGAAATACACTCCCAAATCCATTTGCGCCATTTAGCATCAAATCCCATACTCCTCATCATATCATCAAGAAAAACCCAATCAATGGAGTCAAAGGCTTTGGCGAAGTCTATCTTGAAGAGGAACCGCTCAGATTTATTCGTTTTTGCCTCATCTATGATTTCGTTAAGGATGAGGACTCCGTCCAAGATTTGCCTCCCTTGGATGAAGGCTGTTTGGGATTCCGAAAAAATGTTACCAACAACTTTCGCGAGTCTATGAGCCAGCACCTTAGCAATTACTTTGTAGTAGCGGGTAATCATAGAGATAGGCCTGAAGTCCCTGATACATGCCGCGTTCTGCTTCTTTGGAATTAGGGTAATAAAGGAAGGATTGAATCCTTTAACGAATCTGCCGTTAGCATGAAATTCATCGAACAATTTCTGGAAGTCATCTTTCAAAAATTCCCAACTTTCTTTGATAAATACGAATGTGAAGCCATCTGGGCCCGGGCTTTTGGATGATTCGCAGGACTAAACCTCGTATTTGATTTCCGAAACTGAGAAAGGTTCAGTTAGCATACTGTTGTCGAGGCTGCCCACCTTACGCTTGCAGAAGTCGGGCGGAATCTTTGGCCTGGTGACAGCTAGAGCCTGAAACTGAGACTTGAAGTGATCATGGATGGCAGCCTTGATATCTGCTGGGGAGGAGAGCCAAGTCCCTCCAAAATTCAGATGTGCCAGATCGTTGGCCTTTCTCCGAGCATTGATGCATTTGTGAAAGAAATTTGTATTAGCATCCCCCTCCTTAATCCGTTGATTTCTCGTTTTTTGTCTCAAGAAGCTTTGTCTCGTATCATAATCAGATGCTAGCTTGTTCATGATACTTCTTCACTGTTCAATCTCATTCTCATCAAGCCCGAAAACGTCATCATTGATGTCCAATTCTAGGAGGGCCTGTTTATTCTCCTCAATTTGCTTATCCAAATCCCCAAAGTTAATTCTACTCCATTCCTTAAGACTTTGTTTTGCCTTCTTGAATTTCTCTTTAATAACGAAGTTGCTTCTACCATCGATGCGATTACTTTCTCTCAACGCGGTGCTTCTTCAACGCCCGGATACGCCATCCCTCTTTTAAGGATTTCACGAAATAAATACATATTTTAATAATTTAAAAATTGAAACATACGAAAAACTACAAAATGTGGCACACATAAGCTGACACGTGCTGTGGAATCGGCTACACTTGGTGGAATAAATCTGCCGTTTGTCATCCTTAGATTTATAAAGGTTAATTGTTCGTATACATTATGATTTTAACATTAATCACACTTTAATCTATTTTTTATTGGGTAAGTATACCTTGAACAAGTCAAGTGATATAGGAGCTTAATTAGGGCCCTGCATAATTTTCAAGAATTGACTAATTGGTTAATTATATAATTCTCACGATGCTAGCTGTTTATTTTTAATTTTTATTTTTTTAGGGTTGCAACATGAATACCAATTATTTGAACAAGTTATTTGTAATGGCCCCAATGAGAAAAAGAACCCGACATATAGCAGATAAATCTGAGGTTTAATTGATTTGGTTGTTTTGGTACTAATTTATGTTAATGTAAATTTTATTTTTTCAAATAATGCTACTAATCATATTGTTTAATTGTTTTGATGTTGATACTTAATTGACTGTCGCTTGCATGATCGATCAATGCGTGCGGGGATAAAAATGGTGAAACAATATGATATTAGGAATTTTTTCGATCCAAGGCCAAAAAGTTGGGTCAACTATCGATTTAAGGCCTAAAAGAAAATTTCTATCGATATAATGCTCGATTTATATAAAACTATCAATTGAAGGCTTGGATTTTAACACTGTTAACATTTTATTTAACGGAATGTGAATGCAAGTGTAACTCAATTTTATTTTATTTTTTGATACGGACTAAAAAATAATTTCCTTATAAAATTATGTATCTAGTCATGAAAAAAATTGAATGAAAGATAACATTTCGTTTACATGGACGCTAGTATTGTATAACTAATTGTTAATATAAATCGAGCCTTATATCGATAGAAATCTTCTTTTAGGCCTTAAATCGATAGTTACCCATCTTTCAGGCCTTGAATCGAAAAAATTTCATGATATTATTATATGTTTGTTCCTCATAAATGTGCCGACAATAAAAAAAGTCTGATTTTGATACCATTAATTTAGGAGCAGCCTACGTGCGTGCGTTAAGGAGTTTATGAGCTTGCATTTTCAAGAATTGGCTAATTAATTTTACTCTCATTTCGAACACTAAACCATGCACACTTTTATGTTCCATGTGCATATCTAATTGGTTATTTATATAATTCTCACAATATTGTTTATTTTTGTGGTTGACACGTTTTATTGATTTTTTTATTGCCTAGTTTAAGTTACTTTCCCGCTTAAATTCATAATTATTTAAAGTTTGAGTTTACATGCATTTTCTAACAAAATTAAATACTATGAGATCAAAAGTTAAACAGCTAGAATCAATTATTTTATGCGTTAACTGCTATATATAATCAATAAGCAGAATAATTAAGTAACCTATTTAACTTGTAATAAAAAAAAGAATAATTAAGTAACCGAAACAAATACTAAAAAAAAGTCCGCGGCGAGAGGAAACACTCGCCATCCAGGTTTGGTAAAGCTTGGCGAGAATTTTAAGTTGTCGTCAAAATATCCGAGAATTGATTGTCGTTTCCTAAAACATCATCGCCGTGGGTATCAAATTTTATCGCCTCTACTTGCCCTCCTCAAGCCCTCGCTACACATGCACAATCGTGAAAATTGCCCAAAAATATGTGACCGAGAGGACTCGAGACTTTAGTGCAGATTGAGCCCCTTCTTGAAGGGTTTGTGTTGGCGCAGCAGGCTCGAGACCTTCATACGCTGCCTTGGGGCTCGAGACCTTCATACTTCTTAAATCGATCCACAACAAACATTTGAAATCATAAATTGAATTAACAAAACTGCAATTACGAGGAAGAGAGAATTAAGTACCTGCAGATACGCCCGAGAGTTGTCTGTAAGAAATTGTTGTTGTGACACCAGCTAGTCTTAATAATTAAGAAGTAGGTGTATACGTGTTGCACTTTAGTGATATAGGGATCTTTTTATTATTTATATTTTGCTCCCCAAATCTTCTTTTTATTACATCAACTCACCCCGTTTCACCAAAGCTTCTCATTTTTTTTTATTACATTAATTAAGGGACATTAAATTATACGCGTAGTGGGTTGTAGATAGAAAAAAAAAAGTAGAAATTAAACAAATAGGTAGAAAGAAATGTACAAAAACGAAAAGGTAGAAAGATAAGAAAAAGATAGTGACATTGTGTATTGGTATTAAGAGACAGGGTATTTTTCCTTGGAGAGGGAATATTTTGTCAGTGTGTAAAAAGCAAATACACAATCGAATTGTACGTTTTTAAAGGAGAAAATTTGTTTTTTTCAAATAAGAAAATGTTCAATTAAAAATGAGACATATGTTTTTAACAAATGTTTAAATTAATAATAATGGGATTGATGGAGTAATTTGTACACAAATCGAATTTCATCATAATGTGTAACATCTTACTCCTATGTCAAACTATGTTTATGCATATACATGAGCTTACCAAAAAAATTTTGATTTTGAAAAAAAAAAAAAAACTGATCGGCTTCCATAACCAACCAATGTTATGCTCTGAGAATTGATTAGCCAATAATTAACTATAGGCGCTGCACATATGCACCCACATTTCTTATAAGGTGTGTGCATATATCATTTTTTAAATTTAAGAGTAAGCTAGCTATATATCGGTGTGTATTTTTACGAATGTGGGTGTGAATATCCAGCATGTTAACAATAATTACTTAATTTTATGTACGTAGGTAATTAGTATTAAATTCGAGTTCCATTAAACAAAATTAAATACTATGAGATCGATCAAAAGTTAACCAGCTAGAATCAATTTTTTTATGCGTTAATGTGAGAAATATATTCAATCATAGTTAATAAGATGATAAGAGTGGTCCACTTTAAGAGATACACAAGAAAATAGATAAATAAGAAAATAAATATAAACCATAAATAAACGATTGCTACCTATAATATATTATACTATTCCTATAATACATTATACTATTCCTATAATATATTATTCTATTATATTCTCTAATACCACCGGTCAAGCGAAGCTAGGAATGTAAATGAACACGAGTTTGGTACGCAATAATCTGAAGCGAATTTGAGATATAAACTTCGTGAAGACATCCGCAAAACAAAACACTTTTGTTGTCATACAGAAGGAGAAATAACGGAAATTCGGAATCACCAGATAAGACATGACAAGGCGCAAAAAAGGGGGAAGCAAATGGATTGAAACACCGAAATCCTTTGAAGGACGAACGATGACTGAAAATTAGGCAAGAAACACTTGCAAGTGTGTCGAAAATAGTTGATTCGAGCACAAACAAGATAGATCGAAGGGGCGAGCAACCAATGAGTGGGTAAAATGCCTCGTCATTCATCGTCTTTGACTATAAGTCATTCATCATACTGAAAATTAGGCAAGAAACACTTTCCGCTAACGGCCTCGTACTAGGTAAAATGCCTCATCATTCATTGTCTTTGACCATAAGTGTGCCAATTCCAAAGTATATGAATATCGAGATTCATCATACTTGACTTTTGTCATTCATCATATTTGTCTTCATGAGTCCTTGCCACTTTTTCATAACACTTCAGCTTCTTGTCTTCTGCTTGTCTTCATGTGTTTTGTGCTTTCAGGTCATTTGTCATAGATTCAAAGAATAATCCATCTAAGAAAAATTAAAGCTCCCTAACATATATGAGCTTTTCTAACCTGAAAATCTAGACTTGGCAAATCATCATACTTGTGGTTTTACTTAGGATTTTGGTATCTAATCAAAATCAATTTTTCTTTTATTAATATAAACCATATCCCAATAGAAATACTATCAGTTGCATCTCTAGAAGTCTGGGATCCTCTACACTAATATGTTGCAAGTAGTGGAGATTTCACTCATTAACAGTGGTTCCTTATGCATTGTGTTGAGTTTAAATAATGTTTCTCTTCAACATTTTATGTGCTTGGTTTGAGAGAGTTAAAGTTACGCGTTGTTTGAGTCCCACTGCTTGAAAATCGATACGTATAAATGTAAAAATTGGTATGTATCCATCGAACCGAAAGATTTACAGTACATTGTTTTCTTCTTAATCTTGAGTCTCCTTTTGACATTGTATTGCATGTTCCGGTTATAAACGGAGGAACCATTTTTTTTCAAGAGGTTGCTATTATGTCTTTTTAGAGTATGCAAGAGTGGTCGAGAGGTAAAAAAAATTGTAACAAATTGAGACATTATGGTTGAATATTATGACCTACTTAGTGTTAAGTGGCAAGTTGAATGTTGTAAAATTGTAACAGATTAGCTTATCTATTTACTCCGGTGTAGCTGCAAAAGTTAATTAGTTGGTTGGTTAAATTGTAATTATTGAATTTGAGATTATTTGTAGCAAAGCTTGGTATACACATAATGTGTATTGTTTAGTTAAATGAGTGATGAGTAATTATATTATAGTAGTGGCTCTTTCAAATTAAATTGGCAATACCGATTACTAGGCAGAATCATTTTCATTATACATATTTCTTTTTTTTCAATTTGTAAGTGTTTCAGAATAAAAATTAATAAAACATAATGCATATATTTCTCTTTACATCAAACCTACTGTACTAATTTAATAAGTGTAATTTTGATTTTTTTTTTAATGAAAATATTAAGTTGTAGTTTTGTATACAATTCTTTTTTAATCATTTAACTCGGCATAATTACAATCACATTTTGAATGGTGATTGTTGCAAAATTTTACAGTGAAGTGTGTTGGTTCTTCCTACAGTTATTACTGTGAAAGGTATGTAAATATCCAAAGATGAAAAATTGTATGAAAATGATTTATTTTACTATGTCAATGGGTTAATGAATTTATGAAACACTTGCCCAATTATATTTTAAAGTGAAACCTAACTCGAATATTGAGGCAGAGTTTCATCTCATATGCGGAACCACCTGACACCATACTTCATCATATCAAAATATTGAAATTACTTTTCTTCACTATATATATGCATAATTTTTAGGATTTTATGTTAAAATATGTAATTATCGCACATCACTAATTATTTATAACAATATTATAATAAATATCATAAGCCGTGCATCGCACGGGTGAAATACTAGTCTATACTAATAATCATTACTATTAAAAAAAATTAAATACAAAATGGTATCAATAAATTATATTAAAATAATTAATATCAATAAATAAATTTTTAATACTACTAAAATAATAATAGTATAAAAAAATGATGGATGTTATAAAAATAAGTGTATTAATAAAAACATTATTAATACTAAAAATAAAATTACTAGTATCAAAATTTTAATTTTCTATATCAATATAAATGATAATAAGTAATATAAAAAAAATTTGATACAAAAAATAAGTTGTATCAATAAAACAATTACTAATATTAAAAATAAAATTAATAGTATCGGAAATTTAATTAATTTCCTATACCAATGATAAGTAGTATCAAAAAAAAAAATTGATACAAAAAATGAGTTGTATCAACAAAACATTTGCTAATACTAAAAATAAAATTAATATTATCGAAAATTTAATATTTGATATCAATAATAAGTAGTATCAAAAAAAATATTTAATACAAAAAATAAGTGGTATCAATAAAACAATTACTAATACTAGAAATAAAATTAATAGTATCAAAAATTAAATTTTTGATACCAATGATAAGTATTATAAAAAAAAATATTTGATACAAAAAATAAGTGGTATCGATAAAAGAATTACTAATACTAAAAATAATATTAATATTAATAGTATCGAAAATTTAATTTCCGATACCAATGATAAGTAGTATCAAAAAAATAAATTGATACAAAAAATAAATTGTATCAATAAAACAATTACGAATACTAAAAATAAATTTAATAGTGTCGTAAAATAAATTTTCAATACCAATGACAAGTACTATCAAAAAATTATTTGATACAAAAAATAAGTAGTATCAATAAAAAAAAATTGATACCAAAATAACTTTAGTATAAAAATTTAACGGATGCAATAAAATTAATGGTATCAAAAGATAAATTTTTTATACGAAGTATGTAAGTAATATTAATAGTTTTATTGTTGATACTAAATGATAAGATTTAGTATTAGAAAATACATCCGATACCAATTTTCCGATACTAAAAACCTCTTTTCTTGTAGTGAATTAAATCGATCCACAACAAGCATGTGAAATCATAAATTTGAATTAACAAAACTGCAATTACGAGGAAGTGAGAATTAAGTACGTGCAGATACGCCCGAGAGTTGTCTGTAAGAAATTGTTGTGACACCAACTAGCTTAACAAGTAGGTGTGTATACGTATTGCACTTTAGTGATATAGGGATCTTTTTATTATTTATATTTTTCTCCCCAAATCTTCTTTTCATTACATCAACTCACCCAGTTTAACCATAAGGTACTCGTTTTTTTTTTTTTTTTTTTTTTTGTTTAACATTAATTAAGGAACAGAACATTATATGTGTAGTGGGTTGTTGAGGTAGGAAGATAGAAAAAAATAAAGTAGAAGGAAATTTACAAAAATGAAAAGGTAGAAAGATAAGAAAAAGATAGTGAGATTGTTTATTGGTATTAAATGTGATAAAATTATTTTTTAAGAGACATATAGTATGTGTATTTTTACTTTATTTGAAAGGGAATCTTTTGTTAGCGTCTAAAAAATAATTACATAAGATGTAAATAAGAGATGTTTGAAGGAAATTTTTAAAAGAGAAAAAAATTGTTTTTTTCAAATAAAAAAAGTTCAATTAAAAATAATTGATGGAGTAATTTGTACTTAAATCAAATTTCATCATAATGTGTAACATCTTACTCCTATTTAAAAACTATGTTTATTTGATTAACCAATAATTTGACCACAATTACTTAACATGTGTAACTAATTTGATTTTGAAAAAAACTGAGTTTCATAACCACCCAATGTTATGCACAATACACCAGTCTATATGTGGGTGCATTTACAAGGTTTGTGCATATATTATTTTTAAAACTAAATTTTCACCCGTGCGATGCACGGGCTTTTTTTTTAATCTATCTTACTAAGGGTGTATTTATATATAATTTGCTTGTTTACCAAAAGATTTTTTTTATATTAACTGTTTTGAACAAAAGATCTATCTTTCTCCTCTTTCATTTATGTCATCTATAAAAATTCTTGTGCAATGCTGTATCTCCGTGGCTGTTTTAATTTTCTTATAGTCAATAATATAATAAGTATACATATATATAGATGTGTTTAAAACTCCCTCCTAGATAAGTTGTGTTTATATTTTAGAGCAAAATACATTTGAACATTTCTGATTGAAAGATATTTTCCCTCGATCAAGCTTAATGGTTAATAGTTCAATATTTTGGCCACTCAACATGATAAAGAGAATGTTGCAATTAAAAAATAAAGAGACGTACTACTATCTTTACAATACTGAAAGCATAAATGAACCTCAAATCTTCACATCTTTCCTCAAATATTTAAATTTGCACCTACATTCAACAAAACCACAAATTTTAAATTACGATAAAAAATCCATTGAGCCTCATTACTGTTAGAATACATAACACATATATAGAGCCTCTCAGAAGTCGAAATGTGTAGATATTTTTCATTTTATTTAACAAACATCATGGTTTTACGTAAGAATTAACATGTTTATTGGGTTACAACATATCGATGATGGGAGTATTGAAGTAACATATGGCCAGTTCAAAAAACCTCGAATTCAATTTTGTGCCAACAAAAGTTGGCTACTAAGAGTAATTATGACATACAAAGTAAAAACAATCCATTTGATTTTCTAATTTTCATGTGATTTAAGAAGATACTTGATGCTTTAATTATCAAATGCATTCATTCCAAGAATCAAAAGTTAACATTCCACCTATATACAGAAACAATGATTAAATACATCTAAATATAAATAGACGACAATTTGATGATGCAAAGATTTGGCTACATGACTATGAACTGCAGGTCTTCAAATTGTTTAGGCAGCAAATCCATAAAAAATATCATCCTTAATTCAAATTTGTTTTGTGAAATTCATATGAATAATTGAAAGAATAAACGAAATAAAAAAATCAACATGAGTTAGGTCCTTTGGGAGCAATAGCACAAACCTCCTGAATTTTGCATCCTTCGCAAGCATCAGATTTTCTAGCTGATTCAGATCCAGGCCCCTGGCAATCTGAAAAATCGTCAAAGGGAAAAATAAGTAAAAAAAGTAGAAACTGAGAGTTACTGACGTTCATTGGCATTTTCAGGTACTTCATGGCCTCTGTTTTCCATTTCTGTAATTCTTTTCGAGCTGCAAATTATATACGAGTCTTGAGAACTGCTTCAGTGCAAATATTAACTTGTGAGAGACGGGACGATTAGAAAAAATATTTACTTAAAATGTGAACTTAATGAAGGAAACTCATTTCCATGTCTCTCTTTCTCAAATCCACCACCATGACTCTGACAATGTCTTTAATAGAAAACATATATATTGACTTTTAAGGCAAACCATGTAAAAAATTCCAGTAAGTTTGTTTGGTAGTAAAGATAAATATAGTAAATGATTAACAATATGTATAAAATTTAGAACCTTATGGGTTCAGAATATCAAGATTTACAGCTTTTGTAGTTGGTTTTTACACCAGAAATAGGCGAACAGAGATAAAGGAATCCCAATATGCCAAATAGTTAAATCTACTATATACTATTGTCTTGGCAATGGATTGTTATTTTAATTATCTCCACCTGAGGTTGTAGACAACAAAAAGATATATGAATAATCTTGCAGTAGAATAAATGAACAGAACATTATAAAAATTGCTTTGACACTTTAGGGAGATTATTAACAATAGGCAACTAAAACTGAGTTCGATAATCTTAATAGTTACTAACAATAGGTTTGAGATTTCTATAGTATAATGAACATCATACATGCATATAATTAGAGCCACACGTTATCACATACGCAAACAATGATTAAATGATACTGATAGGAACATCGAAAAACTGCATTCAACAACAAAGACCAAAAATATTTCATCAACAAAAAAAACCCTACTAATTAAAATTTAAAAAATCATAATACTTAAATTAAAGACCTCTTTTCCGCGGCCATAGTTTTTCTCCGCCTTGAATCAGACACTCATTCTTCTTCAATCATGCATACCGGATAGTTGAAGAAGCAGTTGGGTAGAATTAATGAGAATTGTCACGCCCGCCACTGAAATTATGGAGAAAAATTGTAACGTCACTTAAGTTATGGAGAAAAATTGTAACGCCACTGAAGTTATGGAAAATTAAAGGTTTGGTCAAATCAACAAATGTAATATGCCACATCGCAGGCCACATAAAAAAATGTCACATGGCAGAAGCAGGAGAGCCACATGGCAGAAGTTGGAGCAAAGTTTCTTCCTTTTATATATATAGATTTAATTAAGTGTGAGCTATATATGACGTGCGTACTTATAAGAATGTGGGTGTGAATATCCAGCATGTTAACCATAATTACTTAATTTTATGTACGTAGGTAATTTGTATTAAATTCGAGTTCAATAAAACAAAATTAAATACTATGAGATCAAAAGTTAAACAGCTAGAATAATTAAGTAACCGAAACAAATACTAAAAAAAGTCCACGGCGAGAGGAAACCTTCGCCATCCAGGTTTGGTAAAGCTTGGCGAGAATTTTTAGTTGTCAGCAAAAATATCCGAGAATTTTTAGTTTATCGCCTCGACTTGCCCTCCTCAAGCACTCGCTACACATGCACAATCGTGAAAATTGCCCAAATATATGTGGCCAAGAGGACTTGGCCACGCAACCTCACGACCGCTAAGCTTCAAAGAGGGGGCACCCTGTCGTTCAATTAGGATATAAAAGAAGATAAGAAATTACAGTGAAACAGTATTAAAAAGGCGTGGGGTGTAAATGGGTTGTGCTCGACTCATTTACCTATATAATTTTACAAAATTAAATATATATAAAATATTTTTCCTAATAAAATTAATGGCAAAATAAACTCGAGTTCGCTTTGGTTCGACTCAACTCGATTACCTGTACATAAACATAAATTATATAGTTAATGGTAATATAGTAAATAATGTATAGGCTTGATTAGGCTCATGAGCTTTTCGAGACGAGTATTTATGAACTCCAACTCAGTGGCTACTCAAGTACTTTATTCGAAACTGACTCGAATCAATTAAATTCGAGTCGATTTCGATCTTTTTTAAGTCGAGCACTTACACCCCCTAGTTAGGCAGTCCAAATTCGTTTGCGCGCCATAGCGTTTTCCGACTTTTGTACCCTTAATTTTTATTAGCAATATTATTTTCAAATACTTTGTCTTCATGAAGGTGTTGATTCGTGACCGGTTTTTGTTGGGTGGTCGATTAAGAGGTTTTTTCATGAGGTGGCGAGCAAGAATGTCAAGGTGGTACTAACAATTTGTCTATGAGGTGTTGATTTTTGTTCGGTCTTTGTTGAGTCTGAGTTGTTATCCTATAAGTTGATCGTCGAGGTGATTAGCACGAGCTAGTTGACTTGATCATATTTGTGAAGATCGGGTGTAAATATTCTTCAAATTTCCACTACTCTAATGAGGTATATAGCAAATGGATTCGATGTCGGTCCAAGAAATATTTGGGCCTGGATCGAACTTTAAAATAATGTCAAATTCCTTCAAATTTTTTATTCTATATGAACTCATTAAAAATACGACAACTATGCTTCAAGTAAATCATTTAAATAATGCAGCGGAACATAAAACTCATCAAATACATTAATATTGCTACACAATACACAAAGAAGGTGGAGATTCCTTACAAATCAATTTAATTAATTAAAAATATAATAACAATCACAACTAAAACATATATGTTAGATGATAACTTGGTCATCTCAGATTCTCAGACCTTCGAGTTGAAACTTTTTTCTCCTAATTTTTTTCCTTCCCAACTTCTTCTCTTTAGCGTCTTCTGTAATTTTTATGTGTCTTTTTAGCTCCGACTGAAATTCTGCTCTATTTTTCGTTTTTATTTTTACAGCTGATTTTATTAGATTTAGTTGATTCCAATAAGTATAAAAATAATGGAAATAATTTGTTAATTAACATTTTAAAAATGGGCCTATAAATATTAATAAAATTTTGGGCCTGAATAGATTGTTTTGTTGGCCTCATATTATTACCGGACCTAAATGGACTGCAACATGAGCCTCCAAATGGCTGGTCTTGGGCTGCAGCAGGCTAATTAAGAGACTAAAATAGTTGGGCTGCTACTAATTATTTGTTGGGTGGGACTATTTACACCTCCATTTCGGTTTAGAACACTCCCCCGATTGATGTACCCTCCCATAATTTCGTCAAGATAGATGCACCCCCATCAAATTGTCATAAATGCCTTTCTCTTATACAATTCCAATTACTACTCACACCCTCCCTAAATCCTACTTTCTCCCCCAAATCCTCCATCTTCTTCCTCCTCCATTTCTTCTTTCATCTTCTCCCCCACCCCTCACCACCACCGCCGGCGACCTGCCCCTCCACCACCCGTCGCCGGCGACGCCACCCCCTCCCTCCCTCGCCGAGCCCGTCGCCCCACCCCCCCCCCCCTTGTAAAAAAAAAAAAAGAACAGATCGCGGCCGCCGCGGCCGTCCCCTCCCTCCCTCGCCGAGCCAGTCGCCCCACCCCCCAACTGTAAAAAAAAAAAAAAAAGAACAGATCGCGGCCGCCGCTGCCGTCCCCTCCCTCCCCCTCCTCTCTCCCTCCCTGGTGCCCCATAGTCCTTCCGCCGCTCTCCCCCTCCCTCTCCCTTCTCCCATCTCGATTTGTAAAAAAAAAAAATAATTACAGTAATCGGCCGCCGCCACTGCCCATCGGCCGCCCCCGACCCCGCCCAACGCCGCCGCCCCCGCTTCCGTCCATCGGCCAAATCCAGGTTTGTTTGTTTTTTTTTTTCCTTATTTTTCTTACCTTTCGACCACTTTAGGTCGATCCAAATACACCCCGTCGACAACAGGGTGTCGACGAGTGTATTTTTGGTCGGCCTAAAGTTATCGACGAGTTTTTAAAATTTTTTTTTTCGATCAACAAATGTCGAGCATATACAATATCGTCGACAAACCAGTGTCGACGGGAGTAAATATGGTCGACACTGGTTTGTCGAAATTTAAAAATAAAATTTGAACATATGGTCGACACTGGTTTGTCGAAATCTTAAAAAAAAAGTTGAAATTTTTTAAGTTAAATTTTTTTTGTTTGGGGAGAAATTTTGGTGTTTGGTGTTTGGTGTTCGGTGGTGGTGGTGGTGGTGGTGGTGGCGGCGGCAGAGGAGGATGGATAAAACTTAGGTTTTAAGGTTTAAAGGTGAGGGGGTGCATTTAGTAGTTTAATACTCCCTCCATTTTTTAATAAATGTCACTTTGACTTTTTAACTAATTTTAAAATAAGTGTCATTTTAGAGTTTTTTTCTTTAATTTTAACTATTTTACCCTTATTCATTTGCCATAAATATATTTCATAAATAAATTCCACAAAAATTTCTTATACCAAAATTAGTTTGATTTATGAATACTAACTACATTCTTGACTACATTCTTTATCAAACAAAATTTCTATATTAAAATTAGTTATAGTTAATGAAGGGTAGTATAGACCACAATTTATAATCTTAATTTGTTGAAAAAAGCTAAAATGACACTTATTAAAAAGTGGAGGGAGTATGACTTAAAGTGTATTTTTGGTTTTTTACCTCATTATTTTATTATTAAATTCATAGGGGGAGTGTTCTAAACCGAAATGGAGGTGTAAATACTCCCACCCTTATTTGTTGGTCACGGTTAAATGCCCTTCTTTTTTAGTTTTTATTTTTTTTTATTTTTATCATTTCACCTCCCTCAAACTTGATTTCACCCCATCTTATTTTTAAAAATTATCCTCTCCTCATAAACTCTAATTCCCCTCCCTCCTTCCTCGTTTTTTTCTCCTGCCTCCCTCTCTGTCTTTTGCCGCATCCTTGCCACTGCGCACCCAGCCGCTCGCCTGCCTTTTCTCCCCTCCTCTCGCCCCAACCCACCTCTCCCCTCACGCCCCACCCTCATCTCAGTGTCGCATCCTCACGTACTACCCTTATCTTCGCGCCACACGCCTATCACGCACGCCACACCCGATCTGGTTCGATTCCGCACGCATAGCCATGGCTAGATTTTTTGTTTTTCTCACCGCCGTTGAAACAAACAATTATTCTTCTTTTTTTTTTTTTAGAAAAATTAAATTAAAATTCACATGAACATAAAGTTAGAGCCAAAACATCCAAACCTTAGCTCTAGTTGTTGTAAGCCAGGCTCTTTTCTTCATAGGAGCCATTAACAACTTACTCCAAATATTGTTCTTCACCCTAAAACCCAAAAAATAAGTAAACCACAGCCCAACAATTATTGCCAATAAACTTTACATATCATTCAATTTCAATCTTGCAACAGTAGAAGAAGTTCTTGAAAAAAATGTTTTTATTGAAAGCTAAAAAATTAGAAAGCTAATTTGAATTTTTTTTAAAGCTAATTAGATTAGCGATTCATATTCCTATTTTTGCAAGTGGAACTATTACACTCGCTGATTGGCGAGAAGAATGGCGATGGGGTAGACCGCACTCGCTCATTGGCGAGTGCTAGGTCACCCTCGCAAATAGGCGAGGGCTCCCACTCGCTGATAAGCGAGAGTAGTGGGGCCCTCGCTCAAACTCTCGCCCATTTCCCAATTAAAACAATCCTCCCCTTCCCCTTCCCCTTCCCCTTTCCCTTTCCCCATTCTGCTGTGAACACCCCCAAACATACCCAAGTCGGTGCCTCCACCTCCACGACGCCACCGCCGCTGTCGGAGGTACAAATCGAGACAATTTTTTGGATATTTGTGTTCTACACTTCGAGGGAATCATTTCTACGGTAAATTTATTCTTTTTTATTGATTAAATTAAAAGTTATATATATATATATATATATATATATATATGTTGTGTATTTATATATAGTTTTGTATTGTATATTGTTAGGATTAAGATTGTTGAGATTATTAATAGTTATGAATGTGTTAATTGTGTGTAATAATTTAATTGTTAATTGTTATGCATGTGTTAGTTGTTAATTGTTAGAATTTAATTGTTAATTGTTATTCATGTATGTGTTAATTATATTATTATAATTTAATTGTTAATTGTTATGCATGTATGTGTTAATTATATTGTTAGAATTAATTATTGTTATAATTGTTAGAATAGGCGAATTGACTAATTTTACTCCTATTTCCTGTACTTTACTTTTCCAAACAGTACTAAACCATACACACTTTTATGTTATATGCACAAATCTAATTAATTAATTAATTAAATATGTAATTCTCATGGTGTTGTATGCACATATCTAATTTATTAAATATATAATTCTCATGCACACTAAACCATGCATCATGCATGCACCTAATAATGAATTGATCGTAAAAGCAACAGTCAATTGGTAAATGAAACATTGTAGTTTTAAAACGGAATTTTTAAAATGTAGTATATATATATATATATATATATATATATATATATATATATAATTGGTTACATATATATATTATCAATTTAAGCATAGGCACGGGGCTCCACTCGTGCTTCTTGAAAAGTTGCGGGTTGCATCCGCGCCTCTTGAAAGAATTAAATACAGAAAATTAATTTAAAAAATTGAATGTATATAGAGGCGCGCCTCTGACACAAAAATTTGCTATCTTGTTTCCTCTCTCCTTCCTTTTCTCTACAACGCACATTTTTTTCTCTTCATTTCGTGCATTCTCTTTTTTTTTTTTTTTTTTATCAATTTAAGCATAGGCACGGGGCTGCACTCACGCTTCTTAGAAAGCCACGGGTTGCATCCGCGCCTCTTGAAAGAATTAAATAAAGAAAATTAATGAAAAAATTGAATGTATATAGAGGCGTGCCTCTGACACAAAAACCTGCTCTCTCTTTTTCTCTCTCCTTCCTTTTCTCGATCTACACTGCACATTTTTTTCTCTTCATTTCGTGCATTCTCTTTTTTTTTTTTTTTTATCAATTTAAGCATAGGCGCAAGCTGCACTCGGGCTTCTTGAAAAGCCGCGGGTTGCATCCCCCCTCCGCTAGCTCCTATTGTGGATCCACCTGCTCCCCCTGAACCGGCCGAGCAGCCACCACCGACCATTGATCCTCCGATGCAGCAACCACAGTCCAATCACCAATTGATCACGCGAGCAAAATCTGGGATTTTCAAACCCAAGTATCCACTAAACTTGGCCTCCACTGCATTGGCTAGTGCCATCACCACCTCCTCTGAGCCACGTGGTTTCAAGTCTGCTGCCTAGTCCCCTGAATGGTTGGCTGCCATGCAGGAAGAAATTGATGCCTTACGAGTTAACAAAACTTGGGATCTTGTTCCTCGCCCTCGAGATGCGAACATTGTTGGTTCGAAATGGGTTTTTCGGACAAAGTACAATTCTGATGGCTCCATTGAGCGGCACAAGGCCAGATTGGTCGCTCAAGGCTTTACCCAAATCCCTGGTATGGACTTCTCACACACTTTCAGTCTGGTAGTCAAGGCGACCACAGTTCGTGTCATTCTCGCCCTCTCTGTTCGACACAACCGACCCCTCCATCAACTTGATGTAAAAAATGATTTCCTTAACGACTATCTACAGAAACCAGTCTTCATTGCCCAACGTCCTGGCTTCATCGATCCTCGGCTTCCGGATCATGTCTTCAAATTGAAAAAGGCCCTATATGGTCTCCACCAGGCCCCCTTTTCCTGGTTCCAGAGGTTCAGCTCCTTCCTTCTCATAATTGGCTTCAAGGAGTGCAAGTCTGACTCCTCGCTCTTTTACCTATTTCAAGGTTCCTCGGTCGTCTATCTACTCTTGTATGTGGATGATATCATTGTTACTCGTAATGATCCCGCCACTCTTGCTCGCTTCATTGCTCGGGCGAACAAGGAGTTCACACTCAAAGATCTTGGTCGCCTCAATTATGTTCTGGGTTTGGAAATCTCTTACACCTCCTCTGGGATGTTCGTCGGGCAGTCTAAATATGCTCGTGAGATCCTTCAGCGAGCAGAACTTCATGATTCCAAACCTATTTCCACTCCCTTGGCCGCAAGCGAGACCCTGGTCAGCACTGGTGACCAATTCTCGGATCCGACTCTTTATCGCTCTTTGGTGGGCGCCCTCCAGTACCTCACCATTACTCGACCTGATCTATCCTTCTCGGTAAATCATGTCAGCCAGTTTCTCCAAGCGCCGACCATTGACCACTTCTCGGCAGTGAAGAGGATTCTTCGCTATGTCAAGCACACGATCAACTACGACCTTTTCTTCACTTGCCGACCAGACTCTTCCGTGGTCGCCTACTCAGATGCAGATTGGGCCCGATGTGTGGAAACTAGCCGATCTACCTATGGTTACTCAGTTTTCTTGGGTGGAAATCTGGTGTCCTGGAGTGCCAAGAAACAACCCACCGTTGCTCGCTCCAGCTGTGAATCGGAGTATCGTGCCTTAGCCAACGCAGCTGCCGAGGTCGTTTGGCTAACTTCTCTGCTCCGCGAGCTCCATATTCCAATACCTGCTCATCCTGTTCTCCTCTCCGACAACAATAGTGCCCTCTTTCTCAATTATATGTCAGTCGCCCACAAAAGGGCAAAGCACATTGACACCGACTGTCACTTTGTTCGCGAGCTCGTCACCTCAGGAAAATTCTCCACACAATTTGTCCCCACACATCTTCAGCTGGCCGACATTTTTTCACAAAGAGCCTTCCTCGCCCGACGTTCGAGTTCCTTCGTTCCAAGCTCTACGTTTTTCCTCATCCCACGCATCGCTTAACGGGGGATATTACGGAATGATTGACTCATTCGTTGTAAATAATATTTATTGTACATTTAATGTATATCACTACAATCATGTAATTGGTTACATTGTATAACTTTCACTATATATACAAGTTGAACCACCTCATCAAAGTTAATTGGTTACATGTATATATTATCAATTTAAGCATAGGCACGGGGCTCCACTCGTGCTTCTTGAAAAGCCGCGGGTTGCATCCGCGCCTCTTGAAAGAATTAAATACAGAAAATTAATTAAAAAAATTGAATGTATATAGAGGCGCGCCTCTGACACAAAAATTTGCTATCTTGTTTTCTCTCTCCTTCCTTTTCTCTACAACACACATTTTTTTCTCTTCATTTCGTGCATTCTCTTTTCTTTTTTTTATCAATTTAAGCATAGGCAAGGGGCTGCACTCACGCTTCTTGGAAAGCCGCGGTTTGCATCCGCGCCTTTTGAAAGAATTAAATAAAGAAAATTAATGAAAAAAATGAATGTATATAGAGGCGTGCCTCTGACACAAAAATCTGCTCTCTCTTTTTCTCTCTCCTTCCTTTTCTCGATCTACACTGCACATTTTTTTCTATTCATTTCGTGCATTCCCTTTTTTTTTTTTTTTTTTTATCAATTTAAGCATAGGCGCAAGCTGTACTCGGGCTTCTTGAAAAGCCGCGGGTTGCATCCGCGCCTCTTGAAAGAATTAATTAAAGAAAATTAATGAAAAAAATTGAACATATATAGAGGCGCGCCTCTAACACCAAAATCTGCTTCCTTTTTCTCTCTCTCTTTCCTTTTCTCTACAACGCAAATTTTTTCTCTACAACGCAAAAATCTGTCTTTTTTTTTTTTTTTTGTTTTATACTTTATAATTAATATGGGTTATTATTGGCTTAATTAATTTTTCTTATTAGGAAACACCACTCTTCAGGCCGGAGGAAAGCGTCATGTACGGCTTCGATTACCTGAACGCGAATCTCCACACCTCGCTGCCGATCATGCCGCCTTCCAATCAAGATTCCGCCATGTTCGGGCAAGAGATGCAGCCGGCTCTTGATCCACTCGCTCCACTCAATCACATCAAGAATATTGAGACTCTCATGGCTTCATTCGTGGCGGCAGCTGCACCTGCTCCTGTCTCCCTGCCGTCCTACGACGGCGGGGATTTCGGTTTCTCCGGAACCGAGTGGGGTTATTACCCTTAATTAATTTAATTACTAGTGTTGGTTTGTTATAAATTGAGGGTTTGTTCCATAATAAGGAATAATGGTGTGTTTGAACTAATTTAATCGGATAATATGACATAGGAGCAACCTACGTGCGTGCATTAAGGTGTTTAGGGCCTGCATTTTCAAGAATTAACTTTTACTTTCCCCTTTCCCTTGCTACCTTCCCTATTACTCTTTTCATCCTCCTTCAACAAATCTTCCCCCTTCTTCTTATTTCCCCCCTTTTTGGCATCATCAAATACCTCAAGGTTGATGGGGTCAGCAGAGTTGGCATCAATCTTAGCCACAGTAAGTGAGAGTTCTTGTTGGTAGGTGTCCATCCTTTTTATTTGGACATAAATGGGGTCAACATGATTCAATAGAAAGGCAGAAATAGTGGAACTTACAGACTCTTCCACTTGCTTCTTCACAGCCTGATCAACTTGGGTCCTCATCATCTTGATTATGCCTTCTAAGTTGTCTTTGAATAAATCAGAAGCAGCATTTAGTGAACTCTTGATGGTCTCTCTAATCAGTTGATCTCTTTGACTCCCCATTGATTGAGTCAGCTTTTCAATGTCCTTTGACAGCATCTGGGAAATCTCTTCCTTCTCCTTGGCAACATCATCCTTTATCTTCAGAATTTCCTCTCTGTCCTTCTTGATCAACTCTTTCTCAATGTGGAAGTATGTGGTAATAGCATCTGACATGATCTTTGATGACTCTCCAATTTGAGGGTTGAGTCCTTCACTTCCTTTCCAACACTGTCCATCTTCTTATCAAAGGTCTCAAAACCTTTTTCAACAACTTCTAGCTTGATAGTTGTGGAGTTCATCTTCTCTTCCAAACTCTCCACCTTGATACATAAATCCATAGCATTGTTATCAATGGTTTCTTCCAGGTTCTCCATCCTCCTTGTCATCCTTCTTGCCTTTGTATTCAAATTGAGCAAAGATTTGTGCTGGGCTTCATTTGTGGGAATGATAGTTTCATCTAAACTATCTCTGACATACTTTCCCATGTTTAGGCATAAGCCTACAACATTCTCCAGCCTCTTCCTCTCAACTTCTTAATTTGTTCAATCTCAGTATTGAACTCCTCCAACACAGCCTTCATCCTTCCTTCCTCCTTATCAATGATGCAGACTTCAGTCAATGGAGAAGCATCTAAGTGAATTGGGAACTCCATCGAAGTTGATGGTGCTGCAGCTATTGCCTCATTTTCCAAGGGCTTCTTCATAGCAGCTGGTTCCTCATCAGTCTTCACAGCTTCTTTCTGAGCAATATTGGCCTCCACTTCATCTTTCTTGGCCTCAACTTCAGTGACTTCAGCAGGAGTTGACTCATTCAACTCAGCATCATGAATGTTAGGACTTTCAGCAGTTTTCTCAGTTGGAGGTTTAAAAATGACAATCTCATTAGAAGGTTTTTAACTTACGAAGAAAATGAGAAGAAGAATTAACCTGACTGCCTGAAGATCGAAACATGAACGGGTTCTCACTTGTGAAAATAACTTAAGCGGCGGATTGGGATTTTCGACTTTTAGTCCTATAAGAATTTACCCAATTCACTATTGGTCCCAATAATTGAAAGTAGTCATTTTTTGTGCAAATTTGATCCCTTCCGTTAGTTTTCGGATGGAAATTGTTACTTTGAAAAATATATTAAAAATAAATCAATTATCTCAGTTATAAATTAACTGAAATTTTTTATATTATTTAAAAAATCAACAAATAATTTTTTTTCAAACTAAATAATACCATATGGAAAATCGAAAATGAACCTCCTCATATATGTTCAGATTTTATCTTACATATATATTTTATATCTTGAGTAGTGAATACCAAATAAATGTTTTTATGTTTTATTGTAAAGAATACATCATATATCTGTAATAAGAGGAAAGAAAATACAAGATATATTATTTCAAAGAAGTAAAGATCTTGTGATACGTACATAATAAGAATTGTGCATTTAACTCTACAATAGTAGTTCTATTTAAATAATGGACCTCATCCCGATTTAAAGAATAAAAATTACAAAAATGAATATTTTATTAACCAGAAAAAATAAAATGAATAAATATATATTTTATCAATTTAAGCATACGCACGGGGCTGCACTCGCGCTTCTTGGAAAGCCGCGGGTTGCATCCGCGCCTCTTGAAAGAATTAAATAAATAAAATTAATGAAAATATATAGAGGCGTGCCTCTGACACAAAAATCTGCTCTCTTTTTTTCTCTCTGCTTCCTTTTCTCTACATTGCACATTTTTTTCTAATTTTTTTTTATCAATTTAAGCATAGGCGCAAGCTGCGCCTCTTGAAAGAATTAAATAAATAAAATTAATTAAAAAAATTGAATGTATATAGAGGCGCGCCTCTGACACAAAAATTTGTCTTTTTTTTTCTCTCTCCTTCCTTTTCTTTACAACGCACATTTTTTTTCTGTTCATTTCGTGCATTCTCTTTCTCTTTTTTTTAAAAAAATTTTTTTAATCAATTTAAGACTAGGCACGGGGCTGCACTCGCGCTTCTTGGAAAGCCGCGGGTTGCATCCGCGCCTCTTGAAAGAATTAAATAAAGAAAATTAATGAAAATTAACAAAAATCTGCTCTCTTTTTTTCTCTCTCTTTTACTTTTCTCTACAACGCAAAAATCTCGCTTCTTGAAAATCCCCTCGCTGCCATGTTAGCCCTAATGCCACAGCCTTCTACTGTGTTGTGCCGCATGCTGCTGCTGCTGCTACAAATCCCGACAATTCATGGCCTAATTTCCCTTACCAGGTACTTTTTCTGTCTTTTTTATTTTATTTGTTTTATACTTTATAATTAATATGGGTTATCACTGGCTTAATTAATTTTTCTTATTAGGAAACACCACTCTTCAGGCCGGAGGAAAGCGTCATGTACGGCTTCGATTACCCGAACGCGAATCTCCACACCTCGCTGCCGATCATGCCGCCTTCCGATCAAGATTCCGCCATGTTCGACACCATGATGCCCGAACTCGCGCGGGCAAGAGATGTCGAAAATGGCGGAATTCGGAATGTATACCCTACGTGGGAGCACCATACGTGCGTGCTTTAAGGTGTTTAGGGCCTGCATTTTCAAGAATTAACTAATTTTACTCCCATTTTGCGCTACTTTACTCTTCCACACACTAAACCACACAAATTTTTATGTTCTATGTGCATATTTAATTGGTTATTTATATAATTCTCACGGTATATATTGTTTATTTTTGTGGTTGACACATTTTATTGTCTAGTAAATATACCTAGTGAATGATCAAACAAATATCCACAAATTATATATACCATAAATATATATATATATATATATATTAATAATTTAAAAATTAAAACATACGGAAAAATATAAAACTTGGCATAGATAAGCTGACATGTGATGTAGAATCGGCTACACTGCACGTGATGGAATAAATTTGCCAGTTGCCATCCTTAGAAATATCCACAAATTATATATACCATAAATATATAAATACATATTTTAATAATTTAAAAATTGAAACATACGAAAAACTACGAAATGCGGCACACATAAGCTGACACGTGTTGTGGAATTGGCTACACTTGGTGGAATAAATCTGCCATTTGTCATCCTTAGATTTATAAAGGTTAATTGATCTATAAATTATGATTTGAACATTAATCACACTTTAATCTATTTTTTATTAGGGCCCTGCGTTTTCAAGAATTGACTAATTGGTTAATTATATAATTCTCACGATGCTGTTTATTTTTAATTTTTAATTTTTTAGGGTTGCAACATGAATAACAATTATTTGTAATGGCTCCAATGAGAAAAAGAACCCGACATATAGCAGATAAATCTGAGGTTTAATTAATTTGGTTGTTTTGGTACTAATTTATATGTTCATGTAAATTTTATTTTTTCAAATAATGCTAATAATCATATTGTTTAATTGTTTTGACGTTGATACTTAATTGACTGTCGCTTGCATGATCGATCAATGCGTGCGGGGATAAAAACAGTGAAACAATATGATATTATTATATGTTTATACCACCATTAACCTTTGTTGATTAAATACATCTTGTGATAAAATGATGAGTCTAATTTTATGAGCTTGCATTTTCAAGAATTGACTAATTTTACTCTCATTTTCCGTACTTTACTCTTTCACACTAAACCATGCACACTTTTATGTTCTAATTGGTTATTTATATAATTCTCACAGTGCTGTTTATTTTTGTGGTTGACACGTTTTATTGTATAGTTTAAATTACTTTCCCGCTTAAATTCATAATTATTATTAATGTTTTAGTTTACATGCATTTTCTAACAAAATTAAATACTATGAGACCAAAAGTTAAAACAGCTAGAATCAATTATTTTATGCGTTAACTGCTATATATAATCAATAAGCAGAATAATTAAGTAACTGAAACAAATACTAAAAAAATGTCAGCGGCGAGAGGAAACCTTAGCCATCCAGGTTTGGTAAAGCTTGGCGAGAATTTTTAGTTTTCGCCAAAATATCCGAGAATTGTTTGCCGTTCCCTAATTTCGGAAAGAGCATATAATCGAATGACTCAATTGTGTAGTGAGATATGTAATAGGGTGTCTAATACTTTTTATCAAATCAAAAGTCTTATGAAGGATATGAGTCTACCAATTGAAAAAATTGATTGATGTGTCCAGGGTTGCTTGGTATAAGTGGGATAGCTGAAGTGGTTAGAGCACCACTACCTAGGCCTTAGGTCCTGGGTTCGAGTCATGGGGAGGGGAAAAAAGGGATGGGTATTTAACTTCCATCAAAAAAAAAAAAATTGGGGTGATGAAGACAACAAAGTGGATATGTCTAGGGTTTGTAGCCATTCGGAAAAAAAAAAATCATTCACGAAGAACGCTGCAGTTAGGTTCACCGCCACACAGACATGTATCCTTTTGAATTATGTGTATTGATTAATTCATTTAATTGCTTAGTTAATAAAAATGAATCACTTTCGAATATTGGTAAACGTTTGTCACAACAAATAGATTTGACGAGATCGTTAAAAGCAATGGAAGAGAATTGTATATGTATACATATACGATTATGTCATACAAAATTACAAAAGAAGGTCGTGTCCGAGAGGTGAGTGCTCCCTCTTCTTGGGCGACCGAGGTTTCTCAACATAATTATTTGGGGGCCAATACACACTTAATTACAAAGAATACTGTCCATATATATATAAGTGGTTCGAAGACCGCTCAGGTACGTGTTCATCTTTGCGATGGAATATATCGCTAACCGCCTGAATATTTCACATTTGCGATGGAATATATATATGTAATGTAATGTGTAAGTTAGCCAGGAAAATCGTCATAAAATTACCATCTTCTAAATTTGGTATTAAGAGACAGGGTATTTTTACTTTATTGGAGAGGGAATATTTTGTCAGTGTGTAAAAAGCAAATACACAATCGAATTGTTTTTAAAGGAGATTTTTAAAGGAGTAAAAAATTATTTTTTTCAAATAAGAAAATGTTCAATTAGAAATGAGATATATGTTTTTAACAAATGTTTAAATTAATAATACTGGGATTGATGGAGTAATTTGTACCGAAATCGAATTTCATCATAATGTGTAACATCTTACTCTATGTCAAACTATGTTTATGCATATACATGAGCCGATTAACCAATAATTACTTACCAAAAAAAATTTGATTTTGAAAAAAAAAAAAATTGATCGAGTTTCATAACCAACCAATGTTATGCTCTGAGAATTGATTAGCCAGTAATTAACTATAGGCGTTGTACATATGCACCTGATTAGGGTGTGGATTGCTCATATTTTACATGCATATTTGATCCAAATTGATTTGTTTGCATGCAATTTTCACTCATTATCACTTAATTTGGTGTATATTGGTTGAGAAAGGTTCGTGAGGTGTTTTTGTAGGAATATGGAGCTTATTTGGAACTAACAATCACAAGAAACGAGTGATCGATCATCATTGATACTCGTATAAGGAGAAACGACGAGCAACATGAACTGGAATGAGGAAATTCGGAAGAAACGGGTCATGATACGAAGCGATTAGACAAGGAAACGAGAGGATTAGCCAAAAAGACAAGTGGTCGGGTAGCATCGACCCGGCCGGGTAGCATCGACCCGGCCGTGTAGCATCGACCCGGCCGTGTAGCATCGACCCGACGTGAGGTGCGCAAAGGAGGACGTTCGTATTAGCCCGGGTGAAACCCACCCGGGCAAGGCCACATTTCCAGGACGTTCGTATTTAGCCCGGGTGAAACCCACCCGGCCGGGTGGATTCCACCCGGGTAAGGCCACATTTCCAGGACGCTCGTATTTAGGCCGGGTGGGATGCCCGGGTGGGATCCACCCGGCCGGGTGACACACATCTCGGGGGTTTTTGGCGATTTTCTCCTATTTCGAGGGGCTAAAGTGCAAAACTCATCTTTGGAATCTTCACAACATATAAAAGGGGCCCTATTTCAGTTTTGAGAGGATAACACACTTTGGAGGGCAACATCCACACACAATCACACATAGCATTAGGTGTTCTTGTTCTTTTTGCAAATTCAATTGGAAATTAGCATAGATTAGAGTTACAATTTACAATTCAAGGAAGATTTTCATTGGGCTTTGTAAGTAATTGAAGTTTATAGCTAAATCTCCACTTTTAAGGTGATATCTATTTAATTCTCATTTCAATTTAGTAATTCTTCTATTTCTTGATTTCTTAATTGTTATGGGTTTTATGAATTCTTGCATTCTAGCCATGGATTTCTATATTAGAGCCATGGGCTAAGTCCTAATTGCCTAGGGTGTTGAAGTTTTGGTGGTCAAGTGGTCTAATTATGGATTAATTGGGGGATTAGCTTAGGATTTGGGTGTATAGGTTTCTAGTGTGGTGGTTTTCATGATTCAATTGGTTAATTCACCCTATTAGCTAGCATTCTTAGTTTTGTCGATTTCAACGACCGTATTGGATTGCATGATTGAGAATGTGTGTGTGAGCTTGGATTAATTGATTAGAATTAGCATAGTAATTAGTTACACCGACCGGGGGTTGATTGCTTAGATCGACGACACTAGGCACTAGTCGATTAGAGGTCGTGTATTAGATTAGTGAGAGGACGTTTCATAAACATTATTAACCGTGTTGAACGTGTTTATGAGACACTATCCTAGGATCTTATGGTATTGATTAGACTTAATAATTGCTAATTAATACACGTGTTCATCTAGGCCTCACAAGGGATTGGTCGACACATACGAGTGATAGCCTTTAGCTTGCCCAACATCTTAGGTTTAATTTGTGTGATTTAATTCATTAATTAACCACTTAGCCTACAAAATGGATACACCCAAGGCAATACTCTCTCACTTTGCACTTTCGAAAGGAAGTTAGATATCTTGTTATTGCATTTGTTCATTTCTTCTTGTTTAGTTCATCTAGTTTCGTACTTGTGTTTTTAATTCCCGAAAATCCAAACAAACAAGCTTAGTTACTACAATAGCATGATAACTTGCAACTTTAGGGATTCATTGATACTCAATTAAGTCCTTGGAACGAAAATATACTTGGGAAAACTTATCCAAAAATACGAACAAGTCAGCACCCACATTTCTTATAATTAAGGTGTGTGCATATATCATTTTTTAAAATTAAGAGTAAGCTAGCTATATATCGGTGTGTGTATTTTTACAAATGTGGTTGTGAATATCCAGCATGTTAACCATAATTACTTAATTGGGGGAAATACAGTAGAAGACAATTCACTCTTAGTCTATAAATTTAAAAACAATATTTTTTAGAGTTACAACCAAAGATAAAACACTATAAAGATGTACAATTATACCCTTAATCTTAAATAATTTTCGAAAACTTTAAAATTTGAATTTAATTGAATGTTAATCGGTGAAGTCAAAATTGAAATAATAGGAAAGATTTTTTTTCCTAGAATATCGTGCCATTTAATTGAATTTCATCTAATATCAATAAATTTAAAAATGCATTCCTAATTTACCTCATAGAATCTGTTGCGTATTCATAGCTTCGCAAGATAGAAAATTCTCACAGTAATCTGGAGCTGAGGGAAGAAACTCGAATCATTTAACAAAGACGGCATACATCGCTCAAGGTAAATTGTTTACAATCATATTGTTTAGGTTTGGTGATAACAAGGCGGGTATCTCAATATCCAAATGTGTCCCACGAATATACGCCCTGCCATATGAGCTGCTACGAGTGCATATATGATGAACTAAGCGCATATATATTAGTAACTGCAAATTAAGATGCACATTTGACTATATGCACAATAGTTTTGTGCATATAGTCATTGCCATTAGATTGATTATGCGCTAATGCAAATTCAATAGACATGCTTACTAATTTCTGTGATGACATCTTACAATATTCAATCAGTCCAATCAGGTCCAAATCTGTCTTTAAATAACAATTCTTAACATCACCGACAGAGTATAAAATAGAGAAATTACCTGGGGAAAGTTTGGACCATGTACCAACAATTTCATCAATAATATCCTTGACAGATGAACCCCCGGTTACCGGCAACAATTTAGTGTTGCCTTCGAAATCAATCTTCAGAATGCAAGTGTAATCCATTGATTTTTAATTGAGAAAATAGGAATACTATGATCGAAACGATAGATATGTATGCACGAATGTAAAATCAAACAATTCGATAATCGGTATTCAGAAAAAGATAAATTGAAATTGGGGAAGAATATTCAACCGAATTTAAAATCTGTAGCTATATGAATTTTCAATTGTGGAACGGTTTTGATTTTAAGAAATGGAAAGGTCAACTATACCTTCCTATAATTGGGGATGGGTTTTAAATATTTAAAATTGAAATATTCTAATATTTTCTTTGGGTTGGATAAATTAAAATTAACATTTGCCGAATATTTTCTCCGGGGAGGGTAAATTGGGGTTTTAGATTGATGATTTGTCCCTACTTGTATTGCTACTATTTGTTGTCTCTAATTGTACGTTGGTGTGGGATTTTGTTTTCAGGTGTAAATAAACTCTACTTAATTTTATGTACGTAGGTAATTTGTATTAAATTCGAGTTCCATTAAACAAAATTAAACACTATGAGATCGATCAAAAGTTAACCAACTAGAATCAATTTTTTTATGCGTCAATGTGAGAATTATATTCAATAACGGTTAATGAGATGATCAGAGTGGTCCACTATATATAGGGATTACAAGACATACACGAGAAAATAGATAAACAAGGAAATAAATATAAACCATAAATAAAAGATTGCTACCTATAATATATTATACTATTTCTATAATACATTTTACTATTTCTATAATATATTATTCTATTATATTCTGTAATACCCCCGGTCAAGCGAAGCTAGGAATGTAAATGAACACGAGCTTGGTACGCAACAATCTGAAGCGAATTTGAGATAGAAACTTCGTGGAGACATACGCAAAACAAAACAAAACACTTTTGTTGTCATACAGCAGGAGAAATAACGGAAATTCGGAATCACCAGATAAGACATGACAACGAGCAAAAAAGCGGGAAGCAAATGGATCGAAACATCGAAATCCTTTGAAGGACGAACGATGACTGAAAATTAGGCAAGAAACACTTGCATGTGTGTCAAAATTAGTTGATTCGAGCACAAACATGATAGATCGAAGGGGCGAGCAACCAATGATATTGATCGTAGGCTCTTCGAATAGAGAGAAAAGTTGAAGAAAAAATATGCAGCGTGAGGTTATATACAAAATTAGAGTGTAGGTGAGTGTGACTAACACCATATGAGTGAAAACAACCATGGAGATAGCATTATCGACTATGAGAGGGAACAAGGAGAAATGCTCGCTTGAGAAGAAAAAAAATTAGGGGGTACAAGGAGACTTGCTCGCTCGAGAAGAAGAAGGGGGGACAAGGAGACTTGCTCGCTCGAGAAGAAGAAGGGGGACGACAAATACAAGCTCGTCGGTGGTGGCTAAAAAACGGCCAAGAGAGGGAACGAGGGAGACCAGCTCGTTCGAGAAGAAGAAGGGGGACGAGGAATACAAGCTCGTCGGTGGCGGCTAAAAGCGGTCGGGACAGGGAACGAGGGAGACCAGCTCGTTCAAGATAAAAAAAAAAAACAAGGGGGCGACGAGGGATACCTGCTCGTCGAGGACGCCGAAAAATTGAGAAGAAAGGGGAAGGGGCAAGGCGGCGACGGGGGATACCAACCCGTCGGAGAAGCCGAAAAAAATATGGAGGGAGAGAGAAGGGTTTCAGTGTATTAGTCTGATACCATGTGAGAATTATATTCAATCACCGTTAATGAGATGATAAGAGTGGTCCACTATATATAGGGATTACAAGAAATACACAAGTAAATAGATAAACAAGGAAATAAATATAAACCATAAATAAAAGATTGCTACCTATAATATTTATACTATTCCTATAATAAGTTATTCTATTATATTTTATAATAGTTAACTATACTGCTGTGATTAATAAGAATAAGTAACTAAAACAAATACTAAAACAAAAGAATGCGGCGAGAGGAAACCTTCGCCATCCAAATTTGGTAAAGCTTGGCGAGAACTTTTAATTGTCGCCAAAATATCAGAGAATTTTTTGCCGTTTCCTAAAACATCATCGCTGTGGGTATCAAAGTTTATCGCCTCTACTTGCCCTCCTCAAGCCCTTGCTACACACGCACAATCGTGAAAATTGCCCAAATATGTGTGGCCGAGAGGACTTGACCACGCAACCTCACGGTCGCTAAGCTTCAAAGAGGAAGCACCCTGTCGTTCAAATAGGACACAAAACCTTTTTGTTGTTTAGGATAAAAAAAGAAAAAGATAAGAAATTACATAAGAAATTACAATGAAACAGTATTAAAAAGAAAAAAACTAACTGCCTAAGCGGCCTAGGCACTAAGGCGTGGGGGTGTAAATGGGTTGAGCTCGAACTCAACTCAATTATTATACTTGAAGTTTAAAAGTCGACTTAAACTCGGTCGAGCCTAAATTTTTTAAACTCGAGCTAGACTCAATTACCTATATAATTTTACAAAATTATATATATATATATAGAGAGAGAATATTTTTCCTAATATAAATTAATTGCAAAATATATATTAATTTGGTTTGGCTTGACTCGACTGGATTACCTATATATAAACATAAATTATATAGTTAATGGTAATATAGTAAATATTGTACAAGCTTGATTAGGCTCATGAGTAGAGCTGTCAAAACGGGCCAGCGTTGCGGGCTGGCCAAACCCGCAAAAGCCTGCCAATTGGCGGTGCGGTGCGGGGCGGGCCACCCCATTTGCTATGTGGGCTGCCAAAACCTCAACCCAACCCACAAAAGGGCGGGCGGCGGGTTTCGGCCGGCCAACTCGAGTTTTTTTTTTTAAATAAAATTATTTATTAAATTCATCATCTTTATTTCCAAAATTCAAAGTGTCTTAATATTTATCTCTTTTTGCACGCTCATTATTAAATCTATTATCATAATCTAAAATTTAACAATGAAACTATAACTAGAAGGTCAACGTCTGACGTTGGAACTAAAACAAGCGGCGCGAGCAGCGCGGATTTGTAATGCGAGACAGAGACTTGTTGTGTTTGACAGTTTTTTTGCTTTTAAAATTTTGGTTGTTAATTGTATGCAACATCTAGATTTTGAGTTGTTGAATAATTCTCAAATACGTGATAAACTTTTGTTATTTTCTATAATATTAAACTAATTATAATAATAGAATAAAAATAATATTATTAATTTTTTATTTAAAATAAAAAAGGGGGGCTGGCCTGCCCCCAACCCGCGGCCCAAACGGGGCGGTCCCTGTAGGCCTGCCTCCAAGAGGGCTGAGAAAAGCTGAGCCCAACCCATGTTTTTTTATGGTTGGGCCAGCCCATTTTGACAGCTCTACTCATGAGCTTTTCGAGCCAAGTATTTATGAACTCCAACTCGGTGGCTACTCAATTAAATTCGAGTCGGTTTTAATATTTTTTTACAAGTTGAGCACGAGTTAGTTAGACTCACTTACACCCCTAACTAGGTGTTCCAAATCTGTTTGCGTGTCATAGCGATTTCGGACTTTTGTACCCTTAGTTTTTAGTAGCAGTATTATTTTCAAATATTTTATCTTCATGGACATCTTGATTCGTGAAGGTCTTCGTTGAGGTGGTCGATCAAGAGGTCGTCCATGAAGCGACGAGCAAGAATGTGAAGGTGGTACTAACAATTTGTCTATGAGGTGTTGATTTTTGTTCGGTCTTTGTTGACTTTGAGTTGTCCTTATCCTATTTGTTGATCCTCGAGGTGATTAGCACGAGCTCGTTGACTTGACCATATTTGTGAAGATCGGGTGTAAACATTCTTCAAATTTTCACTACTTTAAAATAAGGTTAAATTTCTTTACATTTTTTATTCTATATGAACTCATGAAAAATAATGTAAATCAAAATTTAAAAGACTGATAGTATATAATTTTACCTCATACATAGAAAAAAAAAGACAACCGTGTTCCAAGTAAATCATTCAAATAATGCAGTGGAACATAAAACTCATTCAAATACATTAATAATATTTCTACACAATACACGAATTTTTAATCAACAAATTAATTCAGCGAAACATAAAATTCATTCAAATACATTAATATTACTACACAATACACAAAGAAGGTGGAGGATTCCTTATAAATCAATTTAAGCTAATTAAAACTATAATAACAATCAACTGCAACATATATATTTGATGATAAATTGGTGATTTCAGATTCTCAGAACTTTGAAGTTGAAACTTTTTTCTTCTAATTTTTTTCCTTCCCAACTCCTTTAATTTTCTTTAGCGTCTTCTATAATTTTTATGTGTCTTTTAGCTCTGACTGAAATTTTGCTCTATTTTCCGTTTTTAATTTTCATTTTTACGGCTGATTTTATTAGATTTAGGTGATTTCAATAAGTCAAAAAATAATAGAAATAAAATTTGTTGTATTGTTAATTAATATGACAATTTTTTTAAAAAAAATGAGACTCTAAAAAATTAATATATTTTTGGACCTTAAATGATTGCTTCATAGGCCTCACAATAGTACTGGCCTAAATGGACTGCAACATGAGCCTCCAAATGGCTGGTCTTGGGCTGCAGCAGGCTAATTAAGAGGCTGAAATTAATTCTTCGTTGGGCTGCTGCTAATTATTTGTAAGCCACGGTTAAATGCCCTCTTTTTTTTTTTTTTTGGCTTGGGGTATATACCCCTCCAGCTTTGTTCAATGCACTCCAGGGATACATATACCCCTCAAAATATACGTAAGATAGATGCACTCGCCCCAAATTATCTATTATACCCTTTTCTTTTAAATTTTGTACGTAGGATAAATACAAACCCCTTAAAACCCTCATTTTCCTTCATCTTCCCCATCCTTTTCTTCTTCCTCATTAAAAAAACCCTAAAATCATTCTTCTTCTCCAACCGCCGATGCCCGCCCCCCGCCGCCCACCGCCTGCGACGCCAGCTGCCCGTCGTCGAGCCTCCTCCCCCTCCCCCTTTTTTTTTTCTTTTTTCTGTCTACAATAATGGGGGACTTAGTTGACTTCCCCCGTCCAGCCGCACACCCCCTCCCCCTCGCTGCCTGCGCCGCCTGCCTTCAATTCGTGCCTCCCGCCCCTGCGATAACCGGATAAATCCAGGTTTTTTTTTCCTTCCTTCGGCGTTGGTCGGCCCCTCCTCCACGACCCCCACTAGCCGTTCACACCTTCTCCTCCTCCCTCTCCCCGGACGACGGCTACTCCCTCCTCAATGTTTATGTGCGATAATATCTTGTCGAAAATGAAGATTTTTTTTAAAATTTTCATTCGTTAAATTAAAATGTTGTCGACCTGAGTGATTTTCGTCAATAAACCATAGTCAACAATATACTCTATATTTTTTTCTATAATGATTTTCGTCAACAAACCAGTGTCGAAAAAAATGTTTTTTTCTATAATTTCTAAGTTTTTTTTCTTCAATTTTTTAGATTTATTTAGACGGCGGCGGTTGCCAGAGGTGGTGCGGCGGCGGCCGAAGGTGGAGGGTTGGCCGTCGGTGGTGGCTATGACGGCTGCTTCACTTGGAATTAGGGTTAGGGTTAAAAATTAGGGTAAGAGATTAGGGGAGTGTATCTATCTAACATGCATATTTTACTAAAAGGGTAAATATGGTATTTTACATATATATGTAATTAATAAATGGAAGGGGGAGTGCATTAAACAAAGCTGGAGGGGTATATTACCCTCTCTCCTCATACCCGTTGCCGCTCGCCTACCTTCTCTTTCCCCGCCCCACCTCTCCCCTCACACCCCACCCTCATGTCGTTGCCGCCTCCACACGCACCACTCTTATCTTCACGCACGCCACACCCCATCTAGTTCGATTTCGAATGCATAGTCATGGCTAGAATTTTTGTTTTTCTCACCGCCCTCGCACACATTTTACGGGGTGCGTTTTTGTTTGTTTGTTTTTTTTTTTTTTTGTTCTCCACCGTCTAAGCCATCTACGTTTCTCCCCTTCGTCGCCATGTTCGATTTCTCAAGCACGAACCCCCTTTTTTCAATATTTTTGTTTTATTTTTGGAATATATTCCCAAAATTTTGCTAACTTTTTGGAATTTATGCCCGAATTTTTTATATCTTCGGTTTTTTTTTTAGTAATCAATATTTTCGAAAAAAAAGAAAATAAATGTAAAGATCTAAATAAATGTAAAGATCTAAATTGGGCTATGCCAAATAAGTGTAACGAAAAGGTTAATGGACCACAAAAAACCGAATCAAAATTTGTAATTTAAGTCAATGTTTAGTCCACATTATTATAGTAGCTCCCAACCTAAATATTTATAATGCTAACTATATCTGCGATGACCATCATATATCCAAATTTATGAAATTTCGTCCAATAACTTTTTAATTTTTCCAAAATGGTCACTATATTTAACTTTTACAAATTAGTCTCTCATATGTGTTCAGATTGTATCAATTTTATTAGTCATAACTCATAACTCATAAATCACTAAAAAAACACTTAAACAACATAGTTTTTATATTGAAATTATTGTCTACAAAATATTATGTTTTCTTGTAGTATATCTGAAAATTTTAGTACTATTTCAAAAAAAGATAAAAAAAAAAAAGAAGTTATAGACAGATTTGACTTTAAACCCCCAAATTAGTGATTTGTCTAGTGTGTAAAACCGTCTCCCACAAAATTCTCTATTTATTTACTGTACTTCTTCATTTGTTGATTTTAAATGAATTTGAGCTAATTCATAAAACGCAAGACTATGTTCAAATTTATTTACTATTCTTTCAAATCGAGCTCAAATAAATTTCAATTAACAATTTTCTATAAAAATTATTAAACTTGCAATTGTTAAATTTATACTCCCTACGATCTCTTACTAGGACTCGTAACTTTTGGGCACAAGTTTTAATTTATACTCCCTACAATTTTCTATATAAATTATTAAGCTTGCAATTAACAAGTTTTTCGCTCTCCTTCCTTTTCTCTACAACACACATTTTTTTCATTTCGTGCATTCTCTTTCTCTTTTTTTTTTTTAATTTTTTTTTATCAATTTAAGCATAGGTGCAAGCTGCACTCGCGCTTCTTGAAAAGCCACGGGTTGCATCCGCGCCTCGTGAAAGAATTAAATACAGAAAATTAATTAAAAAAATTGAATGTATATAGAGGCGCGCCTCTGACACAAAAAATTGCTCTTTTTTTTTCTCTCTCCTTTCTTTTCTCTACAACGCACATTTTTTTCTCTTCATTTCGTCCACTACTACACATTTAAGCTTGGAGAGCTGCACTTGTAGAGCTCTTTTTTCGAAAAGCTCTTCAAGATATCACTTGGAGAGCTCTTTTTTCGAAAAGCTCTCCAAAATAGCACTTGGAGAGCTCTTTTTTCGAAAAGCTCTCCAAGATAGCACTTGGAGAGCGGTTTTAACATAGAGAGCGGTTCTTAACCGCTCTGCAAGTGTTCCATAAATGTATACATATATATTAATTCCTATTGAAAAAACGCGTACGTATTAATTCCATAAATGTTTACATTGCGTTTCTCCCCCAAATTGAAAACACAGCGCCGTCGCCTCCCCCATCCCTCATAGCGCCGTCGCCGTCGCTGCCTCCCTCTCCCGCATTCGCGCCTTCGCCGTCGACGTTGCTGCCTCCGTCTTCCGCGCGCCCTTGCGCCGTGCCGTCGCCTCCATCTCCGGCCTCGCCTTCGCCGTCGCCGTCAGCGCCTCACCACATCCAAGTCGCCGTCGCCGTCAGGGCCACACAAGGTACGTATTTCATTATTACTCAATACTTGTATATACGAAGAGAGCTAGAGAAGGCATCTCGAGTTAACGTACATATATATCTCATAGCTTTTAGGACTGTAGAAATAATGAGGAGAAAATGGAGTATGCTTTTTCCTTTTTTTATGTTTAATGTTTATGAGAAATATGCTGCTAATGTAGTACTGATGTATCTCATAGCTGTTTGTGAGAAATATATATCTCACAGCTTTTTTTATGTTTAAGTTTAGGATATATGTACAAATTAAATTAATATGATGTACTGATGAGCTTAGTTTGTGAGTAGACAAACAATCTGAAAATCCAAAAAAAGAATGAAATTTTATTAAGGTTTGCAACGGTAATTTCCGTATCACTTGATGTTGCTTATATTTTTCTGGACTATTAAGTGACTCCTGCATTTTTCTATTTATACAGATTTGAATGAAATTCGACCGATTCTTCCACAACTGCTTGATGGTATATTGTTTCCAAGTCATCTCTGTCTTTCTTTTTTATCATGCAGCAACAAACATTCTGACTAATTTTTCTTTTGAATAATGTTCTCAGAGTTTTTTAAACTCATGAATGAAGTTGAGAATGAAGATCTTGTGTTTACACTTGAGACAATTGTGGATAAGTTTGGAGAAGAGATGGCTTCATATGCTCTTGGATTATGCCAGAATTTGGTGAGACGACTAATCTACTGTCATTTGAATATATTAAGCCAATTGTAGTTGGTTTTTCTTTTGGTAATGAGCTTCTGGTTTTCAGGCTGCTGCGTTCTGGAAGTGCATGAATACTGCTGAGGAGGCGGATGATGAAGGTGATGATCCTGGGGCTTTGGCTGCCGTCGGTTCCTTCTTAATCTTTTGTGCTTATCATGCAGGTCATGGCTGACAAAAATCTGGAGGATGGGGATATTGAGCCAGCGCCTAAGCTCGTTCAAGTATTATTTCAAAACTGCAGGGGACAAGTCGATCACTGGGTTGAACCATACTTAAGAATCACTGTGGAGCGTTTGCGTCGTACTGAAAAACCTTACTTAAAATGCCTGTCAATGGAAGTGGTAAGCATGTAACATTTATTAGCAGAGTTCAGTCAATTGAAAATCTGGGTGTTCTATGCAGCATTTGTGCTTCAGCCAATGAATCTACTAACACTTATTCGTACATATCCTTGCATCTTTTTCCATCTTATTTTTTTTTAATTGAAAATATACTTAAAAAAATTACAAATCATTATACTCTTTTATTTATCATAAATACCCTGTTGTTAATCTTTAGATTAAAATAATATCTCGAGTCCTTTTCCACCTGTATTATCATTATTATTAATTTTTTTCTATTTTTATTAAAGTTTCCTTTTCTTTATTATTAATTTTTTTCTTTCTATATCAAAGAATTTTTCATGTTGCTTATAATTTCAAGCTTTTATATTTTCACAACACCTTTCATTTTTCTGCTAGTTGTCAGATCATTTATGTGCTTTCATTTATGAATGCAATGTTGTTGAGCCATTACTTTATATTAAGAATGAAATGAATGGGATATCATTAACTCAAAATATTTTAGGTATGACAGGTAGCTGATGCTCTGTACTATAATGCGTCATTGACTCTAAACATACTGCAAAAACTTAATGTTGCCACAAAAGTGTTCAACCTTTGGTTCCAGATGTTGCAACAAACTAGAAAAAGTGGAGCACGTGCTAATTTTAAAAGGTAGTCACCTAACTTCTTGGTTTGATAGCACTGTATTCTACTCTCCAGTGCTCAAAATGTTTTTTTTTTAATGTTTAATCCGTGTGTTTGCAGAGAACATGATAAGAAGGTATGATGTTTGGGCTTGACATCGTTGCTTCCTCTCCCTGCTGGTCAGTTGCCAGGAGAAGCATGTGAGCGTGTCTTTAAGTCCGCTCTTGATCTGCTTGCTGCTTATAAGGATCAAGTAGCAGGTTGTTCCTTTTATGCCTTTACTTACTACTCCTTTTCAATATTTCCATGAAGATATATATTCATGATGTGATGATACTCATTTTCTGCGCTTCACCAGTTCGTGCTTTCTATATTATTATTACCTTTGAGTGGGTATGCCTATTTACTTTGTCAGTTTGAGCAGAAGCTCAAAAGGAGGAGGAAGAGGGCGAAGAAGAAGAGGATGACGATGATATGGACAATTACCAAACTGATGATGAGGATGATGGTGATGATTCTGACAAGGACATGGGGGTCGATGCTGAGGATGGAGATGAAGCTGACAGCCTTAAACTGCAAAAATTGGCTGCTAGGGTGGGTAACTTTTCATTTTTTATTATAGTATATTGGAAGTTTTATCATTGAAAGAAATAATAATGCGCGATTGATTAAATAGTAAATACATATAGGATTTTAGGCTTGGGATTGTATCTTTTGACAATACGTGGTTACAAAGATCTAATAGCTTGGACCAAAGTGTAGGATAACGTACACTTTGCTTACAGTGAAAAACAGTAACTGCATACCTTGTTATCACAAGCACGCCTAACTAATGGAATGATTTTGCCGTTGTTTTTTGCCTTTTCAATTACCTTACATGCCACTATTTGTATAAGATGCATTTCTGAATATAACCACGACCTCACAAATGGGAATAATGGAATGCAGGCCAAGGCTTTCCGCTCCCCTGATTTTGATGATGAAGACTCAGATGATGATTTCTGCGACGATGAAGATTTGCAATCACCAATTGATGATGTTGATCCTTTTATTTTCTTTGTGGAGACCATTAAGGGTAATGTCTATTATCAAACTTTGCTCATTGTAGCCTAAACTGAAATGCATTTCTTAAGTGTTATACTAATTCCATTGACATGTTTCCTCTTGTAGCTCTGCATGTTGAAAAGTAATTTGTAATTCCAGAAGGTTCTTCATAATTCTCATTCATGCATATGACTCTTTGTCTTCATGAGTCAAAAATTATATCCATTGGAATATGTAATGATGGTCAATTAACTTGACCACATTAGTTATGCATTTATCATTGTATGCCTATATTAGCACTTGTAATCTTGTTGATTAAGACAATCAATCAAGAAAAACTTTTCAGAAGCTCTACTGCATAAGCTTCCTTTATCTTTTCAATATTAAACAAATCTATTTTTCCAAACACTAAATCCATAAAATCCCAACAGATTTGTGGTATCAGAGCCACCCTTTGGTTCTGATTCTCCTCCAATATTTATCAATGGCATCTACAAGCAACCAAGAGCTTGCGTTCATATATTCCCAACAAGGTGTTCCTATTTTTGTTGGTCAAGATTATGAACTATGGAGTGTTCTTATGAAGACCCTGTTCGTGTCTCACGAACTTTGGGAAATTGTCGAAGAAGGGTATATTTCCCATACCCCGGAGGAGGTTGCTGCATTTTCAAATGCACAGAAAAAAGAGCATAAAGATAACAAGACAAAAGATGCAAGAGCCTTGTCCTTTATGCACCAAGGGGTGAATCGATCAATCCTTCCGCGTATTACGATTGCCAAGACTGCAAGAGAGGCATGGCAAATTCTGAAAAATCAGTTTGGAGGACATGAGAAGGTAATCACAATCAAGCTGCAAAATCTTTGGCGAGACTTCGACAATCTCTCCATGAAAGATTCCGAAAATGTACAAGAGTATCTTTCTCGAGTTTCATCCGTAGTGAATCAAATCAGGGGATACGGAGATACTCTAGAAGAGAAGAAAATCATTGAGAAAGTCCTACGATGTTTGCCGGCGAAGTTCGAGCATATTGTTGCGGCAATTGAAGAATCCAAAGATTTATCGAGATTGACTTTGGATGAACTCATGGGTTCTCTTGAAGCCCATGAAAAGAGGATGAGCAGATTCACGACTCAAGCAATGGAGCAAGCTTTTCAAGGAAAAGTGAATATCTCACAAAAACAGAAAGACGAACCGCAAGATAAAAGGAATATGTCGGCACAACCGCGAGGAAGAGGACGTGGCAGACTTCAAAATTTTCGTGGCCGAGGTCGAGGAGGAAGAAGCAACTCTAACTTGAGATCTAATAATCAAAACTCAGAATCTTGTTGCCGCATTTGCCGGAAGAATACCCATGACACCAATAGTTGTTGGTATAGATGCAAAAGGTGCAGGAATGCAACTCACTCTCAAAGAGATTGCTGGTATCAAGATGATGGTGAGACAAAGGAAGCAAATTTCACGGAAAAGAATGAAGGTGATCAGGTATTTTATTCTTGTTTAAATTCTCAACAGCAATTTGAGAATATTTGGTATGTGGATAGCGGTTGCAGCAATCACATGTCAGGAAATAAAAATATGTTCGTGGATCTCGATGAATCTTTTTCATCTCAAGTGAAACTTGGAAACAACAAATCTCTCAAAATCAGTGGAAGAGGAGCCATTGCAGTCCAGACAAAAGAAGGGCAGTCCAACATCATCAAAGATGTCTTCTACGTGCCAGAATTGACTCAAAACTTGTTGAGTGTCGGCCAGCTGCTAAAGAAAAACTACAAGGTGGAATTTGATAATGATCTTTGTATCATTATTGACAAACAAAAGAAGTTGACAGTTGCAAAAATCAAGATGAGTCAGAACCAAGTCTTCCCTCTCAATCTGCCACTATCCCAGAAAGTTGCTTTGCATAACACAACAGATGGAGACCATAATCTTTGGCATTTGAGGTATGGACATTTGAGTTACAAAGGCTTAAGTTTGCTGAAGAAAAAGAACATGGTGTTCGGGCTTCAGAATTTCCCAGATCAAGATCGTCCGTGTGAAGGGTGCATTTTCGGAAAAATGCACCGCCTACCCTTTCCGAAGATATCTTATAGAGCCAAAGTCCCTCTTGAGTTGGTGCACGCTGATATTTGTGGGCCGACGCAAACTCCATCTCTCAATGGTTACAGGTATTTTCTCTTGTTCGTAGACGACTACACCAGGATGATGTGGGTGTACATTCTCAATCAAAAATCAGAAGCATTTTCCAAATTTTTGGAGTTCAAGAGGCTAGTGGAAAATCAGTCGGGCAATAAAATTAAAATTCTCCGCACCGATCGTGGAGGAGAATTTATTGGAAAGGCATTCATGGATTATTGCAAAGAAAGGGGGATCCAAAGGCAGTTGACAGTTCGATACAGCCCGCAACAAAATGGTGTTGCCGAGCGAAAAAATCGCACCATTGTGGAAATGAGTCGAAGCATGATGGCTGGCAAAAGTCTCCCCAAAACATTTTGGGCAGAAGTAGTAAATGCAGCTGTGTATATTTTGGACCGGTCACCAACAAAGGCGGTTCCAAATAAGACTCCATATGAGGCGTGGCATCAACGAAAGCCTCAGGTAAATCATTTTAAAGTTTTTGGTTCCAATGCTTACTCTCATATCCCATCTCAACGGAGGGAAAAATTTGATGACAAAGGAGAAAAGCTTATCCTTGTTGGTTATAGTGATGAGTCCAAAGGATATCGATTATTGGACCCGAGGACTAATAAACTCACAATTTCTCGAGATGTTATTTTTGATGAAATGCAGTCGTGGAACTGGGGCGATGATCAAAACATTACATCTCAGCCTACACCACCACAACCGATTGATCAACCAAGTACAAGTGGTGGAGCAAGAACCTCAAGTGATGGAGATTTTGATCCGGAGTCGGAGAGTCCTGTAAGAAAGTTTCGAAGCTTAAGAGACATCTATGAGTCATCTGATGTTGCATTTTTTGCTGGTGAGCCGCAAAATTATGATGAAGCTGCAAAAGAAGAAATTTGGCAAAATGCAATGAATGAAGAAATTGCTAGCATCGAGAGAAATAATACATGGTATCTTGTAGACCATCCAGGAGAAAAAAATGTGATCGGGGTCAAATGGATCTACAAGACAAAGTATAAGGAAGATGGCTCAATTCACAAGCATAAAGCTCGCCTAGTTGCAAAAGGGTATTCTCAACAACCTGGAGTCGACTTCACGGAGACATTTGCACCGGTTGCACGAATGGAGACAATTCGCTTTGTTCTAGCTGTTGCTGCACAATTGGAGCTGCCTATTTACCAGTTAGATGTTAAATCCGCTTTTCTCAATGGCGAGTTAGAGGAAGAAGTGTACGTGGAGCAGCCGACAAGCTATACTGTTCAAGGAAAAGAAGATAAAGTCTATCGCCTCAGAAAATCATTGTACGGGCTCAAACAGGCACCTCGAGCCTGGAATAGCAAGATTGACGGTTACTTTCGATCAAATGGATTCGAGCGAAGTCAAAATGAGCCGTCGTTGTATGTAAAGAAAGGTGCGCAAGATCTCCTTATTGTTTGCCTTTACGTTGACGACTTGATTTACACAGGGACGAATCCAGTCATGGTGCAAGAGTTCAAAAAGGCAATGATGGCGGAATTTGAGATGACTAATTTGGGATTGATGAAATATTTTCTTGGGATTCAAGTCCGTCAATCAAAAGGAGAAATTTTAATTTCTCAAGAAAAATATCTTGAAGGAGTGTTGAAAAAATTTCAGATGCTTAATTGCAAACCTATCTCGACTCCACTTGCAGTCAATGAGAAATTGCAATTGAATGATGGTGCTGATAAAGTTGATGCAAAAATTTATCGAAGTCTTGTAGGCTCTCTGATCTACTTGACAAACACAAGGGCTGATATTATGTATCCAGTTAGCCTAATATCAAGGTTCATGCACGATCCAAGCAAGTTGCATTTTGCAGCGGCAAAGCGAATTTTGCGATACCTTCAAGGTACGAGGAAACTTGGCATTAAATATGTCAAAGAGAAAGAAAGTAAGCTTGTTGGATATACCGATAGTGATTGGGCTGGATCGTTGGATGATCGAAAAAGTACGTCAGGCTACATTTTTTGCTTGCTTGGGCTCTAAAATCATTTCTTGGGCATCGAAAAAGCAAAATACGATTGCGCTTTCTTCGACGGAGGCAGAATACATGGCTGCTACTGATGCTGCTTGTGAAGCAATTTGGTTGAGAAGAATTTTGTGTGATGTTGAGCAAAAGCAGGAGGCTCCCACAACAATTTTTTGCGACAATATGTCTACTATTGCAATGACGAAAAATCCCGTCTTTCATGCAAGGTTGAAGCACATTGAACTTTGTCATCACTTCATAAGGGATCTTGTGAATGATCAAAAAGTTCAGTTGAAGTTTGTCAGCACAAATGAGCAGCTAGCTGATGGTTTCACCAAGGCCGTGAGTTCGGAAAAATTTGAGCAGCTCCGGAATAATGTTCGGATTACAAATTAAGAGGGGGTGTTGAAAAGTAATTTGTAATTCCAGAAGGTTCTTCATAATTCTCATTCATGCATATGACTCTTTGTCTTCATGAGTCAAAAATTATATCCATTGGAATATGTAATGATGGTCAATTAACTTGACCACATTAGTTATGCATTTATCATTGTATGCCTATATAAGCACTTGTAATCTTGCTGATTAAGACAATCAATCAAGAAAAACTTTTTAGAAGCTCTACTGCATAAGCTTCCTTTATCTTTTCAATATTAAACAAATCTATTTTTCCAAACACTAAATCCATAAAATCCCAACACTGCAAGCATCGGATCCGTTGAGGTTTCAGAACCTCACACAGACACTTGATTTTCGTTATCAGGCACTTGCCAATGGCGTTGCTCAACATGCGGAAGTAAGACAAGCAGAAATTGAAAAGAAATTAATGGAGAAAACCACAGTTGCGGCTGCAGCAGCTACATCGTGATTTGGTCCTCTGAATTCTTTGGTTAGTCATAATGTTGAAAGTAAACCAAGAGTTGTCCTGTTTCTCGGAGTCCGGGTTTTTGCTCAAGTGTTCTTCTGTGGTCGATGTTTGTATATGGTCGTTGAGGTCCCAGATCTTTGCAGCAGTCCCCCAGGATAATCTACTGAATTAAGGTATTGGGTTTCTCAACATGATTTGCACCGGGGCAGTTTTGGTAATTTGTCGTCTGGTGGGATTGGTTCTTCTACATCAGAAGGTGCCAAACTCTAGTTTTTTGGTTGTGCAGAAGTACAACAGTTGTACCATTTATATACAAATGAGAGTTTGTTTTCATGTCGAAAATGTTCTGTTTTGAAATCCCTTCTGTTTGGTTAAGCAGGAGGGTAAAAAATGCATAGATATTTTTGATGCATTGTAAGTCGTGTTAGGATAGGTAGTGTTGATGCCTGTATCATTTTTTCAATTAATTTTTGGAGGGGTCGAGTCCTGTATATACATATATATATATTGGTATATAAATAAATTTATTTTTTCAATTAGTGTACGTTTATTTATTTGATTTTTTGGTATTTGACGTGTGTATATATATATATATATATATATATTGGTATATAAATAAATTTTGGTTTTGTATAAAATTGATTTTTAAAATATAAAATAATTATTAAAAAAAAATATATAAAAAAAAGGGAAAATTATTTTTTCAGGACTGCAACTTAGGGTGGTTTGCGAAATGAGGACCGTAACTTTACGGGCTGGCAAAATTAGGCCCGTAACTTCTTTTTTTCGCAATTTCAGGCCAAATTAGCCCAATCAATCCAATTTCGGGCTGGTTGAGGCCCATTTTTCGGGCCAAACTTATTTATGGCAAAAAGAGGATTGTAACTTTTTTAATGCAATTTTAGGCCCAATATAAATATATAATTTTTAAAATCTACTCTAGTCCATATATATTCCCTTAGATCCATTCTCACGTCTTATTAATTTTAAAATAATATATAATTTTTTTTCATAAAATTTCGAATCGATTATTTTAAATAAGAATGCTGAAAATGTTTGATCGAATTTTTGTAATTAATTGTTTAGTATAATCCTCTTAAAAATAAATCTATGAAATTTTTTCCTTCAACTACGGATATAGTTGTAAAATTTATAAGCATTATTTATGTAAATACAATCTAAAATGTACTAAGTTAAACTATATTTATATTTAAAAATTGTGAGAATTTTTTTAATTAAGAATAAAAAATTTATCATACCAAATTCTAATATTTTGTTCTTTTCAATTCACTATAATTTATATGTAGTATATATTTATTTCTTTAAACATAAATAATGTTGTTTAATTCATAACAAATTATTACATCTACAATTTTCAAATTTAATTTTTAAAGTTTACGGATTTTTTTTTTCCAAATAAAGTATTAATTGAATACTTTCTTTAATCCATGAAACCCATCTTATATATATTGCCCACAATGAACCCCTCAAAAACATAAAAAAACTCAAATATAAATTTCAATATACATTTTTTTTAAATTTCATGTGACATAATATATATTTAACTTAAAAGATCAAATCATAACCGGTTCTGAGTTTTTGTAAGTATGAGGCGAAGATGAAAAATGAATCATTTCTTATGTCATAGTGGATAATAAAATTATCGTTTTATTAATTTGTTCTAGCATATCATTTTTAATAAATTAAATTATTAGTTTATTTAACTTTTTTTTTTTGTGATATAGTGGATCGTAGCTACATTTAAGTTTTATTTTTTAATATTAAAATTTTATTTAAAAAAATATATTTTTAGATTATTTTTTTAAATTTTATTACATACTATCTTCGTCCCACAAAATTTTTCATACTTTTCATATATTGTAATTTCGTATATTGCTTTATATTATAAATAAAATTTGAATACTCTATTTTATTTATATATATATATATATATATTTTTTTAAATTATTTGATTCAAAATTTTATGGAAAAATTTGTATAATATTTTAAAATAATATAAACATGAGGAAGTGAATATGAGCTAGAGTAGATTTCAAAAAATTATATATTTATATTGAACCTAAAATGGAAGAAAACAAAAAGTTACAGTCCTCTTTTTGCCATCTATAAGTTTGGCCCGAGAAATGGGCCTCAATCAGCCCGAAATTGAGTTGATTGAGCTAATTTGGCCTGAAATTGTGAAAAAAAGAAGTTACGGGCCTAATTTTGCCAGCCCGCAAAGTTGCCGTCCTCTTTTTGCAAACACCCCTAAGTTGCGGTCCTGAAAAAATAATTTTCCCTAAAAAAAAAATAATTCACTTAGACAGCGGTTATGAACCGCTGTCCAAGTGCCTTTACTTGGACAGCGTTTCCCAACCGCTGTCTAAGCTCTCACTTGCACAGCCCTTAAAAACCGCTCTCCAAGTGCAATTTAGTTTGGACAGCTCCCACTTGGAGAGCTCTTTTAAAAGCTCTCCAAGGCCCTTTTTTAAAGCTCTCCAAGGCCAACTATGTAGTAGTGGTTCATTCTCTTTCTCTTTTTTTAAATTATTTTTTTTATATCAATTTAAGCATAGGCGCAAGCTGCACTTGCGCTTCTTGAAAAGCCGCGGGTTGCAACTGCGCCTCTTCTGTTCTTCAGCATCGAAAAAGCTTATAAAGACGGAATCTTCCTCGCCATTCTTAATTTTTACTTGCTGCAAATGAGTAGTATTAATTCAATTGATTAACGCTAATTAATAACAAATCAAAGGGAAACACACAAGGGTTTTAATTTAGGGAGAAAATGAGAATTACCTGAAGATCGATAGTTGATCGACATTGTTAGAGGGGTGGGGAGGGGAGGAACACACGACGGCTGATAAGAATAAATTGAGGTTAGGGTATTCTAGAACACGCGACGTGACTTTAAATAATAGGTTAGAAAGAAGATGGGAATCTTTTAAAATATTTTTTTAAGATCAAGGATTTATAAATGGTCACTTTATCATTTTTCTTCAATTTTATATGTTGTTTTACATTTTAAAGTATTGCAAATTAAAATGGGAGTCCAAAATGGTTAACATGATAATAAGTACTCCCGATCATTCCAAATGGCAACACAACACAAAATGATTTTTTCCTTAATTAAAAAGGACCAAAATATTTAATCTTAAAATTAGGATAAAATTGCTCTAAAAATTATGATAAAATTGTCCTAAAGATCCACAACAAAAAGGGATTTAAATTAAATCAAGATCTTGCACACCAAAAACACCATTTCGAAGTTATTTAACAAAAACTAAGATTAAAATTAACATTTGAAAAATAAATTACCAGTTTAACATTATAAAAAGTTGGAATCTTATTTATCATTTCTACTTGCAGGAAATGAATATCCAATTGATCAATTCTAATTAAAAAGGAATGAAAAAGGAATTAGAAGGTTTTTAACTTACGAAGAAAATGAGAAGAAGAATTAACCTCACTACCTGAAGATCAAAACTTGAACGTGTTCTCACTTGTGAAAATAACTTAAGCGGAGGATTGGGATTTTCATATATATATCTAGGGTTATATTATAAGATAAGGTTTTGGTTATGTATAAACGGAAAAATTAATCTTTTAGTCGTATAAGAATTTACCAAATTCACTATTGGTCCCAATAATTGAAAGTAGTCATTTTTTGTGCAAATTTGATCCCTTCCGTTAGTTTTCGGATGGAAACCGTTACTTTGAAAAATATATTAAAAATAAATCAATTATCTCAGTTATAAATTAACTGAAATTTTTTATATTATTTAAAAAATCAACAAATAATTTTTTTTTCAAACTAAATAATACCATACGGAAAATCGAAAATGAACCTCCTCATATATGTTCAGATTTTATCTTACATATATATTTTATATCTTGAGTAGTGAATACCAAATAAATGTTTTTATGTTTTATTGTAAGGAATACGTCATATATCTGTAATAAGAGGAAAGAAAATACAACATATATTATTTCAAAGAAGTAAAGATCTTGTGATATGTAATAAGAATTGTGCATTTAACTCTACAATACTAGCTCTATTTAAATAATGGACCTCATCCTGATTTAAAGAATAAAAATTACAAAAATTAATATTTTATTAACCAGAAAAAAAAAATGAAAAAATATATATTTTATCAATTTAAGAATACGCACGGGGCCGCACTCGCGCTTCTTGGAAAGCCGCGGGTTGGATCCGCGCCTCTTGAAAGAATTAAATAAATAAAATTAATGAAAATATATAGAGGCGTGCCTCTGACACAAAAATCTGCTCTCTTTTTTTCTCTCTGCTTCCTTTTCTCTACATCGCACATTTTTTTCTCTTCATTTCGTGCATTCTCTTTCTCTTTTTTTTCTAATTTTTTTTTTATCAATTTAAGCATAGGCGCAAGCTGCACTTGCGCTTCTTGAAAAGCCGCGGGTTGCATCTGCGCCTCTTGAAAGAATTAAATAAAGAAAATTAATTAAAAAAATTGAATGTATATAGAGGCGCGCCTCTGACACAAAAATTTGTTTTTTTTTTCTCTCCTTCCTTTTCTCTACAACGCACATTTTTTTCTGTTCATTTCGTGCATTCTTTTTCTCTTTAACAAAAACACCATTTCGAAGTAATTTAACAAAAACTAAGATTAAAATTAACATTTGAAAAATAATTTACCAGTTTAACATTATAAAAAGTTGGAATCTTATTTATCATTTCTACTTGCAGCAAATGAATACCCAATTGATCAATTCTAATTAAAAACGAATGAAAAAGGAATTAGAAGGTTTTTAACTTACGAAGAAAATGAGAAGAAGAATTAACCTGACTGCCTGAAGATCGAAACTTGAACGTGTTCTCACTTGTGAAAATAACTTAAGCGGCGGATTGGGATTTTCGACTTATATATATATATATATCTAGGGTTATATTATAAGATAAGGTTTTGGTTATGTATAAACGGAAAAATTAAACTTTTAGTCGTATAAGAATTTACCCAATTCACTAGTGGTCCCAATAATTGAAAGTACTCTTTTTTTGTGCAAATATAACCCCTTCTGTTAGTTTTCGGATGGAAACCGTTACTTTGAAAAATATATTAAAAATAAATCAATTATCTCAGTTATAAATTAACTGAAATTTTTAATATTATTTAAAAATTTAACAAATAAATTTTTTCAAACTAAATAATACCATATGGAAAATAAAAAATGAACCTCCTAACAACAGCAGTATCATATATGTTTAGATTTTATCTTACATATATATTTTATATCTTGAGTAGTGATTACCAAATAAATGTTATTATGTTTTATTGTTAAGAATACATCATAGATCTGTAATAAGAGGAAAGAAAATACAAGATGTATTATTTAAAAGAAGTAAAGATCTTGTGATATATAATAAGAATTGTGCATTTAACTCTACAATACTATGTCTATTTAAATGATGGACCTCATCCATATTTTATTAACCAGAAAAAATAAAATGAATATATATATATATTTTTATCAATTTAAGCATAGGCACTGGGCTGCACTCGCGCTTCTTGATAACCCACGGGTTGCATCCGCGCCTCTTGAAAGAATTAAATACAGAAAATTAATTAAAAAAATTGAATGTATATAGAGGCGCGCCTCTGACACAAAAAGATTGCTCTCTTTTTTTCTCTCTCCTTCCTTTTCTCTACAACGCACATTTTTTTCTCTTCATTTCGTGCATTCTCTTTCTCTTTTTTTAATTAATTTTTTTTATAAATTTAAGCATAGGCGCAAGCTGCACTTGCGCTTATTGAAAAGCCGCGGGTTGCATCCGCGCCTCTTGTCTTCTTCAACATCGAAAAAGCTTATAAAGACGGAATCTTCCTCGCCATTCTTAATTTTCACTTGCTGCAAATGAGTAGTATTAATTCAATTGATTAACACTAATTAATAACAAATCAAAGGGAAACACACAAGGGTTTTAATTTAGGGAGAAAATGAGAATTACCTGAAGATCGATAGTTGATCGACTTTGTGAGGGGGGCGGGGAGGGGAGGAACACACGACAGCTGATAAGAATAAATTGAGGTTAGGGTATTCTAGAACACGCGACGTGCCTTTAAATAATAGGTTAGAAAGAAGATGGGAACTTTTTTTAAATATTTTTTTAAGAAAATTTTATTAGGTACAGATGGGAGTTTGAAAGACAATGCTCAAGATCAAGGATTTATAAATGGTAACTTTATCATTTTTCTTCAATTTTATATGTTGTTTTACATTTTAAAGTATTACAAATTAAAATGGGAGTCCAAAATGGTTAACATGATAATAAGTACTCCCGATCATTCGAAATGGCAACACAACATAAAATGATAAATTATGATAAAATTGTCCTAAAGATCCACAACAAAAAGGGATTCAAATTAAATCAAGATATTGCACACCAAAAACACCATTTCGAAGTAATTTAACAAAAACTAAGATTAAAATTAACATTTGAAAAATAAATTACCAGTTTAACATTATAAAAAGTTGGAATCTTATTTATAATTTCTACTTGCAGGAAATGAATATCCAATTGATCAATTCTAATTAAAAACGAATGAAAAAGGAATTAGAAGGTTTTTAACTTACGAAGAAAATGAGAAGAAGAATTAACCTAACTGCTTGAAGGTCGAAACTTGAACGTGCTCTCACTTGTGAAAATAACTTAAGCGGCGGATTGGGATTTTCGACTTATATATATATATATATATATATATATATATATAGGGTTATGTTATAAGATAAGGTTTTGGTTATGTATAAACGGGAAAATTGAACTTTTAGTCCTATAAGAATTTACCCAATTCAGTATTGGTCCCAATAATTGAAAGTAGTCATTTTTTGTGCAAATTTGATCCCTTCCGTTAGTTTTCGGATGGAAACCGTTACTTTAAAAAATATATTAAAAATAAATCAATTATCTCAGTTATAAATTAACTGAAATTTTTTATATTATTTAAAAAATCAACAAATAATTTTTTTTCAAACTAAATAATACCATATGAAAAATCGAAAATGAACCTCCTCATATATATTCAGATTTTATCTTACATATATATTTTATATCTTGAGTAGTGAATACCAAATAAATGTTTTTATGTTTTATTGTAAAGAATACATCATAGATCTGTAATATGAGGAAAGAAAATACAAGATATATTATTTCAAAGAAGTAAAGATCTTGTGATATATAATAAGAATTGTGCATTTAACTAAATGGAGAATTCATTGCTCTTCACTGCTTTCTCCAAACCCATGGTATCTCTCACCTTACCACCCCGCCTCACACCCCAAAACATAATGTTATGTCGGAACGTCGTCATCGCCATATGGTCGACACAGCCCTCGCTCTTCTCCATCATGCTTCCATGCCCCTTACATATTGGCCCTACGCTGTCTGCTCGACCACCTACATCATAAATCGCCTTTCCAAAGTTAACCTAAACATGACATCCTCCTACCAAAAACTTCTTGGTCACCCTCCCAACCTATCCGAACTCCGTGTCTTTGGTTGTCTCTGCTATCCCTGGCTTCGTCCTTACACCACTCAAAAACTTGATTCTCGGTCTAATCCGTGTGTGTTCGTTGGATACTCACTCACTCAGAGTGCCTACCTTTGTCTTGACCTTTCCTCTAATCGCATCTACACCTCGCGTCATGTCCAATTCGTCGAACACACATTTCTCTTTTCCACTAATCCTCTTCCCAAACGAACACCTAATGCTGCGACCACCAACTCACCTCCTTCCAATATCTATACCTCGCCCATTTTCATAACTCCTGCACCTCCTAATCCTACTCCTCCAATCCTCGCTCCTAACCTAATGTCGACCACCACTACTCCAGCCGATCAACCTCTAATAGACCAACCACCTATAACCCAGCCAACCAACCAGCCGACCACACCCTCGCCCATTACCAACACCCCTGTGCCGACCATTTCTCCTCTGGGACCTCCTGCACCTCGCATGGTTACTTGCTCCCAGAATCAAGTGTTTAAACCCAATCCAAGGTATGGTCTTACATCAACACTGCCCTCTGATATTGAACCAAGTTGTGTTTCTCAGGCTCTGAAAGATAAGCACTGGCAAGATGCGATGTCTACAGAATTTGATGCCCTTCTCCGTAATGGAACATGGGACTTAATTCCTCCTGCGCCCTCCCATAAAAAAAAGACTAAAATCGGTTAGCAGAAAAAAAAAATGGACAAGGAACGAGTCTATATTACATTACGGGACTAAACATGAAATCATCAACAAATTGATCCAAATTGTGGGTGTTATTTTACAAATCTGAAGAAACCAAACATTTGTGCTGATTCACACATTTGTGTTGCAACTTATACGCCCATAATACCCCGAAATCACTACTGTTTTCAGGAATTCATGGGGGCTTCTAGCAGCTTCCCTCAACTTTCTCCTCCTCGCCTTAGGTGTCATCCATACTAATTCAAGCAACAAAGGGAAAAAGAGAGATTTTAACAAAAATCCGGTTCCAAGTCCCAAAATATTTGGCATAACATGTAAAGGAAAGAGTAAATCCTGAAAGTGACAAGATCCACATTTAAAAAGCTGGTCAAAGAGCGCCCAACTGTTTGATACCCATGAAATACGGATGGAACAGAACGAGGCATTATTTCTAAAAGTCAAAAGTCCAAAACGAAAATGATCGAATAAATGATCCTTGAGGAAATTAACGCGTATGCTTAGTATGTTAATTAGCTCTACATGAAATATATGAAAATGAAATTAGCAATGAAATATTACATTGCAAATGTGAAATATTCAGGCGGTTAGCGAAATATTCCGTAAAAAATGTGAAATATATAAAAATTTCAGCCAAGGTGGTTCAAAACCGCGCCAGAGGAGCACCTAAGTGGGCATCGAACCACTGATATATATGGAATGAACACTTTGTATTTAAGTGTCTATTGGCCCCCAAATAATTCAACGATTACAGCCAAGGGCTGAAGTACTGGCAACCTCGTGCGCCCAAGAAGAGGCACTCACTGCTTGGTATAAAACCTAATTCATTACAAAGCCCTCTTTTTTTCTAATAAAAAAACAAATCAACCGTGATTCTTCTAACTATATCATCACGGTCAAAGATTTGTCTAAAAAATAGCTTCATTCATGAACTCGTCAAAGATGGCACATCACAATAAATAGACACAATATATATATATATACCTTTTTCATCTTGCTAGGCATCCCTCCAAAATATTATTAAGAAAATTTTATTAGCTAGTTTTCTCTCAATACTCACAAATATATTTATATGTAATATTGCACGAACTTAAGGTTAACCATGCCCACTCTGTATCCTCGTATATTAAGGAACCTATTTATTTCTCTTTCTTGTATTTACTTCTTCTCAGCAATCGAGCCTTACAACAAAAAAATATGGAGATTAACGACAGCGTATTTGCGAAAGATTTTTGTCACAATTTACGACAGTTTTGCGACGAACGTGGTCAAATGGTTAAAGTCTAACATATTTGCGACGAATTTCCCCTGAAAATGAAACAATGTCGTTTTAATGTAGTTTATAATGAAATTTTATCGCAAATTCAATTTTTAAGTATGCGACGACAATGCATCTATCACTAAATGGTTGGCACATCGACTGCCGCATAATTTATTATTGACAATTTGCGACGATAATATACGTCGTAAATCGTAATAGTATTTAACTCCATAATTTTCAGTTGCAAAGTGGAAAAATTGTCGTCGTTTAATTATTTAAAAATTTGCGATGAATACTAAACCGTCGCAAATCTTCGTACTAAATTGCAGCATACATTTTTGCATACTTTATAGTTTAAAATTTCTTAATTTAATATAGTTTCATAAAAAAAAATTATGAAATTAGATTATGTGTTTTTTATATTTGATTCATGAAACAAATAAATTGGTGTGATGGATATATATATGGTTTGATGGAGTATATATATATATATTCAAAATAAAATTTGATATAACTATATATTGTCGAAACTCTACCCTATTTTGTAAGAATTGTAGTTATTGAGATGATGATATGATTTTAATTTGAAATAGATGCAATAAATGTGGGTGATTTTTTTACAAATCTGTAGAAACCAAAATTGGACATTTTCCAGGAAGCCCCAACATGATTCACACATTTGAGCCACACGCCTGCAATTCTGGCGGAAATTTGATTTTCTAACATTGGATATGGAATGAACCTATGCTACGGGCACAAAACATGAAATTATCTCAACAAACATTACAATGACAGACCAAATGTTTACACGTTACAACAAACAACTAGATGCATGAACTGTTACGGCCACCTAGAGGATAATAAAGTGGACTCCTGAAGGTATTTTGGACTCAAGATGCTTCTTGGCATGTTTCCGAGCACGTTCCTGTTTATGGATTTCCACAGCTGATCTTTGCAGGATTAGGGTGCTTGGATCAATGGTGATTCTCTCGAGAGCCACAGCATTCTGGAGGAAGTACACGGCCATTTCAGCATCACTTATACGCCCATAATACCCCGATATCTCTACTGTTTTCAGGAATTCATGGGGGCTCCTGGCAGCTTCCCTCAACTTTCTCCTCCTCGCCTTAGGTGTCATCCATACTAACTGCAGCAATGAAGGGAAAAAGAGAGATTTTAACAAAAATCCGGTTCCAAGTCCCAAAATATTTGGCATAACATGTAAATGAAAGTGACAAGATCCACATTTAAAAAGCTGGTCGAAGAGCGCCCAACTGTTTGATACCCATTATTTCTAAAAGTCAATAGTTCAAAACGAAAATGATCGAATAAATGATCCTTGAGGAAATTAACGCGTATGCTTAGTATGTTAATTAGCTCTACATGAAATATACTCTAAAACTTGTATACCCAGTCTTCCACAATATCTTAATTAGCTCTACAGGAAATTAACGCGTATGCTTAGTATCTTAATTTGATACATCACCTATCTTCCACAATAACATCAATAATCCTTGATATTGAAATTAAGAAATGAACATAGAAATAAGGTAATACCAATTAAGTTAGGTCAAAAACATACCTGCAACGTAAATTTGTCCAAATGTGGACATGCCTTTACGAGGGAAGTGAATTCAAGGAGACAATCGTCGTCCCATGCTCCAACTCTAAGAATGAGTTTCTTCAGGTTTGGCAACACAGGAAAGGCGGCAATATCCGTCATGTAGTATTCCTGCAAAATTATAAGAAACCAATTACCAAGCAATATTTAAGCTAGCTCATTAATTTTCAGACGATCTGAAAATAAATTAAGAAATATATATATAGGCAGGATAAGACTCGTGTACTTACGCCTGGACGCTCTATGTTTAATGCAAGATGCTTCAATTGATAGAGACAGCAAGAAAGCCGGCCAAGGATGTTGTTTTCCAAACCAGAACTTCCCATACCAATGGAGACCTCATCAAGTTTCGGAACATTACTAACAATGAACTTAATTTGAGAACCCACGTAACGAAATGAGCCGAGGTTAACATTTGAGATCTCAATGCTTTGTATTCCAAAACAAGAGGAGGTCCTTAGGGACTTGAGTGAAAGTGCGAAACCATTGAGTTTCACATTCCGCAAGTCCCCTGAGCCATGTATATCAATAAATAATATATTTGGACAGAAGGTCAAGAAACAATTTAATGCTTCATCATTCAAATTTACACTTTTTAACACAAGGATTTCAAAGTTTTTTAATGAATTAGTGAAATTCTTCAAAAGTTTATATGAAAGAGTGAAGTTATTGTTTGGTTGACGAATAGACTCCCCATTATGCAATAACTCCAACTCTAGACACTGAACCCTCTTTCCAAAAGCAGTTTTAATCCAGTTATTAATTGCTGATTTTGAACTCTTGTCCAAATCAAAAGATATTTTAAATTCCTCTAATGCTACACCTCTGTGCTTCCTCAAAACAAGATTGACCCAATTAATGTATTTTGACCTTTCCGAGCTCCGTATCGATTGGTCAGCAGATATTCTATCCAATGCATCACTAGCTTCAAAATCTAGACAACACGAATGCATCCATAAATACTGCCAGTGCTTTGATAAACTGCTGGTAACACCAGCTTCCTTGACTGATAAATAGCCTAATAGCGAAACAAGAATTTCTTCTGGCAATGAACTCAGAAAATCCTCCGGATCAGACTCATTCTTTACAATGTCCATGTTATTCAACAACAAAAACCAGTAGAAAAATGTCAGCAAATTTCCGAGGAAAAAAAATAATTAATGATGGAATATTTAACATATAACAATTCAACATAAATATAGTATGCAGATCATAACCATTCTTACCAGCAGCAAAACAAAAAATAATTCTCTCTTTTTTTTTTAGGAAAATTAAATTCACATGAACTTAAGTACAAGCCAAAACATCCAAACCTGAGCTCTAGCTGCTGTAAGTCGGGCTCTTTTCCGTATAGGGGCCATTAACAAGAACTTGCTCCAAATATTTGTTGTCTTCACGCTAGCTGAAACCCTGAAAATAAAAAATAAAAAAAACTAATTTTATAGAGCTTTAATTAGATTAGCAATTCATATTCCTACTATAACTTCACATGCCTTGGATCGATCAAATCTTACTATGAGTATTTATATCATAGATTAAGGATCACTTGCGATCGAAGTAGATGTACCTATTAATTAATTTCAGTAATTATTGAGTATTTAATCCAATAATTAAATTATAAGAAGATTTGATTATGAGTTGATCGAATCGGCCAGAATTCAATTTGACTTCCATGAATTTCATTAAAAGATTGAATTATAACTTCACCCGGCCTTGGATAGATCAAAACTTACTATGAGTAGATTTAGCTATAAATGTCAGTAATTATTGAGTAATTAATCTTATAATTAAATATGAAGGTTTGTATATGAGTTGAATTTCTCAAAAAAAAATCTCACGATCTTTAGTCCCTTGAAACTAAATTCAGCCATTATCAATTGTTGTTTAATTCTTGGCCGATGAACTAATTTAAAAAAAGTAGCGAAAAATGTGAATAAATCAAGAAAATCATAAACAAAAGGATTTCTTAAATCGATCCACAACAAACATTTGAAATCATAAATTGAATTAACAAAACTGCAATTACGAGGAAGAGAGAATTAAGTACCTGCAGATACGCCCTAGAGTCGTGTGTAAGAAATTGTTGTTGTGACACCAGCTAGTCTTAATAATTAAGAAGTAGGTGTATACGTGTTGCACTTTAGTGATATAGGGATCTTTTTATTATTTATATTTTGCTCCCCAAATCTTCTTTTTATTACATCAACTCACCCCGTTTCACCAAGGCTTCTCGTTTTTTTTTTTATTACATTAATTAAGGAACATTAAATTATATGTGTAGTGGGTTGTAGATAGAAAAAAAATTAGAAATAAATAGGTAGAAAGAAATGTACAAAAACGAAAAGGTAGAAAGATAAGAAAAAGATAGTGAGATTGTGTATTGGTATTAAGAGACAGGGTATTTTTACTTTATTGGAGAGGGAATATTTTATGAGTGTGTAAAAAGCAAATACACAATCGAATTGTACATTTTTAAAGGAGTAAAAAATTGTTTTTCTCAAATAAAAAAATGTTCAATTAAAAATGAGACATATGTTTTTAACAAATGTTTTGAATTAATAATACTGGGATTGATGGAGTAATTTGTACAGAAATCGAATTTCATCATAATGTGTAACATCTTACTCCTATGTCAAACTATGTTTATACATATACATGAGCCGATTAACCAATAATTAATTACTTACCAAAAAAATTTTGATTTTGAAAAAAAAAAAAAAAAAAAAAAAAACTGATCGAGTTCCATAACCAACCAATGTTATGCTCTGAGAGTTGATTAGCAACCAATGAGTGGGTAAAATGCCTCGTCATTCATCGTCTTTGACCATAAGTGTGCCAAGTCCAAAGTATATGAATATCCAGATTCATCATACTTGACTTTTGTCATTCATCATATTTGTCTTCATTAGTCCTTGCCACTTTTTCATAACACTTCAGCTTCTTGTATTCTGCTTGTCTTCATGTGCTTTGTGCTTTCAGGTCATTTGTCATAGATTCAAAGAATAATCCATCTAAGAAAAATTAAAGCTCCCTAACATATATGAGCTTTTCTAACCTGAAAATCTAGACTTGGCAAATCATCATACTTGTGGTTTTACTTAGGGTTTTGGTATCTACTCAAAATCAATTTTTCTTTTATTAATATAAACCATATCCCAACAGAAATACTATCAGTTGCATCTCTAGAAGTCTGGGATCCTCTACAATAATATGTTGCAAGTAGTGGATATTTCACTCAATAACAGTGGTTGCTTATGCATTGTGTTGAGTTTAAATAATGTGTCTCTTCAACATTTTATGTGCTTGGTTTGAGAGAGCTAAAGTTACGCGTTGTTTGAGTCCCACTACTTGAAAATCGGTACGTATAAATGTAAAAATTTGTATGTATCCATCGAACCGAAAGATTTACAGTACATTGTTTTCTTCTTAATCTTGAGTCTCCTTTTGACATTGTATTGCATGTTCCGGTTATAAACGGAGGAACCATTTTTTTTCAAGAGGATGCTATGATGTCTTTTTAGAGTATGCAAGAGTGGTCGAGAGGTAAAAAAAATTGTAACAAATTGAGACATTATGGTTGAATATTATGACCTACTTAGTGTTAAGTGGCAAGTTGAATGTTGTAAAATTGTAACAGATTAGCTTATCTATTTACTCCGGTGTAGCTGCAAACGTTAGTTGGTTGGTTAAATTGTAATTATTGAATTTGAGATTATTTGTAGCAAAGCTTGGTATACACATAATGTGTATTGTTTAGTTAAATGAGTGATGAGTAATTATATTATAGTAGTGGCTCTTTCAAATTAAATTGGCAATACCAATTACTAGGCAGAATCATTTTCATTATACATATTTCTTTTTTTTCAATTTGTAAGTTTTTCAGAATAAAAATTAATAAAACATAATGCATATTTTTCTTTACATCAAACCTACTGTACTAATTTAATAAGTGTAATTTTGATTTTTTTTAATGAAAATATTAAGTTGTAGTTTTGTATACAATTCTTTTTTAATCATTTAACTCAGCATAATTACAATCACATTTTGAATGGTGATTGTTGCAAAATTTTACAGTGAAGTGTGTTGGTTCTTCCTATAGTTATTACTATGAAAGGTATGTAAATATCCAAAGATGAAAAATTGTATGAAAATGATTTATTTTACTATGTCAATGGGTTAATGAATTTATGAAACACTTGCCCAATTATATTTTAAAGTGAAACCTAACTCGAATATTGAGGCAGAGTTTCATCTCATATGCGGAACCACCTCACACAATACTTCATCATATCAAAATATTGAAATTACTTTTCTTCACCATATATATGCATAATTTTTAAGAGTTTATGTTAAAATATGTAATTATCGCACATCACTAATTATTTATAACAATATTATAATAAATATCATAAGCCGTGCTGCATGGGTGAAATACTAGTCTATACTAATAATCATTACTATTAAAAAAAATTAAATACAAAATGGTATCAATAAATTATATTAAAATAATTAATATCAATAAATAAATTTTTAATACTACTAAAATAATAATAGTATAAAAAAATAAGTAATATAAAAAAAATTGATACAAAAAATAAGTTGTATCAATAAACCAAATACTAATATTAAAAATACAATTAATAGTATCGAAAATTTAATTCATTTCCTATACCAATGATAAGTAGTATAAAAAAAAATTGATACAAAAAATGAGTTTTATCAACAAAACAATTGCTAATACTAAAAATAAATTTTCAATACCAATGACAAGTACTGTCAAAAAATTATTTGATACAAAAAATAAGTCATATCAATAAAAAAATTGATACCAAAATAACTTTAGTATAAAAAATTAACGGATGCAATAAAATTAATGGTATCAAAAGATAATTTTTTATACGAAGTATGTAAGTAATATTAATAATTTATTGTTGATACTAAATGATAAGATTTAGTATTGGAAAATACATCAGATACCAATTTTCCGATACTAAAAACCTATTTTCTTGTAGTGTTAAATCGATCCACAACAAGCATGTGAAATCATAAATTGAATTAACAAAACTGCAATTACGAGGAAGTGAGAATTAAGTACGTGTAGATACGCCCGAGAGTTGTCTGTAAGAAATTGCTGTGACACCAACTAGCTTAACAAGTAGGTGTGTATACGTATTGCACTTTAGTGATATAGGGATCTTTTTATTATTTATATTTTTCTCATCTTTTTATTACATCAACTCACCCAGTTTCACCATAAGGTACTCGTTTTTTTTTTTTTTTAACATTAATTAAGGAACAGAACATTATATGTGTAGTCGGTTGTTGAGGTAGGAAGATAGAAAAAATAAAGTAGAAAGAAATGTACAAAAATGAAAAGGTAGAAAGATAAGAAAAAGATAGTGAGATTGTTTATTGGTATTAAATGTGATAAAGTTATTTTTTAAGAGACATATAGTATGTGTATTTTTACTTTATTGGAAAGAGAATCTTTTGTTAGCGTCTAAGAAATAATTACATATGATGTAAATAATTGATGTTTGAAGAAAATTTTTAAAAGAGAAAAAAATTATTTTTTTCAAATAAAAAAATGTTCAATTAAAAATAATTGATGGAGTAATTTGTAGTGAAATCGAATTTCATCATAATGTGTAACATCTTACTCCTATGTAAAAACTATGTTTATTTGATTAACCAATAATTGACCACAATTACTTAGTATATGTAACTAATTTGATTTTGAAAAAAACTGAGTTCCATAACCACCCAATGTTATGCACAATACACCAGTCTTATATCGGTGGGTGCATTTACAAGGTTTGTGCATATATTATTTTTAAAACTAAATTTTCACCCGTGCATTTTTTATTTTTTTTTAATCTATCTTACTAACGGTGTCTTTATATATAATTTGCTTGTTTACCAAAAGATTTTTTTTTATATTAACTGCTTTGAACAAAAGATCTATCTTTCTCCTCTTTCATTTATGTCATCTATAAAAATTCTTGTGCAATTCATGTGTCTCTGTGGCTGTTTTAATTTTCTTATAGTCAATAATATAATAAGTATACATATATATAGATGTGTTTAAAACTCTCTCCTAGATAAGTTGTGTTTGTATTTTATGTGCACAGCATAAAATACTAATACCCATTTTTTTTATACTCCCTCCATCCCGCAATTACTTTCACATTTTCCTTTTTAAGACGTCTCACAATTACTTTCACACCCTTAAAATGGAAAATCTTTTATATACTCCACCCTCACAGTATCCTCAAATTTACACAAATGACATTATAACCTTTTCTCCACACATACACAAAAGTCAGCTCATTTCTTTACTTTATACATAAAGGTTTAAAAAATTACCCCTAAAAATCCCCACTAAATTCACTTTTCTTATTACACGTGCCATTTCACATGAGAAAGTAAAGATGTGACGGAGGGAGTAATACATTATAGAGCAAGATACATTTGAACATTTCTGATTGGAAGATATTTTCCCTCGATCAAGCCTAATTGTTAATAGTTCAATATTTTGGCACTCAACATGATAAAGAGAATGTTTACATTCTATGCAATTAAAAAATAAAGAGACGTACTACTATCTTTACAATACTGAAAGCATAAATGAACCTCAAATCTTCACATCTTTCCTCAAATATTTAAATTTGCACCTACATTAATAGGATTCCTTCCGTTTAATATAATTCTCACAATGTTGTTTATTTTTGTCGTTGACATGTTTTATTGATTTTTTTATTGCCTAGTTTAAGTTACTTTCCCGCTTAAATTCATAATTATTATTAAAGTTCGAGTTTACATGCATTTTCTAACAAAATTAAATACTATGAGATCAAAAGTTAAACAGCTAGAATCAATTATTTTATGCGTTAACTGCTATATATAATCAATAAGCTGAATAATTAAGTAACCCAATTTTATCGCCTCTACTTGCCCTCCTCAAGCTAAAATATCCGAGAATTGATTGCCGTTTCCTAAAACATCATCGCCGTGTGTATCAAATTTTATCGCCTCTACTTGCCCTCCTCAAGCCCTCGCTACACATGCACAATCGTGAAAATTGCCCAAAATATGTGACCGAGAGGACTCGGCCACGCAACCTCACGGCCTCTACCTACCCTTCTGTCGCCAAAATATCCGAGAATTGATTGCCGTTTCCTAAAACATCATCTTCGTGGGTATCAAATTTTATCGCCTCTACTTGCCCTCCTCAAGCCCTCGCTACACATGCACAATCGTGAAAATTGCCCAAAATATGTGACCGAGAGGACTCGGCCACGCAACCTCACGGCCTCTACCTACCCTCCTGTCGCCAAAATATCCGAGAATTGATTGCCGTTTTCTAAAACATCATCGTCGTGGGTATCAAACTTTATCGCCTCTACTTGCCCTCCTCAAACCTTCGCTACACATGCACAATCGTGAAAATTGCCCAAAATATGTGACCGAGAGGACTCGGCCACGCAACCTCGCTGCCTCTATGTTTCAAAGAGGCGGCGCCCTGTCAAATAGGACACAAGATCTAATTTAACAGCAACTTGAAGTTTGTTTTCCTTGATCTTGTCAGTTCCTTCCACACATTAGAGCTAATGTGTCCCAAATCTCCTTTACAGTTGTGCAGTGAAACACTCTACCCATTATAGCATCTGGAATGGTCTGATATATGGTGTTCATTGCTACATAGTTGAGATTCTGCTTCTTTCTTTCTTCAGGAGTGAGCTCATCATCATCTTTTGGAATTTCTTGTGCTCCAGTTGCTCTTTGGGCTTCTGTAACATTTGTGTAAGGTTTCATGAACACAAATGGACCTTTAGTGATCACCCTTAGCATTTCATCATGGAGACAGGCCAAGTGAGCTCTCATCCTTATCTTCCAGAAGTCATAATTCTCAATAGAGAACACAGGCAGTTTCTGGTAAGATATCTTGTTGATGGGGTTGGTTCCCATAGTAGTAGGTGGTGGAACAGCTACACCAGAATTCTCAGAAGAAGATGTGTTAGGCATAGTGGATAATCAGAAATAATGAATATCACAAAAAGTGCACAAGTAGATCAGTTTAGGTAACCAAAGTTGATCCTCAAAGCAGTGGTCTTTAAACCCCTGCTCTGATACCACTTGTTGGTCCCAAAAAGGAGTGTAACACGTGTATTGGGGGGGGGGGGGAATACACGTGTATGTGTTTTTCAAAAACTTTTGTAAGTAATCAACACAAATAATCAGAGTCAAGTAAGTTACACAGTATGTCAAGTCCTATGAAAATACTAACAGTAGATTCTAAGAGATCTTAACAGTATGCAACTTGTATGCGGAATAAATGATAGGCCCTATTATACTCCTTAAATAATGTGCACTTAAATACTAAGTTATCAAATAGCAAATAGCACTTATAACAACACAAGAGCTAAAGCAATAAGATAAATGCAGTAAGTAAGAACACAAGATGTATAGTGGTTCGGAGACTAAACTGCTCCTACGTCCACTCTTCCTAATTTAATAGGATAATTCCTTAATCACTTTGGAATTAACTTGTTTTTACAGTGCCAAGGTGCACTCTACTTCTTCTTCTTCTCTTCTCTTGATTTCTTACAACCTTCTCTCGTTGCAATACTCTCAATCACTACTACGAACTCAACAATACTCTCAGACTATCTCTCAAGGTGAAAGTAGGGTTTTGTTCTAGTATCAACTAAGTGTGATATCCTTTACAATTTAAGAACAAATGTAAAGGCTAGGATATCACTGTCTAGACTTTGAATAATCAAACAATAAGCTTGCCTAGTGGGGACTAAAGGTAACACTCACAAATGAATATGCTTAAAAGCTTTAATCTCTCGAGTGTTTTGAATACTTTTGAATGCTAAAATATTGCTCTAGAATGCGTATGGCTTGTATCTTGATGTATGTCCCGTCCGTAATCTTGAAATGATTCAAGATGTGGCCTATTTATAGATGAAGCAAACTATCCATTGGTGGAGATAGCAACCTTATCCATAAATTTGAACTTTTAAATTGTTCAGAGGCCTGCATGCAAATAGTACATGCAATTACGTCCATTCTGAATTATGCATTCCATTCTCAGAATTTGTTATGCGCAGTGACAGGTGGCACTCATTCTATGGCTAATTTGGAATAATTCTGTCCTTCCCGCTAACGGCCTCGTACTGGGTAAGGTGCCTAGTCATTCCTCGTCTTTTTCCATAGTATGCCAAGTCCAAGGTATATGGATAAACAAATTCATCATACTTGACTTTTGTCGTCCAGCATACTTGTCTTCATGAATCCTTGTCACTTTCTTCATAACACTTCAGCTCCTTGTCTTCAATGATACTTGTCTTCATGTGCTTTGTGCTTTCAGGTCATTTGTCATAGATTCAAAGAATAATCTATCTAATAAAAATTAAAGCTCCCTAACATATATGAGTTTTTCTAACCTGAAAATCTAGACTTGGCAATTCATCATACTTGGGGTTTTTCTTAGGGTTTTGGTAACAAATCAAAATCAAATTTTCTTTTATTAATATAAACCATATCCCAACAATTTCCCCCATTTTGATGATGCCAAAACCTACTTACTTCAAAAGATCCATAGGGATTTCTTTTTCAGTAGATTTGACAAAAACAGGACAACTAGCATGTATATTCTATACTAAGAAAAATTTCACATAATAAATTCAGATAATTAACCTAAAAAGGGCTAAGTTCTCTGAGTTCTATAAAACTTGATTTAAGCAGGAATCAAATTAAAATCATTTTTCTAGAGCCTATTTTTAGGAAAAAATATCACAAGTATAAAGACTCAAAAATTGTTGTCCAGTGCATACGATCGATAATCATCATTCGAAATAAGATAGCAAAATAATAAGAGTAGAAAGTTGTAAGTTCTAGCTCTTAAGGAGCAACAATTGTCTGGAAAAAAATAAACATAGATTAAAGAGTTCATAATCGTTCGAAATTGAATCTTGACCTGACCTTCAGCAGTCATCACTTGGCTGCATCTGACTTTTTCTTCAGGAAGGTTGGGAGTTCCTTGAACAGTGGAGTCAGCCCATATGATGCAAAGTGTCTATTCTTCAAAGCGATGACCTCCTCGTTCTTCCCAATCAAGTCTTCCTCCTTGACAAGTTGCACAAACTCATCAGTAATTGTTTTCCTGTCAATGTCTTTTCCACCAGCCTTCATTGGTGGATTCCAGAAAATCTGTTCAGGAGCCTTGACAATCACTTTCTCCTTCTGAGCAGCTCCAAGAATCTTTGTTTACAAATCATTTTGCGCTACTTTACTCTTCCACACACTAAACCACACAAATTTTTATGTTCTATGTGCATATTTAATTGGTTAATTATTTATATAATTCTCACGGTATATATTGTTTATTTTTGTGGTTGACACATTTTATTGTCTAGTAAATATACCTAGTGAATGATCAAACAAATACCCACAAATTATATATACCATAAATATATATATATATATATATATATATATATACATATATATATATTTTAATAATTTAAAAATTAAAACATACGGAAAAATATAAAACTTGGCATAGATAAGCTGACATGTGATGTAGAATCGGCTACACTGCACGTGATGGAATAAATTTGCCAGTTGTCATCCTTAGAAATATCCACAAATTATATATACCATAAATATATAAATACATATTTTAATAATTTAAAAATTGAAACATACGAAAAACTACGAAATGCGGCACACATAAGCTGACACGTGCTGTGGAATCGGCTACACTTGGTGGAATAAATCTGCCATTTGTCATCCTTAGATTTATAAAGGTTAATTGATCTATAAATTATGATTTGAACATTAATCACACTTTAATCTATTTTTTATTAGGGCCCTGCGTTTTCAAGAATTGACTAATTGGTTAATTGTATAATTCTCACGATGCTGTTTATTTTGAATTTTTAATTTTTTAGGGTTGCAACATGAATAACAATTATTTGTAATGGCTCCAATGAGAAAAAGAACCCGACATATAGCAGATAAATCTGAGGTTTAATTAATTTGGTTGTTTTGGTACTAATTTATATGTTCATGTAAATTTTATTTTTTCAAATAATGCTAATAATCATATTGTTTAATTGTTTTGACGTTGATACTTAATTGACTGTCGCTTGCATGATCGATCAATGCGTGCGGGGATAAAAACGGTGAAACAATATGATATTATTATATGTTTATACCACCATTAACCTTTGTTGATTAAATACATCTTGTGATAAAATGATGAGTCTAATTTTATGAGCTTGCATTTTCAAGAATTGACTAATTTTACTCTCATTTTCCGTACTTTACTCTTTCAAACACTAAACCATGCACACTTTTATGTTCTAATTGGTTATTTATATAATTCTCACAGTGCTGTTTATTTTTGTGGTTGACACGTTTTATTGTCTAGTTTAAATTACTTTCCCGCTTAAATTCATAATTATTATTAAAGTTTTAGTTTACATGCATTTTCTAACAAAATTAAATACTATGAGATCAAAAGTTAAAACAGCTAGAATCAATTATTTTATGCGTTAACTGCTATATATAATCAATAAGCAGAATAATTAAGTAACCGAAACAAATACTAAAAGAATGTCTGCGGCGAGAGGAAACCTTAGCCATCCAGGTTTGGTAAAGCTTGGCGAGAATTTTTAGTTTTCGCCAAAATATCCGAGAATTGTTTGCCGTTCCCTAATTTCGGAAAGAGCATATAATCGAATGACTCAATTGTGTAGTGAGATATGTAATAGGGTGTCTAATACTTTTTATCAAATCAAAAGTCTTATGAAGGATATGAGTCTACCAATTGAAAAAATTGATTGATGTGTCCAGGGTTGCTTGGTATATTTGGGGTGATGAAGACAACAAAGTGGATATGTCTAGGGTTTGTAGCCATTCGAAAAAGAAAAAAAATCATTCACGAAGAACGCTGCAGTTATAGACGGTTCACCGCCCACTCAGACATGTATCCTTTTGAATTATGTGTATTGATTAATTCAGTTAATTGCTTAGTTTATAAAAATGAATCACTCCGAATATTGGTAAACGTTTGACACAACAAATAGATTTGACGAGTTCGTTAAAAGCAATGGAAGAGAATTGTATATGTATACATATACGATTATATCATACAAAATTACAAAAGAAGCTCGTGTTCGAGAGGTGAGTGCTCCCTCTTCTTGGGCGACCGAGGTTTCTCAACATAATTATTTGGGGGCCAATACACACTATATTACAAAGAATACTGTCCATATATATATAAGTGGTTCGAAGACCGCATAGGTACGTGTTCATCTTTGCGATGGAATATATCGCTAACCGCCTGAATATTTCACATTTGCGATGGAATATATATATGTAATGTAATGTGTAAGTTAGCCAGGAAAATCGTCATAAAATTACCATCTTCTAAATTTGGTATTAAGAGACAGGGTATTTTTACTTTATTGGAGAGGGAATATTTTGTCAGTGTGTAAAAAGCAAATACACAATCGAATTGTTTTTAAAGGAGATTTTTAAAGGAGTAAAAAATTATTTTTTTCAAATAAGAAAATGTTCAATTAGAATATGTTTTTAACAAATGTTTAAATTAATAATACTGGAATATGTTTTTTAACAAATGTTTATGCATATACATGAGCCGATTAACCAATAATTACTTACCAAAAAAATTAAAACTGATCGAGTTTCATAACCAACCAATGTTATGCTCTGAGAATTGATTAGCCAGTAATTAACTATAGGCGCTGTACATATGCACCCACGTATCTTATAATTAAGGTGTGTGCATATATCATTTTTTAAAATTAAGAGTAAGCTAGCTATATATCGGTGTGTGTATTTTTACAAATGTGGTTGTGAATATCCAGCATGTTAACCATAATTACTTAATTTTATGTACGTAGGTAATTTGTATTAAATTCGAGTTCCATTAAACAAAATTAAATACTATGAGATCGATCAAAAGTTAACCAGCTAGAATCAATTTTTTTATGCGTCAATGTGAGAATTATATTCAATAACGTTTAATGAGATGATAAGAGTGGTTCACTATATATAGGGATTACAAGACATACACGAGAAAATAGATAAACAAGGAAATAAATATAAACCATAAATAAAAGATTGCTACCTATAATACATTATACTATTTATATAATACATTTTACTATTTCTATAATATATTATTCTATTATATTCTCTAATACCCCCGGTCAAGCGAAGCTAGGAATGTAAATGAACACGAGCTTGGTACGCAACAATCTGAAGCGAATTTGAGATAGAAACTTCGTGTAGACATACGCAAAACAAAACACTTTTGTTGTCATACAACAGGAGAAATAACGGAAATTCGGAATCACCAGATAAGACATGACAACGCGCAAAAAAGCGGGAAGCAAATGGATCGAAACATCGAAATCCTTTGAAGGACGAACGATGACTGAAAATTAGGCAAGAAACACTCGCATGTGTGTCGAAATTAGTTGATTCGAGCACAAACATGATAAATCGAAGGGGCGAGCAACCAATGATATTGATCGTAGGCTCTTCGAATAGAGAGAAAAGTTGAAGAAAAAAGATGCAGCGTGAGGTTATATACAAAATTAGAGTGTAGGTGAGTGTGACTAACACCATATGAGTGAAAACAGCCATGGAGATAGCATTATCGACTATGAGAGGGAACAAGGAGAAATGCTCGCTTGAGAAGAAAAATAATTAGGGGGGACAAGGAGACTTGCTCGCTCGAGAAGAAGAAGGGGGGACGAGGAGACTTGCTAGCTCGAGAAGAAGAAGGGGGACGAGAAATACAAGCTCGTCGGTGGCGGCTAAAAAACGGCCAAGAGAGGGAACGAGGTAGACCAGCTCGTTCGAGAAGAAGAAGGGGGACGAGGAATACAAGCTCGTCGGTGGCGGCTAAAAGCGGTCGGAACAGAGAACGAGGGAGACCAGCTCGTTCAAGATAAAAAAAAAAATAAGGCAGCGACGAGGGATACCTGCTCGTCGAGGACACCGAAAAATTGAGAAGAAAGGGGAAGGGGCAAGGCGGCGACGGGGGATACCAACCCGTCGGAGAAGCCGAAAAAAATATGGAGGGAGAGAGAAGGGTTTCAGTGTATTAGTCTGATACCATGTGAGAATTATATTCAATCACCGTTAATGAGATGATAAGAGTGGTCCACTATATATAGGGATTACAAGAAATAAACAAGTAAATAGATAAACAAGGAAATAAATATAAACCATAAATAAAAGATTGCTACCTATTATATTTATACTATTCCTATAATATATTATTCTATTATATTTTATAATAGTTAACTATACTGCTGTGATTAATAAGAATAATTAACTAAAACAAATACTAAAACAAAGTTTGCGGCGAGAGGAAACCTTCGCCATCCAAATTTGGTAAAGCTTGGCGAGAACTTTTAATTGTCGCCAAAATATCCGAGAATTTTTTGCTGTTTCCTAAAACATCATCGCTGTGGGTATCAAAGTTTATCGCCTCTACTTGCCCTCCTCAAGCCCTTGCTACACACGCACAATCGTGAAAATTGCCCAAATATGTGTGGCCGAGAGGACTTTACCACGCAACCTAATGGTCGCTAAGCTTCAAAGATGCAGCACCCTATCGTTCAAATAGGACACAAAACCTTTTTGTTGTTTAGGATAAAAAAAGAAAAAGATAAGAAATTACCTAAGAAATTACAATGAAACAGTATTAAAAAGAAAAAAACTGACTGCCTAAGCGGCCTAGGCACTAAGGCGTGGGGGTGTAAATGGGTTGAGCTCGAACTCAACTCAATTATTATACTTGAAGTTTAAAAGTCGACTTAAACTATGTCGAGCCTAAATTTTTTAAACTCGAGCTAGACTCAATTACCTATATAATTTTTCAAAATAATATATATATATATATATATCTATAGAGAGAGAATATTTTTCCTAATATAAATTAATTGCAAAATAAATATTAATTTGGTTTGGCTTGACTCGACTGGATTACCTATATATAAACATAAATTATATAGTTAATGGTAATATAGTAAATATTGTACAAGCTTGATTAGGCTCATGAGTAGAGCTGTCAAAACGGGCCAGCCGGGCGGGCTGGCCAAACCCGCAAAAGCCTGCCAATTGGCGGTGCGGGGCGGGCCACCCCATTTGCTATGTGGGCTGCCAAAACCTCAACCTAACCCACAAAAGGGCGGGCGGCGGGTTTCGGCGGGCCAACTCGAGTTTTTTTTTTTTTTTTTTAAATAAAATTGTTTATTAAATTCATCATCTTTATTTCCAAAATTCAAAGTGTCTTAATATTTATCTCTTTTTGCACGCTCATTATTAAATCTATTATCATAATCTAAAATTTAACAATGAAACTATAACTAGAAGGTCAACGTCTGACGTTGGAACTAAAACAAGCGGCGCGAGCAGCGCGGATTTGTAATGCGAGACAGAGACTTGTTTTGTTTGACTGTTTTTTTACTTTTAAAATTTTGGTTGTTAATTGTATGCAACATCTAGATTTTGAGTTGTTGAATAATTCTCAAATACGTGATAAACTTTTGTTATTTTCTATAATATTAAACTAATTATAATAATAGAATAAAAATAATATTATTAGTTTTTTATTTAAAATAAAAAAGGCGGGCTGGCCTGCCCCCAACCCGCGGCCCAAACGGGGCGGTCCCTGTAGGCCTGCCTCCAAGAGGGCTGAGAAAAGCTGAGCCCAACCCATGTTTTTTTATGGTTGGGCCAGCCCATTTTGACAGCTCTACTCATGACCTTTTCGAGCCAAGTATTTATGAACTCCAACTCGGTGGCTACTCAATTAAATTCGAGTCGGTTTTAATATTTTTTTACAAGTTGAGCACGAGTTAGTTAGACTCACTTACACCCCTAACTAGGCGGTCCAAATCTGTTTGCGTGTCATAGCGATTTCGGACTTTTGTACCCTTAGTTTTTAGTAGCAGTATTATTTTCAAATACTTTATCTTCATGGACATGTGGTCGATCAAGAGGTCGTCCATGAAGCGACGAGCAAGAATGTGAAGGTGGTACTAACAATTTGTCTATGAGGTGTTGATTTTTGTTCAGTCTTTGTTGACTTTGAGTTGTCCTTATCCTATTTGTTGATCCTCGAGGTGATTAGCACGAGCTCGTTGACTTGACCATATTTGTGAAGATCGGGTGTAAACATTCTTCAAATTTTCACTACTTTAAAATAAGGTTAAATTTCTTTACATTTTTAATTCTACATGAACTCATGAAAAATAACGTAAATCAAAATTTAAAAGACTGATAGTATATAATTTTACCTCATACATAGAAAAAAAAAAAGACAACCGTGTTCCAAGTAAATCATTCAAATAATGCAGTGGAACATAAAACTCATTCAAATACATTAATAATATTTCTACACAATACACGAATTTTTAATCAACAAATTAATTCAGTGAAACATAAAATTCATTCAAATACATTAATATTACTACACAATACACAAAGAAGGTGGAGGATTCCTTATAAATCAATTTAAGCTAATTAAAACTATAATAACAATCAACTGCAACATATATATTTGATTATAAATTGGTGATTTCAGATTCTCAGAACTTTGAAGTTGAGACTTTTTTCTTCTAATTTTTTTCCTTCCCAACTCCTTTAATTTTGTTTAGCGTCTTCTATAATTTTTATGTGTCTTTTAGCTCTGACTGAAATTTTGCTCTATTTTCCGTTTTTAATTTTCATTTTTACGGCTGATTTTATTAGATTTAGGTGATTTCAATAAGTCAAAAAATAATAGAAATAAAGTTTGTTGTATTGTTAATTAATATGACAATTTTTTTTAAAAAAATGGGACTCTAAAAAATGGTGCGGCGGCGGCCGAAGGTGGAGGGTTGGCCGTCGGTGGTGGCTATGACGGCTGCTTCACTTGGAATTAGGGTTAGGGTTAAAATTTTGCAATCGGTGGAGGGTTTCTCCCCTTCGTCGCCACGTTCGATTTCTCAAGCACGAACCCCCTTTTTTCAATATTTTTGTTTTATTTTTGGAATATATTCCCAAAATTTTGCTAACTTTTTGGAATTTATGCCCGAATATTTTATATATTCGGTTTTTTTTTTAGTAATCAATATTTTCGAAAAAAAAGAAAATAAATGTAAAGATCTAAATAAATGTAAAGATCTAAATTGGGCTATGTCAAATAAGTGTAACGAAAAGGTTAATGGACCACAAAAAACCGAATCAAAATTTGTAATTTAAGTCAATGTTTAGTCCACATTATTATAGTAGCTCCCAACCTAAATATTTATAATGCTAACTATATCTGCGATGACCATCCTATATCCAAATTTATGAAATTTCGTCCAATAACTTTTTAATTTTTCCAAAATGGTCACTATATTTAACTTTTACAAATTAGTCTCTCATATGTGTTCAGATTGTATCAATTTTATTAGTCATAACTCATAACTCATAAATCACTAAAAAAACACTTAAACAACATAGTTTTTATATTGAAATTATTGTCTACAAAATATTATGTTTTCTTGTAGTATATCTGAAAATTTTAGTACTATTTCAAAAAAAGATAAAAAAAAAAAAGAAGTTATAGACAGATTTGACTTTAAACCCCCAAATTAGTGATTTGTCTAGTGTGTAAAACCGTCTCCCACAAAATTCTCTATTTATTTACTGTACTTCTTCATTTGTTGATTTTAAATGAATTTGAGCTAATTCATAAAACGCAAGACTATGTTCAAATTTATTTACTATTCTTTCAAATCGAGCTCAAATAAATTTCAATTAACAATTTTCTATAAAAATTATTAAACTTGCAATTGTTAAATTTATACTCCCTACGATCTCTTACTAGGACTCGTAACTTTTGGGCACAAGTTTTAATTTATACTCCCTACAATTTTCTATATAAATTATTAAGCTTGCAATTAACAAGTTTTTCTCTCTCCTTTCTTTTCTCTACAACGCACATTTTTTTCATTTCGTGCATTCTCTTTCTCTTTTTTTTTTTTTTAATTTTTTTTTTATCAATTTAAGCATAGGTGCAAGCTGCACTCGCGCTTCATGAAAAGCCACGGGTTGCATCCGCGCCTCGTGAAAGAATTAAATACAGAAAATTAATTAAAAAAATTGAATGTATATAGAGGCGCGCCTCTGACACAAAAAATTGCTCTCTTTTTTTCTCTCTCCTTCCTTTTCTCTACAACGCACATTTTTTTCTCTTCATTTCGTGCATTCTCTTTCTTTTTTTTAAATTTTTTTGTTTTTTTATCAATTTAAGCATAGGCGCAAGCTGCACTTGCGCTTCTTGAAAAGTCGCGGGTTGCATCCGCGCCTCTTGTGTTCTTCAACATCGAAAAAGCTTATAAATACGGAATCTTCCTCGCCATTCTTAATTTTTACTTGCTGCAAATGAGTAGTATTAATTCAATTGATTAACGCTAATTAATAACAAATCAAAGGGAAACACACAAGGGTTTTAATTTAGGGAGAAAATGAGAATTACCTGAAGATCGATAGTTGATCGACATTGTGAGAGGGGTGGGGAGGGGAGGAACACACGACGGCTGATAAGAATAAATTGAGGTTAGGGTATTCTAGAACACGCGACGTGCCTTTAAATAATAGGTTAGAAAGAAGATGGGAATCTTTTAAAATATTTTTTTAAGATCAAGGATTTATAAATGGTCACTTTATCATTTTTCTTCAATTTTATATGTTGTTTTACATTTTAAAATATTACAAATTAAAATGGGAGTCCAAAATGGTTAACATGATAATAAGTACTCCCGATCATTCCAAATGGCAACACAACACAAAATGATTTTTTTCATTAATTAAAAAGGACCAAAATATTTAATCTTAAAATTAGGATAAAATTTCTCTAAAAATTATGATAAAATTGTCCTAAAGATCAACAACAAAAAGGGATTTAAATTAAATCAAGATCTTGCACACCAAAAACACCATTTCGAAGTTATTTAACAAAAACTAAGATTAAAATTAACATTTGAAAAATAAATTACCAGTTTAACATTATAAAAAGTTGGAATCTTATTTATCATTTCTACTTGCAGGTTTTTAGAAGTTTTTTAACTTACGAAGAAAATGAGAAGAAGAATTAACCTCACTGCCTGAAGATCGAAACTTGAACGTGTTCTCACTTGTGAAAATAACTTAAGCGGCGGATTGGGATTTTCATATATATATCTAGGGTTATATTATAAGATAAGGTTTTGGTTATGTATAAACGGAAAAATTGAACTTTTAGTCCTATAAGAATTTACCCAATTCACTATTGGTCCCAATAATTGAAAGTAGTCATTTTTTGTGCAAATTTGATCCCTTCCGTTAGTTTTCGGATGGAAACCGTTACTTTGAAAAATATATTAAAAATAAATCAATTATCTCAGTTATAAATTAACTGAAATTTTTTATATTATTTAAAAAATCAACAAATAATTTTTTTTCAAACTAAATAATACCATACGGAAAATCGAAAATGAACCTCCTCATATATGTTCAGATTTTATCTTACATATATATATTATATCTTGAGTAGTGAATACCAAATAAATGTTTTTATGTTTTATTGTAAAGAATACATCATATATCTGTAATAAGAGGAAAGAAAATACAACATATATTTTTTCAAAGAAGTAAAGATCTTGTGATATATAATAAGAATTGTGCATTTAACTCTACAATACTAGCTCTATTTAAATAATGGACCTCATCCTGATTTAAAGAATAAAAATTACAAAAATGAATATTTTATTAACTAGAAAAAATAAAATGAATAAATATATATTTTATCAATTTAAGCATACGCACGGGGCTGCACTCGCGCTTCTTGGAAAGCCGCAGGTTGCATCCGCACCTCTTGAAAGAATTAAATAATTAAAATTAATGAAAATATATAGAGGTGTACCTCTGACACAAAAATATGCTCTCTTTTTTTCTCTCTGCTTCCTTTTCTCTACATCGCACATTTTTTTCTCTTCATTTCGTGCATTCTCTTTCTCTTTTTTTTCTAATTTTTTTTTTTATCAATTTAAGCATAGGCGCAAGCTGCACTCGCGCTTCTTGAAAAGCCGCGGGTTGCATCTGCGCCTCTTGAAAGAATTAAATAAAGAAAATTAATTAAAAAAATTGAATGTATATAGAGGCGCGCCTCTGACACAAAAATTTGTTTTTTTTTTCTCTCTCCTTCCTTTTCTCTACAACGCACATTTTTTTCTGTTCATTTCGTGCATTCTCTTTCTCTTTAACAAAAACACCATTTCGAAGTAATTTAACAAAAACTAAGATTAAAATTAACATTTGAAAAATAAATTACCAGTTTAACATTATAAAAAGTTGAAATCTTATTTATCATTTCTACTTGCAGGAAATGAATATCCAATTGATCAATTCTAATTAAAAACGAATGAAAAAGGAATTAGAAGGTTTTTAACTTACGAAGAAAATGAGAAGAAGAATTAACCTGACTGCCTGAAGATCGAAACTTGAACGTGTTCTCACTTGTGAAAATAACTTATGCGGCGGATTGGGATTTTCGACTTATATATATATATATATCTAGGGTTATATTATAAGATATGGTTTTGGTTATGTATAAACGGAAAAATTAAACTTTTAGTCGTATAAGAATTTACCTAATTCACTAGTGGTCCCAATAATTGAAAGTACTCTTTTTTTGTGCAAATTTGACCCCTTCAGTTAGTTTTCGGATGGAAACCGTTACTTTGAAAAATATATTAAAAATAAATCAATTATCTCAGTTATAAATTAACTGAATATTTTAATATTATTTAAAAATTTAACAAATAATTTTTTTCAAACTAAATAATACCATATGGAAAATAAAAAATGAACCTCCTAACAACAGCAGTATCATATATGTTCAGATTTTATCTTACATATATATTTTATATCTTGAGTAGTCAATACCAAATAAATGTTATTATGTTTTATTGTTAAGAATACATCATAGATCTTTAATAAGAGGAAAGAAAATACAAGATGTATTATTTAAAAGAAGTAAAGATCTTGTGATATATAATAAGAATTGTGCATTTAACTCTACAATACTAGGTCAATTTAAATGATGGTCCTCATCCATATTTTATTAACCAGAAAAAATAAAATGAATATATATATATATATTTTTTATCAATTTAAGCATAGGCACTGGGCTGCACTCGCGCTTCTTGAAAACCCACGGGTTGCATCCGCGCCTCTTGAAAGAATTAAATACAGAAAATTAATTAAAAAAATTGAATGTATATAGAGGCGCGCCTCTGACACAAAAAGATTGCTCTCTTTTTTTCTCTCTCCTTCCTTTTCTCTACAACGCACATTTTTTTCTCTTCATTTCGTGCATTCTCTTTCTCTTTTTTTTTTTTTTTTTTTTTTTTTTTTTATAAATTTAAGCATAGGCGCAAGCTGCACTTGCGCTTCTTGAAAAGCCGCGGGTTGCATCCGCGCCTCTTGTCTTCTTCAACATCGAAAAAGCTTATAAAGACGGAATCTTCCTCGCCATTCTTAATTTTCACTTGCTGCAAATGAGTAGTATTAATTCAATTGATTAACACTAATTAATAACAAATCAAAGGGAAACACACAAGGGTTTTAATTTAGGGAGAAAATGAGAATTACCTGAAGATCGATAGTTGATCGACTTTGTGAGAGGGGCGGGGAGGGGAGGAACACACGACAGCTGATAAGAATAAATTGAGGTTAGGGAATTCTAGAACACGCGACGTGCCTTTAAATAATAGGTTAGAAAGAAGATGGGAACTTTTTTAAAATATTTTTTTAAGAAAACTTTATTAGGTAGAGATGGGAGTTTGAAAGACAATGCTCAAGATCAAGGATTTATAAATGGTAACTTTATCATTTTTCTTCAATTTTATATGTTGTTTTACATTTTAAAGTATTACAAATTAAAATGGGAGTCCAAAATGGTTAACATGATAATAAGTACTCCCGATCATTCGAAATGGCAACACAACATAAAATGATAAATTATGATAAAATTGTCCTAAAGATCCACAACAAAAAGGGATTCAAATTAAATCAAGATATTGCACACCAAAAACACCATTTCAAAGTAATTTAACAAAAACTAAGATTAAAATTAACATTTGAAAAATAAATTACCAGTTTAACATTATAAAAAGTTGGAATCTTATTTATAATTTCTACTTGCAGGAAATGAATATCCAATTGATCAATTCTAATTAAAAACGAATGAAAAAGGAATTAGAAGGTTTTTAACTTACGAAGAAAATGAGAACAAGAATTAACGTACACTACTACACATTTGGCTTTGTAGAGCTTTAAAAAATGGTCTTGTAGAGCTTTTAAACGAGCTCTCCAAGTGGGAGCTATGCAATTGAAATTGCTCTTGGAGAGCTCTTTTTAAGGGCTGTCTATGACAAAACCGCTGTCCAAGTAAAGTTACTTGGACAGCGGTTCATAACCGCTGTCTATGTGTATTTTTTTTTTTGTTTTTTGACTTGGACAGCGGTTCATAACAGCTGTCTATGGGTATATTTTTTTTTTGTTTTTTGACTTGGACAGCGGTTCATAACCGCTGTCTAAGTGATTTTTTTTTTAATTTTTTTTTTAAATAATTATTTTATATTTTAAAAATCAATTTTATACAAAACCAAATTTATTTATATACCAATAAATAAATTTTATATTTTAAAAATCCATTTTAAACACGTCAAATACCAAAAAATTAAATAAATAACGTACACTAACGTACGTTCAATTAATATAAACACCAAAAAACATTAAATATCATCACAAATGTATAAGTTAATATATTAAATGTAACAAAAGTTATACTAGCTACTTAAATTAAACCTATACAAAAATCGATTGTACAGGTACCCGATCCAATCTTTTTTCCATTTGTCCATTCTTTTGTCTTTGTAAGAGTTGAGCGGACGGGCATAGACAAACTGCAAACAACGATCAATCAATATAGTTAGATATATAGTATATGGATTTTTATTCAATCAATAATAATTTAAATAAATCAATAAATTGACTTACAGTGTTAGGATTAATCTCCAATCCAGAAAAATTGATTATATCCTCAATATAACAACATACAAAATGTCCATCATGTTGCCTCGGAACCTGTTATGATTAGCAATTATAAGCATGCGTGCATTACAATTATGATTATTTTCTATTAATTTGATAACGTACTAAATTAAATTACCTTAACATCTATCCAGCTCACTTTATTGAAACTAGATCTTGAGGTTTGATTGTGAAGGCGACTCCGATACATCGTCATCACACTGTTATTATTATAATTAAAAAAAAGATTAAATATGCATAATTTTAAAAGTAAAACAAATCATTATATTAGAATATTAAAAATGAACTTACGCTTCCATGTATGACATGAGATCACGACGATTTGCAATCACCCCATCAACAGCTGGGTCCATAAAAAAGACACTTAATGTCTTCATATTAATGACGACCAACACCCAATGGTTCCAATATTATATTAAGAATATTAAAATTGACTGCAAATGTGTAAAGGACACCTCTTCAATTTGGTAAGGTGTATGAAAAGGAGACCTCAGCTCATTCATTTATTTGGTCGATAATAGTTTAAACGGATAAACTATAAATAAATGTAGTAGAGGAAGAAAGAAATATGCATGACTGGCCAATGTCTCAAGGGGCTTGACAGTTAAGGATCTGAACTAAAACCAAATCTATGCACAGGTTATTAGTTTGGAAACTTCTGTACATTGGAGCAAAAAAAAAAAAAGGAATTTCTCAGGCTTTTACATGACACGTTCTCAGTCTTTGATTTTACGTACTTAACATGTTCTTCGCCACTTTTACGAATATATTTATCCAAGATTATTGTTCATTTTTTTTCCTGGACAAGTCATTTTAAATGCAATAGATAATATTAAAAACAGGTGTTCAGAAAAGTAGACATGTAATATTGAACAACTAGAAACCATGCTTTTATAAGATCAAAAAATTCAATAATTATATAATCAATTTGATCTCCATGCTATATACAACAAGCGTCCTAGACAAGTCATAATTGCTTCAGACCCATAAACCTACAACCTTTTCCTGCATAGGAACTAAGACAAACCTGCTCAGGAGAACCATATGATATGATGTCCAAAGCATCATTCCAGTCCGTAATGCCAACAGGACTGAGGCCAACACCCAAATTAGTCGGAGGCACTGGAAGCCTATCTGTTTGTACTACATGAGGACCATAGTTTTCCCTAAGCCTATCTGTCTGTGACTTGGGAATAAATAACATAAGGATTGGTAAATTTGATAATATTCTTGAGTTATGGCATCTTAATTAGTTTATAGTGTACTTATATTTTAATGAAATTTAAAAAATTAAGAGAGAGACAAGTAGTAAAGAGAAATCTAGATAGGTGTGAGAAACCTAAGCAGCGTCTTCCTGTGAAATTTAGACAATGATAAAGTTCACCAAATTCATCACCAGTCACCTAATTCTAATTCAATGACTTTGCTGTAAAATTTAAAGATGCATAAATTCAAATAGTCTATTCTTTTGCTGTAAAATTTAAAGATGCATAAATTCAAATACTCTATTCTTTTGCTCATTCAATCACTAATCAGGATTTAACTAATGCAACTAAATTAGAGCAAGCTAGTTTCCCCTGATTCCCTATGCAAAATATGCAAAAAATCAGAATGATAGGCACTCGTAAAATCACAAAAATATTTAACAAATTACCAAAATAGCTTGACATCCTCAGAGAAGTATTCATAAGAAGCAAATCACATATAAGAACAAAGGAGTGTACCTCAAACTAAATTGATAAAAGAGACACGTAATTCAATCACAGTTTTTTATAAGAAAATTCACTTGAATACAAATTTTCACAGTTTTTTATTAATTAGAAGTCCAATGAAGATTTACAAATTTAAACAAACTGCATTCCAGAACAAATACAGAGCGAGTATTCCTGAAGATTAAAAAAAATAAAAATTGATCATCGACCGGTTTAATATAAAAACACTGATCAATAAAATAAACAGCATAAGAAATTTGAGTTACAAATAAGTGAGATAAAATAGTTACCGCAGCCAGTTTCGCCGACGATTAGAGTGACGCGGTTCTGCAAAATCTTGTCAACAATTTTATTTCTCATGGCAACCACCGGGAGTTCGGAGAAACTCGACGGAGTAGGGTCAATCGACGGCGTCGAAGACGAAGCCAGTGAAACGTTACAAGCGCAGCAATCAACAAAAATCGCTAATTTATTAATTATTCTAAATTAACTGTCCTATCAATAGTTAACTGAGTATCGGCGCGAGGAGGGAGAAGGAGGGAGGCGACGGCGCGAGGAGGGAGAGGAAGGGAGGCGACGGCGCGACGAGAGAGAGGGAGGTAGGCGACGGCGCGAGGAAGGAGGCGACGGACGGCGAGGGCGGATTTGGCTTCACAAATACTCTGTGTTTTTTTTTTTTGAATTTTAGGTTAAACGCGTTTGTGCGATTTGGGGGAGAAGACAAGACTTCAATTCGCGTAGTGGTGAATTAATATTAAATGGGGGATTAATTGAATTAATTAATATTATATTTGAGAAACTCTCTTGCAGAGCGGTTAAGAACCGCGGTCTAATTCGGGCTTGTAATGCGGTTCTCAACCGCTGTCCAAGTGCTTCACTTGGACAGCGGTTTTGAACCGCTCTCTAAGTGTTTTTTTTTTTTTTTTTTTAAAACCGCTCTCCAAGACCTAAATTGGAGAGCTTTTCGAAAAAAGAGCTCTCCAAGTGCTATCTTGGATAGCTTTTCGACACAAGAGCTCTCCAAGTGCAGCTCTCCAAAGCCAAATGTGTAGTAGTGGTAACTGCCTGAAGGTCGAAACTTGAACGTGCTCTCACTTGTGAAAATAACTTAAGCGGCGGATTGGGATTTTCGACTTATATATATATATATATAGGGTTATGTTATAAGATAAGGTTTTGGTTATGTATAAACGGGAAAATTGAACTTTTAGTCCTATAAGAATTTACCCAATTCAGTATTGGTCCCAATAATTGAAAGTAGTCATTTTTTGTGCAAATTTGATCCCTTCCGTTAGTTTTCGGATGGAAACCGTTACTTTGAAAAATATATTAAAAATAAATCAATTATCTCAGTTATAAATTAACTGAAATTTTTTATATTATTTAAAAAATCAACAAATAATTTTTTTTCAAACTAAATAATACCATATGGAAAATCGAAAATGAACCTCCTCGTATATGTTCAGATTTTATCTTACATATATATTTTATATCTTGAGTAGTGAATACCAAATAAATGTTTTTATGTTTTATTGTAAAGAATACATCATAGATCTGTAATAAGAGGAAAGAAAATACAAGATATATTATTTCAAAGAAGTAAAGATCTTGTGATATATAATAAGAATTGTGCATTTAACTAAGTGGAGAATTCATTGCTCTTCACTGCTTTCTCCAAACCCATGGTATCTCTCACCTTACCACCCCGCCTCACACCCCGAAACATAATGTTATGTCGGAACGTCGTCATCGCCATATGGTCGACACAGCCCTCGCTCTTCTCCATCATGCTTCCATGCCCCTTACATATTGGCACTACGCTGTCTGCTCGGCCACCTACATCATAAATCGCTTTTCCAAAGTTAACCTAAACATGACATCCTCCTACCAAAAACTTCTTGGTCACCCTCCCAACCTATCTAAACTCCGTGTCTTTGGTTGTCTCTGCTATCCCTGGCTTCGTCCTTACACCACTCACAAACTTGATTCTCGGTCTAATCCGTGTCTGTTCGTTGGATACTCACTCACTCAGAGTGCCTACCTCAGTCTTGACCTTTCCTCTAATCGCATCTACACCTCGCGTCATGTCCAATTCGTCGAACACACATTTCTCTTTTCCACTAATCCTCTTCCCAAACGAACACCTAATGCTGCGACCACCAATTCACCTCCTTCCAATATCTATACCTCGCCCATTTTCATAACTGCTGCACCTCCTAATTCTACTCCTCCAATCCTCGCTCCTAACCTAAAGTCGACCACCACTACTCCAGCCGATCAACCTCTAATAGACCAACCACCTATAACCCAGCCAACCAACCAGCCGACCACACCCTCGCCCATTACCAACACCCCTGTGCCGATCATTGCTCCTCTGGGACCTCCTGCACCTCGCATGGTTACTTGCTCCCAGAATCAAGTGTTCAAACCCAATCCAAGGTATGGTCTTACATCAACACTGCCCTCTGATATTTAACCAAGTTGTGTTTCTCAGGCTCTGAAAGATAAGCATTGGCAAGATGCGATGTCTACAGAATTTGATGCCCTTCTCCGTAATGGAACATGGGACTTAATTCCTCCTACGCCCTCCCATAAAAAAAAGACTAAAATTGGTTAGCAGAAAAAAAAATGGACAAGGAACGAGTCTATATTACATTACGGGACTAAACATGAAATCATCAACAAACTGATCCAAAATGTGGGTGTTATTTTACAAATCTGAAGAAACCAAACATTTGTGATGATTCACACATTTGTGTTGCACGCCTACAATCCTGGCAGAAATTTGATTTTCGGCTGAATTTTTTTTTCCAAACATTGAGCCTGCAGGAACTATTACGGCCACCTAGAGGATAATTAAGTGGACTCCTGATGGTATTTTGGACTCAAGATGCTTCTTGGCATGTTTCCGAGCAGGTTCCTGTTTCTGGATTTCCACAGCTTATCTTTGCAGGATTAGGGTGCGTGGATCAATGGTGATTCTCTCGAGAGCTACAACATTCTGGAGGAAGTACACGGCCATTTCAGCATCACTTATACGCCCATAATACCCCGAAATCACTACTGTTTTCAGGAATTCATGGGGGCTTCTAGCAGCTTCCCTCAACTTTCTCATCCTCGCCTTAGGTGTCATCCATACTAATTCAAGAAACGAAGGGAAAAAGAGAGATTTTAACAAAAATCCGGTTCCAAGTCCCAAAATATTTGGCATAACATGTAAAGGAAAGAGTAAATCATGAAAGTGACAAGATCCACATTTAAAAAGCTGGTCGAAGAGCGCCCAACTGTTTGATACCCATGAAATACGGATGGAACAGAACGAGGCATTATTTCTAAAAGTCAAAAGTCCAAAACGAAAATGATCGAATAAACGATCCTTGAGGAAACTAATGCGTATGCTTAGTATGTTAATCAGCTCTACATGAAATATATGAAAAATAAATTAGCAATGAAATATTCCATTGCAAATGTGAAATATTCAGGCGGTTAGCGAAATATTCCGTAAAAAATGTGAAATATATAAAAATTTCAGCCAAGGTGGTTCAAAACCGCGCCAGAGGAGCACCTAAGTGGGCATCGAACCACTGATATATATGGAATGTACACTTTGTATTTAAGTGTCTATTGGCCCCCAAATAATTCAACGACTGCAGCCAAGGGCTGAAGTACTGGCAACCTCGTGCGCCCAAGAAGAGGCACTCACTGCTTGGTATAAAACCTAATTCATTACAAAGCCCTCTTTTTTTCTAATAAAAAAACGAATCAACCGTGATTCTTCTAACTATATCATCACGGTCAAAGATTTGTCTAAAAAATAGCTTCATTCATGAACTCGTCAAAGATGTCACATCACAATAAATAGACACAATATATATATATATATACCTTTTTCATCTTGCTAGGCATCCCTCCAAAATATTATTAAGAAAATTTTATTAGCTAGTTTTCTCTCAATACTCACAAATATATTTATATGTAATATTGCACGAACTTAAGGAACCTATTTATTTCTCTTTCTTGTATTTACTTCTTCTCAGCAATCGAGCCTTACAACAAAAAAATATGGAGATTAACGACAACGTATTTGCGAAAGATTTTTGTCACAATTTACGACAGTTTTGCGACGAACGTGGTCAAATGGTTAAAGTCTAACATATTTGCGACGAATTTCCCCCGAAAATGAAACAGTGTCGTTTTAATGTAGTTTATAATTAAATTTTATCGCAAATTCAATTTTTAAGTATGCGACGACAATGCATCTATCACTAAATGGTTGGCACATCGACTTCCGCATAATTTATTATTGACAATTTGCGACGATAATATACGTCGTAAATCGTAATAGTATTTAACTCCATAATTTTCTGTTGCAAAGTGGAAAAATTGTCGTCGTTTAATTATTTAAAAATTTGCGATGAATACTAAACCGTCGCAAATCTTCGTACTAAATTGCAGCATACATTTTTGCATACTTTATAGTTTAAAATATCTTAATTTAATATAGTTTCATAAAAAAAAATTATGAAATTAGATTATGTGTTTTTTATATTTGATTCATGAAACAAATAAATTGGTGTGATGGATATATATATGGTTTGATGGAGTATATATATATATATTCAAAATAAAATTTGATATAACTATATATTGTCGAAACTCTACCCTATTTTGTAAGAATTGTAGTTATTGAGATGATGATATGATTTTAATTTGAAATAGATGCAATAAATGTGGGTGATTTTTTTACAAATCTGTAGAAATCAAAATTGGACATTTTCCAGGAAGCCCCAACATGATTCACACATTTGAGCCACACGCCTGCAATTCTGGCGGAAATTTGATTTTCTAACATTGGATATGGAATGAACCTATGCTACGGGCACAAAACATGAATTTATCTCAACAAACATTACAATGACAGACCAAATGTTTACTATCAAGCGTCTTCTGACATTACACGTTACAACAAACAACTAGATGCATGAACTGTTACGGCCACCTAGAGGATAATAAAGTGGACTCCTGAAGGTATTTTGGACTCAAGATGCTTCTTGGCATGTTTCCGAGCACGTTCCTGTTTATGGATTTCCACAGCTGATCTTTGCAGGATTAGGGTGCTTGGATCAATGGTGATTCTCTCGAGAGCCACAGCATTCTGGAGGAAGTACACGGCCATTTCAGCATCACTTATACGCCCATAATACCCCGATATCTCTACTGTTTTCAGGAATTCATGGGGGCTCCTGGCAGCTTCCCTCAACTTTCTCCTCCTCGCCTTAGGTGTCATCCATACTAACTGCAGCAATGAAGGGAAAAAGAGAGATTTTAACAAAAATCCGGTTCCAAGTCCCAAAATATTTGGCATAACATGTAAATGAAAGTGACAAGATTCACATTTAAAAAGCTGGTCGAAGAGCGCCCAACTGTTTGATACCCATTATTTCTAAAAGTCAATAGTTCAAAACGAAAATGATCGAATAAATGATCCTTGAGGAAATTAACGCGTATGCTTAGTATGTTAATTAGCTCTACATGAAATATACTCTAAAACTTGTATACCCAGTCTCTTAATTTGATACATCACCTATCTTCCACAATAACATCAATAATCCTTGATATTGAAATTAAGAAATGAACATAGAAATAAGGTAATACCAATTAAGTTAGGTCAAAAACATACCTGCAACGTAAATTTGTCCAAATGTGGACATGCCTTTACGAGGGAAGTGAATTCAAGGAGACAATCGTCGTCCCATGCTCCAACTCTAAGAATGAGTTTCTTCAGGTTTGGCAACACAGGAAAGGCGGCAATATCCGTCATGTAGTCTTCCTGCAAAATTATAAGAAACCAATTACCAAGCAATATTTAAGCTAGCTCATTAATTTTCAGACGATCTGAAAATAAATTAAGAAATATATATATAGGCAGGATAAGACTCGTGTACTTACGCCTGGACGCTCTATGTTTAATGCAAGATGCTTCAATTGATAGAGACAGCAAGAAAGCCGGCCAAGGATGTTGTTTTCCAAACCAGAACTTCCCATACCAATGGAGACCTCATCAAGTTTCGGAACATTACTAACAATGAACTTAATTTGAGAACCCACGTAACGAAATGAGACGAGGTTAACATTTGAGATCTCAATGCTTTGTATTCCAAAACAAGAGGAGATCCTTAGGGACTTGAGTGAAAGTGCGAAACCATTGAGTTTCACATTCCGCAAGTCCCCTGAGCCATGTATATCAATAAATAAAATATTTGGACAGAAGGTCAAGAAACAATTTAATGCTTCATCATTCAAGTTTACACTTTTTAACACAAGGATTTCAAAGTTTTTTAATGAATTAGTGAAATTCTTCAAAAGTTTATATGAAAGAGTGAAGTTATTGTTTGGTTGACGAATAGACTCCCCATTATGCAATAACTCCAACCCTAGACACTGAACCCTCTTTCCAAAAGCAGTTTTAATCCAGTTATTAATTGCTGATTTTGAACTCTTGTCCAAATCAAAAGATATTTTAAATTCCTCCAATGCTACCCCTCTGTGCTTCCTCAAAACAAGATTGACCCAATTAATGTATTTTGACCTTTCCGAGCTCCGTATCGATTGGTCAGCAGATATTCTATCCAATGCATCACTAGCTTCAAAATCTAGACAACACGAATGCATCCATAAATACTGCCAGTGCTTCGATAAACTGCTGGTAACACCAGCTTCCTTGACTGATAAATAGCCTAATAGCGAAACAAGAATTTCTTCTGGCAATGAACTCAGAAAATCCTCCGGATCAGACTCATTCTTTACAACGTCCATGTTATTCAACAACAAAAACCAGTAGAAAAATGTCAGCAAATTTCCGAGGAAAAAAAATAATTAATGATGGAATATTTAACATATAACAATTCAACATAAATATAGTATGCAGATCATAACCATTCTTACCAGCAGCAAAACGAAAAAATAATTCTCTCTTTTTTTTTTTAGGAAAATTAAATTCACATGAACTTAAGTACGAGCCAAAACATCCAAACCTGAGCTCTAGCTGCTGTAAGTCGGGCTCTTTTCCGTATAGGGGCCATTAACAAGAAATTGCTCCAAATATTTGTTGTCTTCACGCTAGCTGAAACCCTGAAAATAAAAAATAAAAAAAAACTAATTTTATAGAGCTTTAATTAGATTAGCAATTCATATTCCTACTATAACTTCACATGCCTTGGATCGATCAAATCTTACTATGAGTATTTATATCATAGATTAAGGATCACTTGCGATCGAAGTAGATGTACCTATTAATTAATTTCAGTAATTATTGAGTATTTAATTCAAAAATTAAATTATAAGAAGATTTGATTATGAGTTGATCGAATCGGCCAGAATTCAATTTGACTTCCATGAATTTCATTAAAAGATTGAATTATAACTTCACCATGCCTTGGATAGATCAAAACTTACTATGAGTAGATTTAGCTATAAATGTCTGTAATTATTGAGTAATTAATCTTATAATTAAATAAGAAGGTTTGTATATGAGTTGAATTTCTCAAAAAAAAAAAAAAAATAAATAAATAAAAAATCTCACGATCTTTAGTCCCTTGAAACTAAATTCAGCCATTATCAATTGTTGTTTAATTCTTGGCCGATGAACTAATTTAAAAAAAGTAGCGAAAAATGTGAATAAATCAAGAAAATCATAAACAAAAGGATTTCTTAAATCGATCCACAACAAACATTTGAAATCATAAATTGAATTAACAAAACTGCAATTACGAGGAAGAGAGAATTAAGTACCTGCAGATACGCCCGAGAGTTGTCTGTAAGAAATTGTTGTTGTGACACCAGCTAGTCTTAATAATTTTTTTTATTTTTTTTGAGGATACATTAGGAGGATAAAAATAATATATCAAAAATAACTCCTAGCTGTTGAAATATTCCTAGCCACTTGAGCTAAAGCATGTGCAATCTTATTATCGTCTCTTTGAATATAATCACCATCCCAAAAGAGAAGCTTCTTCATATATAATCTGATTTTCCGCACAAGCGTCTTCTCCAATCCTTCCACAATGAAATTTGCACAGATAGCATTAATAGAAATCATAGAATCCATACGAAGCTTAGCTATCTTCATCCTGCGCTTAACACACATTTCCAAACCAATTTTAGCAGCAGAAACTCAGCCGCAACAACCGAGCCAGGATTCCTAATACGCCTTCCCCCAACAAAAATCAAATCATCATCATCATTTAGGATAGCATATCCAATGGCGAAAAAATTATCCGCAAGATTAAACGGAGCATCTGTTACTAAGGTGAAACCTTCTTTGCCTTTGTTCCCTGGATCCTTATATCTCTTCTCTTTTAAACTCTGAGTTTGTGAGAAAGGATCAGAGAAAGTAAAATCTTGCCAATAATTCACAGCCCATTTGGTGTCAAACGTCAAAGGCATTTTATGCATGAATCTGTCCTTACCTGAAGAATGTGTCCATTTACACCTTTCTTTCCAGATAGCCCAACCAACAACCAAAACAAATGAAGCAAATTCTTTATCAAAATGATCTTTAAGGGCCGAGAAAAACTGATCAATCGAACCATGAACAAAGCTCTTAATTTTAACCCAAATTCCTTGTTGCTTCCAAGCATTTTTAGCAAAGACACATTCAAATAAAACATGTTTTGTATCGGCATAGAAAGCACCACAACACAAACAGAAAGGATTAATAGGAATGTGATGAGTTACCAGATTTCCTTCAGTGGCCAGGGTGGAATTAATCAACTTCCAACCAAAAATACGAACTTTGGATGGTACCTTCAGCTTCCAAATGTAATCCCATATGATCGAACTTGAGTTTTTGCCAGAAGAGGACGGCACACTTCTTTCAATCTTTCACGCATTATCCTGCATAATTAGACTATAGCCGGATGCTACCGAATAATTACCAGAAGAGTTATCAGGCCAATACCTCAAGTCATCATTTGACTCATTCATCAGAGGTACTTTTAAGATAGCTTGAGCTTCAAATGGCCAAAAAGCATTACGAATAAGCTCTTCATTCCATGTAGCATTCTGCATTATAAACCGATCTACCATGGATCCACTTGCAATACGTGAAACAATTCTACCATCTTTCAAGCCAGGAACCCATCTTTCTTTGAATATAGATATGGATTTTCCATCTCCTATTCTCCAGCGAATGCCCAATTCCAGAATATCCCTACTCAGAGTAAAGATCTCCAAATAAATGATGGATTAGACCCCAACTCTGCATTAAGAATGTTTGTTTGTCGAAAATAACGAGCTTTGAATAATTTGGAGATGAGAGATTCTGGCCTTTGAAGAATTCTCCATACCTGTTTGGCTAATAAAGCTTTGTTAAAGAAAACCATCTTTCTGAAATTGAGACCCCCTTCATTTTTTTGCTTACATAAATCATTCCACTTTTTCCAATGAACCCTTTTATTATCTGCAGTAGTACCCCACCAAAATCTGGAAATCATTCTCTCAATATCTGAGCAAATTGAGATTGGGATTCTAAAGCATGACATTGCATACAGAGGTATTGCTTGTAAGATTGATTTGATTAACACTTCCTTGCCTCCTTCAGAAAATTGCTTATGACTCCATGAATTGTTCTGTTGACGAACTCTATCAACTAAATAGCTGAACTGGAGCTTTTTCCTTTTGGCCGAAAAAGTGGGAAGCCCCAAATAGACATTATGACCATTAGAAGATCGAATTCCCAAAATATCAATAGCATTTTCTTTGTAGGCACACAAAGTATTCGGACTAAATGTAATGGAAGATTTATCAAAATTTATAAGCTGACCAGAAGCAGCTTCATAAATTTTAAGACAATCTTTGAAAATCATGCAATCTTTAGCCGATGCCTTCAAGAAAACCAAACTATCATCTGCAAAGAATAAATGGGATATGCTAGGAGCCTCTCTTGCAATCTTGATTCCAGAAAAATTCCCATGATTTCGTGCATTCATTAATTTCGTGCACAAATAACAAAAAGATATGGGGATAAAGGGTCACCTTACCGTAGGCCTCTTGAAGGCTGAAAAGAATCAGTAAGCTTCCCATTAATGCATATATTGTAAGAAACCGAAGAGACACATTCATTGATAAGCTTGATCCATTTGGGAGAGAAACCGAGTTGTGCCATTGCTTGTTGGAGAAAAGGCCATTCCACACGATCGTAGGCTTTACTCATATCCTTGTTTGCTTTTGGAGGAACAAATCCAATGAAGACATTCGAATGCAATCAGAATATTGTCAGAAATGAGTCGGCCTGGAATGAAGGCACTCTGAAACGGATCAACTATATCATCCATGAACATTTTAAGCCGATTAGTGATCACCCGAGAGAGGATGCAATAACACACATTATAGAGGCTAATAGGACGAAATTGTGTATCATTTGCTGGATTCTTAACTTTTGGAATAAGAGCAATTGTGGTATTATTCCAAGATGCCAAAGATTTCCCCTCATTTAGATGCCCCAAAATTTGTTCCGTGACTTCTTCCCCTATTGTGTGCCAATTATTCTGATAAAAAGAAGCAGGAAAACCGTCCGGTCCAGGAGCTTTCCATGGATTGAGATCCTTCATGGCTTTGAAGACCTCATCTTTCGAAAAGGGAATATCCAACAATTTCAATTGATCAGCAGTAATTCTTTTGCACATCGTATCCGTTGCTTTCTTAATACAATCCTGGCTAGGATTACTGGAGTTGAAGAGAGCATTAAAATAACTGACAAATGTGTCTTGAATCTCTTGTTCATTGAACATCCATTCCCCTGTGTCCTTCATAATTCTTGAAATTTGATTCCTGCTTCTGCGCTGAGTTGCTCGATTATGAAAAAAATGGGTATTCCTATCACCCTCCTTCAACCAAGAAACTCTGGATCTTTGTTTCCAATACCATTCTTCTTGTGAATAGAGTTTTTCTAATTCACATTCATGGGCCTTAACACAATCAAAATCCGGAGTATTGTTTTCATTATCCAATTGCATTCGAATTTGTTTTTGTGTATGATCAATACGGTTCTTCAATGATCCCCCCTTTTTCAAAGCCCATTGTGTTAATGCCTTACCACAAAGTGATAAATACTCCTTTAGAGTTGAACCTGATCCTTTTTCAATCCAAATTTTCTTGATTGTACCTTTAAAATCATGCTCCTTTATCCAATAATTCTCAAAACGAAAGGTCTTCCTATTCGAGGATGGAGCACCAATATGATGTGACTTACACGAAAGCATAAGCGGTCTATGATCAGAGCCCATGAAATCCAGAGTTTTAACCAAATATGAAGGAAACATTTGCAACCATTCTTCATTAGCAACATAACGATCAAGTTTTTCAGAGATGAAATCATAACCCTTTCTTCTATTTGTCCATGTAAATTTAGGGCCTTGAGTTCTTAAATTAATCAAACAATTGTGATCAAGGGCATCTTGAAAACTCAGCAATCTTTACACTAAATGATAAGATTTAGTATTGGAAAATACATCAGATACCAATTTTCCGATACTAAAAACCTATTTTCTTGTAGTGTTAAATCGATCCACAACAAGCATGTGAAATCATAAATTGAATTAACAAAACTGCAATTACGAGGAAGTGAGAATTAAGTACGTGCAGATACGCCCGAGAGTTGTCTGTAAGAAATTGTTGTGACACCAACTAGCTTAACAAGTAGGTGTGTATACGTATTGCACTTTAGTGATATAGGGATCTTTTTATTATTTATATTTTTCTCATCTTTTTATTACATCAACTCACCCAGTTTCACCATAAGGTACTCGTTTTTTTTTTAACATTAATTAAGGAACTAAACATTATATGTGTAGTCGGTTGTTGAGGTAGGAAGATAGAAAAAATAAATTAGAAAGAAATGTACAAAAATGAAAAGGTAGAAAGATAAGAAAAAGATAGTGAGATTGTTTATTGGTATTAAATGTGATAAAGTTATTTTTTAAGAGACATATAGTATGTGTATTTTTACTTTATTGGAAAGGGAATCTTTTGTTAGCGTCTAAGAGATAATTACATATGATGTAAATAAGAGATGTTTGAAGGAAATTTTTAAAAGAGAAAAAAATTATTTTTTTCAAATAAAAAAATGTTCAATTAAAAATAATTGATGGAGTAATTTGTAGTGAAATCGAATTTCATCATAATGTGTAACATCTTACTCCTATGTAAAAACTATGTTTATTTGATTAACTAATAATTGACCACAATTACTTAACATATGTAACTAATTTGATTTTGAAAAAAACTGAGTTCCATAACCACCCAATGTTATGCACAATACACCAGTCTTATATCGGTGGGTGCATTTACAAGGTTTGTGCATATATTATTTTTAAAACTAAATTTTCACCCGTGCATTTTTTTTTTTAATCTATCTTACTAACGGTGTCTTTATATATAATTTGCGTGTTTACCAAAAGATTTTTTTTTATATTAACTGCTTTGAACAAAAGATCTATCTTTCTCCTCTTTCATTTATGTCATCTATAAAAATTCTTGTGCAATGCATGTGTCTCTGTGGCTGTTTTAATTTTCTTATAGTCAATAATATAATAAGTATACATATATATAGATGTGTTTAAAACTCTCTCCTAGATAAGTTGTGTTTGTATTTTATGCGCACCAACATAAAATACTAATACCCATTTTTTTTTATACTCCCTCCATCCCGCAATTACTTTCACATTTTCCTTTTTAAGACGTCCCACAATTACTTTCACACCCTTAAAATGGAAAATCTTTTATATACTCCACCCTCACAGTATCCTCAAATTTACACAAATGACATTACCTTTTCTCCACACATACACAGAAGTCAGCTCATTTCTTTACTTTATACATAAAGGTTTAAAAAATTACCCCTAAAAATCCCCACTAAATTCACTTTTCTTATTACACGTGCCATTTCACATGAGAAAGTAAAGATGTGACGGAGGGAGTAATACATTATAGAGCAAGATACATTTGAACATTTTGATTGGAAGATATTTTCCCTCGATCAAGCCTAATTGTTAATAGTTCAATATTTTGGCCACTCAACATGATAAAGAGAATGTTTACATTCTATGCAATTAAAAAATAAAGAGACGTACTACTATCTTTACAATACTGAAAGCATAAATGAACCTCAAATCTTCACATCTTTCCTCAAATATTTAAATTTGCACCTACATTAATAGGATTCCTTCCTTTTAATATAATTCTCACAATGTTGTTTATTTTTGTGGTTGACATGTTTTATTGATTTTTTTATTGCCTAGTTTAAGTTACTTTCCCGCTTAAATTCATAATTATTATTAAAGTTCGAGTTTACATGCATTTTCTAACAAAATTAAATACTATTAGATCAAAAGTTAAACAGCTAGAATCAATTATTTTATGCGTTAACTGCTATATATAATCAATAAGCAGAATAATTAAGTAACCGAATTTTATCGCCTCAACTTGCCCTCCTCAAGCCAAAATATCCGAGAATTGATTGTCGTTTCCTAAAACATCATCGCCGTGTGTATCAAATTTTATCGCCTCTACTTGCCCTCCTCAAGCCCTCGCTACACATGCACAATCGTGAAAATTGCCCAAAATATGTGACCGAGAGGACTCGGCCACGCAACCTCACGGCCTCTACCTACCCTCCTGTCGCCAAAATATCCGAGAATTGATTGCCGTTTCCTAAAACATCATCGTCGTGGGTATCAAATTTTATCGCCTCTACTTGCCCTCCTCAAGCCCTAGCTACACATGCACAATCGTGAAAATTGCCCAAAATATGTGACCGAGAGGACTCGGCCACGCAACCTCACGGCCTCTACCTACCCTCCTGTCGCCAAAATATCCGAGAATTGATTGCCGTTTCCTAAAACATCATCGTCGTGGGTATCAAATTTTATCGCCTCTACTTGCCCTCCACAAGCCTTCGCTACACATGCACAATCGTGAAAATTGCCCAAAATATGTGACCGAGAGGACTCGGCCACGCAACCTCACGGCCTCTAAGTTTCAAAGAGGCGGCGCCCTGTCAAATAGGACACAAGATCTAATTTAACAGCAACTTGAAGTTTGTTTTCCTTGATCTTGTCAGTTCCTTCCACACATTAGAGCTAATGTGTCCCAAATATCCTTTACAGTTGTGCAGTGAAACACTCTACCCATTATAGCATTTGGATTGGTCTGATATATGGTGTTCATTGATACATAGTTGAGATTCTGCTTCTTTCTTTCTTCAGGAGTGAGCTCATCATCATCTTTTGGAATTTCTTGTGCTCCAGTTGCTCTTTGGGCTTCTGTAACATTTGTGTTAGGTTTCATGAACACAAATGGACCTTTAGTGATCACCCTTAGCATTTCATCATGGAGACAGGCCAAGTGAGCTCTCATCCTTATCTTCCAGAAGTCATAATTCTCAATAGAGAACATAGGCAGTTTCTGGTAAGATATCTTGTTGATGGGGTTGGTTCCCATAGTAGTAGGTGGTGGAACAGCTACACCAGAATTCTCAGAAGAAGATGTGTTAGGCATAGTGGATAGTCAGAAATAATGAATATCACAAAAAGTGCACAAGTAGATCAGTTTAGGTAACCAAAGTTGATCCTCAAAGCAGTGGTCTTTAAACCCCTGCTCTGATACCACTTGTTGGTCCCAAAAAGGAGTGTAACACGTGTATTGGGGGGGGGGGAATACACGTGTATGTGTTTTTCAAAAACTTTTGTAAGTAATCAACACAAATAATCAGAGTCAAGTAAGTTACACAGTATGTCAAGTCCTATGAAAATACTAACAGTAGATTCTAAGAGTTAAAACAATAAGATATCAAATAGCAAATACTAAGTTATCAAATAGCAAATAGCAGTTATAACAACACAAGAGTTAAAACAATAAGATAAATGCAGTAAGTAAGAACACAAGATGCATAGTAGTTCGGAGACTAAACTGCTCCTACGTCCACTCTTCCTAATTTAATAGGATAATTCCTTAATCACTTTGGAATTAACTTGTTTTTACAGTGCCAAGGTGCACTCTACTTCTTCTTCTTCTCTTCTCTTGATTTCTTACAACCTTCTCTCGTTGCAATACTCTCAATCACTACTACGAACTCAACAATACTCTCAGACTATCTCTCAAGGTGAAAGTAGGGTTTTGTTCTAGTACCAACTAAGTGTGATATCCTTTACAATTTAAGAACAAATGTAAAGGCTAGGATATCACTGTCTAGGCTTTGAATAATCAAACAATAAGCTTGCCTAGTGGGGACTAAAGGTAACACTCACAAATGAATATGCTTAAGAGCTTTAATCTCTCGAGTGTTTTGAATACTTTTGAATGCTAAAATATTGCTCTAGAATGCGTATGGCTTGTATCTTGATGTATGTCCCGTCCGTAATCTTGAAATGATTCAAGATGTGGCCTATTTATAGATGAAGCAAACTATCCGTTGGTGGAGATAGCAACCTTATCCATAAATTTGAACTTTCAAATTGTTCAGGGGCCTGCATGCAAATAGTACATGCAATTACGTCCATTCTGAATTATGCATTCCATTCTCAGAATTTGTTATGCGCAGTGACAGGTGGCACTCATTCTTTGGCTAATTTGGAATAATTTTGTCCTTCCCGCTAACGGCCTCGTACTGGGTAAGGTGCCTAGTCATTCCTCGTCTTTGTCCATAAGTATGCCAAGTCCAAGGTATATGGATATCCAAATTCATCATACTTGACTTTTGTCGTCCAGCATACTTGTCTTCATGAATCCTTGTCACTTTCTTCATAACACTTCAGCTCCTTGTCTTCAATGATACTTGTCTTCATGTGCTTTGTGCTTTCAGGTCATTTGTCATAGATTCAAAGAATAATCTATCTAATAAAAATTAAAGCTCCCTAACATATATGAGCTTTTCTAACCTGAAAATCTAGACTTGGCAATTCATCATACTTGGGGTTTTTCTTAGGGTTTTGGTATCAAATCAAAATCAAATTTTCTTTTATTAATATAAACCATATCCCAACAATTTCCCCCTTTTTGATGATGCCAAAACCTACTTACTTCAAAAGATCCATAGGGATTTCTTTTTCAGTAGATTTGACAAAAACAGGACAACTAGCATGTATATTCTATACTTAGAAAAATTTCACATAATTAACCTAAAAAGGGCTAAGTTCTCTGAGTTCTATAAAACTTGATCTAAGCAGGAATCAAATTAAAATCATTTTGCTAGAGCCTATTTTTAGGAAAAAATATCCCAAGTATAAAGACTCAAAAATTGTTGTCCAGTGCATACGATCGATAATCATCATCCGAAATAAGATAGCACAATAATAAGAGCAGAAAGTTGTAAGTTCTAGCTCTTAAGGAGCAACAATTGTCTGGAAAAAAATAAACATAGATTAAAGAGTTCATAATCGTTCGAAATTGAATCTTGACTTGACCTTCAGCAGTCATCACTTGGCTGCATCTGACTTTTTCTTCAGGAAGGTTGGGAGTTCCTTGAACAGTGGAGTCAGCCCATATGATGCAAAGTGTCTATTCTTCAAAGCGATGACCTCCTCGTTCTTCCCAATCAAGTCTTCCTCCTTGACAAGTTGCACAAACTCATCAGTAATTGTTTTCCTGTCAATGCCTTTTCCATCAGCCTTCATTGGTGGATTCCAGAAAATCTGTTCAGGAGCCTTGACAATCACTTTCTCCTTCTGAGCAGCTCCAAGAATCTTTGTTTACAAATCTGGATAATTCTCCATCATAAAGCCTTCATAAAGACCATCAATGTCTTCAAAGTCTCCCCATCTCTTCACAACAAAGAAGAGATGATCCCATACTCTATTGGCTTCTTCCCAAGCACCATTGAGTTCAGCAGGAACCCAGCTGTCAGTATGAGGGATCCTTTTCAAGGTTTCAGACTTCCTCTTGGCTCTATTTTCCATCATCAAAGCATAAGAACTCTTGTAAGACTTAGAATTTCCTGGATTAAAGTCTTTGTGCCTCTTCAACCTGCACTCTTCAGCATCTATGAACATCTTACACTACAGGAAATTTGAGAAATCGCGACGACAACAATTCGTCATAAAAACATCAATTTTTGTCACGAAATGTGTTTGACGCCGATTTTTCTCCGTCGCAAAGAAGGTCGCCGTAGGTGCGTCACATTAGGTAAATGTGACTTTATTTGAATTCGTCATCAACAATCATCTTTTGGCGACACTAAAGTTCATCGTCGCTATATTATTCCATCTACGGTGACGAATAAATCGTCACATTTGACACTGAATTTTATCGTTGAATATGATATTTCGTCACTAAAAGTTCAACTTTAAATGACGTTTTTATTTATTGTCACTAAAATATTAATTTTTAGCGACGATTATCAATTTCATATCAACCTTTTAAAATTGTAATGACGAAATTTCCGTCACAAATAAATTAATTATTTCGTCGTAATTTATAGAGTTCGTCACCAAATAGTTCAACTTTACATGACGATTTGATTTATTGTCACTAAAATAATAATTTTAAGTGACGATTTTTTCCATTTTCTACCGCATTTGTCAAATTTTAGTGACAATATTATCGTCACAATTAAATGAATAATTTCGTCACCTTTTATATAGTTCGTCGTCAAAGAATAACACTTTAGTGACAAAATTTTAATCGTTGTTATACATATGTATTTATAATGACGACACAATGCGTCATGCACGAAAGGGTAATATTCAGCGACAAAATATTTTTGATCACTAAATAGCATAGTAATGGTGACGAAACATTTTTGTCATAAGAAATATTTTTTAGTGACGGAACATTTTTGTCATAAGAAATATTATTTAGTGACAAAACATTTTTGTCATAAGAAATATTATTTAGTGACGAAACATTTTTGTCATAAGAAATATTATTTAGTGACGGAACATTTTTGTCATAAGAAATATTATTTAGTGACAAAACATTTTTGTCATAAGAAATATTATTTAGTGACGAAACATTTTTGTCATAAGAAATATTATTTAGTGACGAATATGATAATTGTATTGTTACGAATTTTTTATTGTCATCATATGTGCATATATATAATGACAACACAATTTGTCATTAAATAGTAATATTTTAGTGACAAAATAACAATCGTCATAAATATATACATATATATATATATATTGTGACAACATTTATCGTCAATACTAATTAGTGTACGGTGACAATTTTTTTTGTCATTAATTGCATTTTTAATGAACTAATTAATTAATAATTTATAATAAATAAATATTTAGATTGACCGCTAAAATAAAGATGATAAATAAATTTAAATTGTATGATAAGATAAAAAAAAAATACAATGAACTTAATTGTTTCAAAAGTTAAAAGCAACAAACATATGAATAAACATAATTATAAGGAAGATTCTCCTAAATCTTAAAGACTTATTCCTCTCTCAGCCAAGAAATTCATAAGTTTGTTCATGGTGCCTTTTATATCACTCACTTCTTCCTGGAGTGCACTTACGCGAGTTTCAGACGCTTCCAACTTTTCTTTTGTCTCAAGTAACTCCATTTCCAATTGGTTAGAAGCAGCATCTGAAACACTACGTCTACTCGGAGGCTTTGGACCATAACCAAACCCTTTTATATAACCAGTCCCATGGCCTAGGACCTCAAGAACAATTTCAGCAGAACTTTTATCAATTCCTTGCTCAACATATTCTTCTCGTTTCTTTACCATTTTCTTCAATGTGGTCATTAATTATGACAAAAAAAAAAATTTAACATCAATTTTAGTGATAAAATGAAATCTCATTTGTACATGCCTATATGACTTACTCAATTTTCTTTAGCCTCATTGGATTTCCAACCATCTTTCTCTGAAGAATGTGTACGGACATACAATTCAATCCTATCACACTCTTCACCATTTAACTCATGTTTAGACGGTAAAAAATTAATAAAAAATTAACATATTTACCTAGCTCAAATGAATTGATCGTAAAAAATCAATAACACCACAACTATCCAAAAAAAAAAAAAAAAGTTTAAAGTTAATTAATTAAACAAAATCCAACCATCAACCAACAATTAAACATTACTAAACATGAGTAAGAAATTACTCACAATTTCATGGAACTTAACTACAAAAGCCTTTCTTCCCGAAATATGCTTGCATTTCAACTTACTCCTATTTTCTTTATTCACCTGACACACACGCTAGAAAAACAATACAACTTTAATATATAAAATTATACTAATAAATTTATCATAACATTTAAGCATAATTTTTTAAAAAGAATTATTACCTTGTAGTTATCTAATGAAAAAAGATCACAAAGCTCTTCCCATTGTTCTTGGGTACGACATAAATCGGGTTTGTTATTTTTTGCTTCTTCCAAAGTTGCATATTTAACAAAATGCTTATGCAACTTGTGACGTTGGTTTCAACTACTAATTTTCAACCTATCAACTAGGGCTTGTCTCACACCAGGCTCATCAATATTGACATCCATGTGAATCTACATTTAATGTAAATACTTCAGATTAATTACAAAATGTGAAAATAAATGAGAGCAATTTATACACATACCTTCAAATGATCGAATCCCGGCTCCAACCCATCTTTTGTATCCACTTCTTTCCACTTTTTTGGAACTGGAAGAACATCCCGAGTCACTATCCCAATTTGGGATGCAAGCTTTGCAGACTCGTCTTCGTTTAAAGGTCTTCCAACCGTAGGATCTACTCTAATCTTCATTTTATTTCCAATATTTGTAAAGTACTTTAGTATTCTCTTCCCAAGTGTTTGACCTCAACATTTTTTCTTAGACTCAACACCTACATGTGGACATTAAACATTTGTTATAATATATAGATAGTCAAGTAAACATAACAATAATTAAAATGATAAATTTACCTATTGTTGCAGCTTCATCTTCTGTTGATGGAACTTCAGAGGTGCCATGCCTCAGTAATTCAACACTTTTGGTTGCCAAATTTGGCGCAAAAACACCACCCTGTTAATTTCCTTCCCTTGAAGGATGATATGTTTCTGTTGTTGGAACTTCAGAGGTGCCATGCCTCAGTAATTCTCCACATCGAATGACTCAGTTTTCCTATTTAATAGTTCTCTAATACCTTCCCTTGAAATAAAATTGCGTTTTCTTTTCATACCTCCAGGAGCCATTATCTAGATATCGATGAAAATAGTTACATTAAAAAAAATTCATGTGAGACATGGCATATAAGAGGTAAAACCCTATTATGGTCCCCTGAGAGAGGATGACCTTTTAATGGGAAAATTGCACTTTTAGTTCCGTAAAAATATAGTAAAATCACTTTTGGTCCCATAGTTATTTTCTGTTAATTTTAACAGATTTAATGTGTGTGTCATACACGCGGCCGTTAGAACATACAAAGAAAAATGAATGCCTAATAACATATTTAACAAAATCTTCACATAAATCACCAACAAAATAACAAAAAAATGAAACCCAAAATCCACCCCAGAATTGTACCCAAAAATCACAAGAAATCAAACCCAAAATTCAATGGATAAAGTAGTATGAAGAACATCAATAATACATGATCCGGAAGGGGCCGTGAATGTTAAATAGAAGCGGTAGAAGAAGGGGCTGTGAATTAGGGTTCTTCGCAAAAAAAAAGGGGTTAACTGGAGAAAATAGAAAATCGCAAAGGGAGGATGATGGGTACCAAAAATTGAAGGTTCACCAAGATGGAGAAACCCTCCGCGCCGATGGTAGTCGTCACCCTTACCTCCTCCTTATGCCGCCGTATTCCTCTCAATTAGAAAAAAATATGAATACGCTACTCGCCACCGATCCTCTTCCACGGTGGTGCTACCCTGCTCGTCGATGGTGGTCGTCGTCCTTGCCTCTGTTTGCGCCGCCGCGGAATTAGACGTGTTTTGTTATTATGATTTAGATGAATCACGCTAAGAGTACATGGGTTATAAGGCAGGTGGGTGGGTGTTTTAATTTTGGGAAGGATATGGGTTAAGAGATTTTTTTTTACTGATATTTTAATCACCAAATTTTTTTAATATCATCTCAGACCGCTTTTCATATTTTTTTTATTTAAGGTATTTTTGTTTTGGCTTTTTTTTTTTTTTTTTCTTGAGAACCTTAAATTTAAGTTTTAATGTAGATTTTTAATTCATAAATTATTTAAAATAATTTTAGAATTTACATTAAATTATTATTTGGTTTGAAAAAATATATAAATTGTATTCAAATTGAAAATAAATTACGCAAACAATATTACTGGAAATCACAGTACATAGGTATTTTATATACACACTCACACAAGTCATACACATATAACTATATATATACGCATAGAGCGCGCATACACACACATATATATAAATATATATATATATATATATATATATAAAAGAAAACTCACCCACGATAAGAAATCAGGTATCAGCACAAGAACCGAAATAAGAACACACCAATGGAGTGGAGGGACTGAGAGTGATTTGGATATGTGAAAAAAGTAAGAGAACCGTAATAAACTCATGGAGGCATGCAAATTTAAAGTAAAAATATATTTTTGTGGGAGATTGAATAAAATCAAATTTTGAAATATTCCTAATAAAAATTTTGAAATATTCTTAATAAAAATTTTGAGAATCCCGCTCTATATGAAATTTAGAGAGAGAAAAATACCGACTTGCGGGGTGAGAGCCGCTAGGAATACGGAAGATTAATACGGAGTATAATCTTTTGGAATTTTCCTAATTAAAATTTGAAATAATCTTCAAATTTTATAATATTAATATAATATACACTGTATATGGTATTAGCCGGATAAAATAATCCAATATTTTGGGATTTTCCTAATTAAAATTTAAAAAATTCTTCAAAAGAATTTTGAAAAATCCGCTGAAATCTTTTGGCTCTAAATTCTTTTGATTTGGCTCCAATTCCAAAAGGGTTGGTCTGCTATGGACTCGAGTGCATGTTGTGCACCCTAGTCCATGTTTCACTTTTCAGTTTTATTGACTTACACTTTTTGGTAAATGGTGTTGCATTTTTCAATTATTAAACTGTATAATAATATTTTTAGTCATAGTGACTTACACTTTTTAGTAATATTGTGTTGTACTTTTCAGTTTAATAACATACACTTTTCTTTAGACTAGGGTGCACAACATGCACTCGAGTGCATACTAAACTTTGCCATTCCAAAATTCTTTTGGCTCAAATTTCTTAATTTATTTAATTATTTAATTTGAACACATAAAAAAATACATTTCTTTGACTAAAATATTTTTGTATTATATTACTAAGTAGCATCCGTATTTACTTACTAGTGTGTTTAAAAAAATGTAAATTCTTTCCGAAAAATTTGTTCACGTACCCTAAATTCAATGGTACAATTACGATTATAAACTAATACAATAACATTTACACACTGACATGTTGAACTGGACACAAAAGTTAAAGTACAAGTTTATAAGTATAATAGTTTCGGTTAATAAATGATATGATATTAGTTTAAATACTCCCTCCGTCTCCAACTTGATGACACAAAACTATTGGACACAGGTTTTAACGAATGAATTGTTTATTAGTAATACGAAAGATAAAGTAGTTATAGTAAAAACTTTTCAACTTTATAAATATTACTCCCTCCGTCCCCTACTTAATGGCACAAACCTATTGGCCACGAGTTTTAAGGAATGAATTGTTTATTAGTATTATGAAAAATAAAGTGAGGGTACTAAATATTTTTCTACTTTATAAATAGTAATAAGTTACTTTTTAGTGTAATAAACCAGTGTGATGTTTTAAGAGGATTGTTTAAAAGTGTTTTTGCTATATTTTAGGTAATGTCTCATCAAGTAAGGGACACCCATAATGGCAAAATGGGTCATCAAGTAGGGGACAGAGGGAGTAATAAAGTTAGTTAAATTGACCAGAACTCGATGCCACAAAATGCACATGAACAATTTCAATGCAAAGGCTTTTCACGATCAAAACCAAAGAAACGAGAAAGATGTCCAGATGATAACTTCTATGATCAGCTGACGAATTGTATGGAGATTTTGGGAAACCCGAAGCCATGTGATTGCATACACACATATTCTCAAATGAAAACTTTTGTATTAGTAGTTTTAAATTTCACTATTTCAGTACACCATAATAAAACAAGAGTTGAGATCAAACAATTAGTTAGATTTAAATTCTTTACTACTCTTCGTATATATCAAACTTCTTCAATGTCCGAACTCATAAATTAATACTCTAATTAAAATATTACATTATGTGAGAAACAAATAATTTATTATTGTTAAATTTGAAAAGTATAATTAAAACTAATACACAATATTAATTTTAAAGGTGCTTGTTCTAAAAAAATAATTTTTATAAAGATGCATATAAATCCCATATTATCATAAGTAACTAATGTTTATAAATATTCACAAACAAAATTTATATACTTATGTATTTGACAAATTCTCTCATGTAATCGAGTGTATAGATACACTTGAATTTTAATGTTCAATTTATTCAATTTAATTTTGAAGAAACATTTTGACTCAATTCATTGGAGCCTAATTTCAATGGTATAAATACAACAAAATAGACATAAATAATTCAAATTTTAATTAGAAAAATCCCAAAAGATTTAAATTTTTTAGATGCTAATAATATATTTCATAATAATATACTTAAGAACATATTTCCATATCAGTATTCTTCCTTAGTCCTCAGATAATAATATATACTCCAAGAATATATTTCCATATCAATATTCTCCTTAGTCCTCGGATAATAATATATACTCCAAGAATATATTTCCATACCAATATTCTTCCTTATTATTGCACCAAATATCACTTAATCAATTTTGAAATAGACATAAATAATTTAAATTAATTATTATATAAAGGAAAACAATTTAAATATAATACAATTTTATCTTTAATTTTTTTGCCAGGAAAATTTGGCGCTAGCAGCGGAGCGGGTAAATCTAAATCCCTAATCCTATAAATTCAGTCACAAGACCTAAATCTTAGAACCCTCGACTCTCCTATGCGCGGATCAATTCGCCAACCGCAATGACGCCTTTACGTTAAATATAACAAACCCTTCTATGCAATTTGAGTTCATGTTGAATTAGTATTGCTGAAGGATTCATGTTGAATTAGTTCTATGCAATTTGAGTTCATGTTGAATTAGTATTGCTGAAGGATTCATGTTGAATTAGTATTTCTGAAGGATCGCGCCTGGTGTTCCCCGAATCTGTGTATGGATTTGCTCATTCTTTCTCTAATTATGCTATCACACGAATCTGTGTATGGATTTGCTCATTCTTTCTCTAATTATGCTATCACACGCTAATTGAATTACTTGGTTTTTTGTTTTTTGTTGTTCTGAATCTTTGGTCAATTCATGATGAATTACAGTGAATAAAGTGTTTTGTGATTGGTTAAAGACAAGTTGTTTCTTAGGCGGTAAATATTAGGGCCGTGATGCTCTGTTCTGTTGTTTCCGGGGTGTTTACTGAACATGGTGTCATAACGATTTGATTTGAATTTTTTGGTTGGCTGAAAGTAAAGAGCTGTTTATCTTGAATTTGATACTGAGATTTATGTGTGCTTTCACGAAAGTCATATTGCTTGCTAAACTCTGAATTCTTCATAATTTGGCCACTATCTTTTACCATCATCATGATTTCTTAGAATGATATTTTCAACCTTGTGATGATTAAAAAAATACAATAGGCAGTAGAAAAATACCAAATTATATAAATAAGATTCATAATTACACTAGCTAATCTTGAAACACTACCCCTCCCTTTCTTCGAGTTTGGTCCAATAATTTGGAATTCTTGGAATATTCTCATTTGTGCTTGGATGTAAAAAATTCTTGAAATTCTTGACTAAAAGCATGATTGGTATTATCTTTCCTTTTTGTGTTATTTTATTTCTTCGCTTAATGTATGATGGTGTTATCTTTCCTTTTTGTGTTATTTTATTTCTTCGCTTAATGTATGATTGGTATTTGATGTATGATTTGTGCTGAGACAAATTTCAAATTTTGGTGTACATTGCATACCCTGATTAACAGCAGAAAGTGTTGTTTTTCTGTTTTTAACAGCAGAATGTGCTGTTTTTAACAGCAGAATGTATGCAATACCAATGTTATGTTATATATATAAAGAGCTGTTTTTAACAGCAGTAAAATTATTATTGACAGCAGAAAACTTTTTTTTAGCAGCTGAAATGTTTTTAACAGCAGAATGTATGCAATACCAATGTTATGTTATATATATAAAGAGCTGTTTTTAACAGCAGTAAAATTATTATTGACAGCAGAAAACTTTTTTTTAGCAGCTGAAAACTATTTTTGTACAGCAGAAAATATTACATGGGTGTTTGTTCATGGATTTGATTGGGTTTGAAATCCAATAGGTGGATTTTATTAGTATTAAAATTTAAAAGGTGTATTTGAATCAAGTGGTTTCTTTAGTTTGTATCATATGCCTAGAATTTTTGAATTGTAATTTCTTCTTTGTCATGTTTTAAAATTTCCAAATTGTAAATTCTTTTTAATGTATAAATTGCGACGAAGGTTTGCACTGTGATTTGAACATACATGTGAATAAGTGGTTACATAGTAAATTTACTAAGAGGTTAGATTAAAATTTTGGAATGTTTTCCTTGCTTTCTTTGCTTATATGGTGGTGTTTTGCTGTTCTGTTTCTCGATGTTTAATTTGTAATTGAATGAGTTTTGTTTCGATTATTCATAGCTGCTGGTTTTTGGATTGGATGGTGATGATTTATTTAATTCTTTATGAATTTGTAGTTTCTGGATTATGATGTCATATGCAGCATGAATTTGATTTCTTTGAAAGGGATTTGTTATTCAATTATGGTTTAATTTGGCAAATTAGGTTTGTATGTATATATATATATATATATTTTCGAGTAATTATGGTAGTATTTTGGTTTTCTGAAATATGCAACTTGAATTAATATTTTGTTTTACTGTGTGGTTTGCAGAAATATGCAAATTTTGCAATTTTTTTTTGTTGAGTTCTTAATTTTCTGCTTGGATGTTCAATTGTCAATGATGAAGGTTGACAGGAATGGTGGATTAAAATTTGATTTATAGTTGTCGTGACATTTATGCAACATAAGTCCAATCATCAGAGAAGGCTTTCTAGAAGTGTTTTTACGAGGGTTCTTTTATTTTTTTGGAGTGGATCACTATATATGTCGTCATGGTAATTTGAAATACATTTCAAATAAAAAAGATCTACTAATTGTTTCTTGGCTATTGGTAATTTGAACATTTATATGATAGGTTATCTTTGAAATGGACTGGCACTATATATAAATATAGTACTCCCTCTGTCCACAAAAAGTGTGCTCACTTTTTTTTATATGTGCTTTTAAAAAAATCATATTTTAATTATAAAGAATATATTTAATATAATGAGTAGAAAATATATTTGGTAGATACTCAATCTTGTTAGTAAAGTAGAAAAAATATTTAAAGGTTAACTATTTAAATAGAATAAGCACGTTTTCGTGGACCTCAAAAAAAGAAATGAGCACACTTTTGATGGATGGAGGGAGTAATATTTAATATATATATTTTCTATTTATAAAAACTTTTATATATATATATATATATATATATATGTTTGTAAAAATATTGTTTATTTAGTTTTTTAGTATAAAATGAATAGTAAAAATTTGAATTATATAATATCAAAATAAATATATTGTATTTATTAAAATTAATTTTAAAAAATTAAAAAAATTACGCGGGACGATACGGGTAAAATTCAGTGTGTTTTCAAGCTGGGCGGGTCCGGGTATGAGAATTTTCTGGCGTGGTGGGTCCTGAGACATGGCATACCCGTCCCATTGCCATCTCTATTTAAGAACTTGTATTCGTAATTAGAGACCATTATGTTTTTTTTACGTCAAATAACATTGTCATGAAAATATATATTTTATGACGTAGAATATCGTCATCAATTATTAATAAAAATTGTCACCAATTATCATAGTGACAATAAAAAAAATCACTAAATATTTCAAATAATTAATGACGAAAAATAACATCGTCATGAAAATATATATTTTTATGACGTTGATTATCGTCATCAATTATTATTCATATCGTCACCAATTATTTTTGGGATGAAAAAAGTTTATCACTAAATATATTAAATAATTATGACGAAAAATAGTATCGTCATGAATATGTGTATAATTTTTACGTTGAATATCGTCATCAATCATTATTAAAATCGTCACTAATTATTTTTGTGACGAAATAATTTTATCATTGAATATTTTGAATAATTAATGATGAAAAACAATATCGTCATGAAAATATATTTTTCATGACGTTGAATGTTGTCATCAATTATTATGAAAATTGTCACCAATTATTAGTGTGACGAAAATATTTTGTCACTAAATATCTCGAATAATTAATGACGAAAAATAATATTGTCATAAAATAATATTTTTCATGACGTCAAATATCGTCATCTATTACAATTAAAATCGTCACCAATTATTATTGTGACGAAAAATATTTTATCTCTAAATATTTCGAATAATTAATGACGAAAAATAGTATCGTCATGAAAATATACTTTTTATGACATCGAATATCATCATCAATTATTATTAAAATCGTCACCAATTATTATTGTGACGATAGTTTAGCATTGTCAAGAAAAACTATTTTCCATGACGTTGAATTTCGTCACCATTTATTATTAAAATCGTCACATAGTATTATTGTGACATATTTATTAACATTGTCGCGAAATAAACAAATTTGTGACGAAAAAAATTGTAATTGGTGACGAATTAAAATCTTGTCACAATTTCTAGTACTTTAATGACGATAAATAAAATTCGTCACGTTTAAGTAAGAAATTATGACGATTTTTGTGTCGTCGCAAAAAAATTCGTCGCGAAATGTGTGATTTCCTGTAGTGTTAGTCCTTTCTTCTATGACAAGCTTCCTCACTCCTTTTCTAGTTTCTGCATCTTGTCCAGCTCCTTCTGCAAAGATGTTTGCAACTTCTTCAAACACATGAGCTTTGTCTTTCACAAGATCAGCAGCAGTAACTTCAGGAGAGGCTCTTCTAACAGGCAGTTTATCTTCCCTTCTAATCAAGGTTGAAATTTCCATTTCGTCATCATCGTCTGGTTCACTGGACTTGTACTTCTTACTCTTCTCTTGGTCAGAAATATCAGCAAGCTTCTTTCTCTTCAAATTTGGTTTCCTTATTTTTCCACTTCTAGTTTTGGGACAGTCCTCCTCTTCTGTCACATCAGTAATTTCCAAAACTTTTGCTTTCCCCTTTCCCTTGCTACCTTCCCCCTTACTCTTTTCATCCTCCTTCAACAAATCTTCCCCCTTCTTCTTATTTTCCCCCCTTTTGGCATCATCAAATGCCTCAAGGTTGATGGGGTCAGCAGAGTTGGCATCAATCTTAGCCACAGTAAGTGAGAGTTCTTGTTGGTAGGTGTCCATCCTTTTTATTTGGACAGAAATAGGATCAACATGATTCAATAGAAAGGCAGAAATAGTGGAACTTACAGACTCTTCCACTTGCTTCTTCACAGCCTGATCAACTTGGGTCCTCATCATCTAGGGTTATATTATAAGATAAGGTTTTGGTTATGTATAAACGGAAAAATTGAACTTTTAGTCCTATAAGAATTTACCAAATTCACTATTGGTCCCAATAATTGAAAGTAGTCATTTTTTGTGCAAATTTGATCCCTTCCGTTAGTTTTCGGATGGAAACCGTTACTTTGAAAAATATATTAAAAGTAAATCAATTATCTCAGTTATAAATTAACTGAAATTTTTTATATTATTTAAAAAATCAACAAATAATTTTTTTTCAAACTAAATAATACCATACGGAAAATCGAAAATGAACCTCCTCATATATGTTCAGATTTTATCTTACATATATATTTTATATCTTGAGTAGTGAATACCAAATAAATGTTTTTATGTTTTATTGTAAAGAATACATCATATATCTGTAATAAGAGGAAATAAAATACAACATATATTTTTTCAAAGAAGTAAAGATCTTGTGATATATAATAAGAATTGTGCATTTAACTCTACAATACTAGCTCTATTTAAATAATGGACCTCATCCTGATTTAAAGAATAAAAATTATAAAAATGAATATTTTATTAACCAGAAAAAATAAAATGAATAAATATATATTTTATCAATTTAAGCATACGCACGGGGCTGCACTCGCGCTTCTTGGAAAGCCGCGGGTTGCATCCGCGCCTCTTGAAAGAATTAAATAAATAAAATTAATGAAAATATATAGAGGCGTACCTCTGACACAAAATTATGCTCTCTTTTTTTCTCTCTGCTTCCTTTTCTCTACATGGCACATTTTTTCTCTTCATTTCGTGCATTCTCTTTCTCTTTTTTTTCTAATTTTTTTTTTATCAATTTAAGCACAGGCGCAAGCTGCACTCGCGCTTCTTGAAAAGCCGCGGGTTGCATCTGCGCCTCTTGAAAGAATTAAATAAAGAAAATTAATTAAAAAAATTGAATGTATATAGAGGCGCGCCTCTGACACAAAAATTTGTTTTTTTTTTCTCTCTCCTTCCTTTTCTCTTCAACGCACATTTTTTTCTGTTCATTTCGTGCATTCTCTTTCTCTTTAACAAAAACACCATTTCGAAGTAATTTAACAAAAACTAAGATTAAAATTAACATTTGAAAAATAAATTACCAGTTTAACATTATAAAAAGTTAATCTTATTTATCATTTCTACTTGCAGGAAATGAATATCCAATTGATCAATTCTAATTAAAAACGAATGAAAAAGGAATTAGAAGGTTTTTAACTTACGAAGAAAATGAGAAGAAGAATTAACCTGACTGCCTGAAGATCAAAACTTGAACGTGTTCTCACTTGTGAAAATAACTTATGCGGCGGATTGGGATTTTCGACTTATATATATATATATATATATCTAGGGTTATATTATAAGATATGGTTTTGGTTATGTATAAACGGAAAAATTAAACTTTTAGTCGTATAAGAATTTACCCAATTCACTAGTGGTCCCAATAATTGAAAGTACTCTTTTTTTGTGCAAATTTGACCCCTTCCGTTAGTTTTCGGATGGAAACCGTTGCTTTAAAAATATATTAAAAATAAATCAATTATCTCAGTTATAAATTAACTGAATATTTTAATATTATTTAAAAATTTAACAAATAATTTTTTTCAAACTAAATAATACCATATGGAAAATAAAAAATGAACCTCCTAACAACAGCAGTATCATATATGTTCAGATTTTATCTTACATATATATTTTATATCTTGAGTAGTGAATACCAAATAAATGTTATTATGTTTTATTGTTAAGAATACATCATAGATCTGTAATAAGAGGAAAGAAAATACAAGATGTATTATTTAAAAGAAGTAAAGATCTTGTGATATATAATAAGAATTGTGCATTTAACTCTACAATACTATGTCTATTTAAATGATGGACCTCATCCATATTTTATTAACCAGAAAAAATAAAATGAATATATATATATATTTTTATCAATTTAAGCATAGGCACTGGGCTGCACTCGCGCTTCTTGATAACCCACGGGTTGCATCCGCGCCTCTTGAAAGAATTAAATACAGAAAATTAATTAAAAAAATTGAATGTATATAGAGGCGCGCCTCTGACACAAAAAGATTGCTCTCTTTTTTTCTCTCTCCTTCCTTTTCTCTACAACGCACATTTTTTTCTCTTCATTTCGTGCATTCTCTTTCTCTTTTTTTTTTTTTTTTTTTTTTTTATAAATTTAAGCATAGGCGCAAGCTGCACTTGCGCTTCTTGAAAAGCCGCGGGTTGCATCCGCGCCTCTTGTCTTCTTCAACATCGAAAAAGCTTATAAAGACGGAATCTTCCTCGCCATTCTTAATTTTCACTTGCTGCAAATGAGTAGTATTAATTCAATTGATTAACACTAATTAATAACAAATCAAAGGGAAACACACAAGGGTTTTAATTTAGGGAGAAAATGAGAATTACCTGAAGATCGATAGTTGATCGACTTTGTGAGAGGGGCGGGGAGGGGAGGAACACACGACGGCTGATAAGAATAAATTGAGGTTAGGGAATTCTAGAACACGCGACGTGCCTTTAAATAATAGGTTAGAAAGAAGATGGGAACTTTTTTAAAATATTTTTTTAAGAAAATTTTATTAGGTAGAGATGGGAGTTTGAAAGACAATGCTCAAGATCAAGGATTTATAAATGGTAACTTTATCATTTTTCTTCAATTTTATATGTTGTTTTACATTTTAAAGTATTACAAATTAAAATGGGAGTCCAAAATGGTTAACATGATAATAAGTACTCCCGATCATTCGAAATGGCAACACAACATAAAATGATAAATTATGATAAAATTGTCCTAAAGATCCACAACAAAAAGGGATTCAAATTAAATCAAGATATTGCACACCAAAAACACCATTTCAAAGTAATTTAACAAAAACTAAGATTAAAATTAACATTTGAAAAATAAATTACCAGTTTAACATTATAAAAAGTTGGAATCTTATTTATAATTTCTACTTGCAGGAAATGAATATCCAATTGATCAATTCTAATTAAAAACGAATGAAAAAGGAATTAGAAGGTTTTTAACTTACGAAGACAATGAGAACAAGAATTAACGTAACTGCCTGAAGGTCGAAACTTGAACGTGCTCTCACTTGAGAAAATAACTTAAGCGGCGGATTGGGATTTTCGACTTATATATATATATATATATATATATATATATATATATATATATATAGGGTTATGTTATAGGATAAGGTTTTGGTTATGTATAAACGGGAAAATTGAACTTTTAGTCCTATAAGAATTTACCCAATTCAGTATTGGTCCCAATAATTGAAAGTAGTCAATTTTTTGTGCAAATTTGATCCCTTCCGTTAGTTTTCGGATGGAAACCGTCACTTTGAAAAATATATTAAAAATAAATCAATTATCTCAGTTATAAATCAACTGAAATTTTTTATATTATTTAAAAAATCAACAAATAATTTTTTTTCAAACTAAATAATACCATATGGAAAATCGAAAATGAACCTCCTCGTATATGTTCAGATTTTATCTTACATATATATTTTATATCTTGAGTAGTGAATACCAAATAAATGTTTTTATGTTTTATTGTAAAGAATACATCATAGATCTGTAATAAGAGGAAAGAAAATACAAGATATATTATTTCAAAGAAGTAAAGATCTTGTGATATATAATAAGAATTGTGTATTTAACTAAGTGGAGAATTCATTGCTCTTCACTGCTTTCTCCAAACCCATGGTATCTCTCACCTTACCACCCCGCCTCACATCATAAATCGCTTTTCCAAAGTTAACCTAAACATGACGTCCTCCTACCAAAAACTTCTTGGTCACCCTCCCAACCTATCCAAACTCCGTGTCTTTGGTTGTCTCTGCTATCCCTGTCTTCGTCCTTACACCACTCACAAACTTGATTCTCGGTCTAATCCGTGTCTGTTCGTTGGATACTCACTCACTCAGAGTGCCTACCTCAGTCTTGACCTTTCCTTTAATCGCATCTACACCTCACGTCATGTCCAATTCGTCGAACACACATTTCTCTTTTCCACTAATCCTCTTCCCAAACGAACACCTAATGCTGCGACCACCAATTCACCTCCTTCCAATATCTATACCTCGCCCATTTTCATAACTGTTGCACCTCCTAATCCTACTCCTCCAATCCTCGCTCCTAACCTAATGTCGACCACCACTACTCCAGCCGATCAACCTCTAATAGACCAACCACCTATAACCCAGCCAACCAAACAGCCAACCAACCAGCCGTCCACACCCGCGCCCATTACCATCACCCCTGTGCCGACCATTGCTCCTCTGGGACCTCCTGCACCTCGCATGGTTACTTGCTCCCAGAATCAAGTGTTCAAACCCAATCCAAGGTATGGTCTTACATCAACACTGCCCTCTGATATTTAACCAAGTTGTGTTTCTCAGGCTCTGAAAGATAAGCACTGGCAAGATGCGATGTCTACAGAATTTGATGCCCTTCTCCGTAATGGAACATGGGACTTAATTCCTCCTGCGCCCTCCCATAAAAAAAAGACTAAAATTGGTTAGCAGAAAAAAAAATGGACAAGGAACGAGTCTATATTACATTACGGGACTAAACATGAAATCATCAACAAACTGATCCAAAATGTGGGTGTTATTTTACAAATCTGAAGAAACCAAACATTTGTGATGATTCACACATTTGTGTTGCACGCCTACAATCCTGGCAGAAATTTGATTTTCGGCTGAATTTTTTTTTCCAAACATTGAGCCTGCAGGAACTATTACGGCCACCTAGTGGATAATTAAGTGGACTCCTGATGGTATTTTGGACTCAAGATGCTTCTTGGCATGTTTCCGAGCAGGTTACTGTTTCTGGATTTCCACAACTTATCTTTGCAGGATTAGGGTGCGTGGATCAATGGTGATTCTCTCGAGAGCTACAGCATTCTAGAGGAAGTACACGGCCATTTCAACATCACTTATACGCCCATAATACCCCGAAATCACTACTGTTTTCAGGAATTCATGGGGGCTTCTAGCAGCTTCCCTCAACTTTCTCATCCTCGCCTTAGGTGTCATCCATACTAATTCAAGCAACGAAGGGAAAAAGAGAGATTTTAACAAAAATCCGGTTCCAAGTCCCAAAATATTTGGCATAACATATAAAGGAAAGAGTAAATCATGAAAGTGACAAGATCCACATTTAAAAAGCTGGTCGAAGAGCGCCCAACTGTTTGATACCCATGAAATATGGATGGAACAGAACGAGGCATTATTTCTAAAAGTCAAAAGTCCAAAACGAAAATGATCGAATAAATGATCCTCGAGGAAACTAACGCGTATGCTTAGTATGTTAATCAGCTCTACATGAAATATATGAAAAAGAAATTAGAAATGAAATATTCCATTGCAAATGTGAAATATTCAGGCGGTTAGCGAAATATTCCATAAAAAATGTGAAATATATAAAAATTTCAGCCAAGGTGGTTCAAAACCGCGCCAGAGGAGCACCTAAGTGGGCATCGAACCACTGATATATATGGAATGTACACTTTGTATTTAAGTGTCTATTGGCCCCCAAATAATTCAACGACTGCAGCCAAGGGCTGAAGTACTGGCAACCTCGTGCGCCCAAGAAGAGACACTCACTGCTTGGTATAAAACCTAATTCATTACAAAGCCCTCTTTTTTTCTAATAAAAAAACGAATCAACCGTGATTCTTCTAACTATATCATCACGGTCAAAGATTTGTCTAAAAAGTAGCTTCATTCATGAACTCGTCAAAGATGGCACATCACAATAAATAGACACAATATATATATATATATATACCTTTTTCATCTTGCTAGGCATCCCTCCAAAATATTATTAAGAAAATTTTATTAGCTAGTTTTCTCTCAATACTCACAAATATATTTATATGTAATATTGCACGAACTTAAGGAACCTATTTATTTCTCTTTCTTGTATTTACTTCTTCTCAGCAATCGAGCCTTACAACAAAAAAATATGGAGATTAACGACAGCGTATTTGCGAAAGATTTTTGTCACAATTTACGACAGTTTTGCGACGAACGTGGTCAAATGGTTAAAGTCTAACATATTTGCGACGAATTTCCCCCGAAAATGAAATAGTGTCGTTTTAATGTAGTTTATAATTAAATTTTATCGCAAATTCAATTTTTAAGTATGCGACGACAATGCATCTATCACTAAATGGTTGGCACATCGACTGCAGCATAATTTATTATTGACAATTTGCGACGATAATATACGTCGTAAATCGTAATAGTATTTAACTCCATAATTTTCTGTTGCAAAGTGGAAAAATTGTCGTCGTTTAATTATTTAAAAATTTGCGATGAATACTAAACCGTCGCAAATCTTCGTACTAAATTGCAGCATACATTTTTGCATACTTTATAGTTTAAAATTTCTTAATTTAATATAGTTTCATAAAAAAAAAATTATGAAATTAGATTATGTGTTTTTTATATTTGATTCATGAAACAAATAAATTGGTGTGATGGATATATATATGGTTTGATGGAGTATATATATATATATATTCAAAATAAAATTTGATATAACTATATATTGTCGAAACTCTACCCTATTTTGTAAGAATTGTAGTTATTGAGATGATGATATGATTTTAATTTGAAATAGATGCAATAAATGTGGGTGATTTTTTTACAAATCTGTAGAAACCAAAATTGGACATTTTCCAGGAAGCCCCAACATGATTCACACATTTGAGCCACACGCCTGCAATTCTGGCGGAAATTTGATTTTCTAACATTGGATATGGAATGAACCTATGCTACGGGCACAAAACATGAAATTATCTCAACAAACATTACAATGACAGACCAAATGTTTACTATCAAGCGTCTTCTGACATTACACGTTACAACAAACAACTAGATGCATGAACTGTTACGGCCACCTAGAGGATAATAAAGTGGACTCCTGAAGGTATTTTGGACTCAAGATGCTTCTTGGCATGTTTCCGAGCACGTTCCTGTTTATGGATTTCCACAGCTGATCTTTGCAGGATTAGGGTGCTTGGATCAATGGTGATTCTCTCGAGAGCCACAGCATTCTGGAGGAAGTACACGGCCATTTCAGCATCACTTATACGCCCATAATACCCCGATATCTCTACTGTTTTCAGGAATTCATGGGGGCTCCTGGCAGCTTCCCTCAACTTTCTCCTCCTCGCCTTAGGTGTCATCCATACTAACTGCAGCAATGAAGGGAAAAAGAGAGATTTTAACAAAAATCCGGTTCCAAGTCCCAAAATATTTGGCATAACATGTAAATGAAAGTGACAAGATCCACATTTAAAAAGCTGGTCGAAGAGCGCCCAACTGTTTGATACCCATTATTTCTAAAAGTCAATAGTTCAAAACGAAAATGATCGAATAAAAGATCCTTGAGGAAATTAACGCGTATGCTTAGTATGTAAATTAGCTCTACATGAAATATACTCTAAAACTTGTATACCCAGTCTCTTAATTTGATACATCACCTATCTTCCACAATAACATCAATAATCCTTGATATTGAAATTAAGAAATGAACATAGAAATAAGGTAATACCAATTAAGTTAGGTCAAAAACATACCTGCAACGTAAATTTGTCCAAATGTTGACATGCCTTTACGAGGGAAGTGAATTCAAGGAGACAATCGTCGTCCCATGCTCCAACTCTAAGAATGAGTTTCTTCAGGTTTGGCAACACAGGAAAGGCGGCAATATCCGTCATGTAGTCTTCCTGCAAAATTATAAGAAACCAATTACCAAGCAATATTTAAGCTAGCTCATTAATTTTCAGACGATCTGAAAATAAATTAAGAAATATATATATAGGTAGGATAAGACTCGTGTACTTACGCCTGGACGCTCTATGTTTAATGCAAGATGCTTCAATTGATAGAGACAGCAAGAAAGCCGGCCAAGGATGTTGTTTTCCAAACCAGAACTTCCCATACCAATGGAGACCTCATCAAGTTTCGGAACATTACTAACAATGAACTTAATTTGAGAACCCACGTAACGAAATGAGATGAGGTTAACATTTGAGATCTCAATGCTTTGTATTCCAAAACAAGAGGAGATCCTTAGGGACTTGAGTGAAAGTGCGAAACCATTGAGTTTCACATTCCGCAAGTCCCCTGAGCCATGTATATCAATAAATAAAATATTTGGACAGAAGGTCAAGAAACAATTTAATGGGGAAAATTGCATTTTTAGTCCCGTAGGAATATGTATAAATCACTTTTAATCCTTTTTCCATCACTTTTAGTCCTATAAAAATGCTATGTGTGAACTTCACCCCAATCAACTGCAATATATTTTTTTAATTAAATTCAATTAAAAAAATTATAATATAATAAAAAATTACTCTGTATAATATTAAAATTTCAGCACCCACCCATCAAACTCAGAAATTTGACGACGAATCTCCCTCCGGCAGAAATTTCCGGCGACTTCCAATATACATTTTGACCGGCAGAAATTTCCGGCGACTTCCAATATACATTTTGACAAGCACGTCATTCCCCCTACTCCATCTAGGAGAAATTCCCAAAGCATCGAGAAAAAAAAACTCAGAGTCATGGGTTGTTCCTCCAACATCGCACCAAAGTCTCACGACCACCCTCACTGCACCCCGTTTTTTATATCCAATGTCACACCGCCCTTGCCCCAATCCCAAACACCAACACGAATATTAAAAATCAGAAAAACTAAGTTAAGAAAACTGTAAAAAAATTGCAGAAAACTCGCGATGAATATTAAGAAATTGGAGATGAAGGAGAGATCAAAATTTGAAATTGACAAGGGGCTTTGATTCCTAGCACTGACAAGGGGCTATAGAGTGGGTAGTCTCCATGAATTTCGTGACAGGATTTGAATTTTGTAGTCGAATTTTTCATGAGATTTTTGGAAGAATACGGGGTTAACGGTGGTGGTGACGGGTGGTGGCGTGGTGACGAGAAGGGGCCAAAGTGTCGGCGTTAGCAGCGATTGGAGTGGGGACGGACGTTCGCCGGCCAAAAGAAGAGGGGGGAGGAGGAGATATATACATATACCTTCCGTACGTAAATGAGGTTTTTTACTTTATATTGTACGTATTATCTATAGATTTTAATTTAATTTTTTAAAAATAATTGTAATTAATATTTTTAAATTATAGGAGTATTTGATAATCATTTAATATTCAGATTTTAGTGAATTATATTTTATATCTTCAAATTATATTTAAACATAGATTTTATATAAATGTTTTTATTTTATTTTTGGTTTAATAGATTTTTATTCAAACACATATTATTATTTGGTATGAAAATATTACTTTTAATATTTTTAAATTATATTCCAATTGTAAAAAAAAAAAAAAAACTAATTCTATTATTCTAAAACTAACGTTTCCGTTTTCAAAAAAAAAAAAAAAAACTAACGTTTCCATCCTCAAATTAACGGTTTTCATCATAAATCTATCATACGGGACCAATTTTGCATAAAAAAGGACCACTTGTAAATTACAGGACCAAAAGTGATTTTAAAATATTCTTATAGGACTAAAAATGCAATTTTCCCCAATTTAATGCTTCATCATTCAAGTTTACACTTTTTAACACAAGGATTTCAAAGTTTTTTAATGAATTAGTGAAATTCTTCAAAAGTTTATATGAAAGAGTGAAGTTATTGTTTGGTTGACGAATAGACTCCCCATTATGCAATAACTCCAACCCTAGACACTGAACCCTCTTTCCAAAAGCAGTTTTAATCCAGTTATTAATTGCTGATTTTGAACTCTTGTCCAAATCAAAAGATATTTTAAATTCCTCCAATGCTACCCCTCTGTGCTTCCTCAAAACAAGATTGACCCAATTAATGTATTTTGACCTTTCCGAGCTCCGTATCGATTGGTCAGCAGATATTCTATCCAATGCATCACTAGCTTCAAAATCTAGACAACACGAATGCATCCATAAATACTGCCAGTGCTTCGATAAACTGCTGGTAACACCAGCTTCCTTGACTGATAAATAGCCTAATAGCGAAACAAGAATTTCTTCTGGCAATGAACTCAGAAAATCCTCCGGATCAGACTCATTCTTTACAACGTCCATGTTATTCAACAACAAAAACCAGTAGAAAAATGTCAGCAAATTTCCGAGGAAAAAAAATAATTAATGATGGAATATTTAACATATAACAATTCAACATAAATATAGTATGCAGATCATAACCATTCTTACCAACAGCAAAACAAAAAATAATTCTCTCTTTTTTTTTTAGGAAAATTAAATTCACATGAACTTAAGTACGAGCCAAAACATCCAAACCTGAGCTCTAGCTGCTGTAAGTCGGGCTCTTTTCCGTATAGGGGCCATTAACAAGAACTTGCTCCAAATATTTGTTGTCTTCACGCTAGCTGAAACCCTGAAAATAAAAAATAAAAAAAACTAATTTTATAGAGCTTTAATTAGATTAGCAATTCATATTCCTACTATAACTTCACATGCCTTGGATCGATCAAATCTTACTATGAGTATTTATATCATAGATTAAGGATCACTTGCGATCGAAGTAGATGTACCTATTAATTAATTTCAGTAATTATTGAGTATTTAATCCAAAAATTAAATTATAAGATGATTTGATTATGAGTTGATCGAATCGGCCAGAATTCAATTTGACTTCCATGAATTTCATTAAAAGATTGAATTATAACTTCACCATGCCTTGGATAGATCAAAACTTACTATGAGTAGATTTAGCTATAAATGTCAGTAATTATTGAGTAATTAATCTTATAATTAAATAAGAAGGTTTGTATATGAGTTGAATTTCTCAAAAAAAAAAAAAAAACAAAAAAAAATCTCACGATCTTTAGTCCCTTGAAACTAAATTCAGCCATTATCAATTGTTGTTTAATTCTTGGCCGATGAACTAATTTAAAAAAAGTAGCGAACACTGTGAATAAATCAAGAAAATCATAAACAAAAGGATTTCTTAAATCGATCCACAACAAACATTTGAAATCATAAATTGAATTAACAAAACTGCAATTACGAGGAAGAGAGAATTAAGTACCTGCAGATACGCCCGAGAGTTGTCTGTAAGAAATTGTTGTTGTGACACCAGCTAGTCTTAATAATTTTTTTTATTTTTTTTGAGGATACATTAGGAGGATAAAAATAATACATCAAAAACAACTCCTAACATAGTCTGGAATGTCCTTTTCAACCCAATCGTAAGGTGTTGAAATATTCCTAGCCACTTGAGCTAAAGCATGTGCAATCCTATTATCGTCTCTTTGAATATAATCACCATCCCAAAAGAGAAGCTTCTTCATATATAATCTGATTTTCCGCACAAGCGTCTTCTCCAATCCTTCCACAATGAAATTTGCACAGATAGCATTAATAGAAATCATAGAATCCATACGAAGCTTAGCTATCTTCATCCTGCGCTTAACACACATTTCCAAACCAATTTTAGCAGCAGAAACTCAGCCGCAACAACCGAGCCAGGATTCCTTATACGCCTTCCCCCAACAAAAATCAAATCATCATCATCATTTAGGATAGCATATCCAATGGCGAAAAAATTATCCGCAAGATTAAACGCAGCATCTGTTACTAAGGTGAAACCTTCTTTGCCTTTGTTCCCTGGATCCTTATATCTTTTCTCTTTTAAACTCTGAGTTTGTGAGAAAGGATCAGAGAAAGTAAAATCTTGCCAATAATTCACAGCCCATTTGGTGTCAAACGTCAAAGGCATTTTATGCATGAATCTGTCCTTACCTGAAGAATGTGTCCATTTACACCTTTCTTTCCAGATAGCCCAACCAACAACCAAAACAAATGAAGCAAATTCTTTATCAAAATGATCTTTAAGGGCCAAAAAAAACTGATCAATCGAACCATGAACAAAGCTCTTAATTTTAACCCAAATTCCTTGTTGCTTCCAAGCATTTTTAGCAAAGACACATTCAAATAAAACATGTTTTGTATCGGCATAGAAAGCACCACAACACAAACAGAAATGATTAATAGGAATGTGATGAGTTACCAGATTTCCTTCAGTGGCCAGGGTGGAATTAATCAACTTCCAACCAAAAATACGAACTTTGGATGGTACCTTCAGCTTCCAAATATAATCCCATATGATCGAACTTGAGTTTTTGCCAGAAGAGGACGGCACACTTCTTTCAATCTTTCGCGCATTATCCTGCATAATTAGACTATAGCCGGATGCTACCGAATAATTACCAGAAGAGTTATCAGGCCAATACCTCAAGTCATCATTTGACTCATTCATCAGAGGTACTTTTAAGATAGCTTCAGCTTCAAATGGCCAAAAAGCATTACGAATAAGCTCTTCATTCCATGTAGCATTCTGCATTATAAACCGATCTACCATGGATCCACTTGTAATACGTGAAACAATTCTACCATCTTTCAAGCCAGGAACCCATCTTTCTTTGAATATAGATATGGATTTTCCATCTCCTATTCTCCAGCGAATGCCCAATTCCAGAATATCCCTACTCCAGAGTAAAGATCTCCAAATAGATGATGGATTAGATCCCAACTCTGCATTAAGAATGTGTGTTTGTCGAAAATAACGAGCTTTGAATAATTTGGAGATGAGAGATTCTGGCCTTTGAAGAATTCTCCATACCTGTTTGGCTAATAAAGCTTTGTTAAAGAAAACCATCTTTCTGAAATTGAGACCCCCTTCATTTTTTGGCTTACATAAATCATTCCACTTTTTCCAATGAACCCTTTTATTATCTGCAGTAGTACCCCACCAAAATCTGGAAATCATTCTCTCAATATCTGAGCAAATTGAGATTGGGATTCTAAAGCATGACATTGCATACAGAGGTATTGCTTGTAAGATTGATTTGATTAACACTTCCTTGCCTCCTTCAGAAAATTGCTTATGACTCCATGAATTGTTCCGTTGACGAACTCTATCAACTAAATAGCTGAACTGGAGCTTTTTCCTTTTGGCCGAAAAAGTGGGAAGCCCCTAATAGACATTATGACCATTAGAAGATCGAATTCCCAAAATATCAATAGCATTTTCTTTGTAGGCACACAAAGTATTCGGACTAAATGTAATGGAAGATTTATCAAAATTTATAAGCTGACCAGAAGCAGCTTCATAAATTTTAAGACAATCTTTGAAAATCATGCAATCTTTAGTCGATGCCTTCAAGAAAACCAAACTATCATTTGCAAAGAATAAATGGGATATGCTAGGAGCCTCTCTTGCAATCTTGATTCCAGAAAAATTCCCATGATTTCGTGCATTCATTAATTTCGTGCACAAATAACAAAAAGATATGGGGATAAAGGGTCACCTTACCGTAGACCTCTTGAAGGCTGAAAAGAATCAGTAAGCTTCCCATTAATGCATATATTGTAAGAAACCGAAGAGACACATTCATTGATAAGCTTGATCCATTTGGGAGAGAAACCGAGTTGTGCCATTGCTTGTTGGAGAAAAGGCCATCCCACACGATCGTAGGCTTTACTCATATCCTTGTTTGCTTTTGGAGGAACAAATCCAATGAAGACATTCGAATGCAATCAGAATATTGTCAGAAATGAGTCGGCCTGGAATGAAGGCACTCTGAAACGGATCAACTATATCATCCATGAACATTTTAAGCCGATTAGTGATCACCCGAGAGAGGATGCAATAACACACATTATAGAGGCTAATAGGACGAAATTGTGTATCATTTGCTGGATTCTTAACTTTTGGAATAAGAGCAATTGTGGTATTATTCCAAGATGCCAAAGATTTCCCCTCATTTAGATGCCCCAAAATTTGTTCCGTGACTTCTTCCCCTATTGTGTGCCAATTATTCTGATAAAAAGAAGCAGGAAAACCGTCCGGTCCAGGAGCTTTCCATGGATTGAGATCCTTCATGGCTTTGAAGACCTCATCTTTCGAAAAGGGAATATCCAACAATTTCAATTGATCAGCAGTAATTCTTTTGCACATCGTATCCGTTGCTTTCTTAATACAATCCTGGCTAGGATTACTGGAGTTGAAGAGAGCATTAAAATAACTGACAAATGTGTCTTGAATCTCTTGTTCATTGAACATCCATTCCCCTGTGTCCTTCATAATTCTTGAAATTTGATTCCTGCTTCTGCGCTGAGTTGCTCGATTATGAAAAAAATGGGTATTCCTATCACCCTCCTTCAACCAAGAAACTCTGGATCTTTGTTTCCAATACCATTCTTCTTGTGAATAGAGTTTTTCTAATTCACATTCATGGGCCTTAACACAATCAAAATCCGGAGTATTGTTTTCATTATCCAATTGCATTCGAATTTGTTTTTGTGTATGATCAATACGGTTCTTCAATGATCCCCCCTTTTTCAAAGCCCATTGTGTTAATGCCTTACCACAAAGTGATAAAGACTCCTTTAGAGTTGAACCTGATCCTTTTTCAATCCAAATTTTCTTGATTGTACCTTTAAAATCATGCTCCTTTATCCAATAATTCTCAAAACGAAAGGTCTTCCTATTCGCGGATGGAGCACCAATATGATGTGACTTACACGAAAGCATAACCGGTCTATGATCAGAGCCCATGAAATCCAGAGTTTTAACCAAGTATGAAGGAAACATTTGCAACCATTCTTCATTAGCAACATAACGATCAAGTTTTTCAGAGATGAAATCATAACCCTTTCTTCTATTTGTCCATGTAAACTTAGGGCCTTGAGTTCTTAAATTAATCAAACAATTGTGATCAAGGGCATCTTGAAAACTCAGCAATCTTGACACTAAATGATAAGATTTAGTATTGGAAAATACATCAGATACCAATTTTCCGATACTAAAAACCTATTTTCTTGTAGTGTTAAATCGATCCACAACAAGCATGTGAAATCATAAATTGAATTAACAAAACTGCAATTACGAGGAAGTGAGAATTAAGTACGTGCAGATACGCCCGAGAGTTGTCTGTAAGAAATTGTTGTGACACCAACTAGCTTAACAAGTAGGTGTGTATACGTATTGCACTTTAGTGATATAGGGATCTTTTTATTATTTATATTTTTCTCATCTTCTTTTTATTACATCAACTCACCCAGTTTCACCATAAGGTACTCGTTTTTTTTTTAACATTAATTAAGGAACAGAACATTATATGTGTAGTCGGTTGTTGAGGTAGGAAGATAGAAAAAATAAAGTAGAAAGAAATGTACAAAAATGAAAAGGTAGAAAGATAAGAAAAAGGTAGTGAGATTGTTTATTGGTATTAAATGTGATAAAGTTATTTTTTAAGAGACATATAGTATGTGTATTTTTACTTTATTGGAAAGAGAATATTTTGTTAGCGTCTAAAAATAATTACATATGATGTAAATAAGAGATGTTTGAAGGAAATTTTTAAAAGAGAAAAAAATTATTTTTTTCAAATAAAAAAATGTTCAATTAAAAATAATTGATGGAGTAATTTGTAGTGAAATCGAATTTCATCATAATGTGTAACATCTTACTCCTATGTAAAAACTATGTTTATTTGATTAACCAATAATTGACCACAATTACTTAACATAGGTAACTAATTTGATTTTGAAAAAAACTGAGTTCCATATAACCACCCAATGTTATGCACAATACACCAGTCTTATATCGGTGGGTGCATTTACAAGGTTTGTGCATATATTATTTTTAAAACTAAATTTTCACCCGTGCATTTTTTTTTTTTTTTTTAATCTATCTTACTAACGGTGTCTTTATATATAATTTGCGTGTTTACCAAAAGTTTTTTTTTTTTATATTAACTGCTTTGAACAAAAGATCTATCTTTCTCCTCTTTCATTTACTCTTTCATTTATGTCATCTATAAAAATTCTTGTGCAATGCATGTGTCTCTGTGGCTGTTTTAATTTTCTTATAGTCAATAATATAATAAGTATACTTATATATAGATGTGTTTAAAACTCTCTCCTAGATAAGTTGTGTTTGTATTTTATGCGCACCAGCATAAAATACTAATACCCATTTTTTTTATACTCCCTCCATCCCGCAATTACTTTCACATTTTCCTTTTTAAGACGTCCCACAATTACTTTCACACCCTTAAAATGGAAAATCTTTTATATACTCCACCCTCACAGTATCCTCAAATTTACACAAATGACATTACCTTTTCTCCACACATACACAAAAGTCAGCTCATTTCTTTACTTTATACATAAAGGTTTAAAAAATTACCCCTAAAAATCCCCACTAAATTCACTTTTCTTATTACACGTGCCATTTCACATGATAAAGTAAAGATGTGACGGAGGGAGTAATACATTATAGAGCAAGATACATTTGAACATTTCTGATTGGAAGATATTTTCCCTCGATCAAGCCTAATTGTTAATAGTTCAATATTTTGGCCACTCAACATGATAAAGAGAATGTTTACATTCTATGCAATTAAAAAATAAAGAGACGTACTACTATCTTTACAATACTGAAAGCATAAATGAACCTCAAATCTTCACATCTTTCCTCAAATATTTAAATTTGCACCTACATTAATAGGATTCCTTCCGTTTAATATAATTCTCACAATGTTGTTTATTTTTGTGGTTTACATGTTTTATTGATTTTTTTATTGCCTAGTTTAAGTTACTTTCCCGCTTAAATTCATAATTATTATTAAATACATTTTTTTATTGCCTAGTTTACATGCATTTTCTAACAAAATTAAATACTATGAGATCAAAAGTTAAACAGCTAGAATCAATTATTTTATGCGTTAACTGCTATATATAATCAATAAGCAGAATAATTAAGTAACCGAATTTTATCGCCTCTACTTGCTCTCCTCAAGCCAAAATATCCGAGAATTGATTGCCGTTTCCTAAAACATCATCGCCGTGTGTATCAAATTTTATCGCCTCTACTTGCCCTCCTCAAGCCCTCGCTACACATGCACAATCGTGAAAATTGCCCAAAATATGTGACCGAGAGGACTCGGCCACGCAACCGCACAGCCTCTATCTACCCTCCTGTCGCCAAAATATCCGAGAATTGATTGCCGTTTCCTAAAACATCATCGTCGTGGGTATCAAATTTTATCGCCTCTACTTGCCCTCCACAAGCCTTCGCTACACATGCACAATCGTGAAAATTGCCCAAAATATGTGACCGAGAGGACTCGGCCACGCAACCTCACGGCCTCTAAGTTTCAAAGAGGCGGCGCCCTGTCAAATAGGACACAAGATCTAATTTAACAGCAACTTGAAGTTTGTTTTCCTTGATCTTGTCAGTTCCTTCCACACATTAGAGCTAATGTGTCCCAAATCTCCTTTACAGTTGTGCAGTGAAACACTCTACCCATTATAGCATTTGGATTGGTCTGATATATGGTGTTCATTGCTACATAGTTGAGATTCTGCTTCTTTCTTTCTTCAGGAGTGAGCTCATCATCATCTTTTGGAATTTCTTGTGCTCCAGTTGCTCTTTGGGCTTCTGTAACATTTGTGTTAGGTTTCATGAACACAAATGGACCTTTAGTGATCACCCTTAGCATTTCATCATGGAGACAGGCCAAGTGAGCTCTCATCCTTATCTTCTAGAAGTCATAATTCTCAATAGAGAACATAGGCAGTTTCTGGTAAGATATCTTGTTGATGGGGTTGGTTCCCATAGTAGTAGGTGGTGGAACAGCTACACCAGAATTCTCAGAAGAAGATGTGTTAGGCATAGTGGATAATCAGAAATAATGAATATCACAAAAAGTGCACAAGTAGATCAGTTTAGGTAACCAAAGTTGATCCTCAAAGCAGTGGTCTTTAAACCCCTGCTCTGATACTACTTGTTGGTCCCAAAAAGGAGTGTAACACGTGTATGGGGGGGGGGGGAATACACGTGTATGTGTTTTTCAAAAACTTTTGTAAGTAATCAACACAAATAATCAGAGTCAAGTAAGTTACACAGTATGTCAAGTCCTATGAAAATACTAACAGTAGATTCTAAGAGATCTTAACAGTATGCAACTTGTATGCGGAATAAATGATAGGCCCTATTATACTCCTTAAATAATGTGCACTTAAATACTAAGTTATCAAATAGCAAATAGCAGTTATAACAACACAAGAGTTAAAGCAATAAGATAAATGCAGTAAGTAAGAACACAAGATGTATAGTGGTTCGGAGACTAAACTGCTCCTACGTCCACTCTTCCTAATTTAATAGGATAATTCCTTAATCACTTTGGAATTAACTTGTTTTTACAGTGCCAAGGTGCACTCTACTTCTTCTTCTTCTCTTCTCTTGATTTCTTACAACCTTCTCTCGTTGCAATACTCTCAATCACTACTACGAACTCAACAATACTCTCAGACTATCTCTCAAGGTGAAAGTAGGGTTTTGTTCTAGTACCAACTAAGTGTGATATCCTTTACAATTTAAGAACAAATGTAAAGGCTAGGATATCACTGTCTAGGCTTTGAATAATCAAACAATAAGCTTGCCTAGTGGGGACTAAAGGTAACACTCACAAATGAATATGCTTAAAAGCTTTAATCTATCGAGTGTTTTGAATACTTTTGAATGCTAAAATATTGCTCTAGAATGCGTATGGCTTGTATCTTGATGTATGTCCCGTCCGTAATCTTGAAATGATTCAAGATGTGGCCTATTTATAGATGAAGCAAACTATCCGTTGGTGGAGATAGCAACCTTATCCATAAATTTGAACTTTCAAATTGTTCAGGGGCCTGCATGCAAATAGTACATGCAATTACGTCCATTCTGAATTATGCATTCCATTCTCAGAATTTGTTATGCGTAGTGACAGGTGGCACTCATTCTTTGGCTAATTTGGAATAATTCTGTCCTTCCCGCTAACGGCCTCGTACTGGGTAAGGTGCCTAGTCATTCCTCGTCTTTGTCCATAAGTATGCCAAGTCCAAGGTATATGGATATCCAAATTCATCATACTTGACTTTTGTCGTCCAGCATACTTGTCTTCATGAATCCTTGTCACTTTCTTCATAACACTTCAGCTCCTTGTCTTCAATGATACTTGTCTTCATGTGCTTTGTGCTTTCAGGTCATTTGTCATAGATTCAAAGAATAATCTATCTAATAAAAATTAAAGCTCCCTAACATATATGAGCTTTTCTAACCTGAAAATCTAGACTTGGCAATTCATCATACTTGGGGTTTCTCTTAGGGTTTTGGTATCAAATCAAAATCAAATTTTCTTTTATTAATATAAACCATATCCCAACAATTTCCCCCTTTTTGATGATGCCAAAACCTACTTACTTCAAAAGATCCATAGGGATTTCTTTTTCAGTAGATTTGACAAAAACAGGACAACTAGCATGTATATTCTATACTTAGAAAAATTTCACATAATAAATTCAGATAATTAACCTAAAAAGGGCTAAGTTCTCTGAGTTCTATAAAACTTGATCTAAGCAGGAATCAAATTAAAATCATTTTGCTAGAGCCTATTTTTAGGAAAAAATATCACAAGTATAAAGACTCAAAAATTGTTGTCCAGTGCATACGATCGATAATCATCATCCGAAATAAGATAGCACAATAATAAGAGCAGAAAGTTGTAAGTTCTAGCTCTTAAGGAGCAACAATTGTCTGGAAAAAAATAAACATAGATTAAAGAGTTCATAATCGTTCGAAATTGAATCTTGACTTGACCTTCAGCAGTCATCACTTGGCTGCATCTGACTTTTTCTTCAGGAAGGTTGGGAGTTCCTTGAACAGTGGAGTCAGCCCATATGATGCAAAGTGTCTATTCTTCAAAGCGATGACCTCCTCGTTCTTCCCAATCAAGTCTTCCTCCTTGACAAGTTGCACAAACTCATCAGTAATTGTTTTCCTGTCAATGCCTTTTCCATCAGCCTTCATTGGTGGATTCCAGAAAATCTGTTCAGGAGCCTTGACAATCACTTTCTCCTTCTGAGCAGCTCCAAGAATCTTTGTTTACAAATCTGGATAATTCTCCATCATAAAGCCTTCATAAAGACCATCAATGTCTTCAAAGTCTCCCCATCTCTTCACAACAAAGAAGAGATGATCCCATACTCTATTGGCTTTTTCCCAAGCACCATTGAGTTCAGCAGGAACCCAGCTGTCAGTATGAGGGATCCTTTTCAAGGTTTCAGACTTCCTCTTGGCTCTATTTTCCATCATCAAAGCATAAGAACTCTTGTAAGACTTAGAATTTCCTGGATTAAAGTCTTTGTGCCTCTTCAACCTGCACTCTTCAACATCTATGAACATCTTAGTTTCTGCATCTTGTCCAGCTCCTTCTGCAAAGATGTTTGCAACTTCTTCAAACACATGAGCTTTGTCTTTCACAAGATCAGCAGCAGTAACTTCAGGAGAGGCTCTTCTAACAGGCAGTTTATCTTCCCTTCTAATCAAGGTTGAAATTTCCATTTCTTCATCATCATCTGGTTCACTGGACTTGTACTTCTTACTCTTCTCTTGGTCAGAAATATCAGCAAGCTTCTTTCTCTTCAAATTTGGTTTCCTTATTTTTCCACTTCTAGTTTTGGGACAATCCTCCTCTTCTGTCACATCTGTAATTTCCAAAACTTTTGCTTTCCCCTTTCCCTTGCTACCTTCCCCCTTACTCTTTTCATCCTCCTTCAACAAATCTTCCCCCTTCTTCTTATTTTCCCCCCTTTTGGCATCATCAAATGCCTCAAGGTTGATGGGGTCAGCAGAGTTGGCATCAATCTTAGCCACAGTAAGTGAGAGTTCTTGTTGGTAGGTGTCCATCCTTTTTATTTGGACAGAAATAGGATCAACATGATTCAATAGAAAGGCAGAAATAGTGGAACTTACAGACTCTTCCACTTGCTTCTTCACAGCCTGATCAACTTGGGTCCTCATCATCTTGATTATGCCTTCCAAGTTGTCTTTGAATAAATCAGAAGCAGCATTTAGTGAACTCTTGATGGTCTCTCTAATCAGTTGATCTCTTTGAATCCCCATTGATTGAGTCAGCTTTTCAATGTCCTTTGACAGCATCTGGGAAATCTCTTCCTTCTCCTTGGCAACATCATCCTTTATCTTCAGAATTTCATCTCTGTCCTTCTTGATCAACTCTTTCTCAGTGTGGAAGTATGTGGTAACAGCATCTGACATGATCTTTGATGACTCTCCAATTTTGAGGGTTGAGTCCTTCACTTCCTCTCCAACACTGTCCATCTTCTTATCAAAGGTCTCAAAACCTTTTTCAATAGCTTCTAGCTTGATAGTTGTGGAGTTCATTTTCTCTTCCAAACTCTCTACCTTGATACATAAATCCATATCATTGTTATCAATGGTTTCTTCTAGGTTCTCCATCCTCCTTGTCATCCTTCTTGCCTTTGTATTCAAATTGAGCAAAGATTTGTGCTGGGCTTCATTTGTGGGAATGATAGTTTCATCCAAACTATCTCTGACATACTTTCCCATGTTTAGGCATAAGCCTACAAAATTCTCCAGCCTCTTCCTCTCAACTTCATTAATTTGTTCAATCTCAGTATTGGACTCCTCCAGCGCAGCCTTCATCCTTCCTTCCTCCTTATCAATGATGCAGACTTCAGTCAATGGAGAAGCATCTAAGTGAATTGGGAACTCCATCGAAGTTGATGGTGCTGCAGCTATTGCCTCATTTTCCAAGGGCTTCTTCATAGCAGCTGGTTCCTTAGTCTTCACAGCTTCTTTCTGAGCAATATTGGACTCCATTTCATCTTTCTTGGCCTCAACTTCAGCGACTTCAGCAGGAGTTGACTCATTCAACTCAGCATCATGAATGTTAGGACTTTCAGCAGTTTTCTCAGTTGGAGGTTTAAAAATGACAATCTCATTAGAAGGTTTTTAACTTACGAAGAAAATGAGAATAAGAATTAACCTGACTGCCTGAAGATCGAAACATGAACGTGTTCTCACTTGTGAAAATAACTTAAGCGGCGGATTGGGATTTTCGACTTATATATATATATATCTATGGTTATATTATAAGATAAGGTTTTGGTTATGTATAAACGGAAAAATTGAACTTTTAGTCCTATATATATATATATATCTATGGTTATATTACCCAATTCACTATTGCTCCCAATAATTAAAAGTAGTCATTTTTTGTGCAAATTTGATCCCTTCCGTTAGTTTTCGGATGGAAACCATTACTTTGAAAAATATATTAAAAATAAATAAATTATATCAGTTATAAATTAACTGAAATTTTTTATATTATTTAAAAAATCAACAAATAATTTTTTTTCAAACTAAATAATACCATATGGAAAATCGAAAATGAACCTCCTCATATATGTTCAGATTTTATCTTACATATATATTTTATATCTTGAGTAGTGAATACCAAATAAATGTTTTTATGTTTTATTGTAAAGAATACATCATATATCTGTAATAAGAGGAAAGAAAATACAAGATATATTATTTCAAAGAAGTAAAGATCTTGTGATATATAATAAGAATTGTGCATTTAACTCTACAATACTAGCTCTATTTAAATAATGGACCTCATCCTGATTTAAAGAATAAAAATTACAAAAATGAATATTTTATTAACCAGAAAAAATAAAATGAATAAATATATATTTTATCAATTTAAGCATACGCACGGGGCTGCACTCGCGCTTCTGGGAAAGCCGCGGGTTGCATCCGCGCCTCTTGAAAGAATTAAATAAATAAAATTAATGAAAATATATAGAGGCGTACCTCTGACACAAAAATATGCTCTCTTTTTTTCTCTCTGCTTCCTTTTCTCTACATCGCACATTTTTTTCTCTTCATTTCGTGCATTCTCTTTCTCTTTTTTTTCTAATTTTTTTTTTATCAATTTAAGCATAGGCGCAAGCTGCACTCGCGCTTCTTGAAAAGCCGCGGGTTGCATCTGCGCCTCTTGAAAGAATTAAATAAAGAAAATTAATTAAAAAAATTGAATGTATATAGAGGCACGCCTCTGACACAAAAATTTGTTTTTTTTTCTCTCTCCTTCCTTTTCTCTACAACGCACATTTTTTTCTGTTCATTTCGTGCATTCTCTTTCTCTTTAACAAAAACACCATTTCGAAGTAATTTAACAAAAACTAAGATTAAAATTAACATTTGAAAAATAAATTACCAGTTTAACATTATAAAAAGTTGGAATCTTATTTATCATTTCTACTTGCAGGAAATGAATATCCAATTGATCAATTCTAATTAAAAACGAATGAAAAAGGAATTAGAAGGTTTTTAACTTACGAAGAAAATGAGAAGAAGAATTAACCTGACTGCCTGAAGATCAAAACTTGAACGTGTTCTCACTTGTGAAAATAACTTATGCGGCGGATTGGGATTTTCGACTTATATATATATATATATATATATATATATATAGTATATATATATATATATATATATATAGGGTTATATTATAAGATATGGTTTTGGTTATGTATAAACGGAAAAATTAGACTTTTAGTCGTATAAGAATTTACCCAATTCACTAGTGGTCCCAATAATTGAAAGTACTCTTTTTTTGTGCAAATTTGACCCCTTCCGTTAGTTTTCGGATGGAAACCGTTGCTTTAAAAATATATTAAAAATAAATCAATTATCTCAGTTATAAATTAACTGAATATTTTAATATTATTTAAAAATTTAACAAATAATTTTTTTCAAACTAAATAATACCATATGGAAAATAAAAAATGAACCTCCTAACAACAGCAGTATCATATATGTTCAGATTTTATCTTACATATATATTTTATATCTTGAGTAGTGAATACCAAATAAATGTTATTATGTTTTATTGTTAAGAATTCATCATAGATCTGTAATAAGAGGAAAGAAAATACAAGATGTATTATTTAAAAGAAGTAAAGATCTTGTGATATATAATAAGAATTGTGCATTTAACTCTACAATACTAGGTCTATTTAAATGATGGACCTCATCCATATTTTATTAACCAGAAAAAATAAAATGAATATATATATATTTTTTATCAATTTAAGCATAGGCACTGGGCTGCACTCGCGCTTCTTGAAAACCCACGGGTTGCATCCGCGCCTCTTGAAAGAATTAAATACAGAAAATTAATTAAAAAAATTGAATGTATATAGAGGCGCGCCTCTGACACAAAAAGATTGCTCTCTTTTTTTCTCTCTCCTTCCTTTTCTCTACAACGCACATTTTTTTCTCTTCATTTCGTGCATTCTCTTTCTCTTTATTTTTTTTTATTTTTTTTATAAATTTAAGCATAGGCGCAAGCTGCACTTGCGCTTCTTGAAAAGCCGCGGGTTGCATCCGCGCCTCTTGTCTTCTTCAACATCGAAAAAGCTTATAAAGACGGAATCTTCCTCGCCATTCTTAATTTTCACTTGCTGCAAATGAGTAGTATTAATTCAATTGATTAACACTAATTAATAACAAATCAAAGGGAAACACACAAGGGTTTTAATTTAGGGAGAAAATGAGAATTACCTGAAGATCGATAGTTGATCGACTTTGTGAGAGGGGCGGGGAGGGGAGGAACACACGACGGCTGATAAGAATAAATTGAGGTTAGGGAATTCTAGAACACGCGACGTGCCTTTAAATAATAGGTTAGAAAGAAGATGGGAACTTTTTTAAAATATTTTTTTAAGAAAATTTTATTAGGTAGAGATGGGAGTTTGAAAGACAATGCTCAAGATCAAGGATTTATAAATTGTAACTTTATCATTTTTCTTCAATTTTATATGTTGTTTTACATTTTAAAGTATTACAAATTAAAATGGGAGTCCAAAATGGTTAACATGATAATAAGTACTCCCGATCATTCGAAATGGCAACACAACATAAAATGATAAATTATGATAAAATTGTCCTAAAGATCCACAACAAAAAGGGATTCAAATTAAATCAAGATATTGCACACCAAAAACACCATTTCAAAGTAATTTACCAAAAACTAAGATTAAAATTAACATTTGAAAAATAAATTACCAGTTTAACATTATAAAAAGTTGGAATCTTATTTATAATTTCTACTTGCAGGAAATGAATATCCAATTGATCAATTCTAATTAAAAACGAATGAAAAAGGAATTAGAAGGTTTTTAACTTACGAAGAAAATGAGAACAAGAATTAACGTAACTGCCTGAAGGTCGAAACTTGAACGTGCTCTCACTTGAGAAAATAACTTAAGCGGCGGATTGGGATTTTCGACTTATATATATATATATATAGGGTTATGTTATAAGATAAGGTTTTGGTTATGTATAAACGGGAAAATTGAACTTTTAGTCCTATAAGAATTTACCCAATTCAGTATTGGTCCCAATAATTGAAAGTAGTCATTTTTTGTGCAAATTTGATCCCTTCCGTTAGTTTTCGGATGGAAACCGTCACTTTGAAAAATATATTAAAAATAAATCAATTATCTCAGTTATAAATTAACTGAAATTTTTTATATTATTTAAAAAATCAACAAATAATTTTTTTTCAAACTAAATAATACCATATGGAAAATCGAAAATGAACCTCCTCGTATATGTTCAGATTTTATCTTACATATATATTTTATATCTTGAGTAGTGAATACCAAATAAATGTTTTTATGTTTTATTGTAAAGAATACATCATAGATCTGTAATAAGAGGAAAGAAAATACAAGATATATTATTTCAAAGAAGTAAAGATCTTGTGATATATAATAAGAATTATGTATTTAACTAAGTGGAGAATTCATTGCTCTTCACTGCTTTCTCCAAACCCATGGTATCTCTCACCTCACCACCCCGCCTCACATCATAAATCGCTTTTCCAAAGTTAACCTAAACATGACGTCCTCCTACCAAAAACTTCTTGGTCACCTTCCCAACCTATCCAAACTCCGTGTCTTTGGTTGTCTCTGCTATCCCTGGCTTCGTCCTTACACCACTCACAAACTTGATTCTCGGTCTAATCCGTGTCTGTTCGTTGGATACTCATTCACTCAGAGTGCCTACCTCAGTCTTGACCTTTCCTCTAATCGCATCTACACCTCGCGTCATGTCCAATTCGTCGAACACACATTTCTCGTTAGCAGAAAAAAAATGGACAAGGAACGAGTCTATATTACATTACGGGACTAAACATGAAATCATCAACAAACTGATCCAAAATGTGGGTGTTATTTTACAAATCTGAAGAAACCAAACATTTGTGATGATTCACACATTTGTGTTGCACGCCTACAATCCTGGCAGAAATTTGATTTTCGGCTGAATTTTTTTTTCCAAACATTGAGCCTGCAGGAACTATTACGGCCACCTAGTGGATAATTAAGTGGACTCCTGATGGTATTTTGGACTCAAGATGCTTCTTGGCATGTTTCCGAGCAGGTTCCTGTTTCTGGATTTCCACAGCTTATCTTTGCAGGATTAGGGTGCGTGGATCAATGGTGATTCTCTCGAGAGCTACAGCATTCTGGAGGAAGTACACGGCCATTTCAACATCACTTATACGCCCATAATACCCCGAAATCACTACTGTTTTCAGGAATTCATGGGGGCTTCTAGCAGCTTCCCTCAACTTTCTCATCCTCGCCTTAGGTGTCATCCATACTAATTCAAGCAACGAAGGGAAAAATAGAGATTTTAACAAAAATCCGGTTCCAAGTCCCAAAATATTTGGCATAACATATAAAGGAAAGAGTAAATCATGAAAGTGACAAGATCCACATTTAAAAAGCTGGTCGAAGAGCGCCCAACTGTTTGATACCCATGAAATACGGATGGAACAGAACGAGGCATTATTTCTAAAAGTCAAAAGTCCAAAACGAAAATGATCGAATAAATGATCCTCGAGGAAACTAACGCGTATGCTTAGTATGTTAATCAGCCCCACATGAAATATATGAAAAAGAAATTAGAAATGAAATATTCCATTGCAAATGTGAAATATTCAGGCGGTTAGCGAAATATTCCGTAAAAAATGTGAAATATATAAAAATTTCAGCCAAGGTGGTTCAAAACCGCGCCAGAGGAGCACCTTAGTGGGCATCGAACCACTGATATATATGGAATGTACACTTTGTATTTAAGTGTCTATTGGCCCCCAAATAATTCAACGACTGCAGCCAAGGGCTGAAGTACTGGCAACCTCGTGCGCCCAAGAAGAGGCACTCACTGCTTGGTATAAAACCTAATTCATTACAAAGCCCTCTTTTTTTCTAATAAAAAAACGAATCAACCGTGATTCTTCTAACTATATCATCACGGTCAAAGATTTGTCTAAAAAGTAGCTTCATTCATGAACTCGTCAAAGATGGCACATCACATTAAATAGACACAATATATATATATATATATATATATATATATATATATACCTTTTTCATCTTGCTAGGCATCCCTCCAAAATATTATTAAGAAAATTTTATTAGCTAGTTTTCTCTCAATACACACAAATATATTTATATGTAATATTGCACGAACTTAAGGAACCTATTTATTTCTCTTTCTTGTATTTACTTCTTCTCAGCAATCGAGCCTTACAACAAAAAAATATGGAGATTAACGACAGCGTATTTGCGAAAGATTTTTGTCACAATTTACGACAGTTTTGCGACGAATGTGGTCAAATGGTTAAAGTCTAACATATTTGCGACGAATTTCCCCCGAAAATGAAACAGTGTCGTTTTAATGTAGTTTATAATTAAATTTTATCGCAAATTCAATTTTTAAGTATGCGACGACAATGCATCTATCACTAAATGGTTGGCACATCGACTGCCGCATAATTTATTATTGACAATTTGCGACGATAATATACGTCGTAAATCGTAATAGTATTTAACTCCATAATTTTCTGTTGCAAAGTAGAAAAATTGTCGTCGTTTAATTATTTAAAAATTTGCGATGAATACTAAACCGTCGCAAATCTTCGTACTAAATTGCAGCATCCATTTTTGCATACTTTATAGTTTAAAATTTCTTAATTTAATATAGTTTCATAAAAAAAAATTATGAAATTAGATTATGTGTTTTTTATATTTGATTCATGAAACAAATAAATTGGTGTGATGGATATATATATGGTTTGATGGAGTATATATATATATATTCAAAATAAAATTTGATATAACTATATATTGTCGAAACTCTACCCTATTTTGTAAAAATTGTAGTTATTGAGATGATGATATGATTTTAATTTGAAATAGATGCAATAAATGTGGGTGATTTTTTTACAAATTTGTAGAAACCAAAATTGGACATTTTCCAGGAAGCCCCAACATGATTCACACATTTGAGCCACACGCCTGCAATTCTGGCGGAAATTTGATTTTCTAACATTGGATATGGAATGAACCTATGCTACGAGCACAAAACATGAAATTATCTCAACAAACATTACAATGACAGACCAAATGTTTACTATCAAGCGTCTTCTGACATTACACGTTACAACAAACAACTAGATGCATGAACTGTTACGGCCACCTAGAGGATAATAAAGTGGACTCCTGAAGGTATTTTGGACTCAAGATGCTTCTTGGCATGTTTCCGAGCACGTTCCTGTTTATGGATTTCCACAGCTGATCTTTGCAGGATTAGGGTGCTTGGATCAATGGTGATTCTCTCGAGAGCCACAGCATTCTGGAGGAAGTACACGGCCATTTCAGCATCACTTATACGCCCATAATACCCCGATATCTCTACTGTTTTCAGGAATTCATGGGGGCTCCTGGCAGCTTCCCTCAACTTTCTCCTCCTCGCCTTAGGTGTCATCCATACTAACTGCAACAATGAAGGGAAAAAGAGAGATTTTAACAAAAATCCGGTTCCAAGTCCCAAAATATTTTGCATAACATGTAAATGAAAGTGACAAGATCCACATTTAAAAAGCTGGTCGAAGAGCGCCCAACTGTTTGATACCCATTATTTCTAAAAGTCAATAGTTCAAAACGAAAATGATCGAATAAAAGATCCTTGAGGAAATTAACGCGTATGCTTAGTATGTAAATTAGCTCTACATGAAATATACTCTAAAACTTGTATACCCAGTCTCTTAATTTGATACATCACCTATCTTCCACAATAACATCAATAATCCTTGATATTGAAATTAAGAAATGAACATAGAAATAAGGTAATACCAATTAAGTTAGGTCAAAAACATACCTGCAACGTAAATTTGTCCAAATGTGGACATGCCTTTACGAGGGAAGTGAATTCAAGGAGACAATCGTCGTCCCATGCTCCAACTCTAAGAATGAGTTTCTTCAGGTTTGGCAACACAGGAAAGGCGGCAATATCCGTCATGTAGTCTTCCTGCAAAATTATAAGAAACCAATTACCAAGCAATATTTAAGCTAGCTCATTAATTTTCAGACGATCTGAAAATAAATTAAGAAATATATATATAGGTAGGATAAGACTCGTGTACTTACGCCTGGACGCTCTATGTTTAATGCAAGATGCTTCAATTGATAGAGACAGCAAGAAAGCCGGCCAAGGATGTTGTTTTCCAAACCAGAACTTCCCATACCAATGGAGACCTCATCAAGTTTCGGAACATTACTAACAATGAACTTAATTTGAGAACCCACGTAACGAAATGAGACGAGGTTAACATTTGAGATCTCAATGCTTTGTATTCCAAAACAAGAGGAGATCCTTAGGGACTTGAGTGAAAGTGCGAAACCATTGAGTTTCACATTCCGCAAGTCCCCTGAGCCATGTATATCAATAAATAAAATATTTGGACAGAAGGTCAAGAAATAATTTAATGGGGAAAATTGCATTTTTAGTCCCGTAGGAATATGTATAAATCACTTTTAATCCTTTTTCCATCACTTTTAGTCCTATAAAAATGCTATGTGTGAACTTCACCCCAATCAACTGCAATATATTTTTTTAATTAAATTCAATTAAAAAAATTATAATATAATAAAAAATTACTCTGTATAATATTAAAATTTCAGCACCCACCCATCAAACTCAGAAATTTGACGACGAATCTCCCTCCGGCAGAAATTTCCGGCGACTTCCAATATACATTTTGACCGGCAGAAATTTCCGGCGACTTCCAATATACATTTTGACAAGCACGTCATTCCCCCTACTCCATCTAGGAGAAATTCCCAAAGCATCGAGAAAAAAAAACTCAGAGTCATGGGTTGTTCCTCCAACATCGCACCAAAGTCTCACGACCACCCTCGCTGCACCCCGTTTTTTATATCCAATGTCACACCGCCCTTGCCCCAATCCCAAACACCAACACGAATATTAAAAATCAGAAAAACTAAGTTAAGAAAACTGTAAAAAAATTGCAGAAAACTCGCGATGAATATTAAGAAATTGGAGATGAAGGAGAGATCGAAATTTGAAATTGACAAGGGGCTTTGATTCCTAGCACTGACAAGGGGCTATAGAGTGGGTAGTCTACATGAATTTCGTGACAGGATTTGAATTTTGTAGTCGAATTTTTCATGAGATTTTTGGAAGAATACGGGGTTAACGGTGGTGGCGGTGGTGGTGACGGGTGGTGGCGTGGTGACGAGAAGGGGCCAAAGTGTCGGCGTTAGCAGCGATTGGAGTGGGGACGGACGTTCGCCGGCCAAAAGAAGAGGGGGGAGGAGGAGATATATACATATACCTTCTGTACGTAAATGAGGTTTTTTACTTTATATTGTACGTATTATCTATAGATTTTAATTTAATTTTTTAAAAATAATTGTAATTAATATTTTTAAATTATAGGAGTATTTGATAATCATTTAATATTCAGATTTTAGTGAATTATATTTTATATCTTCAAATTATATTTAAACATAGATTTTATATAAATGCTTTTATTTTATTTTTGTTTTAATAGATTTTTATTCAAACACATATTATTATTTGGTATGAAAATATTACTTTTAATATTTTTAAATTATATTCCAATTGTAAAAAAAAAAAAAAAAAACTAATTCTATTATTCTAAAACTAACGTTTCCGTTTTCAAAAAAAAAAAAAAAAAACTAACGTTTCCATCCTCAAATTAACGGTTTTCATCATAAATCTATCATACGGGACCAATTTTGCATAAAAAAGGACCACTTGTAAATTACAGGACCAAAAGTGATTTTAAAATATTCTTATAGGACTAAAAAAGCAATTTTCCCCAATTTAATGCTTCATCATTCAAGTTTACACTTTTTAACACAAGGATTTCAAAGTTTTTTAATGAATTAGTGAAATTTTTCAAAAGTTTATATGAAAGAGTGAAGTTATTGTTTGGTTGACGAATAGACTCCCCATTATGCAATAACTCCAACCCTAGACACTGAACCCTCTTTCCAAAAGCAGTTTTAATCCAGTTATTAATTGCTGATTTTGAACTCTTGTCCAAATCAAAAGATATTTTAAATTCCTCCAATGCTACCCCTCTGTGCTTCCTCAAAACAAGATTGACCCAATTAATGTATTTTGACCTTTCCGAGCTCCGTATCGATTGGTCAGCAGATATTCTATCCAATGCATCACTAGCTTCAAAATCTAGACAACACGAATGCATCCATAAATACTGCCAGTGCTTCGATAAACTGCTGGTAACACCAGCTTCCTTGACTGATAAATAGCCTAATAGCGAAACAAGAATTTCTTCTGGCAATGAACTCAGAAAATCCTCCGGATCAGACTCATTCTTTACAACGTCCATGTTATTCAACAACAAAAACCAGTAGAAAAATGTCAGCAAATTTCCGAGGAAAAAAAATAATTAATGATGGAATATTTAACATATAACAATTCAACATAAATATAGTATGCAGATCATAACCATTCTTACCAGCAGCAAAACAAAAAATAATTCTCTCTTTTTTTTTAAGGAAAATTAAATTCACATGAACTTAAGTACGAGCCAAAACATCCAAACCTGAGCTCTAGCTGCTGTAAGTCGGGCTCTTTTCCGTATAGGGGCCATTAACAAGAACTTGCTCCAAATATTTGTTGTCTTCACGCTAGCTGAAACCCTGAAAATAAAAAATAAAAAAAACTAATTTTATAGAGCTTTAATTAGATTAGCAATTCATATTCCTACTATAACTTCACATGCCTTGGATCGATCAAATCTTACTATGAGTATTTATATCATAGATTAAGGATCACTTGCGATCGAAGTAGATGTACCTATTAATTAATTTCAGTAATTATTGAGTATTTAATCAAAAAACTAAATTATAAGATGATTTGATTATGAGTTGATCGAACGGCCAGAATTCAATTTGACTTCCATGAATTTCATTAAAAGATTGAATTATAACTTCACCATGCCTTGGATAGATCAAAACTTACTATGAGTAGATTTAGCTATAAATGTCAGTAATTATTGAGTAATTAATCTTATAATTAAATAAGAAGGTTTGTATATGAGTTGAATTTCTCAAAAAAAAAAAAACAAAAAAAAATCTCACGATCTTTAGTCCCTTGAAACTAAATTCAGCCATTATCAATTGTTGTTTAATTCTTGGCCGATGAACTAATTTAAAAAAAGTAGCGAAAACTGTGAATAAATCAAGAAAATCATAAACAAAAGGATTTCTTAAATCGATCCACAACAAACATTTGAAATCATAAATTGAATTAACAAAACTGCAATTACGAGGAAGAGAGAATTAAGTACCTGCAGATACGCCTGAGAGTTGTCTGTAAGAAATTGTTGTTGTGACACCAGCTAGTCTTAATAATTTTTTTTATTTTTTTTTGAGGATACATTAGGAGGATAAAAATAATACATCAAAAACAACTCCTAACATAGTCTGGAATGTCCTTTTCAACCCAATCGTAAGGTGTTGAAATATTCCTAGCCACTTGAGCTAAAGCATGTGCAATCCTATTATCGTCTCTTTGAATATAATCACCATCCCAAAAGAGAAGCTTCTTCATATATAATCTGATTTTCCGCACAAGCGTCTTCTCCAATCCTTCCACAATGAAATTTGCACAGATAGCATTAATAGAAATCATAGAATCCATACGAAGCTTAGTTATCTTCATCCTGCGCTTAACACACATTTCCAAACCAATTTTAGCAGCAGAAACTCAGCCGCAACAACCGAGCCAGGATTCCTAATACGCCTTCCCCCAACAAAAATCAAATCATCATCATCATTTAGGATAGCATATCCAATGGCGAAAAAATTATCCGCAAGATTAAACGCAGCATCTGTTACTAAGGTGAAACCTTCTTTGCCTTTGTTCCCTGGATCCTTATATCTTTTCTCTTTTAAACTCTGAGTTTGTGAGAAAGGATCAGAGAAAGTAAAATCTTGCCAATAATTCACAACCCATTTGGTGTCAAACGTCAAAGGCATTTTATGCATGAATCTGTCCTTACCTGAAGAATGTGTCCATTTACACCTTTCTTTCCAGATAGCCCAACCAACAACCAAAACAAATGAAGCAAATTCTTTATCAAAATGATCTTTAAGGGCCGAAAAAAACTGATCAATCGAACCATGAACAAAGCTCTTAATTTTAACCTAAATTCCTTGTTGCTTCCAAGCATTTTTAGCAAAGACACATTCAAATAAAACATGTTTTGTATCGGCATAGAAAGCACCACAACACAAACAGAAATGAATAATAGGAATGTGATGAGTTACCAGATTTCCTTCAGTGGCCAGGGTGGAATTAATCAACTTCCAACCAAAAATACGAACTTTGGATGGTACCTTCAGCTTCCAAATATAATCCCATATGATCGAACTTGAGTTTTTTCCAGAAGAGGACGGCACACTTCTTTCAATCTTTCGCGCATTATCCTGCATAATTAGACTATAGCCGGATGCTACCGAACAATTACCAGAAGAGTTATCAGGCCAATACCTCAAGTCATCATTTGACTCATTCATCAGAGGTACTTTTAAGATAGCTTCAGCTTCAAATGGCCAAAAAGCATTACGAATAAGCTCTTCATTCCATGTAGCATTCTGCATTATAAACCGATCTACCATGGATCCACTTGCAATACGTGAAACAATTCTACCATCTTTCAAGCCAGGAACCCATCTTTCTTTGAATATAGATATGGATTTTCCATCTCCTATTCTCCAGCGAATGCCCAATTCCAGAATATCCCTACTCCAGAGTAAAGATCTCCAAATAAATGATGGATTAGATCCCAACTCTGCATTAAGAATGTTTGTTTGTCGAAAATAACGAGCTTTGAATAATTTGGAGATGAGAGATTCTGGCCTTTGAAGAATTCTCCATACCTGTTTGGCTAATAAAGCTTTGTTAAAGAAAACCATCTTTCTGAAATTGAGACCCCCTTCATTTTTTGGCTTACATAAATCATTCCACTTTTTCCAATGAACCCTTTTATTATCTGCAGTAGTACCCCACCAAAATCTGGAAATCATTCTCTCAATATCTGAGCAAACTGAGATTGGGATTCTAAAGCATGACATTGCATACAGAGGTATTGCTTGTAAGATTGATTTGATTAACACTTCCTTGCCTCCTTCAGAAAATTGCTTATGAATCCATGAATTGTTCCGTTGACGAACTCTATCAACTAAATAGCTGAACTGGAGCTTTTTCCTTTTGGCCGAAAAAGTGGGAAGCCCCAAATAGACATTATGACCATTAGAAGATCGAATTCCCAAAATATCAATAGCATTTTCTTTGTAGGCACACAAAGTATTCGGACTAAATGTAATGGAAGATTTATCAAAATTTATAAGCTGACCAGAAGCAGCTTCATAAATTTTAAGACAATCTTTGAAAATCATGCAATCTTTAGCCGATGCCTTCAAGAAAACCAAACTATCATCTGCAAAGAATAAATGGGATATGCTAGGAGCCTCTCTTGCAATCTTGATTCCAGAAAAATTCCCATGATTTCGTGCATTCATTAATTTCGTGCACAAATAACAAAAAGATATGGGGATAAAGGGTCACCTTACCGTAGACCTCTTGAAGGCTGAAAAGAATCAGTAAGCTTCCCATTAATGCATATATTGTAAGAAACCGAAGAGACACATTCATTGATAAGCTTGATCCATTTGGGAGAGAAACCGAGTTGTGCCATTGCTTGTTGGAGAAAAGGCCATTCCACACGATCGTAGGCTTTACTCATAACACACATTATAGAGGCTAATAGGACGAAATTGTGTATCATTTGCTGGATTCTTAACTTTTGGAATAAGAGCAATTGTGGTATTATTCCAAGATGCCAAAGATTTCCCCTCATTTAGATGCCCCAAAATTTGTTCCGTGACGTCTTCCCCTATTGTGTGCCAATTATTCTGATAAAAAGAAGCAGGAAAACCGTCCGGTCCAGGAGCTTTCCATGGATTGAGATCCTTCATGGCTTTGAAGACCTCATCTTTCGAAAAGGGAATATCCAACAATTTCAATTGATCAGCAGTAATTCTTTTGCACATCGTATCCGTTGCTTTCTTAATACAATCCTGGCTAGGATTACTGGAGTTGAAGAGAGCATTAAAATAACTGACAAATGTGTCTTGAATCTCTTGTTCATTGAACATCCATTCCCCTGTGTCCTTCATAATTCTTGAAATTTGATTCCTGCTTCTGCGCTGAGTTGCTCGATTATGAAAAAAATGGGTATTCCTATCACCCTCCTTCAACCAAGAAACTCTGGATCTTTGTTTCCAATACCATTCTTCTTGTGAATAGAGTTTTTCTAATTCACATTCATGGGCCTTAACACAATCAAAATCCGGAGTATTGTTTTCATTATCCAATTGCATTCGAATTTGTTTTTGTGTATGATCAATACGGTTCTTCAATGATCCCCCCTTTTTCAAAGCCCATTGTGTTAATGCCTTACCACAAAGTGATAAAGACTCCTTTAGAGTTGAACCTGATCCTTTTAAAATCCAAATTTTCTTGATTGTACCTTTAAAATCATGCTCCTTTATCCAATAATTCTCAAAACGAAAGGTCTTCCTATTCGCGGATGGAGCACCAATATGATGTGACTTACACGAAAGCATAACCGGTCTATGATCAGAGCCCATGAAATCCAGAGTTTTAACCAAATATGAAGGAAACATTTGCAACCATTCTTCATTAGCAACATAACGATCAAGTTTTTCAGAGATGAAATCATAACCCTTTCTTCTATTTGTCCATGTAAACTTAGGGCCTTGAGTTCTTAAATTAATCAAACAATTGTGATCAAGGGCATCTTGAAAACTCAGCAATCTTGACACTAAATGATAAGATTTAGTATTGGAAAATACATCAGATACCAATTTTCCGATACTAAAAACCTATTTTCTTGTAGTGTTAAATCGATCCACAACAAGCATGTGAAATCATAAATTGAATTAACAAAACTGCAATTACGAGGAAGTGAGAATTAAGTACGTGCAGATACGCCCGAGAGTTGTCTGTAAGAAATTGTTGTGACACCAACTAGCTTAACAAGTAGGTGTGTATACGTATTGCACTTTAGTGATATAGGGATCTTTTTATTATTTATATTTTTCTCATCTTCTTTTTATTACATCAACTCACCCAGTTTCACCATAAGGTACTCGTTTTTTTCTTAACATTAATTAAGGAACAGAACATTATATGTGTAGTCGGTTGTTGAGGTAGGAAGATAGAAAAAATAAAGTAGAAAGAAATGTACAAAAATGAAAAGGTAGAAAGATAAGAAAAAGGTAGTGAGATTGTTTATTGGTATTAAATGTGATAAAGTTATTTTTTAAGAGACATATAGTATGTGTATTTTTACTTTATTGGAAAGAGAATCTTTTGTTAGCGTCTAAAAATAATTACATATGATGTAAATAAGAGATGTTTGAAGGAAATTTTTAAAAGAGAAAAAAATTATTTTTTTCAAATAAAAAAATGTTCAATTAAAAATAATTGATGGAGTAATTTGTAGTGAAATCGAATTTCATCATAATGTGTAACATCTTACTCCTATGTAAAAACTATGTTTATTTGATTAACCAATAATTGACCACAATTACTTAACATATGTAACTAATTTGATTTTGAAAAAAACTGAGTTCCATATAACCACCCAATGTTATGCACAATACACCAGTCTTATATCGGTGGGTGCATTTACAAGGTTTGTGCATATATTATTTTTAAAACTAAATTTTCACCCGTGCATTTTTTTTTTTTTTTTAATCTATCTTACTAACGGTGTCTTTATATATAATTTGCGTGTTTACCAAAAGATTTTTTTTTATATTAACTGCTTTGAACAAAAGACCTATCTTTCTCCTCTTTCATTTACTCTTTCATTTATGTCATCTATAAAAATTCTTGTGCAATGCATGTGTCTCTGTGGCTGTTTTAATTTTCTTATAGTCAATAATATAATAAGTATACATATATATAGATGTGTTTAAAACTCTCTCCTAGATAAGTTGTGTTTGTATTTTATGCGCACCAGCATAAAATACTAATACCCATTTTTTTTATACTCCCTCCATCCCGCAATTACTTTCACATTTTCCTTTTTAAGACGTCCCACAATTACTTTCACACCCTTAAAATGGAAAATCTTTTATATACTCCACCCTCACAGTATCCTCAAATTTACACAAATGACATTACCTTTTCTCCACACATACACAAAAGTCAGCTCATTTCTTTACTTTATACATAAAGGTTTAAAAAATTACCCCTAAAAATCCCCACTAAATTCACTTTTCTTATTACACGTGCCATTTCACATGATAAAGTAAAGATGTGACGGAGGGAGTAATACATTATAGAGCAAGATACATTTGAACATTTCTGATTGGAAGATATTTTCCCTCGATCAAGCCTAATTGTTAATAGTTCAATATTTTGGCCACTCAACATGATAAAGAGAATGTTTACATTCTATGCAATTAAAAAATAAAGAGACGTACTACTATCTTTACAATACTGAAAGCATAAATACCTCAAATCTTCACATCTTTCCTCAAATATTTAAATTTGCACCTACATTAATAGGATTCCTTCCATTTAATATAATTCTCACAATGTTGTTTATTTTTGTGGTTGACATGTTTTATTGATTTTTTTATTGCCTAGTTTAAGTTACTTTCCCGCTTAAATTCATAATTATTATTAAAGTTCGAGTTTACATGCATTTTCTAACAAAATTAAATACTATGAGATCAAAAGTTAAACAGCTAGAATCAATTATTTTATGCGTTAACTGCTATATATAATCAATAAGCAGAATAATTAAGTAACCGAATTTTATCGCCTCTACTTGCTCTCCTCAAGCCAAAATATCCGAGAATTGATTGCCGTTTCCTAAAACATCATCGCCGTGTGTATCAAATTTTATCGCCTCTACTTGCCCTCCTCAAGCCCTCGCTACACATGCACAATCGTGAAAATTGCCCAAAATATGTGACCGAGAGGACTCGGCCACGCAACCTCACGGCCTCTACCTACCCTCCTGTCGCCAAAATATCCGAGAATTGATTGCCGTTTCCTAAAACATCATCGTCGTGGGTATCAAATTTTATCGCCTCTCCTTGCCCTCCTCAAGCCCTAGCTACACATGCACAATCGTGAAAATTGCCCAAAATATGTGACCGAGAGGACTCGACCACGCAACCTCACGGCCTCTACCTACCCTCCTGTCGCCAAAATATCCGAGAATTGATTGCCGTTTCCTAAAACATCATCGTCGTGGGTATCAAATTTTATCGCCTCTACTTGCCCTCCACAAGCCTTCGCTACACATGCACAATCGTGAAAATTGCCCAAAATATGTGACCGAGAGGACTCGGCCACGCAACCTCACGGCCTCTAAGTTTCAAAGAGGCGGCGCCCTGTCAAATAGGACACAAGATCTAATTTAACAGCAACTTGAAGTTTGTTTTCCTTGATCTTGTCAGTTCCTTCCACACATTAGAGCTAATGTGTCCCAAATCTCCTTTACAGTTGTGCAGTGAAACACTCTACCCATTATAGCATTTGGATTGGTCTGATATATGGTGTTCATTGCTACATAGTTGAGATTCTGCTTCTTTCTTTCTTCAGGAGTGAGCTCATCATCATCTTTTGGAATTTCTTGTGCTCCAGTTGCTCTTTGGGCTTCTGTAACATTTGTGTTAGGTTTCATGAACACAAATGGACCTTTAGTGATCACCCTTAGCATTTCATCATGGAGACAGGCCAAGTGAGCTCTCATCCTTATCTTCCAGAAGTCATAATTCTCAATAGAGAACATAAGCAGTTTCTGGTAAGATATCTTGTTGATGGGGTTGTTTCCCATAGTAGTAGGTGGTGGAACAGCTACACCAGAATTCTCAGAAGAAGATGTGTTAGGCATAGTGGATAATCAGAAATAATGAATATCACAAAAAGTGCACAAGTAGATCAGTTTAGGTAACCAAAGTTGATCCTCAAAGCAGTGGTCTTTAAACCCCTGCTCTGATACCACTTGTTGGTCCCAAAAAGGAGTGTAACACGTGTATGGGGGGGGGGGAATACACGTGTATGTGTTTTTCAAAAACTTTTGTAAGTAATCAACACAAATAATCAGAGTCAAGTAAGTTACACAGTATGTCAAGTCCTATGAAAATACTAACAGTAGATTCTAAGAGATCTTAACAGTATGCAACTTGTATGCGGAATAAATGATAGGCCCTATTATACTCCTTAAATAATGTGCACTTAAATACTAAGTTATCAAATAGCAAATAGCAGTTATAACAACACAAGAGTTAAAGCAATAAGATAAATGCAGTAAGTAAGAACACAAGATGTATAGTGGTTCGGAGACTAAACTGCTCCTACGTCCACTCTTCCTAATTTAATAGGATAATTCCTTAATCACTTTGGAATTAACTTGTTTTTACAGTGCCAAGGTGCACTCTACTTCTTCTTCTTCTCTTCTCTTGATTTCTTACAACCTTCTCTCGTTCCAATACTCTCAATCACTACTACGAACTCAACAATACTCTCAGACTATCTCTCAAGGTGAAAGTAGGGTTTTGTTCTAGTACCAACTAAGTGTGATATCCTTTACAATTTAAGAACAAATGTAAAGGCTAGGATATCACTGTCTAGGCTTTGAATAATCAAACAATAAGCTTGCCTAGTGGGGACTAAAGGTAACACTCACAAATGAATATGCTTAAAAGCTTTAATCTATCGAGTGTTTTGAATACTTTTGAATGCTAAAATATTGCTCTAGAATGCGTATGGCTTGTATCTTGATGTATGTCCCGTCCGTAATCTTGAAATGATTCAAGATGTGGCCTATTTATAGATGAAGCAAACTATCCGTTGGTGGAGATAGCAACCTTATCCATAAATTTGAACTTTCAAATTGTTTAGGGGCCTGCATGCAAATAGTACATGCAATTACGTCCATTCTGAATTATGCATTCCATTCTCAGAATTTGTTATGCGCAGTGACAGGTGGCACTCATTCTTTGGCTAATTTGGAATAATTCTGTCCTTCCCGCTAACGGCCTCGTACTGGGTAAGGTGCCTAGTCATTCCTCGTCTTTTTCCATAAGTATGCCAAGTCCAAGGTATATGGATATCCAAATTCATCATACTTGACTTTTGTCGTCCAGCATACTTGTCTTCATGAATCCTTGTCACTTTCTTCATAACACTTCAGCTCCTTGTCTTCAATGATACTTGTCTTCATGTGCTTTGTGCTTTCAGGTCATTTGTCATAGATTCAAAGAATAATCTATCTAATAAAAATTAAAGCTCCCTAACATATATGAGCTTTTCTAACCTGAAAATCTAGACTTGGCAATTCATCATACTTGGGGTTTCTCTTAGGGTTTTGGTATCAAATCAAAATCAAATTTTCTTTTATTAATATAAACCATATCCCAACAATTTCCCCCTTTTTAATGATGCCAAAACCTACTTACTTCAAAAGATCCATAGGGATTTCTTTTTCAGTAGATTTGACAAAAACAGGACAACTAGCATGTATATTCTATACTTAGAAAAATTTCACATAATAAATTCAGATAATTAACCTAAAAAGGGCTAAGTTCTCTGAGTTCTATAAAACTTGATCTAAGCAGGAATCAAATTAAAATCATTTTGCTAGAGCCTATTTTTAGGAAAAAATATCACAAGTATAAAGACTCAAAAATTGTTGTCCAGTGCATACGATCGATAATCATCATCCGAAATAAGATAGCACAGTAATAAGAGCAGAAAGTTGTAAGTTCTAGCTCTTAAGGAGCAACAATTGTCTGGAAAAAAATAAACATAGATTAAAGAGTTCATAATCGTTCGAAATTGAATCTTGACTTGACCTTCAGCAGTCATCACTTGGCTGCATCTGACTTTTTCTTCAGGAAGGTTGGGCGTTCCTTGAACAGTGGAGTCAACCCATATGATGCAAAGTGTCTATTCTTCAAAGCGATGACCTCCTCGTTCTTCCCAATCAAGTCTTCCTCCTTGACAAGTTGCACAAACTCATCAGTAATTGTTTTCCTGTCAATGCCTTTTCCATCAGCCTTCATTGGTGGATTCCAGAAAATCTGTTCAGGAGCCTTGACAATCACTTTCTCCTTCTGAGCAGCTCCAAGAATCTTTGTTTACAAATCTGGATAATTCTCCATCATAAAGCCTTCATAAAGACCATAAATGTCTTCAAAGTCTCCCCATCTCTTCACAACAAAGAAGAGATGATCCCATACTCTATTGGCTTCTTCCCAAGCACCATTGAGTTCAGCAGGAACCCAACTGTCAGTATGAGGGATCCTTTTCAAGGTTTCAGACTTCCTCTTGGCTCTATTTTACATCATCAAAGCATAAGAACTCTTGTAAGACTTAGAATTTCCTGGATTAAAGTCTTTGTGCCTCTTCAACCTGCACTCTTCAGCATCTATGAACATCTTAGTCCTTTCTTCTATGACAAGCTTCCTCACTCCTTTTCTAGTTTCTGCATCTTGTCCAGCTCCTTCTGCAAAGATGTTTGCAACTTCTTCAAACACATGAGCTTTGTCTTTCACAAGATCAGCAGCAGTAACTTCAGGAGAAGCTCTTCTAACAGGCAGTTTATCTTCCCTTCTAATCAAGGTTGAAATTTCCATTTCCTCATCATCATCTGGTTCACTGGACTTGTACTTCTTACTCTTCTCTTGGTCAGAAATATCAGCAAGCTTCTTTCTCTTCAAATTTGGTTTCCTTATTTTTCCACTTCTAGTTTTGGGACAGTCCTCCTCTTCTGTCACATCAGTAATTTCCAAAACTTTTGCTTTCCCCTTTCCCTTGCTACCTTCCCCCTTACTCTTTTCATCCTCCTTCAACAAATCTTCCCCCTTCTTCTTATTTTCCCCCCTTTTGGCATCATCAAATGCCTCAAGGTTGATGGGGTCAGCAGAGTTGGCATCAATCTTAGCCACAGTAAGTGAGAATTCTTGTTGGTAGGTGTCCATCCTTTTTATTTGGACAGAAATGGGATCAACATGATTCAATAGAAAGACAGAAATAGTGGAACTTACAGACTCTTCCACTTGCTTCTTCACAGCCTGATCAACTTGGGTCCTCATCATCTTGATTATGCCTTCCAAGTTGTCTTTGAATAAATCAGAAGCAGCATTTAGTGAACTCTTGATGGTCTCTCTAATCAGTTGATCTCTTTGACTCCCCATTGATTGAGTCAGCTTTTCAATGTCCTTTGGCAGCATCTGGGAAATCTCTTCCTTCTCCTTGGCAACATCATCCTTTATCTTCAGAATTTCATCTTTGTCCTTCTTGATCAACTCTTTCTCAGTGTGGAAGTATGTGGTAACAGCATCTGACATGATCTTTGATGACTCTCCAATTTTGAGGGTTGAGTCCTTCACTTCCTTTCCAACATTGTCCATCTTCTTATCAAAGGTCTCAAAACCTTTTTCAATAGCTTCTAGCTTGATAGTTGTGGAGTTCATCTTCTCTTCCAAACTCTCTACCTTGATACATAAATCCATATCATTGTTATCAATGGTTTCTTCCAGGTTCTCCATCCTCCTTGTCATCCTTCTTGCCTTTGTATTCAAATTGAGCAAAGATTTGTGCTGGGCTTCATTTGTGGGAATGATAGTTTCATCCAAACTATCTCTGACATACTTTCCCATGTTTAGGCATAAGCCTACAAAATTCTCCAGCCTCTTCCTCTCAACTTCATTAATTTGTTCAATCTCAGTATTGGACTCCTCCAGCACAGCCTTCATCCTTCCTTCCTCCTTATCAATGATGCAGACTTCAGTCAATGGAGAAGCATCTAAGTGAATTGGGAACTCCATCGAAGTTGATGGTGCTGCAGCTATTGCCTCATTTTCCAAGGGCTTCTTCATAGCAGCTGGTTCCTCAGTCTTCACAGCTTCTTTCTGAGCAATATTGGCCTCTACTTCATCTTTCTTGGCCTCAACTTCAGCGACTTCAGCAGGAGTTGACTCATTCAACTTAGCATCATGAATGTTAGGACTTTCAGCAGTTTTCTCAGTTGGAGGTTTAAAAATTACAATCTCATTAGAAGGTTTTTAACTTACGAAGAAAATGAGAATAAGAATTAACCTGACAGCCTGAAGATCGAAACATGAACGTGTACTCACTTGTGAAAATAACTTAAGCGGCGGATTGGGATTTTCGACTTATATATATATATATATATATCTATGGTTATATTATAAGATAAGGTTTTGGTTATGTATAAACGGAAAAATTGAACTTTTAGTCCTATATATATATATATATATATATATATGGTTATATTACCCAATTCACTATTGGTCCCAATAATTGAAAGTAGTCATTTTTGTGCAAATTTGATCCCTTCCGTTAGTTTTCGGATGGAAACCGTTACTTTGAAAAATATATTAAAAATAAATAAATTATCTCAGTTATAAATTAATTGAAATTTTTTATATTATTTAAAAAATCAACAAATAATTTTTTTTCAAACTAAATAATACCATATGGAAAATCGAAAATGAACCTCCTCATATATGTTCAGATTTTATCTTACATATATATTTTATATCTTGAGTAGTGAATACCAAATAAATGTTTTTATGTTTTATTGTAAAGAATACATCATATATCTGTAATAAGAGGAAAGAAAATACAAGATATATTATTTCAAAGAAGTAAAGATCTTGTGATATATAATAAGAATTGTGCATTTAACTCTACAATACTAGCTCTATTTAAATAATGGACCTCATCCTGATTTAAAGAATAATAAAATTACAAAAATGAATATTTTATTAACCAGAAAAAATAAAATGAATAAATATATATTTTATCAATTTAAGCATACGCACGGGGCTGCACTCGCGCTTCTTGGAAAGCCGCGGGTTGCATCCGCGCCTCTTGAAAGAATTAAATAAAGAAAATTAATTAAAAAAATTGAATGTATATAGAGGCGCGCCTCTGACACAAAAATTTGTCTTTTTTTTTTCTCTCTCCTTCCTTTTCTTTACAACGCACATTTTTTTTCTGTTCATTTCGTGCATTCTCTTTCTCTTTTTTTTTAAATTTTTTTTTAATCAATTTAAGCCTAGGCACGGGGCTGCACTCGCGCTTCTTGGAAAGCCGCGGGTTGCATCCGCGCCTCTTGAAAGAATTAAATAAAGAAAATTAATGAAAATTAACAAAAATCTGCTCTCTTTTTTTCTCTCTCTTTTACTTTTCTCTACAACGCAAAAATCTCGCTTCCTGAAAATCCCCTCGCTGCCATGTTAGCCCTAATGCCTCAGCCTTCTACTGTGTTATGCCGCCTGCTGCTGCTGCTACAAATCTCGACAATTCATGGCCTAATTTCCCTTACCAGGTACTTTTTCTGTCTTTTTTATTTTATTTGTTTTATACTTTATAGTTAATATGGGTTATCACTGGCTTAATTAATTTTTCTTATTAGGAAACACCACTCTTCAGGCCGGAGGAAAGCGTCATGTACGGCTTCGATTACCCGAACGCGAATCTCCACACCTCGCTGCCGATCATGCCGCCTTCCGATCAAGATTTCGCCATGTTCGACACCATGATGCCCGAACTCGCGCGGGCAAGAGATGTCGAAAATGGCGGAATTCGGAATGTATACCCGCCGCAGCAGCCGTCTCTTGATCCACTCGCTCCACTCAATCACATCAAGAATATTGAGACTCTCATGGCTTCATTCGTGCAGCAGGCGGCAGCTGCACGTGCTCCTGTCTCCCTGCTGTCCTACGACGGCGGGGATTTCGGTTTCTCCGGAACCGAGTGGGGTTATTACCCTTAATTAATTTAATTACTAGTGTTGGTTTGCTATAAATTGAGCGTTTGTTCAATAATAAGGAATTAATTTAATTACTAGGATAATATAAGTTCGTTGTCATATGACATGGGAGCACCCTACGTGCGTGCATTAAGGTGTTTAGGGCCTGCATTTTCAAGAATTAACTAATTTTACTCCCATTTTGCGCTACTTTACTCTTCCACACACTAAACCACACAAATTTTTATGTTCTATGTGCATATTTAATTGGTTATTTATATAATTCTCACGGTATATATTGTTTATTTTTGTGGTTGACACATTTTATTGTCTAGTAAATATACCTAGTGAATGATCAAACAAATATCCACAAATTATATATACCATAAATATATATATATATATATATATATTAATAATTTAAAAATTAAAACATACGGAAAAATATAAAACTTGGCATAGATAAGCTGACATGTGATGTAGAATCGGCTACACTGCACGTGATGGAATAAATTTGCCAGTTGTCATCCTTAGAAATATCCACAAATTATATATACCATAAATATATAAATACATATTTTAATAATTTAAAAATTGAAACATACGAAAAACTACGAAATGCGGCACACATAAGCTGACACGTGTTGTGGAATTGGCTACACTTGGTGGAATAAATCTGCCATTTGTCATCCTTAGATTTATAAAGGTTAATTGATCTATAAATTATGATTTGAACATTAATCACACTTTTTTAATCTATTTTTTATTAGGGCCCTGCGTTTTCAAGAATTGACTAATTGGTTAATTATATAATTCTCACGATGCTGTTTATTTTTAATTTTTAATTTTTTAGGGTTGCAACATGAATAACAATTATTTGTAATGGCTCCAATGAGAAAAAGAACCCGACATATAGCAGATAAATCTGAGGTTTAATTAATTTGGTTGTTTTGGTACTAATTTATATGTTCATGTAAATTTTATTTTTTCAAATAATGCTAATAATCATATTGTTTAATTGTTTTGACGTTGATACTTAATTGACTGTCGCTTGCATGATCGATCAATGCGTGCGGGGATAAAAACGGTGAAACAATATGATATTATTATATGTTTATACCACCATTAACCTTTGTTGATTAAATACATCTTGTGATAAAATGATGAGTCTAATTTTATGAGCTTGCATTTTCAAGAATTGACTAATTTTACTCTCATTTTCCGTACTTTACTCTTTCACACTAAACCATGCACACTTTTATGTTCTAATTGGTTATTTATATAATTCTTACAGTGCTGTTTATTTTTGTGGTTGACACGTTTTATTGTATAGTTTAAATTACTTTCCCGCTTAAATTCATAATTATTATTAAAGTTTTAGTTTACATGCATTTTCTAACAAAATTAAATACTATGAGATCAAAAGTTAAAACAGCTAGAATCAATTATTTTATGCGTTAACTGCTATATATAATCAATAAGCAGAATAATTAAGTAACCGAAACAAATACTAAAAAAATGTCTGCGGCGAGAGGAAACCTTAGCCATCCAGGTTTGGTAAAGCTTGGCGAGAATTTTTAGTTTTCGCCAAAATATCCGAGAATTGTTTGCCGTTCCCTAATTTCGGAAAGAGCATATAATCGAATGACTCAATTGTGTAGTGAGATATGTAATAGGGTGTCTAATACTTTTTATCAAATCACAAGTCTTATGAAGGATATGAGTCTACCAATTGAAAAAATTGATTGATGTGTCCAGGGTTGCTTGGTATATTTGGGGTGATGAAGACAACAAAGTGGATATGTCTAGGGTTTGTAGCCATTCGGAAAAAAAAAAAATCATTCAAGAAGAACGCTGCAGTTATAGACGGTTCACCGCCCACTCAGACATGTATCCTTTTGAATTATCACTACAAAAAATGCCTCAATTAGAGACCACAGTTTTGAGACCGGCACAAATCAGTCTCAATTTGAGACTGATTTGGGACTGATCCTAAAAAAATTTGAGTTTTGAGCATGTTTTCAATTCGGTCTTTAATATTATGTTTTCAGACCGCTTAGAGACCGAATTTCAGTCTCTAAACCGAAATTAAAATTTTGATTTTGAATTTTGTTTAGATACCGACAATTCAGTCTTTAATTGGTATCAAATATTTTGAAAAGTATAATTTGAATTGACTACCAATTTTGACCGCTCGTTTAAAGACTATTTTCAATTCGGTCTTTAATATTATGTTTTTCAGACCGCTTAGCCACCGAATTTCAGTCTCTAAATCAAAATTAAAATTCTTATTTTGAATTTTAATTGAAATTAAAATTCTTATTTCGAATTTTAATTGAAATTAAAACTCTGATTTTGAATTTTAATTGAAGACCGAAAATTCAGTCTTTAATTGGTATAAATAATTCTGAATCCCAAATTTTAATTAACCGTATCAACTTTCATCGAATCTGGCTCTATGGCTTTGTTCGAGAGGGAGTAATCAGAATTAGGAGAAGAGGAATTTCCGTCCATCATTGAGAGAGATAAATAAGTTGGCGATTATATCTATATTATATTATATATTCATCCTAATATTGTATATATAGATAATTTTTAACAGTAGAGACCGCATATTTCGGTCCAAAATCGGTCCCAAATCAGGCGTTTGTTTTTATAGACCGATATTTTCGGTCTCGAATAGGTATCAAATTAAACTGTTTATTTTATAGAGACCGATTTTAGTGGTATCTGAACACTCCAGAAGAATATTCCTAGATAATTTTTAACAGTAGAGACCGCATATTTCGGTCCCATAATCAGGTGGTTGTTTTTATAGACCAATATTTTCGGTCACGGATAGGTATTTAATCAAGTTGTTTGTTTTATAGATAATTTTTAACATAGTAGAGACCGCATAATTCGGTCCCAAATCGATCCCAAATCACCCGGTTGTGGTTATAGACCGATATTGTCGGTCCCAAATGTCACTCTCTCAATTTAAACCGACTAACTAGCTTCTAAATAGACAATTCCTTGATTTTACTCTCCAATATCAGTTTGAAGATCTCGTTTCGAATTCAACTGTAAGATTTCTCATTCCCTCTTTATTTAAATTAATGTTTTCTCATATTAATTAATTAAGTGTTCGTTGATAATTTTATTTTCATATAATTAATAGATATGTATAATAGTAGTAAATAAGATAGACCACTGACGTTGTTATGATATCAAATCAAATACTAATTAGAATCAATTATTTTGAAAGATATCATAATCGTATGTGTACTATTATATGTCCAATTAAACCTGTTGAAAGTATGAATACATGTAAATTAGGTTTTAGAGTGAATTAATTGTCTAATATTAAATTAAAACTGTTGATGTTGGAATAGGTGTTGTATCTTATTATCCAACATTTCAGTTACATGTTGTACTGAATGTGCCAACACCTAGCACAACATCAGAATTTGCCCTTTCTCCCTTTACTAACTCCTACCTAACTTGTGTTTCTTAGTGATGTCCCAAATGCAGGTAGAAGACGTGGGCAACACCCAGGTCAAGCAGTTGCATGGGAGTGAGAAGTTATCAAGCCTCAATGTGCAAGTTCCTACGTTTAAGGAGTGTGAAGGAAGTTAACAAGAAACTACCTTTGATCTAATGGCCAAGATTGATCAAGGGAGTTGGAGGAGTTGCAAGGCAGTTCGACTTGAAGGCTATAAATAGACCACACTGCCTTCATTCCAAAGTAGAACAAGAAAGAAAGAAGAAAGCAAAACTACATTACTATCCATAGTATGCTTGATATTTTTAGATTAGAAAAACACCTTGTTCTTTCTAGTAACTTTTCGAACTCGATTAGAGTTGTAATTGTTCAAAACCTTACAAGGTTGTTGATTTTGTTTCACTAATATTAAGAGATAATATAAGTGATTCGTGTAGATTAATTATTTAATCTACACAATTTTTGAAATACTCTTTGCAAAGCGTTTGTTTAAATTCCGCTGCTCATTGTTGTCTTGTGTGTGCCAACACTAAGTACAACATCTCTGTATATCGCACGCACGCACACTTTCAAAAACTGTTAAAATATTTCACTCAAAATTTTTTTGTACAATTTTATCTATACACATATTATAAGACCGAGTATAAGTACAATTTATTCATAATAATCAATTTAGAATTCCACAATTAATATTTTTGACATAAGTAGTTAATACTGACAAATTAAGTTTTTATGAAATAACTGAATTCCCAAAATTTTACTTTATATGGTATACGATTCAAAGTTGATCTACTTGAAAGTCAAACAAATTAAAGATCTTGAATTAATTTCTCATAGAGCATACCCTGTTTGCTATCAAATTTTTTAGCTTTAAATTTTGGATTAACGATGGGCTCCACCACATTCTTCTCACATATCTACCAAATTAAATATTATTATTAACATTATTAATTTTAGTACAATAATGCAACAATATTTATTCTTTGAATATAATAATATAGCAATATTTATCTTATATACATATGTCAATTATGTAATCATTTTGATTTTGAGTACGTATAGATGGAACTACCGGATCGTCGGTGGATGTATTATACTCCTCGATTCATTAATGGAAGTACGAACAGTGAATTTTACAATCAAGTTCGCAAATTTATTGATTTTGCGAAGACGAGGCCACAATATATGTTTAACGATAAAATCAAGTGTCCATGTACTTTGAAAAAGTGTCAAAATAAAATATTTAAAAGTAACATTGATTTTTTACAATTAATTCAATGATTTTTATCAGTTAATATATGTGGAAATGATTTAATTATTTTGGACTTCTTTAAAGTAACGTTGATTTTGAAAATTTATTATTTAAAACATATATAATAAAGAAATTAATTACATATGTATATAATTATTTTTAAAAGTTACACAAGACAATTACTTGTCAAAGTGGTGGGTGTCCAGAAATGGGCACCCATCCACCAGGGATCAATTCCCACAAAGGCCAAAATAAAATGGTCAATTAAATAAAGTGGGTGTGGGTGTGGGTGTGGGTCGGGTTGGCGGTCGGGTCGGGTTGGCGATGCGGGTGTGAAGGCGGGTGTAAATAAAGAGTGTGGGTGTGGGTCAGCGGGTCGGGTTTCGGGGGCAGTTGCTGGGTAAGATCTGAGACCGATGTGAGACTGTTTTAGGCCCGAAAATAGGTCGGGCCGACTCACGTTTAGGGACCGTTTTAAGACCGAATTGTCGGTCTCTCATTTAGAGACCGACCGAAAATCGGTCCTTAATCTGAGACCGATGTGAGACTGTTTTAGGCCCGAAAATAGGTCGGGCCGACTCACGTTTAGGGACCGTTTTAAGACCGAATTGTCGGTCTGTCATTTAGAGACCGATCGACAATCGGTCCCTAATTTGAGACTGTGCCATAAATTCGGTCTCTCAATATTAGGTACCGATGAAATAAGGACCTCCATAAATCGGTCCCAAATCAGTCTCTAACGTGTGTTGAGACCGCCTTTACAGTCTCAAAATCGGTCTCTAATCGATGCGTTTTTTGTAGTGTATGTGTATTGATTAATTCATTTAATTGCTTAGTTAATAAAAATGAATCACTCCGATATTGGTAAACGTTTGACACAACAAATAGATTTGACGAGATCGTTAAAAGCAATGGAAGAGAATTGTATATGTATACATATACGATTATATCATACAAAATTACAAAAGAAGCTCGTGTCCGAGAGGTGAGTGCTCCCTCTTCTTGGGCGACCGAGGTTTCTCAACATAATTATTTGGGGGCCAATACACACTTAATTACAAAGAATACTGTCCATATATATATAAGTGGTTCGAAGACCGCTCAGGTACGTGTTCATCTTTGCGATGGAATATATCGCTAACCGCCTGAATATTTCACATTTGCGATGGAATATATATATGTAATGTAATGTGTAAGTTAGCCAGGAAAATCGTCATAAAATTACCATCTTCTAAATTTGGTATTAAGAGACAGGGTATTTTTACTTTATTGGAGAGGGAATATTTTGTCAGTGTGTAAAAAGCAAATACACAATCGAATTGTTTTTAAAGGAGATTTTTAAAGGAGTAAAAAATTATTTTTTTCAAATAAGAAAATGTTCAATTAGAAATGAGATATATGTTTTTAACAAATGTTTAAATTAATAATACTGGGATTGATGGAGTAATTTGTACCGAAATCGAATTTCATCATAATGTGTAACATCTTACTCTATGTCAAACTATGTTTATGCATATACATGAGCCGATTAACCAATAATTACTTACCAAAAAAATTTTGATTTTGAAAAAAAAAAAAAAAAAAAAACTGATCGAGTTTCATAACCAACCAATGTTATGCTCTGAGAATTGATTAGCCAGTAATTAACTATAGGCGTTGTACATATGCACCTGATTAGGGTGTCGATTGCTCATATTTTACATGCATATTTGATCCAAATTGATTTGTTTGCATGCAATTTTCACTCATTATCACTTGATTTGGTATATATTGGTTGAGAAAGGTTTGTGAGGTGTTTTTGTAGGAATATGGAACTTATTTGGAACTAACAATCACAAGAAACGAGTGATCGATCATCATTGATACTCGTATGAGGAGAAACGACGATTAACATGAACTGGAATGAGGAAATTCGGAAGAAACGGGTCATGATACGAAGCGATTAGACAAGGAAACGAGAGGATTAGCCAAAAAGACAAGTGGCCGGGTAGAAACCACCTGGCCGGGTAGCATCGACCCGGCCGTGTAGCATCGACCCGACGTGAGGTGCGCAAAGGAGGACGTTCGTATTTAGCCACCCGCCCAGGTGAAACCCACCCGCCCGGGTGGATTCCACCCGGGCAAGGCCACATTTCCAGGACGCTCGTATTTAGGCCGGGTGGGATGCCCGGGTGGGATCGACCCGGCCGGGTGACACACATCTCGGGGGTTTTTGGCGATTTTCTCCTATTTCGAGGGGCTAAAGTGCAAAACTCATCTTTGGAATCTTCACAACATATAAAAGGGGCCCTATTTCAGGTTTGAGAGGATAACACACTTTGGAGGGCAACATCTACACACAATCACACATAGCATTAGGTGTTCTTGTTCTTTTTGCAAATTCAATTGGAAATTAGCATAGATTAGAGTTACAATTTACAATTCAAGGAAGATTTCCATTGGGCTTTGTAAGTAATTGAAGTTTATAGCTACATCTTCACTTTTAAGGTGATATCTATTTAATTCTCATTTCAATTTAGTAATTCTTCTATTTCTTTCCATTGATTTCTTAATTGTTATGGGTTTTATGAATTCTTGCATTATAGCCATGGATTTCTATATTAGAGCCATGGGCTAAGTCCTAATTGCCTAGGGTGTTGAAGTTTTGGTGGTCAAGTGGTCTAATTATGGATTAATTGGGGGATTAGCTTAGGATTTGGGTGTATAGGTTTCTAGTGTGGTGGTTTTCATGATTCAATTGGTTAATTCACCCTATTAGCTAGCATTCTTAGTTGTGTCGATTTCAACGACCGTATTGGATTGCATGATTGAGAATGTGTGTGTGAGCTTGGATTAATTGATTAGAATTAGCATAGTAACTAGCTACACCGACCGGGGGTTGATTGCTTAGATCGACGACACTAGGCACTAGTCGATTAGAGGTCGTGTATTAGATTAGTGAGAGGACGTTTCATAAACATTAGTAACCGTGTTGAACGTGTTTATGAGACATTATCCTAGGATCTTATGGTATTGATTAGACTTAATAATTGCTAATTAATACACGTGTTCATCTAGGCCTCACAAGGGATTGGTCGACACATACGAGTGATAGCCTTTAGCTTGCCCAACATCTTAGGCTTAATTTGTGTGATTTAATTCATTAATTAACCACTTAGCCTACAAAATGGATACACCCAAGGCAATACTCTCTCACTTTGCACTTTCGAAAGGAAGTTAGATATCTTGTTATTGCATTTGTTCATTTCTTCTTGTTTAGTTCATCTAGTTTTGTACTTGTGTTTTTAATTCCCGAAAATCCAAACAAACAAGCTTAGTTACTATAGCATGATAACTTGCAACTTTAGGGATTCATTGATACTCAATTAAGTCCTTGGAACGAAAATATACTTGGGAAAACTTATCAAAAAATACGAACAACTCAGCACCCACATTTCTTATAATTAAGGTGTGTGCATATATCATTTTTTAAAATTAAGAGTAAGCTAGCTATATATCGGTGTGTGTATTTTTACAAATGTGGTTGTGAATATCCAGCATGTTAACCATAATTACTTAATTTTATGTACGTAGGTAATTTGTATTAAATTCGAGTTCCATTAAACAAAATTAAATACTATGAGATCGATCAAAAGTTAACCAGCTAGAATCAATTTTTTTATGCGTCAATGTGAGAATTATATTCAATAACGGTTAATGAGATGATAAGAGTGGTCCACTATGTATAGGGATTACACGACATACACGAGAAAATAGATAAACAAGGAAATAAATATAAACCATAAATAAAAGATTGCTACCTATAATATATTATACTATTTCTATAATACATTTTACTATTTCTATAATATATTATTCTATTATATTCTCTAATACCCCCGGTCAAGCGAAGCTAAAAATGTAAATGAACACGAGCTTGGTACGCAACAATCTGAAGCGAATTTGAGATAGAAACTTCGTGTAGACATACGCAAAACAAAACACTTTTGTTGTCATACAGCAGGAGAAATAACGGAAATTCGGAATCACCAGATAAGACATGACAACGCGCAAAAAAGCGGGAAGCAAATGGATCGAAACATCGAAATCCTTTGAAGGACGAACGATGACTGAAAATTAGGCAAGAAACACTCGCATGTGTGTCGAAATTAGTTGATTCGAGCACAAACATGATAGATCGAAGGGGCGAGCAACCAATGATATTGATCATAGGTTCTTCGAATAGAGAGAAAAGTTGAAGAAAAAAGATGCAGCGTGAGGTTATATACAAAATTAGAGTATAGGTGAGTGTGACTAACACCATATGAGTGAAAACAGCCATGGAGATAGCATTATCGACTATGAGAGGGAACAAGGAGAAATGTTCGCTTGAGAAGAAAAATAATTAGGGGGGACAAGGAGACTTGCTCGCTTGAGAAGAAGAAGGGGGGACGAGGAGACTTGCTAGCTCGAGAAGAAGAAGGGGGACGAGAAATACAAGCTCGTCGGTGGCGGCTAAAAAACGGCCAAGAGAGGGAACGAGGGAGACCAGCTCGTTCGAGAAGAAGAAGGGGGACGAGGAATACAAGCTCGTCGGTGGCAGCTAAAAGCGGTCGGGACAGAGAACGAGGGAGACCAGCTCGTTCAAGATAAAAAAAAAAAAAACAAGGCGGCGACGAGGGATACCTGCTCGTCGAGGACGCCGAAAAATTGAGAAGAAAGGGGAAGGGGCAAGGCGGCGACGGGGGATACCAACCCGTCGGAGAAGCCGAAAAAAATATGGAGGGAGAGAGAAGGGTTTCAGTGTATTAGTCTGATACAATGTGAGAATTATATTCAATCACCGTTAATGAGATGATAAGAGTGGTCCACTATATATAGGGATTACAAGAAATACACAAGTAAATAGATAAACAAGGAAATAAATATAAACCATAAATAAAAGATTGCTACCTATTATATTTATACTATTCCTATAATATATTATTCTATTATATTTTATAATAGTTAACTATTGCTGTGATTAATAAGAATAAGTAACTAAAACAAATACTAAAATAAAAGTTTGCGGCGAGAGGAAACCTTCGCCATCCAAATTTGGTAAAGCTTGGCGAGAACTTTTAATTGTCGCCAAAATATCCGAGAATTTTTTGTCGTTTCCTAAAACATCATCGCTGTGGGTATCAAAGTTTATCGCCTCTACTTGCCCTCCTCAAGCCCTTGCTACACACGCACAATCGTGAAAATTGCCCAAATATGTGTGGCCGAGAGGACTTTACCACGCAACCTCACGGTCGCTAAGCTTCAAAGAGGCAGCACCCTGTCGTTCAAATAGGACACAAAACCTTATTGTTGTTTAGGACAAAAAAAGAAAAAGATAAGAAATTACCTAAGAAATTACAATGAAACAGTATTAAAAAGAAAAAAACTGACTGCCTAAGCGGCCTAGGCACTAAGGCGTGGGGGTGTAAATGGGTTGAGCTCGAACTCAACTCAATTATTATACTTGAAGTTTAAAAGTCGACTTAAACTCGGTCGAGCCTAAATTTTTTAAACTCGACCTAGACTCAATTACCTATATAATTTTTCAAAATAATATATATATATATATAGAGAGAGAGAGAGAGAATATTTTTCCTAATATAAATTAATTGCAAAATAAATATTAATTTGGTTTGGCTTGACTCGATTGGATTACCTATATATAAACATAAATTATATAGTTAATGGTAATATAGTAAATATTGTACAAGCTTGATTAGGCTCATGGGTAGAGCTGTCAAAACGGGCCAGCGGGGCGGGCTGGCCAAACCCGCAAAAGCCTGCCAATTGGCGGTGCGGGGCGGGCCACCCCATTTGCTATGTGGGCTGCCAAAACCTCAACCCAACCCACAAAAGGGCGGGCGGCGGGTTTCGGCGGGCCAACTCGAGTTTTTTTTTTTAAATAAAATTATTTATTAAATTCATCATCTTTATTTCCAAAATTCAAAGTGTCTTAATATTTATCTCTTTTTGCACGCTCATTATTAAATCTATTATCATAATCTAAAATTTAACAATGAAACTATAACTAGAAGGTCAACGTCAGACGTTGGAACTAAAACAAGCGGCGCGAGCAGCGCGGATTTGTAATGCGAGACAAAGACTTGTTGTGTTTCACTGTTTTTTTGCTTTTAAAATTTTGGTTGTTAATTGCATGCAACATCTAGATTTTGAATTGTTGAATAATTCTCAAATACGTGATAAACTTTTGTTATTTTCTATAATATTAAACTAATTATAATAATAGAATAAAAATAATATTATTAATTTTTTATTTAAAATAAAAAAGGCGGGCTGGCCTGCCCCCAACCCGCGGCCCAAACGGGGCTGTCCCTGTAGGCCTGCCTCCAAGAGGGCTGAGAAAAGCTGAGCCCAACCCATGTTTTTTTATGGTTGGGCCAGCCCATTTTGACAGCTCTACTCATGAGCTTTTCGAGCCAAGTATTTATGAACTCCAACTCGGTAGCTACTCAATTAAATTCGAGTCGGTTTTAATATTTTTTTACAAGTTGAGCACGAGTTAGTTAGACTCACTTACACCCCTAACTAGGTGGTCCAAATCTGTTTTCGTGTCATAGCGATTTCGGACTTTTGTACCCTTAGTTTTTAGTAGCAGTATTATTTTCAAATACTTTATCTTCATGGACATCTTGATTCGTGAAGGTCTTCGTTGAGGTGGTCGATCAAGAGGTCGTCCATGAAGCGACGAGCAAGAATGTGAAGGTGGTACTAACAATTTGTCTATGAGGTGTTGATTTTTGTTCAATCTTTGTTGACTTTGAGTTGTCCATATTTGTGAAGATCGGGTGTAAACATTCTTCAAATTTTCACTACTTTAAAATAAGGTTAAATTTCTTTACATTTTTTATTCTATATGAACTCATGAAAAATAACGTAAATCAAAATTTAAAAGACTGATAGTATATAATTTTACCTCATACATAGAAAGAAAAAAAAAAAGACAACCGTGTTCCAAGTAAATCTTTCAAATAATGCAGTGGAACATAAAACTCATTCAAATACATTAATAATATTTCTACACAATACACGAATTTTTAATCAACAAATTAATTCAGTGAAACATAAAATTCATTCAAATACATTAATATTACTACACAATACACAAAGAAGGTGGAGGATTCCTTATAAATCAATTTAAGCTAATTAAAACTATAATAACAATCAACTGCAACATATATATTTGATGATAAATTGGTGATTTCAGATTCTCAGAACTTTGAAGTTGAAACTTTTTTCTTCTAATTTTTTTCCTTCCCAACTCCTTTAATTTTCTTTAGCGTCTTCTATAATTTTTATGTGTCTTTTAGCTCTGACTGAAATTTTGCTCTATTTTCCGTTTTTAATTTTCATTTTTACGGCTGATTTTATTAGATTTAGGTGATTTCAATAAGTCAAAAAATAATAGAAATAAAGTTTGTTGTATTGTTAATTAATATGACAATTTTTTTTAAAAAAATGGGACTCTAAAAAATTAATATATTTTTGGACCTTAAATGATAGCTTCATAGGCCTCACAATAGTACTGGCCTAAATGGACTGCAAACATGAGCCTCCAAATGGCTGGTCTTGGGCTGCAGCAGGCTAATTAAGAGGCTGAAATTAATTCTTCGTTGGGCTGCTGCTAATTATTTGTAAGCCACGGTTAAATGCCCTCTTTTTTTTTTTTTTTTTTTGGCGTGGGGTATATACCCCTCCAGCTTTGTTCAATGCACTCCCCCGATACACATACCCCTCAAAATATACGTAAGATAGATGCACTCGCCCCAAATTATCTATTATACCCTTTTCTTTTAAAATTTTGTACGTAGAATAAATACAAACCCCTTAAAACCCTCATTTTCCTCATTAAAAAAACCCTAAAATCATTCTTCTTCTCCAACCGCCGATGCCCGCCCCCCGCCGCCCACCGCCTGCGACGCCAGCTGCCCGTCGTCGAGCCTCCTCCCCCTCCCCCTTTTTTTTTTCTTTTTTCTGTCTACAATAATGGGGGACTTAGTTGACTTCCCCCGTCCAGCCGCACACCCCCTCCCCCTCGCTACCTGCGCCGCCTGCCTTCAATTCGTGCCGCCCGCACCTGCGATAACCGGATAAAGCCAGGTTTTTTTTCCTTCCTTCGGCGTCGGTCGGCCCCTCCTCCACGACCCCCTCTAGCCGTTCACACCTTCTCCTCCTCCCTCTCCCCGGACGACGGCTACTCCCTCCTCAATGTTTATGTGCGATAATATCTTGTCGAAAATGAAGATTTTTTTTAAAATTTTCATTCGTTAAAATGTTGTCGACCTGAGTGATTTTCGTCAACAAACCATAGTCGACAATATACTCTATGTTTTTTTCTATAATGTTTTTTTCTATAATGATTTTCGTCAACAAACCAGTGTCGAAAAAAAAATGTTTTTTTCTATAATTTCTAAGTTTTTTTTCTTCAATTTTTTAGATTTATTTGGACGGCGGCAGCTGCCGGAGGTGGTGCAGCGGCGGCCGAAGGTGGAGGGTTGGCCGTCGGTGGTGGCTATGACGGCTGCTTCACTTGGAATTAGGGTTAGGGTTAAAAATCAGGGTAAGAGATTAGGGGAGTGTATCTATCTAACATATTTTACTAAAAGGGTAAATATCGTATTTTACATACATATTTAATTAATAAATGGAAGGGGGAGTGCATTAAACAAAGCTGGAGGGGTATATTACCCTCTCTCCTCATACCCGTTGCTGCTCGCCTACCTTCTCTTTCCCGGCCCCACCTCTCCCCTCACACCCCACCCTCATGTCGTTGCCGCCTCCACACGCACCACTCTTATCTTCACGCCGCATGCCCATCACGCACGCCACACCCCATCTAGTTCGATTTCGAATGCATAGTCATGGCTAGAATTTTTGTTTTTCTCACCGCCCTCGCACACATTTTACGGGGTGCGTTTCTGTTTTGTTTTTTTTTTTTTTTTGTTCTCCACCGTCTAAGCCATCTACGTTTCTCCCCTTCGTCGCCATGTTCGATTTCTCAAGCACGAACCCCCTTTTTTCAATATTTTTGTTTTATTTTTGGAATATATTCCCAAAATTTTGCTAACTTTTTGGAATTTATGCCCAAATTTTTTATATCTTCGGTTTTTTTTTTAGTAATCAATATTTTCGAAAAAAAATAAAATAAATGTAAAGATCTAAATAAATGTAAAGATCTAAATTGGGCTATGTCAAATAAGTGTAACGAAAAGGTTAATGGACCACAAAAAACCGAATCAAAATTTGTAATTTAAGTCAATGTTTAGTCGACATTATTATAGTAGCTCCCAACCTAAATATTTATAATGCTAACTATATCTGCGATGACCATCCTATATCCAAATTTATGAAATTTCGTCCAATAACTTTTTAATTTTTCCAAAATGGTCACTATATTTAACTTTTACAAATTAGTCTCTCATATGTGTTCAGATTGTATATATCAATTTTATTAGTCATAACTCATAACTCATATCTCATAAATCACTAAAAAAACACTTAAACAACATAGTTTTTATATTGAAATTATTGTCTACAAAATATTATGTTTTCTTGTAGTATATCTGAAAATTTTAGTACTATTTCAAAAAAAGATAAAAAAAAAAAAAGAAGTTATAGACAGATTTGACTTTAAACCCCCAAATTAGTGATTTGTCTAGTGTGTAAAACCGTCTCCAACAAAATTCTCTATTTATTTACTGTACTTCTCCATTTGTTGATTTTAAATGAATTTGAGCTAATTCATAAAACGCAAGACTATGTTCAAATTTATTTACTATTCTTTCAAATCGAGCTCAAATAAATTTCAATTAACAATTTTTTCTATAAAAATTATTAAACTTGCAATTGTTAAATTTATACTCCCTACGATCTCTTACTAGGACTCGTAACTTTTGGGCACAAGTTTTAATTTATACTCCCTACAATTTTCTATATAAATTATTAAGCTTGCAATTAACAAGTTTTTCTCTCTCCTTCCTTTTCTCTACAACGCACATTTTTTTCATTTCTTGCATTCTCTTTCTCTTTTTTTTTTTTAATTTTTTTTTATCAATTTAAGCATAGGTGCAAGCTGCACTCGCGCTTCTTGAAAAGCCACGGGTTGCATCCGCGCCTCGTGAAAGAATTAAATACAGAAAATTAATTAAAAAAATTGAATGTATATAGAGGCGCGCCTCTGACACAAAAAATTGCTCTCTTTTTTTCTCTCTCCTTCCTTTTTTCTACAACGCACAAAAAATTCCTTCCTTTTGTCGACACAGCCCTCACTCTTCTCCATTATGCTTCCATGCCCCTTACATATTGGCCCTACGCTGTCTGCTCGGCCACCTACATCATAAATCGCCTTTCCAAAGTTAACCTAAACATGACATCCTCCTACCAAAAACTTCTTGGTCACCCTCCCAACCTACCCAAACTCCGTGTCTTTGGTTGTCTCTGCTATCCCTGGCTTCGTCCTTACACCACTCACAAACTTGATTCTCGGTCTAATCCGTGTCTGTTCGTTGGATACTCACTCACTCAGAGTGCCTACCTCTATCTTGACCTTTCCTCTAATCGCATCTACACCTCGCGTCATGTCCAATTCGTCGAACACACATTTCTCTTTTCCACTAATCCTCTTCCCAAACGAACACCTAATGCTGCGACCACCAATTCACCTCCTTCCAATATCTATACCTCGCCCATTTTCATAACTGCTGCACCTCCTAATCCTACTCCTCCAATCCTCGCTCCTAACCTAATGTCGACCACCACTACTACAGCCGATCAACCTCTAATAGACCAACCACCTATAACCCAGCCAACCAACCAGCCAACCAACCAACCGACCACACCCTCGCCCATTACCAACACCCCTGTGCCGACCATTGCTCCTCTGGGACCTCCTGCACCTCGCATGGTTACTTGCTCCCAGAATCAAGTGTTCAAACCCAATCCAAGGTATGGTCTTACGTCAACACTGCCCTCTGATATTTAACCAAGTTGTGTTTCTCAGGCTCTGAAAGATAAGCACTGGCAAGATGCGATGTCTACAGAATTTGATGCCCTTCTCCGTAATGGAACATGGGACTTAATTCCTCCTGCGCCCTCCCATAAAAAAAAGACTAAAATTGGTTAGCAGAAAAAAAATGGACAAGGAACGAGTCTATATTACATTACAGGACTAAACATGAAATCATCAACAAACTGATCCAAAATGTGGGTGTTATTTTACAAATCTGAAGAAACCAAACATTTGTGATGATTCACACATTTGTGTTGCACGCCTACAATCCTGACAGAAATTTGATTTTCGGCTGGATTTTTTTTTCCAAACATTGAGCCTGCAGGAACTATTACGGCCACCTAGAGGATAATTAAGTGGACTCCTGATGGTATTTTGGACTCAAGATGCTTCTTGGCATGTTTCCGAGCAGGTTCCTGTTTCTGGATTTCCACAACTTATCTTTGCAGGATTAGGGTGCGTGGATCAATGGTGATTCTCTCGAGAGCTACAGCATTCTGGAGGAAGTACACGGCCATTTCAGCATCACTTATACGCCCATAATACCCCAAAATCACTACTGTTTTCAGGAATTCATACTAATTCAAGCAACGAAGGGAAAAAGAGAGATTTTAACAAAAATCCGGTTCCAAGTCCCAAAATATTTGGCATAACATGTAAAGGAAAGAGTAAATCATGAAAGTGACAAGATCCACATTTAAAAAGCTGGTCGAAGAGCGCCCAACTGTTTGATACCCATGAAATACGGATGGAACAGAACGAGGCATTATTTCTAAAAGTCAGAAGTCCAAAACGAAAATGATCGAATAAATGATCCTTGAGGAAACTAACGCGTATGCTTAGTATGTTAATCAGCTCTACATGAAATATATGAAAAAGAAATTAGCAATGAAATATTCCATTGCAAATGTGAAATATTCAGGCGGTTAGAGAAATATTCCGTAAAAAATGTGAAATATATAAAAATTTCAGCCAAGGTGGTTCAAAACCGCGCCAGAGGAGCACCTAAGTGGGCATCGAACCACTGATATATATGGAATGTACACTTTGTATTTAAGTGTCTATTGGCCCCCAAATAATTCAACAACTGCAGCCAAGGGCTGAAGTACTGGCAACCTCGTGCGCCCAAGAAGAGGCACTCACTGCTTGGTATAAAATCTAATTCATTACAAAGCCCTCTTTTTTTCTAATAAAAAAACGAATCAACCGTGATTCTTCTAACTATATCATCACGGTCAAAGATTTGTCTAAAAAATAGCTTCATTCATGAACTCGTCAAAGATGGCACATCACAATAAATAGACACAATATATATATATATATACCTTTTTCATCTTGCTAGGCATCCCTCCAAAATATTATTAAGAAAATTTTATTAGCTAGTTTTCTCTCAATACTCACAAATATATTTATATGTAATATTGCACGAACTTAAGGTTGACCATGCCCACTCTGTATCCGTATATTAAGGAACCTATTTATTTCTCTTTCTTGTATTTACTTCTTCTCCGCAATCGAGCCTTACAACAAAAAAATATGGAGATTAACGACAGCGTATTTGCGAAAGATTTTTCTCACAATTTACGACAGTTTTGCGACGAACGTGGTCAAATGGTTAAAGTCTAACATATTTGCGACGAATTTCCCCCGAAAATGAAACAGTGTCGTTTTAATGTAGTTTATAATGAAATTTTATCGCAAATTCAATTTTTAAGTATGCGACGACAATGCATCTATCACTAAATGGTTGGCACATCGACTGCCGCATAATTTATTATTGACAATTTGCGACGATAATATACGTCGTAAATCGTAATAGTATTTAACTCCATAATTTTCAGTTGCAAAGTGGAAAAATTGTCGTCGTTTAATTATTTAAAAATTTGCGATGAATACTAAACCGTCGCAAATCTTCGTACTAAATTGCAGCATACATTTTTGCATACTTTATAGTTTAAAATTTCTTAATTTAATATAGTTTCATAAAAAAAAATTATGAAATTAGATTATGTGTTTTTTATATTTGATTCATGAAACAAATAAATTGGTGTGATGGATATATATATGGTTTGATGGAGTATATATATATATATTCAAAATAAAATTTGATATAACTATATATTGTCGAAACTCTACCCTATTTTGTAAGAATTGTAGTTATTGAGATGATGATATGATTTTAATTTGAAATAGATGCAATAAATGTGGGTGATTTTTTTACAAATCTGTAGAAACCAAAATTGGACATTTTCCAGGAAGCCCCAACATGATTCACACATTTGAGCCACACGCCTGCAATTCTGGCGGAAATTTGATTTTCTAACATTGGATATGGAATGAACCTATGCTACGGGCACAAAACATGAAATTATCTCAACAAACATTACAATGACAGACCAAATGTTTACACGTTACAACAAACAACTAGATGCATGAACTGTTACGGCCACCTAGAGGATAATAAAGTGGACTCCTGAAGGTATTTTGGACTCAAGATGCTTCTTGGCATGTTTCCGAGCACGTTCCTGTTTATGGATTTCCACAGCTGATCTTTGCAGGATTAGGGTGCTTGGATCAATGGTGATTCTCTCGAGAGCCACAGCATTCTGGAGGAAGTACACGGCCATTTCAGCATCACTTATACGCCCATAATACCCCGATATCTCTACTGTTTTCAGGAATTCATGGGGGCTCCTGGCAGCTTCCCTCAACTTTCTCCTCCTCGCCTTAGGTGTCATCCATACTAACTGCAGCAATGAAGGGAAAAAGAGAGATTTTAACAAAAATCCGGTTCCAAGTCCCAAAATATTTGGCATAACATGTAAATGAAAGTGACAAGATCCACATTTAAAAAGCTGGTCGAAGAGCGCCCAACTGTTTGATACCCATTATTTCTAAAAGTCAATAGTTCAAAACGAAAATGATCGAATAAATGATCCTTGAGGAAATTAACGCGTATGCTTAGTATGTTAATTAGCTCTACATGAAATATACTCTAAAACTTGTATACCCAGTCTCTTAATTTGATACATCACCTATCTTCCACATTAACATCAATAATCCTTGATATTGAAATTAAGAAATGAAAATAGAAATAAGGTAATACCAATTAAGTTAGGTCAAAATCATACCTGCAACGTAAATTTGTCCAAATGTGGACATGCCTTTACGAGGGAAGTGAATTCAAGGAGACAATCGTCGTCCCATGCTCCAACTCTAAGAATGAGTTTCTTCAGGTTTGGCAACACAGGAAAGGCGGCAATATCTGTCATGTAGTCTTCCTGCAAAATTATAAGAAACCAATTACCAAGCAATATTTAAGCTAGCTCATTAATTTTCAGACGATCTGAAAATAAATTAAGAAATATATATATAGGCAGGATAAGACTCGTGTACTTACGCCTGGACGCTCTATGTTTAATGCAAGATGCTTCAATTGATAGAGACAGCAAGAAAGCCAGCCAAGGATGTTGTTTTCCAAACCAGAACTTCCCATACCAATGGAGACCTCATCAAGTTTCGGAACATTACTAACAATGAACTTAATTTGAGAACCCACGTAAGGAAATGAGACGAGGTTAACATTTGAGATCTCAATGCTTTGTATTCCAAAACAAGAGGAGATCCTTAGGGACTTGAGTGAAAGTGCGAAACCATTGAGTTTCACATTCCGTAAGTCCCCTGAGCCATGTATATCAATAAATAAAATATTTGGACAGAAGGTCAAGAAACAATTTAATGCTTCATCATTCAAGTTTACACTTTTTAACACAAGGATTTCAAAGTTTTTTAATGAATTAGTGAAATTCTTCAAAAGTTTATATGAAAGAGTGAAGTTATTGTTTGGTTGACGAATAGACTCCCCATTATGCAATAACTCCAACCCTAGACACTGAACCCTCTTTCCAAAAGCAGTTTTAATCCAGTTATTAATTGCTGATTTTGAACTCTTGTCCAAATCAAAAGATATTTTAAATTCCTCCAATGCTACCCCTCTGTGCTTCCTCAAAACAAGATTGACCCAATTAATGTATTTTGACCTTTCTGAGCTCCGTATCGATTGGTCAGCAGATATTCTATCCAATGCATCACTAGCTTCAAAATCTAGACAACACGAATGCATCCATAAATACTGCCAGTGCTTCGATAAACTGCTGGTAACACCAGCTTCCTTGACTGATAAATAGCCTAATAGCGAAACAAGAATTTCTTCTGGCAATGAACTCAGAAAATCCTCTGGATCAGACTCATTCTTTACAACGTCCATGTTATTCAACAACAAAAACCAGTAGAAAGAGGAGAAAGATAGATCTTTTGTTCAAAGCAGTTAATATAAAAAAAAAATCTTTTGGTAAACAAGCAAATTATATATAAAGACACCGTTAGTAAGATAGATTAAAAAAAAAAAAAAAAATGCACGGGTGAAAATTAATTTTAAAAATAATATATGCACAAACCTTGTAAATGCACCCACCGATATAAGACTGGTGTATTGTGCATAACATTGGGTGGTTATGGAACTCAGTTTTTTTCAAAATCAAATTAGTTACATATGTTAAGTAATTGTGGTCAATTATTGGTTAATCAAATAAACATAGTTTTTACATAGGAGTAAGATGTTACACATTATGATGAAATTCGATTTCACTACAAATTACTCCATCAATTATTTTTAATTGAACATTTTTTTATTTGAAAAAAATAATTTTTTTCTCTTTTAAAAATTTCCTTCAAACATCTCTTATTTACATCATATGTAATTATTTCTTAGATGCTAACAAAAGATTCCCTTTCCAATAAAGTAAAAATACACATACTATATGTCTCTTAAAAAATAACTTTATCACATTTAATACCAATAAACAATCTCACTATCTTTTTCTTATCTTTCTACCTTTTCATTTTTGTACATTTCTTTCTACTTTATTTTTTCTATCTTCCTACCTCAACAACCGACTACACATATAATGTTCTGTTCCTTAATTAGTGTTAAAAAAAAAACGAGTACTTTATGGTGAAACTGGGTGAGTTGATGTAATAAAAAGAAGATGAGAAAAATATAAATAATAAAAAGATCCCTATATCACTAAAGTGCAATACGTATACACACCTACTTGTTAAGCTAGTTGGTGTCACAACAATTTCTTACAGACAACTCTCGGGCGTATCTGCACGTACTTAATTCTCACTTCCTCGTAATTGCAGTTTTGTTAATTCAATTTATGATTTCACATGCTTGTTGTGGATCGATTTAACACTACAAGAAAGTAGGTTTTTAGTATCGGAAAATTGGTATCTGATGTATTTTCCAATACTAAATCTTATCATTTAGTGTCAAGATTGCTGAGTTTTCAAGATGCCCTTGATCACAATATTTTGATTAATTTAAGAACTCAAGGCCCTAAATTTACATGGACAAATAGAAGAAAGGGTTATGATTTTATCTCTGAAAAACTTGATCGTTATGTTGCTAATGAAGAATGGTTGCAAATGTTTCCTTCATATTTGGTTAAAACTCTGGATTTCATGGGCTCTGATCATAGACCGGTTATGCTTTCGTGTAAGTCACATCATATTGGTGCTCCATCCTCGAATAGGAAGACCTTTCGTTTTGAGAATTATTGGATAAAGGAGCATGATTTTAAAGGTACAATAAAGAAAATTTGGATTGAAAAAGGATCAGGTTCAACTCTAAAGGAGTCTTTATCACTTTGTGGTAAGGCATCAACACAATGGGCTTTGAAAAAGGGGGGATCATTGAAGAACCGTATTGATCATACACAAAAACAAATTCGAATGCAATTGGATAATGAAAACAATACTCCGGATTTTGATTGTGTTAAGGCCCATGAATGTGAATTAGAAAAACTCTATTCACAAGAAGAATGGTATTGGAAACAAAGATCCAGAGTTTCTTGGTTGAAGGAGGGTGATAGGAATACCCATTTTTTTCATAATCGAGCAACTCAGCGCAGAAGCAGGAATCAAATTTCAAGAATTATGAAGGACACAGGGGAATGGATGTTCAATGAACAAGAGATTCAAGACACATTTGTCAGTTATTTTAATGCTCTCTTCAACTCCAGTAATCCTAGCCAGGATTGTATTAAGAAAGCAACGGATACGATGTGCAAAAGAATTACTGCTGATCAATTGAAATTGTTGGATATTCCCTTTTCGAAAGATGAGGTCTTCAAAGCCATGAAGGATCTCAATCCATGGAAAGCTCCTGGATCGGACGGTTTTCCTGCTTCTTTTTATCAGAATAATTGGCACACAATAGGGGAAGAAGTCACGGAACAAATTTTGGGGCATCTAAATGATGGGAAATCTTTGGCATCTTGGAATAATACCACAATTGCTCTTATTCCAAAAGTTAAGAATCCAGCAAATGTTACACAATTTCGTCCTATTAGCCTCTATAATGTGTGTTATTGCATCCTCTCTCGGGTGATCACTAATCGGCTTAAAATGTTCATGGATGATATAGTTGATCCGTTTCAGAGTGCCTTCATTCCAGGCCGACTCATTTCTGACAATATTCTGATTGCATTCGAATGTCTTCATTGGATTCGATCCTCCAAAAGCAAACAAGGATATGAGTAAAGCCTACGATCGGGTGGAATGGCCTTTTCTCCAAAAAGCAATGGCACAACTCGGTTTCTCTCCCAAATGGATCAAGCTTATCAATGAATGTGTCTCTTCGGTTTCTTACAATATATGTGTTGGGAATAAAATGAGTTATGTTTTGATTGAATACCAAAACCCCCTGAGACATGCCTAAGTTATGATTGAATATGTTCTAGACATGTTAGAACATATAGTATAAAGGCTAGATGAGGAGCTAATATGTTAGGTAGCTCTTAGATGTTTAGATGCACAAATTGAGGGGGAACATATGCTTTGAAGTACATCAAGAACAAGTCCCCTCAAGGCTCAAACTCTGGAATCATGATCAAGTCTGCTGAAAGACAAGTATGCTGATCAGGAGAGTTGTCCAGAGGAGTTGTCTCAGCTCAATTAATCAAGATCAAGTGCTCTGAAAGCCTGAGGTCAACTATTCCGCACATATAACTCCCCTAGATAGTTATTCAACTAAGTACTCAATAGTACTTAGTAGATTGATTATCTTAGAAGAGTTAATCTTCTTCAGCAGAGTTGTCCAAGACAACCTTGCTGAGCTCTGGTTTGATCAAGTTTGAAAAGAATTTGCATACAAGTGTATTCCCCCCCCCCCATACACTTGTTATCTACTCCTTTCAGGACCAACAAGTGGTATCAGAGCAGGGGTTCAAAGACCACTGCTTCTGAAAAGCCATCTTGGTTTTCAAAATCACATATTGGCTGTGGTCACTGAACTGATCTATCTGAAATCCTACTTGAATATTGACTGACTGTTTGTTCTTGAGTTATGGCCAACAACAATGCTGCTGTTCCACCTCCTGTTGTCCAAGGATTGGACAACATGGCCACAAATCCAGTCAACCACATTTCACATCACAAACTGCCCATGTTCTCAATTGATAATTATGATTTCTGGAAAATCAGAATGAGGGCTCATCTTGCATCTCTACACACTGACATGCTAAGAGTAATCACAAGAGGTCCTTTTGTGTTCACATTTGTCAATCCCAAGGTCACTGAGGCTCAAAAGGCAGATCCAAGAGAGGTGCTCCCCAAAGATTAGGATGACTTCACTGCTGATGAAAAGAGGAAAGATAATTTGAATTATCTTGCAATGAACACCCTCTACCAAACAATTCCAGATGCAATTATGGGTAGAGTCTACCACTGCACAACAGCCAAAGAAATTTGGGATACCCTTGCAGAAATGTGTGAGGGTACTGAAAAGATCAAGGAGAATAAACTCCAAGTTGCTGTGCAGAAATTTGAACAGTTTGCAATGGAGTCTGAAGAGTCCATTGATAAGTTTGCTGGTAGATTCACTGATGTGATGAATGAAATCAACTCACTGGGCAAGGTCTACACAAAGAGAGAAGTGGGGTTGAAGATCTTGAGAAGTCTCACTCAAAAGTGGGATGTCTATGCTGTAATGATGCAAAACACCAAAGATCTTTCCACCATGCCCATGCAACAAATCTTCTCTGAACTCAAAGCTTATGAGTTCGACCTCAATAGAAGAAAGCCTATTGAGGAACCTTCAAATCCTACTAAGGGAGTGGCATTCAAAGCCAAAACAGCTGAACCAGAGATGCAGCCCACTCCAAGATCATCAAAGTCAGTCTCAAAGACTGAAATGAAGGAAGAACTAGCCTTGATGGCTAGAAGGTTTGAAAAGTTGAACTCAAGGTTTGGTAGATACAAGAAATTCTACCAGGACAACAAATTCAGGAGATACAACTCTCCTGAAGCACAGGCTGAAGTCAAAAAGCCTGAAGAGAAAAGATCAGAGGACAAGTACTCTGATAGGAGAAGGTCCAGTAGAGCTGAACCTTCATCATCAAAAAGAAGAGAAGAATCAAAGAAAGAAGATGATGAAGATCTGTGCTATAAATGTAAAAAGAAAGGGCACTTCCAGTATGATTGCCCTGAATTAAGCTCTAAGGAGAGAAGAGAGAGGCAGACCAAAAGAGACAGGAAATTCACCAACAGAAAGGCCATGATGGCTGGTGAAGAATCTGATAGTACTGAAAGCCTCAACTCCTCTGATGGACTGTTCTCCAACAGTGATGATGATGATGATGTCTGCAACATGGCTCTTGAGGATGATGAGGTACCAGTGGGCCACAAGATGAGGAGTATAAGCAAAAAGACAGCATGGTACCTTGACAGTGGATGTTCAAGGCACATGACTGGAAACAAGGAACTCATCACTGATCTCATTGAAAAAGAAGGCCCTAATGTCACATTTGGAGACAGCTCACAAGCATCAACAAAAGGTTATGGTACTTTGATGATTGGTAACATCAAAGTAACCAATGTATCTTATGTAGCTGGTCTCAAATATAATCTCCTAAGTATCAGTCAATTCTGTGATAAAAACTTCAATGTTGAGTTTTCCTGTGATAAATGCTTGATTAAAGATAAGACTCAACAAATTCTATTGACTGGAACTAGGAAAGGAAATGTGTATTTTGCAGACTGGGACAAGTCTACTGATGCTGCATGCTTCATTGCTAAGAGTTCTAGTGAACAAAGTTGGTTATGGCATAAAAGATTAAACCACCTGAACTTTAAAACAATGAACAAAATTGCTAGAAATGCATTAGTCAAAGGACTACCTAATGAGGTTTTCATTAAAGAGCATGTTTGCAAACCATGCCAAGAAGGAAAACAGATCAAAGCCTCATTTAAGGGAAAACCAGTCATCTCTACTGAAAGGGTACTTGAACTGTTACATATGGACCTTTTTGGACCAATTACCCCTGCAAGCATAAATGGTAGAAAATACACATTGGTTGTAGTAGATGACTTCTCTAGGTTCACATGGGTAGTATTTCTCCTTAATAAGAAGGAAACTCAAGTCAAACTGCCTGAACTTCTTAAGAGATTGTCAAATGAGAAAAGCCTTAACATTATCAAGATAAGATCTGATAAAGGCACAAAGTTCATTAACTCATACATCAATGAGTATTGCACATCTAATGGAATAGCTCATGAAACCTCAGCAGCTAGAACTCCCCAACATAATGGAGTTGCAGAAAGAAGAAATAGAACTTTAAAAGAAGCTGCTAGAACTCTAATTGCTGATTCAAAATTACCTAAGAGGTTTTGGGCTGAAGCTATGAACACTGCATGCCATACTCAAAATAGATGTTTGATTATTAAGGGGCAAGGCAAAACCCCCTATGAACTCTGGAAAGGAAGAATGCCTAAAGTGTCTTACTTTCACATTTTTGGTTGCAAGTGTTTCATTCACAATAATGGGAAAGATCAGTTGAAAGCCTTTGATAGCAAAGCTGATGAAGGAGTGTTTCTTGGATACTCCCAAATAAGTAAAGCTTTCAGGGTCTACAACAAGAAAACTCTTATTGTGGAAGAAACACCTCATGTTGTGTTTGATGAATCTACTCATGAGTTCAGGAATGAGAACTTGGAGTCAGAAGAAATCACACAAAGAACAACCAGACTAAGCCTAAAAGACAAAGACACTGAATTCATAGATGTTGTCCAAGCCAATCTACCTGAAAACTCTATGTTGGACAACCATCCTGAAGGCAACCTTCCTGAGGCAAATCCCACTGAAAGGAATGGTGAACTGAATGATCCAATCCCAGTTCACATCCAGGTAACAACTACCAATGAAGAAGCAGTACCTGCTGAGGTAGTTAATGGGTCAAATAATCAAGGGGGAACTCAAAATGTTGAAAATACCAATGTCCCTGACATTGAGGACAACACCCGTGATTATGATCCTGAATTAGATCCTGCATTCAATTATCCTGAATTCTATGATCAAATTGACTCAACTTCAGTAGAGGAGAATTCTACTGAAGAGATCAGAAAAAGAAGGACCTGGTTGTCAGACCATCCTACTGATCTAATACTTGGTGACCCAAGTATTGGAGTCAAAACAAGAAGATTTCATGGTGAAAGTGCTCTTTTCTGTTGTTTCTTGTCAGAGCAAGAACCCTGTGATATTGAGGAAGCACTTCAAGATGCCAATTGGATCACAGCCATGCAGGAAGAACTGAACCAATTCACCAGAAATGAAGTATGGGAGCTGGTGGATAGGCCTTCACATCAAGATGTTATTGGAACAAAGTGGGTGTTCAAGAACAAGAAAAATGAAAATGATGTGATTGTCAGAAACAAAGCAAGACTTGTGGCAAAAGGCTATTGCCAACATGAAGGCATTGACTATGATGAGACATTTGCACCTGTGGCAAGGCTAGAAGCAATAAGGCTCTTTCTAGCCTATGCAGCCCACAAGAGGTTCAAAGTGTACCAAATGGATGTCAAGAGTGCCTTTCTGAATGGAGTCTTGAAAGAAGAAGTCTATGTGGAGCAACCACCAGGTTTTGAAGTTGGAAACCAAGTTTACAGACTCAAGAAAGCTCTATATGGACTCAAGCAAGCCCCTAGGGCTTGGTATGATACACTGTCACAATTCCTCTTGGATCATGGATTCACCAAGGGAACTGTGGACAGAACTCTTTTCAGAATATCTGAAGGAGAGGACATCTTGCTTGTCCAAATTTATGTGGATGACATAATATTTGGATCCCCCAATAAGAAGTTGTGTGAGAAGTTCTCAAAGCTAATGCAAAGCAAGTTTGAGATGTCCATGATGGGGTTGATGAACTTCTTTTTGGGTCTTCAAGTCAAACAATCTAAAGAAGGAATCTTCATCAACCAAGCTAAGTACACCAGAGAAATGATCAAGAAGTTTGGGTGTACAACTAGCAAGCCAGTAAGGATCCCTATGAACACAAATTGGAAGATGGATCCTGATGAGAGTGGTATTCCAACCAAATCTACTGAGTATAGAGGAATAATTGGTTCACTCCTCTATCTCACTGCCAGTAGACCTGACATCACCTTTGCAGTAGGTGTTTGTGCAAGGTTCCAAGCAAATCCTAAGAAAAGCCATCTTGAGGCTGCAAAGAGGATTTTGAGGTATCTCAAAGGCACTGAAAATCTAGGCCTTTGGTACCCTGCTGATGACAACATTGAGCTAACTGGCTACTCAGATGCTGACTATGGAGGTTGTAGAATTGACAGAAAGTCCACTTCAGGGACTTGTCAATTCTTGGGCAACAAGCTTATATCTTGGTTCTCCAAGAAGCAGAACACAGTGGCTACTTCCACCACTGAAGCTGAATATGTTGCAGCTGGAAGTTGTTGTGCCCAAATCCTATGGTTGAGACAACAACTAAGAGATTACAGAGTCAACTCTACTGAAGTGCCCATATTTTGTGATAACAATAGTGCCATTGCTATTTCACAAAATCCTGTCTTGCATAGAAGATGCAAACATGTGGACATCAAACATCACTTCATTAGAGATCATGTGGAGAAGAAGGATATAAAGTTGGTCAAGATCCACACTGATCATCAAAAAGCTGATATTCTAACTAAGCCACTTGCAGAGGCAAGATTTCTGGAGCTATCAACAGAGTTGGGATTACTTGATCCAGGGAAGTTGGACAAGTAAAAGTCATGAAAAGTGAATGAGATATATGGAAACTGAAAAGGTTCTCAGCAGACTTGGTCAAGTCTACTGAATATCAGAAGAGATGGCTAAAATCATTCAGGACACTTGTCCATTGGAATTCAGGACCTTTGTCCACATCTCTTCAGGACACTTGTCCAAGTGGGGTCAGATAAGTTGTCTTGGCTATCAAACTATTCCCTTGGTTTGATAAGCACCTATTTTGGGTAATCATTGCCTACCTTGATACATGTCCCAACTACAGATATCATCACAATAGGATTTAATTTGTCCCCCACCCAAAAGGTCACTTTCTATGCATTAAATGCCAAGATTTAACTCTTGTTTGCATTACACCTTTTCAAACCATGATCTATCTCGAAAACTCCCCAACCATTAACTAATATTAAATACCTTCCACGTTTTGAATAAAACCAACAAGTCACTGTTACATTGGTTTTTGACCATTGGATCAAAACTGGCCAACTCCCCTGAAATTCATCCTGGCCGTCCAAGTGTATATTTCCATTTTTGATACCCGTTGAAAATACACAAACCTCACCAACTCATTGACAAACATTCTTTTTAGAATATCCCCAAGTCTTAAGATCCCCCACAAACACTTCTTCCCCAAGTATTCAAACCCTAGCTTATTTTTCTTCAAACTCTCTCAACACTCTTTCATTTTCATCTCTGTAAATTTCAATGGCTCCCAAAGTTAGACCAGAGATGATCATACACTTTTCCAACAAGGCTCTGGACCTTGATTTTGGATATCTAAGCAAAAAAAACAATCTTCATTTTGAACCCATAATCTCCTTTGAAAGTGAAGATCCTGAGATTACTCCAACCCTGAGGTGGTTGAGAAGGGCTGGTCTTCAAAAGTTCTTGGAAGAAAGACCAAGTTCCTTCTTGGAAGGCTATATGGCTGAATTCTTTGCCTTTCTCAAATGGAGAGGCAAGCCTGAAGATGGTGAAATTTCAACCAGATTGTCCTATGTTGCTGAAGGAGAAGAGGAAGAGAGATTTCATAGAGTGAAATTCTCTTCAGAAGATCTTGAAGGAGCTTTTGGATTGCCTTCTGAGGGAAGGAATCCAGAAATCTATGGCACTGGTCATGAAGAAGAAATAGCTCAGGAATGGCTATTGACACCAGGCCCTCTCTCCTCAACTCAAAACAAAAAGACTCTCAAGCCAGAATTTCTCAACCTTTTTGAGGTAGTAGCTAAAAGTCTCTTGAGTAATACTGGAAGCTTAGAGCAGGTCAGCCATCCAAGAATCAGAATCATGGCTGCAGTCATTGATGCCAGTGACAAAGGCATCAAGTTTGATTGGAGGACCTTCATTATGTCTGAAATGATGAAGGAAAAGGCTAAATTCAAGGTGAAATCTCACAACAAGGTGGTGCTAGAAGGGAAAATCAAGTATTGCACTAGGGCAAGCTTGTTGATTGAGAGATTTTCTCATTACTCCTAGATGCAAACCTTTGCAAAGCCCCTCCCAGCCCAAAAGATCCTATTCAGAAAGCTCAGCAAGAAAACTGAGAAAAGAAGGATGTTAATGGCCAAGCCTGCTGAAGCAAAGGTGGAGGAGAAGCCCAAGTTGAAAAAGAGGACAAAGGCAAGGGTGGTGAAGACAAGGAAAATGTCTCAGATAATCTCAGAAGAGAATTCAGATGCTTCAACTGAGATTGAAGAAGTTGCTAGAGAAGGTGTACAAGTGCCCTCTGATCATTCAGAAGAATTAAGGCAAAAGTACAATGAAACTAGACAAAAGTCTAGGGGTGATAAGAGGATCAGGGAGATTGTCCCTGAGAAGGATGAGGAAGGAAGTGGGAGCAGTAGAGCTAGTAAGAGAAGGGTCAAGCCTACTGACAAGGTGTTGGAGCTTCAGGAAGAAAGGTCTCTACAACTTGCTCTAAGAGAGAGTAGAGCTGAAAGCAGGACCAAATCAAAATCAAGGACCAACTCATCTGGTTCTGGAACTCCAGAATCCAGGGTCCCTGAAGGTCAAACAATGGAGGCCAACATCCCTGAAATTCAGAATCCTGAGCCCAACTCCCCTGAAACCCATATAACCCCAACCAATCAACCTATCACTCCCATAAATCTCACAAAGAGATACTCTCCTGAGGGAAGTGTGCAGAGAAGTATGATAGATGTGCTAGCTGACATAGCTGTAGATGAGACAAGATTACAATCTCCCCTTGACTCATCTATGCTCAATTATTCAAAGCTTTTAGAAGCTGCACTCTTTGAGCCAACCCCCCTGAGCAAAGCCCCTTCAGATCCATTGCTCTCAAAAGCAACTGAAGATCCTTCTACTGCACCCAACCCATCTGAAGCCAACATTCCTGAACATAATCTGCCTGAAGCCACATTAGGAGAACCCAAAGCCAACTTCCCTATAACCCAAAGTCCCCATTCAAGTGGAGATGAGGAGGAGTATACTTATGAAAGTATGCTCAGAGGAGGAGCCAAGGCTACTGTGGACAGTTTGTATCCACAACTTGCTGAATTTCCAAGAATTCAGAAGGCCTTTCATGATTTAAGGATGCTTGTTGATGTGAAAGACAAATCCTTAAATGGAGATATCACAAGTCATCCAAGATAAGGGTGCAAACTGGTGGCAAGTGGAGGAGAACAGATTGTTACACTTTGCTGGAGTTTCAAAGACAAGATTCCTCACTGATGAGGAAGTATTTGCAAAGTTGGTGGATGACAAGATGAATGAGGAGAGGGAAAGGAAAGCTAAGGGCATCAAACACCCTGAAAGCAGCTCCAATGATGATGACTCCCCAGATGATCCCTCAAACCCCTCAAAACCCAACCCTCCTGAAACCCCTCAAGTCAATCTCCCTAAGCCTTCTGTCTCTGAAAGACTTTCCAACCCCCCTAGAACCTATCATAGGAAAGGCTCTGTCATTTCAGAGGTGTTGACCAAGGATGGTAACACAACCAAGGACACATCTGCCAATGAAGGTTCTTCTGAACCCAAGGCACAGCCTAAAGATGTGGAGGTTCCTTCTCTAGAAGCTAGTTTGATTAAGGCCTATTCAGTGTCAGAAGAGTTGGACACTGATCAGCCCTTAATCATTCAGGATGACTCAGTCGCTGTTGATATAAGCACTGTGATCTCCCCACAACTGCCATCTTTGAACCTTGTTGAAGGTGGAGATGCTGCAGGTTTAGGAGAAGGAGTTGAAAAGGAAAGTAGTTTTGAAAAATCAGAGGGAGTTATGGATGAAAGAGAGGTAGTTATCACTAAGATTGTGAGTGTACCAACATATGAGGGTGGTATAAGTGAGGAAGGACAGGTTATTCTTGAAGTCAAATCTAAACTTCAAGAATCCCTTGATGAGAGGAGGCCTGTTTCTTTAAGTGAGGAAACTTTTAATGAAGGAAGAAAAGAAGTAGTTGAAAATGAGGAGAAGACTGCTGATGTATCAGAGTCTTATGAAAAAGAAATTGAGGGAGATAAGTGTGTTTTTAATGATGCTTTTGATTTGTCTGATATTGCAGGGATAAACTTTGATCAAATATTTGCAGAAGATCTCTTGACAGATGCTCCCATCCAAGTTGACACTGGATCAGCACAAGCCTTGCTTGGGATGCAATCAGAGAAGTTGGATTCCTTGGCTCAACAAGTTCAAACAGCCCATGAAGAAACTTCTGGAGCATTAGATGAGCATGGAAGAACTCTAGCTTCTGTTGAAATGAGACTCACTGGCTCTGAAGATGTGGTGCTACCCACATTGGAAGCAAGAATTGAAGGAGTAGAATCTGGTCTTCAAACCATCTCTACTGAAGTTCACAAAGCCAAAGTCAGTATGGAAAACATCTCAAAGGAGGTCAAGAAGGATCAAAAAAGGCTAAGATACAATCATAATGCTAATGTTCAAGCTATCAGATTGACAATCAAGCAAGCTCTTGGCAAGAAGACAGCCTTGCAGAAGAGAAGAGCTGAAGAGCAAAGGCTAGCTATGGTCAAAGCAGCCTCAGAAAAGTTTTCCCAAGAAGTGCTGGCCAACATTGCTGAAGGTGCAGTGGCCAACCTTACTGAGCTCCTGAAAGCCCAATTGGATGCATCTCTTAAGGCAACCATGGAGGAGGTTGTCCAACAGAAAATGAAGCCTGTTCTTGCCTTTCTTAGCTTAAGCAGTGACAGGATGCAAAATATACATGATGAGAATGTATATCTGTTGGAGGAGATGAAGTCTCTAACCCAAGCCCAGTTCTTATTGGCATCCACTATGAGTGAACTGAAGCCAGAATGTTTTGATGCTGCCAAAAAGGGGGAAAGGGAAAGAGCAAGGGCAAAAGGTGCCTTAGTGATTGGGAGTCCAGTGAAAGGGAAGGACAAAACTCCTGTAGGAAAGGGAAAAGAACCAACAGTGCTGAACTTGGAAGAATTGGATGAAGAGGAGCAGTTAGCATTGGCATTGAAGAACTCTATGGCCTCAGCTCAAGAGGAAAGAGTGAGGTTACAACAAAGACCAGGTGGTGAAGTATCTGGTTTGGACAAGGATGCTGAAGGTGTCCAAACTAGAGGAAAGATCAAGAAGGCCCAAGGAAAGAAGAGACAAGTTGAGAAATTCACTGACTTTCCCAATAGCCTTGATCTTCCACCTGAATTCAGAGTTGTTGATGATGAGCCTACCTCAAAGAAGGCCAAAACTGCTGAAGATCCCAAGACTGCTGAAAAGGACAAGTCTACTGAGACTAAGTCCACTGAAAGTACCAAAGTCACTGAAGATGTGGAAATCTTATATGAAGAAGGCTTTGGACCTGGACCAAAGAAGACAAAGATTGTGGTACTCAATGATCCATCAAAGCTGTTTCATGAAGGGTATGGCAAAGACCCTGAAACACAACAGAAACTGGCCATGATGAGGGCCCAAGAGAAAATGGACTTGATGGAAGAGGCCAACAGAGCAAGAGATAAGAGAAGAACAGACTTCCCGAAGCCAAGAAGGAAGAGAGCAACCTACAACAAGATGAAGCCACAGCTATTGATCCCAATGGACACCAAATATCCTCACTTGGATAAATGGGTGCCAATTCAGCTGAATGACTCATGGGAGGAAGCAAAAAGGGAGTTTGTCTATGATCAGTATGTCATTGACAGATGGAATGGAAGAGATGCCAACATCAATTTTGCTGAGTTTATGATTGAGTACTACAGAGAACTCTATCAACAATTGCTTGCAGCTGCTGATATTACAAGATTTGAACTCACAGCTCCCAAGCCAATCATATACTTACCTCCAAAGCTTGATGGATGGATTGATCAATCAAGGATTCTGAGAGAATTCACTGAGATCCTCAAGCTGAACAAGATGGTTCTTGGTCCTAAGGGAACCAACCAAGAAGCCATGGCCTTGAAGAGGAGAGTGTGGGCACAGTATGGGATGGTGCCACCTCCTGAGGATGATCTCTAAATGGCTAAGTCTTCTGACCTATCTTAATTGATCAACTATGCTGAAAATTGGTCAAGTTTGCTGATGTGGTGTGCTAATCTGTTTTGCTCTGACTTGATATGGATTGCTCTGATACAAGCTATGTGCTCTGATCTTGTATATGTCTTGAAGTGTTAGTATTTGTTCTGATATAATAAGATTAGTGCTCTGATACAAGTTTATGTTCTGATGCTGAAAAAAATCTTGTATATGTGTTGAACTCTTAGAAGGAAATACTCTGATGTATTTAGTGTTGATGATTCATGCTCTGATATGTTCAATTCAACTATCAACATGCTTGTAATGTTTTTTTAATGAATGATAGTTGAACTTATTTTGAATCAAGAAACACTCATCTCTCTATGCCTATCTATGAAACCTATTTGCAATATGGATGGTAAATACACTAACACATTGTTTTTCAGGATAATTGACCTTAGTCATGTCTTCTGAAGATAAATGTAATAGGTGTAGCCAAGTCACTTTTGCACAAATGTATAGGGTTTGGCATCATCAAAAAGGGGGAAATTGTTGGGAATAAAATGAGATATGTTTTGATCTAATACCAAAACCCCCTGAGACATGCCTAAGTCAAGATAAGTATGTTCTAGAAATGTTAGAACATATAGATTATAGACTAGATGAGGAGCTAATATGTTAGGCAGCTCTTAAATGATTAGATGCACAAATTGAGGGGGAACACATGCTTTGAAGTACATCAAGAACAAGTCCCCTCAAGGCTCAAACTCTGGAATCATGATCAAGTCTGCTGAAAGACAAATATGCTGATCAGGAGAGTTGTCCAGAGGAGTTGTCTCAGCTCAATTAATCAAGATCAAGTGCTCTGAAAGCCTGAGGTCAACTATACTGAAGAGAAAGAGACAACCACACCCTAAAGATCTTCAAAGAAACAAGCTAAGATCATCTTCAAGAGAAATAAAAGGGAAAGAGCCATCTGAAGGGAAAGAGCCATCCTCAAGAAAATAAAAGGGAAAGAGCAAGACAATCTTGCTGATAAGCAAGACTACTGATAGTGATAAGGAGTGTTGTCCAAATGATGAGGAATGTTGTCCTATCATTGGAACAACCTTCAGAAGACATGTCCACATTCTTACAAGAGAATCTGAATGTCAGATATTGGGAAGAGTGCTGCAGAATGAAGACAAAGCTCTTACAGCCGTTTATTTCCAAAATGAGGACATGTCACTATCAAGAAACTGTCTTCAAAGTTGAAGAACTGAAAGAAGACAATTATGGACATTGGAGGCTGCCTCTCCAACGGGCAAATCCTTCATTTGTCTATAAATACAGAAGTGTGAAGACCATTTGAAAGCATCCAACTAGAACCTCAACAAAGCACATCCAACCTTAAGTTCTTACAAGCTAGAGTGCTTTCAAAGCTTTCAAAGACTATCTTATTCTTCAAACACTTCATCTAAGCTGTACTACATTGTATATCCATACACAAGCTTAGAGAGATATCCTATCCTTATACACTGATCTTCATTGTAAAGGATATCTCATTAGTTGGAACCTTACTTCAATCCTCATATCTTTCAAGAGTGAAAGTGAGAAGGTTGTAGTAGCAGAAGTGGTAGGAGCTGACTGTTGAGAGAAGAACAGTTCAGTTCTGAGTTGAGAAGAGGGTACTAGGACTCTAGACATCCTATGGATCAATTCACCAAGAGTGGTGTTCTTGATCAAGTGCACCTTGGCACTATAAAACAAGTTAATTCCAAGAGTGAAGGAATTATCCTGTTAAATCAGGGAAAGTGGATGTAGGAGCTTGAGTCTCTGAACCACTATAAACTTTTGTGTTGATTTACATTTCAAGTACTTACAATACATCAACACTGCACACAAAACTGATCTTCCAAGGATAAACATTCAAAGACTGTGCAAAAACCTATTTGGACAAGTTCCCTGAAAACTGGACTGTGTTACATTGACTAAGTGATTTCAGAAATTAAAGGAGTTTAAACTAAAAGGGCCAACCACTATTCCGCACATATAACTCCCCTAGATAGTTATTCAACTAAGTACTCAATAGTACTTAGTAGATTGATTATCTTAAAAGAGTTAATCTTCTTCAGCAGAGTTGTCCAAGACAACCTTGCTGAGCTCTGGTTTGATCAAGTTTGAAAAGAATTTGCATACAAGTGTATTCCCCCCCCCCCCCCCATACACTTGTTATCTACTCCTTTCCGGACCAACAAAGACTAGCTGGTGTCACAACAACAATTTCTTACAGACAACTCTCGGGCGTATCTGCAGGTACTTAATTCTCTCTTCCTCGTAATTGCAGTTTTGTTAATTCAATTTATGATTTCAAATGTTTGTTGTGGATCGATTTAAGAAATCCTTTTGTTTATGATTTTCTTGATTTATTCACATTTTTCGCTACTTTTTTTAAATTAGTTCATCGGCCAAGAATTAAACAACAATTGATAATGGCTGAATTTAGTTTCAAGGGACTAAAGATCGTGAGATTTTTTTTTGTTTATTTTTTTTTTTTTTTGAGAAATTCAACTCATATACAAACCTTCTTATTTAATTATAAGATTAATTACTCAATAATTACTGACATTTATAGCTAAATCTACTCATAGTAAGTTTTGATCTATCCAAGGCATGGTGAAGTTATAATTCAATCTTTTAATGAAATTCATGGAAGTCAAATTGAATTCTGGCCGATTCGATCAACTCATAATCAAATCTTCTTATAATTTAATTTTTGGATTAAATACTCAATAATTACTGAAATTAATTAATAGGTACATCTACTTCGATCGCAAGTGATCCTTAATCTATGATATAAATACTCATAGTAAGATTTGATCGATCCAAGGCATGTGAAGTTATAGTAGGAATATGAATTGCTAATCTAATTAAAGCTCTGTAAAATTAGTTTTTTTTAGTTTTTATTTTCAGGGTTTCAGCTAGCGTGAAGACAACAAATATTTGGAGCAAGTTCTTGTTAATGGCCCATATACGGAAAAGAGCCCGACTTACAGCAGCTAGAGCTCAGGTTTGGATGTTTTGGCTCGTACTTAAGTTCATGTGAATTTAATTTTCCTAAAAAAAAAAGAGAGAATTATTTTTTGTTTTGCTGCTGGTAAGAATGGTTATGATCTGCATACTATATTTATGTTGAATTGTTATATGTTAAATATTCCATCATTAATTATTTTTTTTCCTCGGAAATTTGCTGACATTTTTCTACAAATAATCTAATTTCTTATAGTCATCTATTTATATGTCATCTATAAAAATTCTTGTGCAATGCATGTGTCTTTGTGGCTGTTTTAATTTTCTTATAGTCAATAATATAATAAGTATACAAATAATCTAAAAAGCGGTCTGATAAAAAGTATTAGATTACATATCTCACTACACAATTGAGTCATTCGATTATATGCTCTTTCCGAAATTAGGGAACGGCAAACAATTCTCGGATATTTTGGCGAAAACTAAAAATTCTCGCCAAGCTTTACCAAACCTGGATGGCTAAGGTTTCCTCTCGCCGCAGACATTTTTTTAGTATTTGTTTCGGTTACTTAATTATTCTGCTTATTGTTTACATATAGCAGTTAACGCATAAAATAATTGATTCTAGCTGTTTTAACTTTTGATCTCATAGTATTTAATTTTGTTAGAAAATGCATGTAAACTAAAACTTTAATAATAATTATGAATTTAAGCGGGAAAGTAATTTAAACTAGACAATAAAACGTGTCAACCACAAAAATAAACAGCACTGTGAGAATTATATAAATAACCAATTAGAACATAAAAGTGTGCATGGTTTAGTGTTTGAAAGAGTAAAGTACGGAAAATGAGAGTAAAATTAGTCAATTCTTGAAAATGCAAGCTCATAAAATTAGACTCATCATTTTATCACAAGATGTATTTAATCAACAAAGGTTAATGGTGGTATAAACATATAATAATATCATATTGTTTCACCGTTTTTATCCCCGCACGCATTGATCGATCATGCAAGCGACAGTCAATTAAGTATCAACGTCAAAACAATTAAACAATATGATTATTAGCATTATTTGAAAAAATAAAATTTACATGAACATATAAATTAGTACCAAAACAACCAAATTAATTAAACCTCAGATTTATCTGCTATATGTCGGGTTCTTTTTCTCATTGGAGCCATTACAAATAATTGTTATTCATGTTGCAACCCTAAAAAATTCAAAATTCAAAATAAACAGCATCGTGAGAATTATACAATTAACCAATTAGTCAATTCTTGAAAACGCAGGGCCCTAATAAAAAATAGATTAAAGTGTGATTAATGTTCAAATCATAATTTATAGATCAATTAACCTTTATAAATCTAAGGATGACAAATGGCAGATTTATTCCACCAAGTGTAGCCGATTCCACAGCACGTGTCAGCTTATGTGTGCCGCATTTCGTAGTTTTTCGTATGTTTCAATTTTTAAATTATTAAAATATGTATTTATATATTTATGGTATATATAATTTGTGGATATTTCTAAGGATGACAACTGGCAAATTTATTCCATCACGTGCAGTGTAGCCGATTCTACATCACATGTCAGCTTATCTATGCCAAGTTTTATATTTTTCCGTATGTTTTAATTTTTAAGTTATTAATATATATATATATATATATATATATATATATATATATATTTATGGTATATATAATTTGTGGATATTTGCTTGATCATTCACTAGGTATATTTACTAGACAATAAAATGTGTCAACCACAAAAATAAACAATATATACCGTGAGAATTATATAAATAACCAATTAAAGTTGCACATAGAACATAAAAAATTGTGTGGTTTAGTGTGTGGAAGAGTAAAGTAGCGCAAAATGGGAGTAAAATAAGTTAATTCTTGAAAATGCAGGCCCTAAACACCTTAATGCACGCACGTAGGGTGCTCCCATGTCATATGACAACGAACTTATATTATCCTATTAATTAAATTAATTCCTTATTATTGAACAAACGCTCAATTTATAGCAAACCAACACTAGTAATTAAATTAATTAAGGGTAATAACCCCACTCGGTTCCGGAGAAACCGAAATCCCCGCCGTCGTAGGACAGCAGGGAGACAGGAGCACGTGCAGCTGCCGCCTGCTGCACGAATGAAGCCATGAGAGTCTCAATATTCTTGATGTGATTGAGTGGAGCGAGTGGATCAAGAGACGGCTGCTGCGGCGGGTATACATTCCGAATTCCACCATTTTTGACATCTCTTGCCCGCGCGAGTTCGGGCATCATGGTGTCGAACATGGCGGAATCTTGATCGGAAGGCGGCATGATCGGCAGCGAGGTGTGGAGATTCGCGTTCGGGTAATCGAAGCCGTACATGACGCTTTCCTCCGGCCTGAAGAGTGGTGTTTCCTAATAAGAAAAATTAATTAAGCCAGTGATAACCCATATTAATTATAAAGTATAAAACAAATAAAATAAAAAAGACAGAAAAAGTACCTGGTAAGGGAAATTAGGCCATGAATTGTCGGGATTTGTAGCAGCAGCAGCAGCATGCGGCACAACACAGTAGAAGGCTGTGGCATTAGGGCTAACATGGCAGCGAGGGGATTTTCAAGAAGCGAGATTTTTGCGTTGTAGAGAAAAGTAAAAGAGAGAGAAAAAAAGAGAGCAGATTTTTGTTAATTTTCATTAATTTTCTTTATTTAATTCTTTCAAGAGGCGCGGATGCAACCCGCGGCTTTCCAAGAAGCGCGAGTGCAGCCCCGTGCCTAGGCTTAAATTGATTAAAAAAAATTTTTAAAAAAAAGAGAAAGAGAATGCACGAAATGAACAGAAAAAAAATGTGCGTTGTAAAGAAAAGGAAGGAGAGAGAAAAAAAAAGACAAATTTTTGTGTCAGAGGCGCGCCTCTATATACATTCAATTTTTTTAATTAATTTTCTTTATTTAATTCTTTCAAGAGGCGCAGATGCAACCCGCGGCTTTCCAAGAAGCGCGAGTGCAGCCCCGTGTGTATGCTTAAATTGATAAAATATATATTTATTCATTTTATTTTTTCTGCTTAATAAAATATTCAATTTTGTAATTTTTATTCTTTAAATCAGGATGAGGTCCATTATTTAAAAAGAGCTAGTATTGTAGAGTTAAATGCACAATTCTTATTATATATCACAAGATCTTTACTTCTTTGAAATAATATATCTTGTATTTTCTTTCCTCTTTTACAGATATATGATGTATTCTTTACAATAAAACATAAAAACATTTATTTGGTATTCACTACTCAAGATATAAAATATATATGTAAGATAAAATCTGAACATATATGAGGAGGTTCATTTTCGATTTTCCATATGGTATTATTTAGTTTGAAAAAAAATTATTTGTTGATTTTTTAAATAATATAAAAAATTTCAGTTAATTTATAACTGAGATAATTTATTTATTTTTAATATATTTTTCAAAGTAACGGTTTCCATCCGAAAACTAACGGAAGGGATCAAATTTGCACAAAAAATGACTACTTTCAATTATTGGGAGCAATAGTGAATTGGGTAAATTCTTATAGGACTAAAAGTTCAATTTTTACGTTTATACATAACAAAAACCTTATCTTATAATATAACCCTAGATATATATATATATATATATATATAAGTCGAAAATCCCAATCCGCCGCTTAAGTTATTTTCACAAGTGAGAACACGTTCATGTTTTGATCTTCAGCCAGTCAGGTTAATTCTTCTTCTCATTTTCTTCGTAAGTTAAAAACCTTCTAATGAGATTGTCATTTTTAAACCTCCAACTGAGAAAACTGCTGAAAGTCCTAACATTCATGATGCTGAGTTGAATGAGTCAACTCCTGCTGAAGTCGCTGAAGTTGAGGCCAAGAAAGATGAAGTGGAGGCCAATATTGCTCAGAAAGAAGCTGTGAAGACTGAGGAACCAACTGCTATGAAGAAGCCCTTGGAAAATGAGGCAATAGCTGCAGCACCATCAACTTCGATGGAGTTCCCAATTCACTTAGATGCTTCTCCATTGACTGAAGTCTGCATCATTGATAAGGAGGAAGGAAGGATGAAGGCTGTGCTGGAGGAGTCCAATACTGAGATTGAACAAATTAATGAAGTTGAGAGGAAGAGGCTGGAGAATGTTGTAGGCTTATGCCTAAACATGGGAAAGTATGTCAGAGATAGTTTGGATGAAACTATCATTCCCATAAATGAAGCCCAGCACAAATCTTTGCTCAATTTGAATACAAAGGCAAGAAGGATGACAAGGAGGATGGAGAACCTGGAAGAAACCATTGATAACAATGATATGGATTTATGTATCAAGGTAGAGAGTTTGGAAGAGAAGATGAACTCCACAACTATCAAGCTAGAAGCTATTGAAAAAGGTTTTGAGACCTTTGATAAGAAGATGAACAGTGTTGGAAAGGAAGTGAAGGACTCAACCCTCAAAATTGGAGAGTCATCAAAGATCATGTCAGATGCTGTTACCACATACTTCCACACTGAGAAAGAGTTGATCAAGAAGGACAGAGATGAAATTCTGAAGATAAAGGATGATGTTGCCAAGGAGAAGGAAGATATTTCCCAGATGCTGTCAAAGGACATTGAAAAGCTGACTCAATCAATGGGGAGTCAAAAAGATCAACTGATTAGAGAGACCATCAAGAGTTCACTAAATGCTACTTCTGATTTATTCAAAGACAACTTGGAAGGCATAATCAAGATGATGAGGACCCAAGTTGATCAGGCTGTGAAGAAGCAAGTGGAAGAGTCTGTAAGTTCCACTATTTCTGCCTTTCTATTGAATCATGTTGACCCCATTTCTGTCCAAATAAAAAGGATGGACACCTACCAACAAGAACTCTCACTTACTGTGGCTAAGATTGATGCCAACTCTGCTGACCCCATCAACCTTGAGGCATTTGATGATGCCAAAAGGGGGGAAAATAAGAAGAAGGGGGAAGATTTGTTGAAGGAGGATGAAAAGAGTAAGGGGGAAGGTAGCAAGGGAAAGGGGAAAGCAAAAGTTTTGGAAATTACTGATGTGACAGAAGAGGAGGACTGTCCCAAAACTAGAAGTGGAAAAATAAGGAAATCAAATTTGAAGAGAAAGAAGCTTGCTGATATTTCTGACCAAGAGAAGAGTAAGAAGTACAAGTCCAGTGAACCAGATGATGATGAGGAAATGGAAATTTCAACCTTGATTAGAAGGGAAGATAAACTGCTTGTTAGAAGAGCTTCTCCTGAAGTTACTGATGCTGATCTTGTGAAAGACAAAGCTCATGTGTTTGAAGAAGTTGCAAACATCTTTGCAGAAGGAGCTGGACAAGATGCAGAAACTAGAAAAGGAGTGAGGAAGCTTGTCATAGAAGAAAGGACTAAGATGTTCATAGATGCTGAAGAGTGCAGGTTGAAGAGGCACAAAGACTTTAATCCAGGAAATTCTAAGTCTTACAAGAGTTCTTATGCTTTGATGATGGAAAATAGAGCTAAGAGGAAGTCTGAAACCTTGAAAAGGATCCCTCATACTGACAGCTGGGTTCCTGCTGAACTCAATGGTGCTTGGGAAGAAGCCAATAGAGTATGGGATCATCTCTTCTTTGTTGTGAAGAGATGGGGAGACTTTGAAGACATTGATGGTCTTTATGAAGGCTTTATGATGGAAAATTATCCAGATTTGTAAACAAAGATTCTTGGAGCTGCTCAGAAGGAGAAAGTGATTATCAAGGCTCCTGAACAGATTTTCTGGAATCCACTAATGAAGGCTGATGGAAAAGGCATTGACAGGAAAACAATTACTGATGAGTTTGTGCAACTTGTCAAGGAGGAAGACTTGATTGGGAAGAACGAGGAGGTCATCGCTTTGAAGAATAGACACTTTGCATCATATGGGCTGACTCCACTGTTCAAGGAACTCCCAACCTTCCTGAAGAAAAAGTCAGATGCAGCCAAGTGATGACTGCTGAAGGTCAAGTCAAGATTCAATTTCGAACGATTATGAACTCTTTAATCTATGTTTATTTTTTTCCAGACAATTGTTGCTCCTTAAGAGCTAGAACTTACAACTTTCTGCTCTTATTATTGTGCTATCTTATTTCGGATGATGATTATCGATCGTATGCACTGGACAACAATTTTTGAGTCTTTATACTTGTGATATTTTTTCCTAAAAATAGGCTCTAGCAAAATGATTTTAATTTGATTCCTGCTTAGATCAAGTTTTATAGAACTCAGAGAACTTAGCCCTTTTTAGGTTAATTATCTGAATTTATTATGTGAAATTTTTCTAAGTATAGAATATACATGCTAGTTGTCCTGTTTTTGTCAAATCTACTGAAAAAGAAATCCCTATGGATCTTTTGAAGTAAGTAGGTTTTGGCATCATCAAAAAGGGGGAAATTGTTGGGATATGGTTTATATTAATAAAAGAAAATTTGATTTTGATTTGATACCAAAACCCTAAGAAAAACCCCAAGTATGATGAATTGCCAAGTCTAGATATTCAGGTTAGAAAAGCTCATATATGTTAGGGAGCTTTAATTTTTATTAGATAGATTATTCTTTGAATCTATGACAAATGACTTGAAAGCACAAAGCACATGAAGACAAGTATCATTGAAGACAAGGAGCTGAAGTGTTATGAAGAAAGTGACAAGGATTCATGAAGACAAGTATGCTGGACGACAAAAGTCAAGTATGATGAATTTGGATATCCATATACCTTGGACTTGGCAAACTTATGGACAAAGACGAGGAATGACTAGGCACCTTACCCAGTACGAGGCCGTTAGCGGGAAGGAGAGAATTATTCCAAATTAGCCAAAGAATGAGTGCCACCTGTCACTGCGCATAACAAATTCTGAGAATGGAATGCATAATTCAGAATGGACGTAATTGCATGTACTATTTACATGCAGGCCCCTGAACAATTTGAAAGTTCAAATTTATGGATAAGGTTGCTATCTCCACCAACGGATAGTTTGCTTCATCTATAAATAGGCCACATCTTCAATCATTTCAAGATTACGGACGGGACATACATCAAGATACAAGCCATACGCAATCTAGAGCGGTGTTGCCCACGTCTTCTACCTGCATTTGGGACATCACTAAGCAACACAAGTTAGGTAGGAGTTAGTAAAGGGAGAAAGGGCAAATTCTGATGTTGTGCTAGGTGTTGGCACATTCAGTACAACATGTAACTGAAATGTTGGATAATAAGATACAACACCTATTCCAACAGGTTTACATGTATTCACTCTAAAACCTAATTTACATGTATTCATACTTTCAACAGGTTTAATTGGACATATAATAGTACACATACGATTATGATATCTTTCAAAATAATTGATTCTAATTAGTATTTGATTTGATATCATAACAACGTCAGTGGTCTATCTTATTTACTACTATTATACATATCTATTAATTATATGAAAATAAAATTATCAACGAACACTTAATTAATTAATATGAGAAAACATTAATTTAAATAAAGAGGGAATGAGAAATCTTACGGTTGAATTCGAAACGAGATCTTCAAACTGATATTGGAGAGTAAAATCAAGGAATTGTCTATTTAGAAGCTAGTTAGTCGGTTTAAATTGAGAGAGTGACATTTGGGACCGACAATATCGGTCTATAACCACAACCGCGTGATTTGGGATCGATTTGGGACCGAATTATGCGGTCTCTACTATGTTAAAAATTATCTATAAAACAAACAACTTGATTAAATACCTATCCGTGACCGAAAATATTGGTCTATAAAAACAACCACCTGATTATGGGACCGATTTGGGACCGAAATATGCGTCTCTACTGTTAAAAATTATCTAGGAATATTCTTCTGGAGTGTTCAGATACCACTAAAATCGGTCTCTATAAAATAAACAGTTTAATTTGATACCTATTCGAGACCGAAAATATCGGTCTATAAAAACAAACGCGTGATTTGGGACCGATTTTGGACCGAAATATGCGGTCTCTACTGTTAAAAATTATCTATATATACAATATTAGGATGAATATATAATATAATATAGATATAATCGCCAACTTATTTATCTCTCTCAATGATGGACGGAAATTCCTCTTCTCCTAATTCTGATTCCTCCCTCTCGAACAAAGCCATAGAGCCAGATTCGATGAAAGTTGATACGGTTAATTAAAATTTGGGATTCAGAATTATTTATACCAATTAAAGACTGAATTTTCGGTCTTCAATTAAAATTCAAAATCAGAGTTTTAATTTCAATTAAAATTCGAAATAAGAATTTTAATTTCAATTAAAATTCAAAATAAGAATTTTAATTTTGATTTAGAGACTGAAATTCGGTGGCTAAGCTGTCTGAAAAACATAATATTAAAGACCGAATTGAAAATAGTCTTTAAACGAGCGGTCAAAATTGGTAGTCAATTCAAATTATACTTTTCAAAATATTTGATACCAATTAAAGACTGAATTGTCGGTATCTAAACAAAATTCAAAATCAAAATTTTAATTTCGGTTTAGAGACTGAAATTCGGTCTCTAAGCGGTCTGAAAACATAATATTAAAGACCGAATTGAAAACATTCTCAAAACTCAAATTTTTTTAGGATCAGTCTCAAATTGAGACTGATTTGTGCCGGTCTCAAAACTTTGGTCTCTAATTGAGGCATTTTTTGTAGTGATAATTCAAAAGGATACATGTCTGAGTGGGCGGTGAACCGTCTATAACTGCAGCGTTCTTCGTGAATGATTTTTTTTTTTTTCCGAATGGCTACAAACCCTAGACATATCCACTTTGTTGTCTTCATCACCCCAAATATACCAAGCAACCCTGGACACATCAATCAATTTTTTCAATTGGTAGACTCATATCCTTCATAAGACTTTTGATTTGATAAAAAGTATTAGATTATATGCTCTTTCCGAAATTAGGGAACGGCAAACAATTCTTGTGCAATGCATGTGTCTCTGTGGCTTTTAATTTTCTTATAGTCAATAATATAATAAGTATACATATATATAGATGTGTTTAAAACTCTCTCCTAGATAAGTTGTGTTTGTATTTTATGCGCACTAGCATAAAATACTAATACCCATTTTTTTATACTCCCTCCATCCCGCAATTACTTTCACATTTTCCTTTTTAAGACGTCCCACAATTACTTTCACACCCCTAAAATGGAAAATCTTTTATATACTCCACCCTCACAGTATCCTCAAATTTACACAAATGACATTACCTTTTCTCCACACATACACAAAAGTCAGCTCATTTCTTTACTTTATACATAAAGGTTTAAAAAATTACCCCTAAAAATCCCCACTAAATTCACTTTTCTTATTACACGTGCCATTTCACATGAGAAAGTAAAGATGTGACGGAGGGAGTAATACATTATAGAGCAAGATACATTTGAACATTTCTGATTGGAAGATATTTTCCCTCGATCAAGCCTAATTGTTAATAGTTCAATATTTTGGCCACTCAACATGATAAAGAGAATGTTTACATTCTATGCAATTAAAAAATAAAGAGACGTACTATTATCTTTACAATACTGAAAGCATAAATGAACCTCAAATCTTCACATCTTTCCTCAAATATTTAAATTTGCACCTACATTAATAGGATTCCTTCCGTTTAATATAATTCTCACAATGTTGTTTATTTTTGTGGTTGACATGTTTTATTGATTTTTTTATTGCCTAGTTTAAGTTACTTTCCCGCTTAAATTCATAATTATTATTAAAGTTCGAGTTTACATGCATTTTCTAACAAAATTAAATACTATGAGATCAAAAGTTAAACAGCTAGAATCAATTATTTTATGCGTTAACTGCTATATATAATCAATAAGCAGAATAATTAAGTAACCGAATTTTGTCGCCTCTACTTGCCCTCCTCAAGCCAAAATATACGAGAATTGATTGCCGTTTCCTAAAACATCATCGCCGTGTGTATCAAATTTTATCGCCTCTACTTGCCCTCCTCAAGCCCTCGCTACACATGCACAATCGTGAAAATTGCCCAAAATATGTGACCGAGAGGACTCGGCCACGCAACCTCACGGCCTCTACCTACCCTCCTTCTCGCCAAAATATCCGAGAATTGATTGTCGTTTCCTAAAACATCATCGTCGTGGGTATCAAATTTTATCGCCTCTACTTGCCCTCCTCAAGCCCTAGCTACACATGCACAATCGTGAAAATTGCCCAAAATATGTGACCGAGAGGACTCGGCCATGCAACCTCACGGCCTCTACCTACCCTCCTGTCGCCAAAATATCGGAGAATTGATTGCCGTTTCCTAAAACATCATCGTCGTGGGTATCAAATTTTATCGCCTCTACTTGCCCTCCTCAAGCCTTCGCTACACATGCACAATCGTGAAAATTGCCCAAAATATGTGACCGAGAGGACTCGGCCACGCAACCTCACGGCCTCTAAGTTTCAAAGAGGCGGCGCCATGTCAAATAGGACACAAGATCTAATTTAACAGCAACTTGAAGTTTGTTTTCCTTGATCTTGTCAGTTCCTTCCACACATTATAGCTAATGTGTCTCAAATCTCCTTTACAGTTGTGCAGTGAAACACTCTACCCATTATAGCATTTGGATTGGTCTGATATATGGTGTTCATTGCTACATAGTTGAGATTCTGCTTCTTTCTTTCTTCAGGAGTGAGCTCATCATCATCTTTTGGAATTTCTTGTGCTCCAGTTGCTCTTTGGGCTTCTGTAACATTTGTGTTAGGTTTCATGAACACAAATGGACCTTTAGTGATCACCCTTAGCATTTCATCATGGAGACAGGCCAAGTGAGCTCTCATCCTTATCTTCCAGAAGTCATAATTCTCAATAGAGAACATAGGCAGTTTCTGGTAAGATATCTTGTTGATGGGGTTGGTTCCCATAGTAGTAGGTGGTGGAACAGCTACACCAGAATTCTCAGAAGAAGATGTGTTAGGCATAGTGGATAATCAGAAATAATGAATATCACAAAAAGTGCACAAGTAGATCAGTTTAGGTAACCAAAGTTGATCCTCAAAGCAATGGTCTTTAAACCCCTGCTCTGATACCACTTGTTGGTCCCAAAAAGGAGTGTAACACGTGTATGGGGGGGGATACACGTGTATGTGTTTTTCAAAAACTTTTGTAAGTAATCAACACAAATAATCAGAGTCAAGTAAGTTACACAGTATGTCAAGTCCTATGAAAATACTAACAGTAGATTCTAAGAGGTCTTAACAGTATGCAACTTGTATGCGGAATAAATGATAGACCCTATTATACTCCTTAAATAATGTGCACTTAAATACTAAGTTATCAAATAGCAAATAACAGTTATAACAACACAAGAGCTAAAGCAATAAGATAAATGCAGTAAGTAAGAACACAAGATGTATAGTGGTTCGGAGACTAAACTGCTCCTACGTCCACTCTTCCTAATTTAATAGGATAATTCCTTAATCACTTTGGAATTAACTTGTTTTTACAGTGCTAAGGTGCACTCTACTTCTTCTTCTTCTCTTCTCTTGATTTCTTACAACCTTCTCTCGTTGCAATACTCTCAATCACTACTACGAACTCAACAATACTCTCAGACTATCTCTCAAGGTGAAAGTAGGGTTTTGTTCTAGTACCAACTAAGTGTGATATCCTTTACAATTTAAGAACAAATGTAAAGGCTAGGATATCACTGTCTAGGCTTTGAATAATCAAACAATAAGCTTGCCTAGTGGGGACTAAAGGTAACACTCACAAATGAATATGCTTAAAAGCTTTAATCTCTCGAGTGTTTTGAATACTTTTGAATGCTAACAAACCCTAGCCCATTAGTAAGCCTAGTAAGCCCATTGGGAAGATAGAACCTAATCTCTGCCCTAGCACCTGTGTGGCCGCCGCCGCCACTTTGGAAATCGCCGGCAACGGCAGACCTCCGGCACCACCACCACAGTCGTCAACGGTGCGACGCGCAGAGCTCCGCCGCCTTGGAAATCGCCAGCTGCAACGGTAGACAAAGAATTTGTGTGGCCGCTGCAGCCCGCCCACCATGATCGGAAAAATGAAACACAAAGCCGGAAAAGTACATCAGATTCGAAAATGTAAAAAGTAATACCAGAAATCGAAAAAGGGAGTGAGAAGTTATCAAGCCTCAATGTGCAAGTTCCTACGTTTAAGGAGTGTGAAGGAAGTTAACAAGAAACTACCTTTGATCTAATGGCCAAGATTGATCAAGGGAGTTGGAGGAGTTGCAAGGCAGTTCGACTTGAAGGCTATAAATAGACCACACTGCCTTCATTCCAAAGTAGAACAAGAAAGAAAGAAGAAAGCAAAACTACATTACTATCCATAGTATGCGTGATGTTTTTAGATTAGAAAAACACCTTGTTCTTTCTAGTAACTTTTCGAACTCGATTAGAGTTGTAATTGTTCAAAACCTTACAAGGTTGTTGATTTTGTTTCACTAATATTAAGAGATAATATAAGTGATTCGTGTAGATTAATTATTTAATCTACACAATTTTTGAAATACTCTTTGCAAAGCGTTTGTTTAAATTCCGCTGCTCATTGTTGTCTTGTGTGTGCCAACACTAAGTACAACATCTCTGTATATCGCACGCACGCACACTTTCAAAAACTGTTAAAATATTTCACTCAAAATTTTTTGTACAATTTTATCTATACACATATTATAAGACCGGGTATAAGTACAATTTATTCATAATAATCAATTTAGAATTCCACAATTAATATTTTTGACTTAAGTAGTTAATACTAACAAATTAAGTTTTATGAAATAACTGAATTCCCAAAATTTTACTTTATATGGTATACGATTCAAAGTTGATCTACTTGAAAGTCAAACAAATTAAAGATCTTGAATTAATTTCTCATAGAGCATACCCTGTTTGCTATCAAATTTTTTAGCTTTAAATTTTGGATTAACGATGGGCTCCACCACATTCTTCTCACATATCTACCAAATTAAATATTATTATTAACATTATTAATTTTAGTACAATAATGCAACAATATTTATTCTTTGAATATAATAATATAGCAATATTTATCTTATATACATATGTCAATTATGTAATCATTTTGATTTTGAGTACGTATAGATGGAACTACCGGATCGTCGGTGGATGTATTATACTCCTCGATTCATTAATGGAAGTACGAACAGTGAATTTTACAATCAAGTTCGCAAATTTATTGATTTTGCGAAGACGAGGCCACAATATATGTTTAACGATAAAATCAAGTGTCCATGTACTTTGAAAAAGTGTCAAAATAAAATATTTAAAAGTAACATTGATTTTTTAAAGTAACATTGATTTTTTACAATTAATTCAATGATTTTTATCAGTTAATATATGTGGAAATGATTTAATTATTTTGGACTTCTTTAAAGTAACGTTGATTTTGAAAATTTATTATTTAAAACATATATAATAAAGAAATTAATTACATATGTATATAATTATTTTTAAAAGTTACACAAGACAATTACTTGTCAAAGTGGTGGGTGTCCAGAAATGGGCACCCATCCACCAGGGATCAATTCCCACAAAGGCCAAAATAAAATGGTCAATTAAATAAAGTGGGTGTGGGTGTGGGTGTGTGTGGGTTGGCGGGTGCGGGTCGGGTCTCGAAGGCGGGTGTGGGTCGGGTTGGCGGTCGGGTCGGGTTGGCGATGCGGGTGTGAAGGCGGGTGTAAATAAAGAGTGTGGGTGTGGGTCAGCGGGTCGGGTTTCGGGGGCAGTTGCTAGGTAAGATCTGAGACCGATGTGAGACTGTTTTAGGCCCGAAAATAGGTCGGGCCGACTCACGTTTAGGGACCGTTTTAAGACCGAATTGTCGGTCTCTCATTTAGAGACCGACCGAAAATCGGTCCTTAATCTGAGACCGATGTGAGACTGTTTTAGGCCCGAAAATAGGTCGGGCCGACTCACGTTTAGGGACCGTTTTAAGACCGAATTGCCGGTCTGTCATTTAGAGACCGATCGACAATCGGTCCCTAATTTGAGACTGTGCCATAAATTCGGTCTCTCAATATTAGGTACCGATGAAATAAGGACCTCCATAAATCGGTCCCAAATCAGTCTCTAACGTGTGTTGAGACCGCCTTTACAGTCTCAAAATCGGTCTCTAATCGATGCGTTTTTTGTAGTGTATGTGTATTGATTAATTCATTTAATTGCTTAGTTAATAAAAATGAATCACTCCGATATTGGTAAACGTTTGACACAACAAATAGATTTGACGAGATCGTTAAAAGCAATGGAAGAGAATTGTATATGTATACATATACGATTATATCATACAAAATTACAAAAGAAGCTCGTGTCCGAGAGGTGAGTGCTCCCTCTTCTTGGGCGACCGAGGTTTCTCAACATAATTATTTGGGGGCCAATACACACTTAATTACAAAGAATACTGTCCATATATATATAAGTGGTTCGAAGACCGCTCAGGTACGTGTTCATCTTTGCGATGGAATATATCGCTAACCGCCTGAATATTTCACATTTGCGATGGAATATATATATGTAATGTAATGTGTAAGTTAGCCAGGAAAATCGTCATAAAATTACCATCTTCTAAATTTGGTATTAAGAGACAGGGTATTTTTACTTTATTGGAGAGGGAATATTTTGTCAGTGTGTAAAAAGCAAATACACAATCGAATTGTTTTTAAAGGAGATTTTTAAAGGAGTAAAAAATTATTTTTTTCAAATAAGAAAATGTTCAATTAGAAATGAGATATATGTTTTTAACAAATGTTTAAATTAATAATACTGGGATTGATGGAGTAATTTGTACCGAAATCGAATTTCATCATAATGTGTAACATCTTACTCTATGTCAAACTATGTTTATGCATATACATGAGCCGATTAACCAATAATTACTTACCAAAAAAATTTTGATTTTGATTTTGAAAAAAAAAAAAAACTGATCGAGTTTCATAACCAACCAATGTTATGCTCTGAGAATTGATTAGCCAGTAATTAACTATAGGCGTTGTACATATGCACCTGATTAGGGTGTCGATTGCTCATATTTTACATGCATATTTGATCCAAATTGATTTGTTTGCATGCAATTTTCACTCATTATCACTTGATTTGGTATATATTGGTTGAGAAAGGTTTGTGAAGTGTTTTTGTAGGAATATGGAACTTATTTGGAACTAACAATCACAAGAAACGAGTGATCGATCATCATTGATACTCGTATGAGGAGAAACGACGATTAACATGAACTGGAATGAGGAAATTCGGAAGAAACGGGTCATGATACGAAGCGATTAGAAACGGGTCATGATACGAAACGACCAATAATTACTTACCAAAAAAATTTTGATTTTGATTTTGAAAAAAAAAAAAAACTGATCGAGTTTCATAACCAACAAATGTTATGCTCTGAGAATTGATTAGCCAGTAATTAACTATAGGCGTTGTACATATGCACCTGATTAGGGTGTCGATTGCTCATATTTTACATGCATATTTGATCCAAATTGATTTGTTTGCATGCAATTTTCACTCATTATCACTTGATTTGGTATATATTGGTTGAGAAAGGTTTGTGAAGTGTTTTTGTAGGAATATGGAACTTATTTGGAACTAACAATCACAAGAAACGAGTGATCGATCATCATTGATACTCGTATGAGGAGAAACGACGATTAACATGAACTGGAATGAGGAAATTCGGAAGAAACGGGTCATGATACGAAGCGATTAGACAAGGAAACGCGAGGATTAGCCAAAAAGACAAGTGGCCGGGTAGAAACCACCTGGCCGGGTAGCATCGACCCGGCCGTGAAGCATCGACCCGACGTGAGGTGCGCAAAGGAGGACGTTCGTATTTAGCCACCCGCCCAGGTGAAACCCACCCGCCCGGGTGGATTCCACCCGGGCAAGGCCACATTTCCAGGACGCTCGTATTTAGGCCGGGTGGGATGCCCGGGTGGGATCCACCCGGCCGGGTGACACACATCTCGGGGGGTTTTTGGCAATTTTCTCCTATTTCGAGGGCTAAAGTGCAAAACTCATCTTTGGAATCTTCACAACATATAAAAGGGGCCCTATTTCAGGGTTGAGAGGATAACACACTTTGGAGGGCAACATCTACACACAATCACACATAGCATTAGGTGTTCTTGTTCTTTTTGCAAATTCAATTGGAAATTAGCATAGATTAGAGTTACAATTTACAATTCAAGGAAGATTTCCATTGGGCTTTGTAAGTAATTGAAGTTTATAGCTACATCTCCACTTTTAAGGTGATATCTATTTAATTCTCATTTCAATTTAGTAATTCTTCTATTTCTTTCCATTGATTTCTTAATTGTTATGGGTTTTATGAATTCTTGCATTATAGCCATGGATTTCTATATTAGAGCCATGGGCTAAGTCCTAATTGCCTAGGGTGTTGAAGTTTTGGTGGTCAAGTGGTCTAATTATGGATTAATTGGGGGATTAGCTTAGGATTTGGGTGTATAGGTTTCTAGTGTGGTGGTTTTCATGATTCAATTGGTTAATTCACCCTATTAGCTAGCATTCTTAGTTGTGTCGATTTCAACGACCGTATTGGATTGCATGATTGAGAATGTGTGTGTGAGCTTGGATTAATTAATTAGAATTAGCATAGTAACTAGCTACACCGACCGGGGGTTGATTGCTTAGATCGACGACACTAGGCACTAGTCGATTAGAGGTCGTGTATTAGATTAGTGAGAGGACGTTTCATAAACATTAGTAACCGTGTTGAACGTGTTTATGAGACATTATCCTAGGATCTTACTTAATAATTGCTAATTAATACACGTGTTCATCTAGGCCTCACAAGGGATTGGTCGACACATACGAGTGATAGCCTTTAGCTTGCCCAACATCTTAGGTTTAATTTGTGTGATTTAATTCATTAATTAACCACTTAGCCTACAAAATGGATACACCCAAGGCAATGCTCTCTCACTTTGCACTTTCGAAAGGAAGTTAGATATCTTGTTATTGCATTTGTTCATTTCTTCTTGTTTAGTTCATCTAGTTTCGTACTTGTGTTTTTAATTCCCGAAAATCCAAACAAACAAGCTTAGTTACTACAATAGCATGATAACTTGCAACTTTAGGGATTCATTGATACTCAATTAAGTCCTTCGAACGAAAATATACTTGGGAAAACTTATCAAAAAATACGAACAACTCAGCACCCACATTTCTTATAATTAAGGTGTGTGCATATATCATTTTTTAAAATTAAGAGTAAGCTAGCTATATATCGGTGTGTGTATTTTTACAAATGTGGTTGTGAATATCCAGCATGTTAACCATAATTACTTAATTTTATGTACGTAGGTAATTTGTATTAAATTCGAGTTCCATTAAACAAAATTAAATACTATGAGATCGATCAAAAGTTAACCAGCTAGAATCAATTTTTTTATGCGTCAATGTGAGAATTATATTCAATAACGGTTAATGAGATGATAAGAGTGGTCCACTATGTATAGGGATTACAAGACATACACGAGAAAATAGATAAACAAGGAAATAAACATAAACCATAAATAAAAGATTGCTACCTATAATATATTATACTATTTCTATAATACATTTTACTATTTCTATAATATATTATTCTATTATATTCTCTAATACCCCCGGTCAAGCGAAGCTAGAAATGTAAATGAACACGAGCTTGGTACGCAACAATCTGAAGCGAATTTGAGATAGAAACTTCGTGTAGACATACGCAAAACAAAACACTTTTGTTGTCATACAGCAGGAGAAATAACGGAAATTCGGAATCACCAAATAAGACATGACAACGCGCAAAAAAGCGGGAAGCAAATGGATCGAAACATCGAAATCCTTTGAAGGACGAACGATGACTGAAAATTAGGCAAGAAACACTCGCATGTGTGTCGAAATTAGTTGATTCGAGCACAAACATGATAGATCGAAGGGGCGAGCAACCAATGATATTGATCGTAGGCTCTTCGAATAGAGAGAAAAGTTGAAGAAAAAAGATGCAGCGTGAGGTTATATACAAAATTAGAGTGTAGGTGAGCGTGACTAACACCATATGAGTGAAAACAGCCATGGAGATAGCATTATCGACTATGAGAGGGAACAAGGAGAAATGCTCGCTTGAGAAGAAAAATAATTAGGGGGGACAAGGAGACTTGCTCGCTTGAGAAGAAGAAGGGGGGACGAGGAGACTTGCTAGCTCGAGAAGAAGAAGGGGGACGAGAAATACAAGCTCGTCGGTGGCGGCAAAAAAACGGCCAAGAGAGGGAACGAGGGAGACCAGCTCGTTCGAGAAGAAGAAGGGGGACGAGGAATACAAGCTCGTCGGTGGCAGCTAAAAGCGGTCGGGACAGAGAACGAGGGAGACCAGCTCGTTCAAGATAAAAAAAAAAAAAAAAACAAGGCGGCGACGAGGGATACCTGCTCGTCGAGGACGCCGAAAAATTGAGAAGAAAGGGGAAGGGGCAAGGCGGCGACGGGGGATACCAACCCGTCGGAGAAGCCGAAAAAAATATGGAGGGAGAGAGAAGGGTTTCAGTGTATTAGTCTGATACCATGTGAGAATTATATTCAATCACCGTTAATGAGATGATAAGAGTGGTCCACTATATATAGGGATTACAAGAAATACACAAGTAAATAGATAAACAAGGAAATAAATATAAACCATAAATAAAAGATTGCATCTATTATATTTATACTATTCCTATAATATATTATTCTATTATATTTTATAATAGTTAACTATTGCTGTGATTAATAAGAATAAGTAACTAAAACAAATACTAAAATAAAAGTTTGCGGCGAGAGGAAACCTTCGCCATCCAAATTTGGTAAAGCTTGGCGAGAACTTTTAATTGTCGCCAAAATATCTGAGAATTTTTTGTCGTTTCCTAAAACATCATCGCTGTGGGTATCAAAGTTTATCGCCTCTACTTGCCCTCCTCAAGCCCTTGCTACACACGCACAATCGTGAAAATTGCCCAAATATGTGTGGCCGAGAGGACTTTACCACGCAACCTCACGGTCGCTAAGCTTCAAAGAGGCAGCACCCTGTCGTTCAAATAGGACACAAAACCTTTTTGTTGTTTAGGATAAAAAAAGAAAAAGATAAGAAATTACCTAAGAAATTACAATGAAACAGTATTAAAAAGAAAAAAACTGACTGCCTAAGCGGCCTAGGCACTAAGGCGTGGGGGTGTAAATGGGTTGAGCTCGAACTCAACTCAATTATTATACTTGAGGTTTAAAAGTCGACTTAAACTCGGTCGAGCCTAAATTTTTTAAACTCGAGCTAGACTCAATTACCTATATAATTTTTCAAAATAATATATATATATATATATATATATATAGAGAGAGAGAGAGAGAATATTTTTCCTAATATAAATTAATTGCAAAATAAATATTAATTTGGTTTGGCTTGACTCGACTGGATTACCTATATATAAACATAAATTATATAGTTAATGGTAATATAGTAAATTTTGTACAAGCTTGATTAGGCTCATGAGTAGAGCTGTCAAAACGGGCCAGCGGGGCGGGCTGGCCAAACCCGCAAAAGCCTGCCAATTGGCGGTGCGGGGCGGGCCACCCCATTTGGTATGTGGGCTGCCAAAACCTCAACCCAACCCACAAAAGTGCGGGCGGCAGGTTTCGGCGGGCCAACTCGAGTTTTTTTTTTAAATAAAATTATTTATTAAATTCATCATCTTTATTTCCAAAATTCAAAGTGTCTTAATATTTATCTCTTTTTGCACGCTCATTATTAAATCTATTATCATAATCTAATATTTAACAATGAAACTATAACTAGAAGGTCAACGTCTGACGTTGGAACTAAAACAAGCGGCGCGAGCAGCGCGGATTTGTAATGCGAGACAAAGACTTGTTGTGTTTGACTGTTTTTTTGCTTTTAAAATTTTGGTTGTTAATTGTATGCAACATCTAGATTTTGAGTTGTTGAATAATTCTCAAATACGTGATAAACTTTTGTTATTTTCTATAATATTAAACTATTTATAATAATAGAATAAAAATAATATTAATTTTTTATTTAAAATAAAAAAGGCGGGCTGGCCTGCCCCCAACCCGCGGCCCAAACGGGGCGGTCCCTGTAGGCCTGCCTCCAAGAGGGCTGAGAAAAGCTGAGCCCAACTCATGTTTTTTTATGGTTGGGCCAGCCCATTTTGACAGCTCTACTCATGAGCTTTTCGAGCCAAGTATTTATGAACTCCAACTCAGTGGCTACTCAATTAAATTCGAGTCGGTTTTAATATTTTTTTACAAGTTGAGCACGAGTTAGTTAGACTCACTTACACCCCTAACTAGGCGGTCCAATCTGTTTGCGTGTCATAGCGATTTCAGACTTTTGTACCCTTAGTTTTTAGTAGCAGTATTATTTTCAAATACTTTATCTTCATGGACATCTTGATTCGTGAAGGTCTTCGTTGAGGTGGTCGATCAAGAGGTCGTCCATGAAGCGACGAGCAAGAATGTGAAGGTGGTACTAACAATTTGTCTATGAGGTGTTGATTTTTGTTCGGTCTTTGTTGACTTTGAGTTGTCCTTATCCTATTTGTTGATCCTCGAGGTGATTAGCACGAGCTCGTTGACTTGACCATATTTGTGAAGATCGGGTGTAAACATTCTTCAAATTTCACTACTTTAAAATGAGGTTAAATTTCTTTACATTTTTTATTCTATATGAACTCATGAAAAATAACGTAAATCAAATTTTAAAAGACTGATAGTATATAATTTTACCTCATACATAGAAAAAAAAAAAAGACAACCGTGTTCCAAGTAAATCATTCAAATAATGCAGTGGAACATAAAACTCATTCAAATACATTAATAATATTTCTACACAATACACGAATTTTTAATCAACAAATTAATTCAGTGAAACATAAAATTCATTCATATACATTAATATTACTACACAATACACAAAGAAGGTGGAGGATTCCTTATAAATCAATTTAAGCTAATTAAAACTATAATAACAATCAACTGCAACATATATATTTGATGATAAATTGGTGATTTCAGATTCTCAGAACTTTGAAGTTGAAACTTTTTTCTTCTAATTTTTTTCCTTCCCAACTCCTTTAATTTTCTTTAGCGTCTTCTATAATTTTTATGTGTCTTTTAGCTCTGACTGAAATTTTGCTCTATTTTCCGTTTTTAATTTTCATTTTTACGGCTGATTTTATTAGATTTAGGTGATTTCAATAAGTCAAAAAATAATAGAAATAAAGTTTGTTGTATTGTTAATTAATATGACAATTTTTTTAAAAAAAATGGGACTCTAAAAAATTAATATATTTTTGGACCTTAAATGATTGCTTCATAGGCCTCACAATAGTACTGGCCTAAATGGACTGCAAACATGAGCCTCCAAATGGCTGGTCTTGGGCTGCAGCAGGCTAATTAAGAGGCTGAAATTAATTCTTCGTTGGGCTGCTGCTAATTATTTGTAAGCCACGGTTAAATGCCCTCTTTTTTTTTTTTTTTTGGCGTGCGGTATATACCCCTCCAGCTTTGTTCAATGCACTCCCCCGATACACATACCCCTCAAAATATACGTAAGATAGATGCACTCGCCCCAAATTATCTAATATACCCTTTTCTTTTAAAATTTTGTACGTAGGATAAATACAAACCCCTTAAAACCCTCATTTTCCTTCATCTTCCCCATCCTTTTCTTCTTCCTCATTAAAAAAACCCTAAAATCATTCTTCTTCTCCAACCGCCGATGCCCGCCCCCCGCCGCCCACCGCCTGCGACGCCAGCTGCCCGTCGTCGAGCCTCCTCCTCCTCCCCCTCCCCCTCTCCCTTTTTTTTTTCTTTTTTCTGTCTACAATAATGGGGGACTTAGTTGACTTCCCCCGTCCAGCCGCACACCCCCTCCCCCTCGCTGCCTGCGCCGCCTGCCTTCAATTCGTGCCGCCCGCACCTGCGATAACCGGATAAAGCCAGGTTTTTTTTTCCTTCCTTCGGCGTCGGTCGGCCCCTCCTCCACGACCCCCTCTAGCCGTTCACACCTTCTCCTCCTCCCTCTCCCCGGACGACGGCTACTCCCTCCTCAATGTTTATGTGCGATAATATCTTGTCGAAAATGAAGATTTTTTTTTAAATTTTCATTCGTTAAAATGTTGTCGACCTGAGTGATTTTCGTCAACAAACCATAGTCGACAATATACTCTATGTTTTTTTCTATAATGTTTTTTTCTATAATGATTTTCGTCAACAAACCAGTGTCGAAAAAAAAAATGTTTTTTTCTATTATTTCTAAGTTTTTTTTCTTCAATTTTTTAGATTTATTTGGACGGCGGCAGCTGCCGGAGGTGGTGCAGCGGCGGCCGAAGGTGGAGGGTTGGCCGTCGGTGGTGGCTATGACGGCTGCTTCACTTGGAATTAGGGTTAGGGTTAAAAATCAGGGTAAGAGATTAGGGGAGTGTATCTATCTAACATATTTTACTAAAAGGGTAAATATGGTATTTTACATACATATTTAATTAATAAATGGAAGGGGGAGTGCATTAAACAAAGCTGGAGGGGTATATTACCCTCTCTCCTCATACCCGTTGCCGCTCACCTACCTTCTCTTTCCCGGCCCCAGCTCTCCCCTCACACCCCACCCTTATGTCGTTGCCGCCTCCACACGCACCACTCTTATCTTCACGCCGCATGCCCATCACGCACGCCACACCCCATCTAGTTCGATTTCGAATGCATAGTCATGGCTAGAATTTTTGTTTTTCTCACTGCCCTCGCACACATTTTACGGGGTGCGTTTCTGTTTTTTTTTTTTTTTTTTTTTTGTTCTCCACCGTCTAAGCCATCTACGGTTCTCCCCTTCGTCGCCATGTTCGATTTCTCAAGCACGAACCCCCTTTTTTCAATATTTTTATTTTATTTTTGGAATATATTCCCAAAATTTTGCTAACTTTTTGGAATTTATGCCCGAATTTTTTATATCTTCGGTTTTTTTTTTAGTAATCAATATTTTCGAAAAAAAAGAAAATAAATGTAAAGATCTAAATAAATGTAAAGATCTAAATTGGGCTATGTCAAATAAGTGTAACGAAAAGGTTAATGGACCACAAAAAACCGAATCAAAATTTGTAATTTAAGTCAATGTTTAGTCCACATTATTATAGTAGCTCCCAACCTAAATATTTATAATGCTAACTATATCTGCGATGACCATCCTATATCCAAATTTATGAAATTTCGTCCAATAACTTTTTAATTTTTTCAAAATGGTCACTATATTTAACTTTTACAAATTAGTCTCTCATATGTGTTCAGATTGTATCAATTTTATTAGTCATAACTCATAACTCATAAATCACTAAAAAAACACTTAAACAACATAGTTTTTATATTGAAATTATTGTCTACAAAATATTATGTTTTCTTGTAGTATTTGACTTTAAACCCCCAAATTAGTGATTTGTCTAGTGTGTAAAACCGTCTCCAACAAAATTCTCTATTTATTTACTGTACTTCTTCATTTGTTGATTTTAAATGAATTTGAGCTAATTCATTAAACGCAAGACTATGTTCAAATTTATTTACTATTCTTTCAAATCGAGCTCAAATAAATTTCAATTAACAATTTTCTATAAAAATTATTAAACTTGCAATTGTTAAATTTATACTCCCTACGATCTCTTACTAGGGCTCGTAACTTTTGGGCACAAGTTTTAATTTATACTCCCTACAATTTTCTATATAAATTATTAAGCTTGCAATTAACAAGTATTTCTCTCTCCTTCCTTTTCTCTACAACGCACATTTTTTTAATTTCGTGCATTCTCTTTCTCTTTTTTTTTTTTTAATTTTTTTTTTATCAATTTAAGCATAGGTGCAAGCTGCACTCGCGCTTCTTGAAAAGCCACGGGTTGTATCCGCGCCTCGTGAAAGAATTAAATACAGAAAATTAATTAAAAAAATTGAATGTATATAGAGGCGCGCCTCTGACACAAAAAATTGCTCTCTTTTTTTCTCTCTCCTTCCTTTTCTCTACAACGCACATTTTTTTCTCTTCATTTCGTGCATTCTCTTTCTCTTTTTTTTAATTTTTTTTTTTTATCAATTTAAGCATAGGCGCAAGCTGTACTGGCGCTTCTTGAAAAGCCGCGGGTTGCATCCGCGCCTCTTGTGTTCTTCAGCATCGAAAAAGCTTATAAAGACGGAATCTTCCTCGCCATTCTTAATTTTTACTTGCTGCAAATGAGTAGTATTAATTCAATTGATTAACACTAATTAATAACAAATCAAAGGGAAACACACAAGGGTTTTAATTTAGGGAGAAAATGAGAATTACCTGAAGATCGATAGTTGATCGACATTGTGAGAGGGGTGGGGAGGGGAGGAACACACGACGGCTGATAAGAATAAATTGAGGTTAGGGTATTCTAGAACACGCGACGTGCCTTTAAATAATAGGTTAGAAAGAAGATGGGAATCTTTTAAAATATTTTTTTAAGATCAAGGATTTATAAATGGTCACTTAAAATAATAGGGAGGGGAATCTTTTTTCTTCAATTTTATATGTTGTTTTACATTTTAAAGTATTACAAATTAAAATGGGAGTCCAAAATGGTTAACATGATAATAAGTACTTCCTATCATTCCAAATGGCAACACAACACAAAATGATTTTTTCCTTAATTAAAAAGGACCAAAATATTTAATCTTAAAATTAGGATAAAATTTCTCTAAAAATTATGATAAAATTGTCCTAAAGATCCACAACAAAAAGGGATTTAAATTAAATCAAGATCTTGCACACCAAAAACACCATTTCGAAGTTATTTAACAAAAACTAAGATTAAAATTAACATTTGAAAAATAAATTACCAGTTTAACATTATAAAAAGTTGGAATCTTATTTATCATTTCTACTTGCAGGAAATGAATATCCAATTGATCAATTATAATTAAAAAGGAATGAAAAAGGAATTAGAAGGTTTTTAACTTACGAAGAAAATGAGAAGAAGAATTAACCTCACTGCCTGAAGATCGAAACTTGAACGTGTTCTCACTTGTGAAAATAACTTAAGCGGCGGATTGGGATTTTCATATATATATCTAGGGTTATATTATAAGATAAGGTTTTGGTTATGTATAAATGGAAAAATTGAACTTTTAGTCCTATAAGACTTTACCCAATTCACTATTGGTCCCAATAATTGAAAGTAGTCATTTTTTGTGCAAATTTGATCCCTTCCGTTAGTTTTCGGATGGAAACCGTTACTTTGAAAAATATATTAAAAATAAATCAATTATCTCAGTTATAAATTAACTGGAATTTTTTATATTATTTAAAAAATCAACAAATAATTTTTTTTCAAACTAAATAATACCATACGGAAAATAAAAAATGAACCTCCTCATATATGTTCAGATTTTATCTTACATATATATTTTATATCTTGAGTAGTGAATACCAAATAAATGTTTTTATGTTTTATTGTAAAGAATACATCATATATCTGTAGTAAGAGGAAAGAGAATACAACATATATTTTTTCAAAGAAGTAAAGATCTTGTGATATATAATAAGAATTGTGCATTTAACTCTACAATACTAGCTCTATTTAAATAATGGACTTCATCCTGATTTAAAGAATAAAAATTACAAAAATGAATATTTTATTAACCAGAAAAAATAAAATGAATAAATATATATTTTATCAATTTAAGCATACGCACGGGGCTGCTCTCGCGCTTCTTGGAAAGCCGCGGGTTGCATCCGCGCCTCTTGAAAGAATTAAATAAATAAAATTAATGAAAATATATAGAGGCGTGCCTCTGACACATTTTTTTCTGTTCATTTCGTGCATTCTCTTTCTCTTTAACAAAAACACCATTTCGAAGTAATTTAACAAAAACTAAGATTAAAATTAACATTTGAAAAATAAATTACCAGTTTAACATTATAAAAAGTTGGAATCTTATTTATCATTTCTACTTGTAGGAAATGAATATCCAATTGATCAATTCTAATTAAAAACGAATGAAAAAGGAATTAGAAGGTTTTTAAATTGCGAAGAAAATGAGAAGAAGAATTAACCTGACTGCCTGCCTGAAGATCGAAACTTGAACGTGTTCTCACTTGTGAAAATAACTTATGCGGCGGATTGGGATTTTCGACTTATATATATATATATATATAACTAGGGTTATATTATAAGATAAGGTTTTGGTTATGTATAAACGGAAAAATTAAACTTTTAGTCGTATAAGAATTTACCCAATTCACAAGTGGTCCCAATAATTGAAAGTACTCTTTTTTTTGTGCAAATTTGACCCCTTCCGTTAGTTTTCGGATGGAAACCGTTACTTTGAAAAATATATTAAAAATAAATCAATTATCTCAGTTATAAATTAACTGAATATTTTAATATTATTTAAAAATTTAACAAATAATTTTTTTCAAACTAAATAATACCATATGGAAAATAAAAAATGAACCTCCTAACAACAGCAGTATCATATATGTTCAGATTTTATCTTACATATATATTTTATATCTTGAGTAGTGAATACCAAATAAATGTTATTATGTTTTATTGTTAAGAATACATCATAGATCTGTAATAAGAGGAAAGAAAATACAAGATGTATTATTTAAAAGAAGTAAAGATCTTGTGATATATAATAAGAATTGTGCATTTAACTCTACAATACTAGGTCTATTTAAATGATGGACCTCATCCATATTTTATTAACCAGAAAAAATAAAATGAATATATATATATATATATATATATATATATTTTATCAATTTAAGCATAGGCACTGGGCTGCACTCGCGCTTCTTGAAAACCCACGGGTTGCATCCGCGCCTCTTGAAAGAATTAAATACAGAAAATTAATTAAAAAAATTGAATGAATATAGAGGCGCGCCTCTGACACAAAAAGATTGCTCTCTTTTTTTCTCTCTCCTTCCTTTTCTCTACAACGCACATTTTTTTCTCTTCATTTCGTGCATTCTCTTTCTCTTTTTTTTTTTTTAATTTTTTTTATAAATTTAAGCATAGGCGCAAGCTGCACTTGCGCTTCTTGAAAAGCCGCGGGTTGCATCCGCGCCTCTTGTCTTCTTCAACATCGAAAAAGCTTATAAAGACGGAATCTTCCTCGCCATTCTTAATTTTCACTTGCTGCAAATGACTAGTATTAATTCAATTGATTAACACTAATTAATAACAAATCAAAGGGAAACACACAAGGGTTTTAATTTAGGGAGAAAATGAGAATTACCTGAAGATCGATAGTTGATCGACTTTGTGAGAGGGGCGGGGAGGGGAGGAACACACGACGGCTGATAAGAATAAATTGAGGTTAGGGAATTCTAGAACACGCGACGTGCCTTTAAATAATAGGTTAGAAAGAAGATGGGAACTTTTTTAAAATATTTTTTTTAGAAAATTTTATTAGGTAGAGATGGGAGTTTGAAAGACAATGCTCAAGATCAAGGATTTATAAATGGTAACTTTATCATTTTTCTTCAATTTTATATGTTGTTTTACATTTTAAAGTATTACAAATTAAAATGGGAGTCCAAAATGGTTAACATGATAATAAGTACTCCCGATCATTCGAAATGGCAACACAACATAAAATGATAAATTATGATAAAATTGTCCTAAAGATCCACAACAAAAAGGGATTTAAATTAAATCAAGATCTTGCACACCAAAAACACCATTTCGAAGTTATTTAACAAAAACTAAGATTAAAATTAACATTTCAAAAATAAATTACCAGTTTAACATTATAAAAAGTTGGAATCTTATTTATCATTTCTACTTGCAGGAAATGAATATCCAATTGATCAATTCTAATTAAAAAGGAATGAAAAAGGAATTAGAAGGTTTTTAACTTACGAAGAAAATGAGAAGAAGAATTAACCTCACTGCCTGAAGATCGAAACTTGAACGTGTTCTCACTTGTGAAAATAACTTAAGCGGCGGATTGGGATTTTCATATATATATCTAGGGTTATATTATAAGATAAGGTTTTGGTTATGTATAAACGGAAAAATTGAACTTTTAGTCCTATAAGACTTTACCCAATTCACTATTGGTCCCAATAATTGAAAGTAGTCATTTTTTGTGCAAATTTGATCCCTTCCGTTAGTTTTCGGATGGAAACCGTTACTTTGAAAAATATATTAAAAATAAATCAATTATCTCAGTTATAAATTAACTGAAATTTTTTATATTATTTAAAAAATCAACAAATAATTTTTTTTCAAACTAAATAATACCATACGGAAAATAAAAAATGAACCTCCTAATATATGTTCAGATTTTATCTTACATATATATTTTATATCTTGAGTAGTGAATACCAAATAAATGTTTTTATGTTTTATTGTAAAGAATACATCATATATCTGTAGTAAGAGGAAAGAAAATACAACATAAATTTTTTCAAAGAAGTAAAGATCTTGTGATATATAATAAGAATTGTGCATTTAACTCTACAATACTAGCTCTATTTAAATAATGGACCTCATCCTGATTTAAAGAATAAAAATTACAAAAATGAATATTTTATTAACCAGAAAAAATAAAATGAAAAAATATATATTTTATCAATTTAAGCATACGCACGGGGATGCTCTCGCGCTTCTTGGAAAGCCGCGGGTTGCATCCGCGCCTCTTGAAAGAATTAAATAAATAAAATTAATGAAAATATATAGAGGCGTGCCTCTGACACAAAAATCTGCTCTCTTTTTTTCTCTCTGCTTCCTTTTCTCTACATCGCACATTTTTTTCTCTTCATTTCGTGTATTCTCTTTCTCTTTTTTTTCTAATTTTTTTTTTATCAATTTAAGCATAGGCGCAAGCTGCACTCGCGCTTCTTGAAAAGCCGCGGGTTGCATCTGCGCCTCTTGAAAGAATTAAATAAAGAAAATTAATTAAAAAATTGAATGTATATAGAGGCGCGCCTCTGACACAAAAATTTGTTTTTTTTTTCTCTCTCCTTCCTTTTCTCTACAACGCACATTTTTTTCTGTTCATTTCGTGCATTCTCTTTCTCTTTAACAAAAAAACCATTTCGAAGTAATTTAACAAAAACTAAGATTAAAATTAACATTTGAAAAATAAATTACCAGTTTAACATTATAAAAAGTTGGAATCTTATTTATCATTTCTACTTGCAGGAAATGAATATCCAATTGATCAATTCTAATTAAAAACGAATGAAAAAGGAATTAGAAGGTTTTTAACTTGCGAAGAAAATGAGAAGAAGAATTAACCTGACTGCCTGAAGATCGAAACTTGAACGTGTTCTCACTTGTGAAAATAACTAATGCGGCGGATTGGGATTTTCGACATATATATATATATACTTAGGGTTATATTATAAGATAAGGTTTTGGTTATGTATAAACGGAAAAATTAAACTTTTAGTCGTATAAGAATTTACCCAATTCACAAGTGGTCCCAATAATTGAAATTACTCTTTTTTTGTGCAAATTTGACCCCTTCCGTTAGTTTTCGGATGGAAACCGTTACTTTGAAAAATATATTAAAAATAAATCAATTATCTCAGTTATAAATTAACTGAATATTTTAATATTATTTAAAAATTTAACAAATAATTTTTTTCAAACTAAATAATACCATATGGAAAATAAAAAATGAACCTCCTAACAACAGCAGTATCATATATGTTCAGATTTTATCTTACATATATATTTTATATCTTGAGTAGTGAATACCAAATAAATGTTATTATGTTTTATTGTTAAGAATACATCATAGATCTGTAATAAGAGGAAAGAAAATACAAGATGTATTATTTAAAAGAAGTAAAGATCTTGTGATATATAATAAGAATTGTGCATTTAACTCTACAATACTAGGTCTATTTAAATGATGGACCTCATCCATATTTTATTAACCAGAAAAAATAAAATGAATATATATATATATATATATATATATATATATATATATATTTTATCAATTTAAGCATAGGCACTGGGCTGCACTCGCGCTTCTTGAAAACCCACGGGTTGCATCCGCGCCTCTTGAAAGAATTAAATACAGAAAATTAATTAAAAAAATTGAATGTATATAGAGGCGCGCCTCTGACACAAAAAGATTGCTCTCTTTTTTTCTCTCTCCTTCCTTTTCTCTACAACGCACATTTTTTTCTCTTCATTTCGTGCATTCTCTTTCTCTTTTTTTTTTTTTTAATTTTTTTTATAAATTTAAGCATAGGCGCAAGCTGCACTTGCGCTTCTTGAAAAGCCGCGGGTTGCATCCGCGCCTCTTGTCTTCTTCAACATCGAAAAAGCTTATAAAGACGGAATCTTCCTCGCCATTCTTAATTTTCACTTGCTGCAAATGAGTAGTATTAATTCAATTGATTAACACTAATTAATAACAAATCAAAGGGAAACACACAAGGGTTTTAATTTAGGGAGAAAATGAGAATTACCTGAAGATCGATAGTTGATCGACTTTGTGAGAGGGGCGGGGAGGGGAGGAACACACGACGGTTGATAAGAATAAATTGAGGTTAGGGAATTCTAGAACACGCGACGTGCCTTTAAATAATAGGTTAGAAAGAAGATGGGAACTTTTTTAAAATATTTTTTTTAGAAAATTTTATTAGGTAGAGATGGGAGTTTGAAAGACAATGCTCAAGATCAAGGATTTATAAATGGTAACTTTATCATTTTTCTTCAATTTTATATGTTGTTTTACATTTTAAAGTATTACAAATTAAAATGGGAGTCCAAAATGGTTAACATGATAATAAGTACTCCCGATCATTCGAAATGGCAACACAACATAAAATGATAAATTATGATAAAATTGTCCTAAAGATCCACAACAAAAAGGGATTTAAATTAAATCAAGATCTTGCACACCAAAAACACCATTTCGAAGTTATTTAACAAAAACTAAGATTAAAATTAACATTTCAAAAATAAATTACCAGTTTAACATTATAAAAAGTTGGAATCTTATTTATCATTTCTACTTGCAGGAAATGAATATCCAATTGATCAATTCTAATTAAAAAGGAATGAAAAAGGAATTAGAAGGTTTTTAACTTACGAAGAAAATGAGAAGAAGAATTAACCTCACTGCCTGAAGATCGAAACTTGAACGTGTTCTCACTTGTGAAAATAACTTAAGCGGCGGATTGGGATTTTCATATATATATCTAGGGTTATATTATAAGATAAGGTTTTGGTTATGTATAAACGGAAAAATTGAACTTTTAGTCCTATAAGACTTTACCCAATTCACTATTGGTCCCAATAATTGAAAGTAGTCATTTTTTGTGCAAATTTGATCCCTTCCGTTAGTTTTCGGATGGAAACCGTTACTTTGAAAAATATATTAAAAATAAATCAATTATCTCAGTTATAAATTAACTGAAATTTTTTATATTATTTAAAAAATCAACAAATAATTTTTTTTCAAACTAAATAATACCATACGGAAAATAAAAAATGAACCTCCTAATATATGTTCAGATTTTATCTTACATATATATTTTATATCTTGAGTAGTGAATACCAAATAAATGTTTTTATGTTTTATTGTAAAGAATACATCATATATCTGTAGTAAGAGGAAAGAAAATACAACATAAATTTTTTCAAAGAAGTAAAGATCTTGTGATATATAATAAGAATTGTGCATTTAACTCTACAATACTAGCTCTATTTAAATAATGGACCTCATCCTGATTTAAAGAATAAAAATTACAAAAATGAATATTTTATTAACCAGAAAAAATAAAATGAAAAAATATATATTTTATCAATTTAAGCATACGCACGGGGATGCTCTCGCGCTTCTTGGAAAGCCGCGGGTTGCATCCGCGCCTCTTGAAAGAATTAAATAAATAAAATTAATGAAAATATATAGAGGCGTGCCTCTGACACAAAAATCTGCTCTCTTTTTTTCTCTCTGCTTCCTTTTCTCTACATCGCACATTTTTTTCTCTTCATTTCGTGTATTCTCTTTCTCTTTTTTTTCTAATTTTTTTTTATCAATTTAAGCATAGGCGCAAGCTGCACTCGCGCTTCTTGAAAAGCCGAGGGTTGCATCTGCGCCTCTTGAAAGAATTAAATAAAGAAAATTAATTAAAAAATTGAATGTATATAGAGGCGCGCCTCTGACACAAAAATTTGTTTTTTTTTTCTCTCTCCTTCCTTTTCTCTACAACGCACATTTTTTTCTGTTCATTTCGTGCATTCTCTTTCTCTTTAACAAAAAAACCATTTCGAAGTAATTTAACAAAAACTAAGATTAAAATTAACATTTGAAAAATAAATTACCAGTTTAACATTATAAAAAGTTGGAATCTTATTTATCATTTCTACTTGCAGGAAATGAATATCCAATTGATCAATTCTAATTAAAAACGAATGAAAAAGGAATTAGAAGGTTTTTAACTTGCGAAGAAAATGAGAAGAAGAATTAACCTGACTGCCTGAAGATCGAAACTTGAACGTGTTCTCACTTGTGAAAATAACTAATGCGGCGGATTGGGATTTTCGACATATATATATATATATCTAGGGTTATATTATAAGATAAGGTTTTGGTTATGTATAAACGGAAAAATTAAACTTTTAGTCGTATAAGAATTTACCCAATTCACAAGTGGTCCCAATAATTGAAAGTACTCTTTTTTTGTGCAAATTTGACCCCTTCCGTTAGTTTTCGGATGGAAACCGTTACTTTGAAAAATATATTAAAAATAAATCAATTATCTCAGTTATAAATTAACTGAATATTTTAATATTATTTAAAAATTTAACAAATAATTTTTTTCAAACTAAATAATACCATATGGAAAATAAAAAATGAACCTCCTAACAACAGCAGTATCATATATGTTCAGATTTTATCTTACATATATATTTTATATCTTGAGTAGTGAATACCAAATAAATGTTATTATGTTTTATTGTTAAGAATACATCATAGATCTGTAATAAGAGGAAAGAAAATACAAGATGTATTATTTAAAAGAAGTAAAGATCTTGTGATATATAATAAGAATTGTGCATTTAACTCTACAATACTAGGTCTATTTAAATGATGGACCTCATCCATATTTTATTAACCAGAAAAAATAAAATGAATATATATATATATATATATATATATATATATTTTATCAATTTAAGCATAGGCACTGGGCTGCACTCGCGCTTCTTGAAAACCCACGGGTTGCATCCGCGCCTCTTGAAAGAATTAAATACAGAAAATTAATTAAAAAAATTGAATGTATATAGAGGCGCGCCTCTGACACAAAAAGATTGCTCTCTTTTTTTCTCTCTCCTTCCTTTTCTCTACAACGCACATTTTTTTCTCTTCATTTCGTGCATTCTCTTTCTCTTTTTTTTTTTTTTAATTTTTTTTATAAATTTAAGCATAGGCGCAAGCTGCACTTGCGCTTCTTGAAAAGCCGCGGGTTGCATCCGCGCCTCTTGTCTTCTTCAACATCGAAAAAGCTTATAAAGACGGAATCTTCCTCGCCATTCTTAATTTTCACTTGCTGCAAATGAGTAGTATTAATTCAATTGATTAACACTAAATAATAACAAATCAAAGGGAAACACACAAGGGTTTTAATTTAGGGAGAAAATGAGAATTACCTGAAGATCGATAGTTGATCGACTTTGTGAGAGGGGCGGGGAGGGGAGGAACACACGACGGCTGATAAGAATAAATTGAGGTTAGGGAATTCTAGAACACGCGACGTGCCTTTAAATAATAGGTTAGAAAGAAGATGGGAACTTTTTTAAAATATTTTTTTAAGAAAATTTTATTAGGTAGAGATGGGAGTTTGAAAGACAATGCTCAAGATCAAGGATTTATAAATGGTAACTTTATCATTTTTCTTCAATTTTATATGTTGTTTTACATTTTAAAGTATTACAAATTAAAATGGGAGTCCAAAATGGTTAACATGATAATAAGTACTTCCGATCATTCGAAATGGCAACACAACATAAAATGATAAATTATGATAAAATTGTCCTAAAGATCCACAACAAAAAGGGATTCAAATTAAATCAAGATATTGCACACCAAAAACACCATTTCGAAGTAATTTAACAAAAACTAAGATTAAAATTAACATTTGAAAAATAAATTACCAGTTTAACATTAAAAAAAGTTGGAATCTTATTTATAATTTCTACTTGCAGGAAATGAATATCCAATTGATCAATTCTAATTAAAAACGAATGAAAAAGGAATTAGAAGGTTTTTAACTTACGAAGAAAATGAGAACAAGAATTAACGTAACTGCCTTAAGGTCGAAACTTGAACGTGCTCTCACTTGTGAAAATAACTTAAGCGGCGGATTGGGATTTTCGACTTATATATATATATATATATATATATATATATATATATATATATATATATAGGGTTATGTTATAAGATAAGGTTTTGGTTATGTATAAACGGGAAAATTGAACTTTTAGTCCTATAAGAATTTACCCAATTCAGTATTGGTCCCAATAATTGAAAGTAGTCATTTTTTGTGCAAATTTGATCCCTTCCGTTAGTTTTCGGATGGAAACCGTTACTTTGAAAAATATATTAAAAATAAATCAATTATCTCAGTTATAAATTAACTGAAATTTTTTATATTATTTAAAAAATCAACAAATAATTTTTTTTCAAACTAAATAATACCATATGGAAAATCGAAAATGAACCTCCTCATATATGTTCAGATTTTATCTTACATATATATTTTATATCTTGAGTAGTGAATACCAAATAAATGTTTTTATGTTTTATTGTAAAGAATACATCATAGATCTGTAATAAGAGGAAAGAAAATACAAGATATATTATTTCGAAGAAGTAAAGATCTTGTGATATATAATAAGAATTGTGCATTTAACTAAGTGGAGAATTCATTGCTCTTCACTGCTTTCTCCAAACCCATGGTATCTCTCACCTTACCACCCCGCCTCACACCCCAAAACATAATGTTATGTCGGAACGTCGTCATCGCCATATGTTCGACACAACCCTCGCTCTTCTCCATCATGCTTCCATGACCCTTACATATTGGCCCTACGCTGTCTGCTCGGCCACCTACATCATAAATCGCCTTTCCAAAGTTAACCTAAACATGACATCCTCCTACCAAAAACTTCTTGGTCACCCTCCCAACCTATCCAAACTCCGTGTCTTTGGTTGTCTCTGCTATCCCTGGCTTCGTCCTTACACCACTCACAAACTTTATTCTCGGTCTAATCCGTGTCTGTTCGTTGGATACTCACTCACTCAGAGTGCCTACCTCTGTCTTGACCTTTCCTCTAATCGCATCTACACCTCGCGTCATGTCCAATTCGTCGAACACACATTTCTCTTTTCCACTAATCCTCTTCCCAAACGAACACCTAATGCTGCGACCACCAATTCACCTCCTTCCAATATATATACCGCGCCCATTTTCATAACTGCTGCACCTCCTAATCCTACTCCTCCAATTCTCGCTCCTAACCTAATGTGGACCACCACTACTCCAGCCGATCAACCTCTAATAGACCAACCACCTATAACCTAGCCAACCAACCAGCCGACCACACCCTCGCCCATTACCAACACCCCTGTGCCGACCATTGCTCCTCTGGGACCTCCTGCACCTCGCATGGTTACTTGCTCCCAGAATCAAGTGTTCAAACCCAATCCAAGGTATGGTCTTACATCAACACTGCCCTCTGATATTTAACCAAGTTGTGTTTCTCAGGCTCTGAAAGATAAGCACTGGCAAGATGCGATGTCTACAGAATTTGATGCCCTTCTCCGTAATGGAACATGGGACTTAATTCCTCCTGCGCCCTCCCATAAAAAAAAGACTAAAATTGGTTAGCAGAAAAAAAATGGACAAGGAACGAGTCTATATTACATTACGGGACTAAACATGAAATCATCAACAAAGTGATCCAAAATGTGGGTGTTATTTTACAAATCTGAAGAAACCAAACATTTGTGATGATTCACACATTTGTGTTGTACGCCTAAAATCCTGGCAGAAATTTGATTTTCGGCTGAATTTTTTTTTTCCAAACATTGAGCCTGCAGGAACTATTACGACCACCTAGAGGATAATTAAGTGGACTCCTGATGGTATTTTGGACTCAAGATGCTTCTTGGCATGTTTCCGAGCAGGTTCCTGTTTCTGGATTTCCACAGCTTATCTTTGCAGGATTAGGGTGCGTGGATCAATGGTGATTCTCTCGAGAGCTACAGCATTCTGGAGGAAGTACACGGTCATTTCAGCATCACTTATACGCCCATAATACCCCGAAATCACTACTGTTTTCAGGAATTCATGGGGGCTTCTAGCAGCTTCCCTCAACTTTCTCATCCTCGCCTTAGGTGTCATCCATACTAATTCAAGCAACGAAGGGAAAAAGAGAGATTTTAACAAAAATCCGGTTCCAAGTCCCAAAATATTTGGCATAACATGTAAAGGAAAGAGTAAATCATGAAAGTGACAAGATCCACATTTAAAAAGCTGGTCGAAGAGCGCCCAACTGTTTGATACCCATGAAATACGGATGGAACAGAACGAGGCATTATTTCTAAAAGTCAAAAGTCCAAAACGAAAATGATCGAATAAATGATCCTTGAGGAAACTAACGCGTATGCTTAGTATGTTAATCAGCTCTACATGAAATATATGAAAAAGAAATTAGCAATGAAATATTCCATTGCAAATGTGAAATATTTAGGCGGTTAGCGAAATATTCTGTAAAAAATGTGAAATATATAAAAATTTCAGCCAAGGTGGTTCAAAACCGCGCCAGAGGAGCACCTAAGTGGGCATCGAACCACTGATATATATGGAATGTACACTTTGTATTTAAGTGTCTATTGGCCCCCAAATAATTCAACGACTGCAGCCAAGGGCTGAAGTACTGGCAACCTCGTGCGCCCAAGAAGAGGCACTCACTGCTTGGTATAAAACCTAATTCATTACAAAGCCCTCTTTTTTTCTAATAAAAAAACGAATCAACCGTGATTCTTCTAACTATATCATCACGGTCAAAGATTTGTCTAAAAAATAGCTTCATTCATGAACTCGTCAAAGATGGCACATCACAATAAATAGACACAATATATATATATATATATATATACCTTTTTCATCTTGCTAGGCATCCCTCCAAAATATTATTAAGAAAATTTTATTAGCTAGTTTTCTCTCAATACTCACAAATATATTTATATGTAATATTGCACGAACTTAAGGTTAACCATGCCCACTCTGTATCCGTATATTAAGGAACCTATTTATTTCTCTTTCTTGTATTTACTTCTTCTCAGCAATCGAGCCTTACAACAAAAAAATATGGAGATTAACGACAGCGTATTTGCGAAAGATTTTTGTCACAATTTACGACAGTTTTGCGACGAACGTAGTCAAATGGTTAAAGTCTAACATATTTGCGACGAATTTCCCCCGAAAATGAAACAGTGTCGTTTTAATGTAGTTTATAATGAAATTTTATCGCAAATTCAGTTTTTAAGTATGCGACGACAATGCATCTATCACTAAATGGTTGGCACATCGACTGCCGCATAATTTATTATTGACAATTTGCGACGATAATATACGTCGTAAATCGTAATAGTATTTAACTCCATAATTTTCTGTTGCAAAGTGGAAAAATTGTCGTCGTTTAAGTATTTAAAAATTTGCGATGAATACTAAACCGTCGCAAATCTTCGTACTAAATTGCAGCATACATTTTTGCATACTTTATAGTTTAAAATTTCTTAATTTAATATAGTTTCATAAAAAAAAATTATGAAATTAGATTATGTGTGTTTTATATTTGATTCATGAAACAAATAAATTGGTGTGATGGATATATATATGGTTTGATGGAGTATATATATATATATTCAAAATAAAATTTGATATAACTATATATTGTCGAAACTCTACCCTATTTTGTAAGAATTGTAGTTATTGAGATGATGATATGATTTTAATTTGAAATAGATGCAATAAATGTGGGTGATTTTTTTACAAATCTGTAGAAACCAAAATTGGACATTTTCCAGGAAGCCCCAACATGATTCACACATTTGAGCCACACGCCTGCAATTCTGGCGGAAATTTGATTTTCTAACATTGGATATGGAATGAACCTATGCAACGGGCACAAAACATGAAATTATCTCAACAAACATTACAATGACAGACCAAATGTTTACTATCAAGCGTCTTCTGACATTACACGTTACAACAAACAACTAGATGCATGAACTGTTACGGCCACCTAGAGGATAATAAAGTGGACTCCTGAAGGTATTTTGGACTCAAGATGCTTCTTGGCATGTTTCCGAGCACGTTCCTGTTTATGGATTTCCACAGCTGATCTTTTCAGGATTAGGGTGCTTGGATCAATGGTGATTCTCTCGAGAGCCACAGCATTCTGGAGGAAGTACACGGCCATTTCAGCATCACTTATACGCCCATAATACCCCGATATCTCTACTGTTTTCAGGAATTCATGGGGGCTCCTGGCAGCTTCCCTCAACTTTCTCCTCCTCGCCTTAGGTGTCATCCATACTAACTGCAGCAATGAAGGGAAAAAGAGAGATTTTAACAAAAATCCGGTTCCAAGTCCCAAAATATTTGGTATAACATGTAAATGAAAGTGACAAGATCCACATTTAAAAAGCTGGTCGAAGAGCGCCCAACTGTTTGATACCCATTATTTCTAAAAGTCAATAGTTCAAAACGAAAATGATCGAATAAATGATCCTTGAGGAAATTAACGCGTATGCTTAGTATGTTAATTAGCTCTACATGAAATATACTCTAAAACTTGTATACCCAGTCTCTTAATTTAATACATCACCTATCTTCCACAATAACATCAATAATCCTTGATATTGAAATTAAGAAATGAACATAGAAATAAGGTAATACCAATTAAGTTAGGTCAAAAACATACCTGCAACGTAAATTTGTCCAAATGTGGACATGCCTTTACGAGGGAAGTGAATTCAAGGAGACAATCATCGTCCCATGCTCCAACTCTAAGAATGAGTTTCTTCAGGTTTGGCAACACAGGAAAGGCGGCAATATCCGTCATGTAGTCTTCCTGCAAAATTATAAGAAACCAATTACCAAGCAATATTTAAGCTAGCTCATTAATTTTCAGACGATCTGAAAATAAATTAAGAAATATATATATAGGCAGGATAAGACTCGTGTACTTACGCCTGGACGCTCTATGTTTAATGCAAAATGCTTCAATTGATAGAGACAGCAAGAAAGCCGGCCAAGGATGTTGTTTTCCAAACCAGAACTTCCCATACCAATGGAGACCTCATCAAGTTTCGGAACATTACGAACAATGAACTTAATTTGAGAACCCACGTAACGAAATGAGACGAGGTTAACATTTGAGATCTCAATGCTTTGTATTCCAAAACAAGAGGAGATCCTTAGGGACTTGAGTGAAAGTGCGAAACCATTGAGTTTCACATTCCGCAAGTCCCCTGAGCCATGTATATCAATAAATAAAATATTTGGACAGAAGGTCAAGAAACAATTTAATGCTTCATCATTCAAGTTTACACTTTTTAACACAAGGATTTCAAAGTTTTTTAATGAATTAGTGAAATTCTTCAAAAGTTTATATGAAAGAGTGAAGTTATTGTTTGGTTGACGAATAGACTCCCCATTATGCAATAACTCCAACCCTAGACACTGAACCCTCTTTCCAAAAGCAGTTTTAATCCAGTTATTAATTGCTGATTTTGAACTCTTATCCAAATCAAAAGATATTTTAAATTCCTCCAATGCTACCCCTCTGTGCTTCCTCAAAACAAGATTGACCCAATTAATGTATTTTGACCTTTCCGAGCTCCGTATCGATTGGTCAGCAGATATTCTATCCAATGCATCACTAGCTTCAAAATCTAGACAACACGAATGCATCCATAAATACTGCCAGTGCTTCGATAAACTGCTGGTAACACCAGCTTCCTTGACTGATAAATAGCCTAATAGCGAAACAAGAATTTCTTCTGGCAATGAACTCGGAAAATCCTCCGGATCAGACTCATTCTTTACAACGTCCATGTTATTCAACAACAAAAACCAGTAGAAAAATGTCAGCAAATTTCTGAGGAAAAAAAATAATTAATGATGGAATATTTAACATATAACAATTCAACATAAATATAGTATGCAGATCATAACCATTCTTACCAGCAGCAAAACAAAAAATAATTCTCTCTTTTTTTTTTTAGGAAAATTAAATTCACATGAACTTAAGTACGAGCCAAAACATCCAAACCTGAGCTCTAGCTGCTGTAAGTCGGGCTCTTTTCCGTATAGGGGCCATTAACAAGAACTTGCTCCAAATATTTGTTGTCTTCACGCTAGCTGAAACCCTGAAAATAAAAATTAAAAAAACTAATTTTATAGAGCTTTAATTAGATTAGCAATTCATATTCCTACTATAACTTCACATGCCTTGGATCGATCAAATCTTACTATGAGTATTTATATCATAGATTAAGGATCACTTGCGATCGAAGTAGATGTACCTATTAATTAATTTCAGTAATTATTGAGTATTTAATCCAAAAATTAAATTATAAGATGATTTGATTATGAGTTGATCGAATCGGCCAGAATTCAATTTGACTTCCATGAATTTCATTAAAAGATTGAATTATAACTTCACCATGCCTTGGATAGATCAAAACTTACTATGAGTAGATTTAGCTATAAATGTCAGTAATTATTGAGTAATTAATCTTATAATTAAATAAGAAGGTTTGTATATGAGTTGAATTTCTCAAAAAAAAAAAAAAAAACAAAAAAAAAAAATCTCACGATCTTTAGTCCCTTGAAACTAAATTCAGCCATTATCAATTGTTGTTTAATTCTTGGCCGATGAACTAATTTAAAAAAAGTAGCGAAAAATGTGAATAAATCAAGAAAATCATAAACAAAAGGATTTCTTAAATCGATCCACAACAAACATTTGAAATCATAAATTGAATTAACAAAACTACAATTACGAGGAAGAGAGAATTAAGTACCTGCAGATACGCCCGAGAGTTGTCTGTAAGAAATTGTTGTTGTGACACCAGCTAGTCTTAATAATTTTTTTTTTTTTTTTTTGAGGATACATTAGGAGGATAAAAATAATACATCAAAAACAACTCCTAACATAGTCTGGAATGTCCTTTTCAACTCCTAAAAATAATTACAGACTCTTCCACTTGCTTCTTCACAGCCTGATCAACTTGGGTCCTCATCATCTTGATTATGCCTTCCAAGTTGTCTTTGAATAAATCAGAAGCAGCATTTAGTGAACTCTTGATGGTCTCTCTAATCAGTTGATCTCTTTGACTCCCCATTGATTGAGTCAGCTTTTCAATGTCCTTTGACAGCATCTGGGAAATCTCTTCCTTCTCCTTGGCAACATCATCCTTTATCTTCAGAATTTCATCTCTGTCCTTCTTGATCAACTCTTTCTCAGTGTGGAAGTATGTGGTAACAGCATCTGACATGATCTTTGATGACTCTCCAATTTTGAGGGTTGAGTCCTTCACTTCCTTTCCAACACTGTTCATCTTCTTATCAAAGGTCTCAAAACCTTTTTCAATAGCTTCTAGCTTGATAGTTGTGGAGTTCATCTTCTCTTCCAAACTCTCTACCTTGATACATAAATCCATATCATTGTTATCAATGGTTTCTTCCAGGTTCTCCATCCTCCTTGTCATCCTTCTTGCCTTTGTATTCAAATTGAGCAAAGATTTGTGCTGGGCTTCATTTGTGGGAATGATAGTTTCATCCAAACTATCTCTGACATACTTTCCCATATTTAGGCATAAACCTACAACATTCTCCAGCCTCTTCCTCTCAACATCATTAATTTGTTCAATCTCAGTATTGGACTCCTCCAGCACAGCCTTCATCCTTCCTTCCTCCTTATCAATGATGCAGACTTCAGTCAATGGAGAAGCATCTAAGTGAATTGGGAACTCCATCGAAGTTGATGGTGCTGCAGCTATTGCCTCATTTTCCAAGGGCTTCTTCATAGCAGCTGGTTCCTCAGTCTTCACAGCTTCTTTCTGAGCAATATTGGCCTCCACTTCATCTTTCTTGGCCTCAACTTCAGCGACTTCAGCAGGAGTTGACTCATTCAACTCAGCATCATGAATGTTAGGACTTTCAGCAGTTTTCTCAGTTGGAGGTTTAAAAATGACAATCTCATTAGAAGGTTTTTAACTTACGAAGAAAATGAGAAGAAGAATTAACCTGACTGCCTGAAGATCAAAACATGAACGTGTTCTCACTTGTGAAAATAACTTAAGCGGCGGATTGGGATTTTCGACTTATATATATATATATATATATATATATATATATATATATATATCTAGGGTTATATTATAAGATAAGGTTTTTGTTATGTATAAACGTAAAAATTGAACTTTTAGTCCTATAAGAATTTACCCAATTCACTATTGGTCCCAATAATTGAAAGTAGTCATTTTTTGTGCAAATTTGATCCCTTCCGTTAGTTTTCGGATGGAAACCGTTACTTTGAAAAATATATTAAAAATAAATAAATTATCTCAGTTATAAATTAACTGAAATTTTTTATATTATTTCAAAAATCAACAAATAATTTTTTTTCAAACTAAAAAATACCATATGGAAAATCGAAAATGAACCTCCTCATATATGTTCAGATTTTATCTTACATATATATTTTATATCTTGAGTAGTGAATACCAAATAAATGTTTTTATGTTTTATTGTAAAGAATACATCATATATCTGTAAAAGAGGAAAGAAAATACAAGATATATTATTTCAAAGAAGTAAAGATCTTGTGATATATAATAAGAATTGTGCATTTAACTCTACAATACTAGCTCTTTTTAAATAATGGACCTCATCCTGATTTAAAGAATAAAAATTACAAAATTGAATATTTTATTAAGCAGAAAAAATAAAATGAATAAATATATATTTTATCAATTTAAGCATACACACGGGGCTGCACTCGCGCTTCTTGGAAAGCCGCGGGTTGCATCTGCGCCTCTTGAAAGAATTAAATAAAGAAAATTAATTAAAAAAATTGAATGTATATAGAGGCGCGCCTCTGACACAAAAATTTGTCTTTTTTTTTCTCTCTCCTTCCTTTTCTTTACAACGCACATTTTTTTTCTGTTCATTTCGTGCATTCTCTTTCTCTTTTTTTTAAAAATTTTTTTTAATCAATTTAAGCCTAGGCACGGGGCTGCACTCGCGCTTCTTGGAAAGCCGCGGGTTGCATCCGCGCCTCTTGAAAGAATTAAATAAAGAAAATTAATGAAAATTAACAAAAATCTGCTCTCTTTTTTTCTCTCTCTTTTACTTTTCTCTACAACGCAAAAATCTCGCTTCTTGAAAATCCCCTCGCTGCCATGTTAGCCCTAATGCCACAGCCTTCTACTGTGTTGTGCCGCATGCTGCTGCTGCTGCTACAAATCCCGACAATTCATGGCCTAATTTCCCTTACCAGGTACTTTTTCTGTCTTTTTTATTTTATTTGTTTTATACTTTATAATTAATATGGGTTATCACTGGCTTAATTAATTTTTCTTATTAGGAAACACCACTCTTCAGGCCGGAGGAAAGCGTCATGTACGGCTTCGATTACCCGAACGCGAATCTCCACACCTCGCTGCCGATCATGCCGCCTTCCGATCAAGATTCCGCCATGTTCGACACCATGATGCCCGAACTCGCGCGGGCAAGAGATGTCAAAAATGGTGGAATTCGGAATGTATACCCGCCGCAGCAGCCGTCTCTTGATCCACTCGCTCCACTCAATCACATCAAGAATATTGAGACTCTCATGGCTTCATTCGTGCAGCAGGCGGCAGCTGCACGTGCTCCTGTCTCCCTGCTGTCCTACGACGGCGGGGATTTCGGTTTCTCCGGAACCGAGTGGGGTTATTACCCTTAATTAATTTAATTACTAGTGTTGGTTTGCTATAAATTGAGCGTTTGTTCAATAATAAGGAATTAATTTAATTAATAGGATAATATAAGTTCGTTGTCATATGACATGGGAGCACCCTACGTGCGTGCATTAAGGTGTTTAGGGCCTGCATTTTCAAGAATTAACTTATTTTACTCCCATTTTGCGCTACTTTACTCTTCCACACACTAAACCACACAATTTTTTATGTTCTATGTGCAACTTTAATTGGTTATTTATATAATTCTCACGGTATATATTGTTTATTTTTGTGGTTGACACATTTTATTGTCTAGTAAATATACCTAGTGAATGATCAAACAAATATCCACAAATTATATATACCATAAATATATATATATATATATATATTAATAATTTAAAAATTAAAACATACGGAAAAATATAAAACTTGGCATAGATAAGCTGACATGTGATGTAGAATCGGCTACACTACACGTGATGGAATAAATTTGCCAGTTGTCATCCTTAGAAATATCCACAAATTATATATACCATAAATATATAAATACATATTTTAATAATTTAAAAATTGAAACATACGAAAAACTACGAAATGCGGCACACATAAGCTGACACGTGCTGTGGAATCGGCTACACTTGGTGGAATAAATCTGCCATTTGTCATCCTTAGATTTATAAAGGTTAATTGATCTATAAATTATGATTTGAACATTAATCACACTTTAATCTATTTTTTATTAGGGCCCTGCTTTTTCAAGAATTGACTAATTGGTTAATTATACAATTCTCACGATGCTGTTTATTTTTAATTTTTAATTTTTTAGGGTTGCAACATGAATAACAATTATTTGTAATGGCTCCAATGAGAAAAAGAACCCGACATATAGCAGATAAATCTGAGGTTTAATTAATTTGGTTGTTTTGGTACTAATTTATATGTTCATGTAAATTTTATTTTTTCAAATAATGCTAATAATCATATTGTTTAATTGTTTTGACGACGTTGATACTTAATTGACTGTCGCTTGCATGATCGATCAATGCGTGCGGGGATAAAAACGGTGAAACAATATGATATTATTATATGTTTATACCACCATTAACCTTTGTTGATTAAATACATCTTGTGATAAAATGATGAGTCTAATTTTATGAGCTTGCATTTTCAAGAATTGACTAATTTTACTCTCATTTTCCGTACTTTACTCTTTCAAACACTAAACCATGCACACTTTTATGTTCTAATTGGTTATTTATATAATTCTCACAGTGCTGTTTATTTTTGTGGTTGACACGTTTTATTGTCTAGTTTAAATTACTTTCCCGCTTAAATTCATAATTATTATTAAAGTTTTAGTTTACATGCATTTTCTAACAAAATTAAATACTATGAGATCAAAAGTTAAAACAGCTAGAATAAATTATTTTATGCGTTAACTGCTATATATAATCAATAAGCAGAATAATTAAGTAACCGAAACAAATACTAAAAAAATGTCTGCGGCGAGAGGAAACCTTAGCCATCCAGGTTTGGTAAAGCTTGGCGAGAATTTTTAGTTTTCGCCAAAATATCCGAGAATTGTTTGCCGTTCCCTAATTTCGGAAAGAGCATATAATCGAATGACTCAATTGTGTAGTGAGATATGTAATAGGGTGTCTAATACTTTTTATCAAATCAAAAGTCTTATGAAGGATATGAGTCTACCAATTGAAAAAATTGATTGATGTGTCCAGGGTTGCTTGGTATATTTGGGGTGATGAAGACAACAAAGTGGATATGTCTAGGGTTTGTAGCCATTCGGAAAAAAAAAAAAATTCACGAAGAACGCTGCAGTTATAGACGGTTCACCGCCCACTCAGACATGTATCCTTTTGAATTATCACTACAAAAAATGCCTCAATTAGAGACCAAAGTTTTGAGACCGGCACAAATCAGTCTCAATTTGAGACTGATTTGGGACTGATCCTAAAAAAATTTGAGTTTTGAGAATGTTTTCAATTCGGTCTTTAATATTATGTTTTCAGACCGCTTAGAGACCGAATTTCAGTCTCTAAACCGAAATTAAAATTTTGATTTTGAATTTTGTTTAGATACCGACAATTCAGTCTTTAATTGGTATCAAATATTTTGAAAAGTATAATTTGAATTGACTACCAATTTTGACCGCTCGTTTAAAGACTATTTTCAATTCGGTCTTTAATATTATGTTTTTCAGACCGCTTAGCCACCGAATTTCAGTCTCTAAATCAAAATTAAAATTCTTATTTTGAATTTTAATTGAAATTAAAATTCTTATTTCGAATTTTAATTGAAATTAAAACTCTGATTTTGAATTTTAATTGAAGACCGAAAATTCAGTCTTTAATTGGTATAAATAATTCTGAATCCCAAATTTTAATTAACCGTATCAACTTTCATCGAATCTGGCTCTATGGCTTTGTTCGAGAGGGAGGAATCAGAATTAGGAGAAGAGGAATTTCCGTCCATCATTGAGAGAGATAAATAAGTTGGCGATTATATCTATATTATATTATATATTCATCCTAATATTGTATATATAGATAATTTTTAACAGTAGAGACCGCATATTTCGGTCCAAAATCGGTCCCAAATCAGGCGTTTGTTTTTATAGACCGATATTCTCGGTCTCGAATAGGTATCAAATTAAACTGTTTATTTTATAGAGACCGATTTTAGTGGTATCTGAACACTCCAGAAGAATATTCCTAGATAATTTTTAACAGTAGAGACCGCATATTTCGGTCCCAAATCGGTCCCATAATCAGGTGGTTGTTTTTATAGACCAATATTTTCGGTCACGGATAGGTATTTAATCAAGTTGTTTGTTTTATAGATAATTTTTAACATAGTAGAGACCGCATAATTCGGTCCCAAATCGATCCCAAATCACGCGGTTGTGGTTATAGACCGATATTGTCGGTCCCAAATGTCACTCTCTCAATTTAAACCCGACTAACTACCTTCTAAATAGACAATTCCTTGATTTTACTCTCCAATATCAGTTTGAAGATCTCGTTTCGAATTCAACCGTAAGATTTCTCATTCCCTCTTTATTTAAATTAATGTTTTCTCATATTAATTAATTAAGTGTTCGTTGATAATTTTATTTTCATATAATTAATAGATATGTATAATAGTAGTAAATAAGATAGACCACTGACGTTGTTATGATATCAAATCAAATACTAATTAGAATCAATTATTTTGAAAGATATCATAATCGTATGTGTACTATTATATGTCCAATTAAACCTGTTGAAAGTATGAATACATGTAAATTAGGTTTTAGAGTGAATTAATTGTCTAATATTAAATTAAAACTGTTGATGTTGGAATAGGTGTTGTATCTTATTATCCAACATTTCAGTTACATGTTGTACTGAATGTGCCAACACCTAGCACAACATCAGAATTTGCCCTTTCTCCCTTTACTAACTCCTACCTAACTTGTGTTGCTTAGTGATGTCCCAAATGCAGGTAGAAGACGTGGGCAACACCCAGGTCAAGCAGTTGCATGGGAGTGAGAAGTTATCAAGCCTCAATGTGCAAGTTCCTACGTTTAAGGAGTGTGAAGGAAGTTAACAAGAAACTACCTTTGATCTAATGGCCAAGATTGATCAAGGGAGTTGGAGGAGTTGCAAGGCAGTTCGACTTGAAGGCTATAAATAGACCACACTGCCTTCATTCCAAAGTAGAACAAGAAAGAAAGAAGAAAGCAAAACTACATTACTATCCATAGTATGCGTGATGTTTTTAGATTAGAAAAACACCTTGTTCTTTCTAGTAACTTTTCGAACTCGATTAGAGTTGTAATTGTTCAAAACCTTACAAGGTTGTTGATTTTGTTTCACTAATATTAAGAGATAATATAAGTGATTCGTGTAGATTAATTATTTAATCTACACAATTTTTGAAATACTCTTTGCAAAGCGTTTGTTTAAATTCCGCTGCTCATTGTTGTCTTGTGTGTGCCAACACTAAGTACAACATCTCTGTATATCGCACGCACGCACACTTTCAAAAACTGTTAAAATATTTCACTCAAAATTTTTTGTACAATTTTATCTATACACATATTATAAGACCGGGTATAAGTACAATTTATTCATAATAATCAATTTAGAATTCCACAATTAATATTTTTGACTTAAGTAGTTAATACTGACAAATTAAGTTTTTATGAAATAATTGAATTCCCAAAATTTTACTTTATATGGTATACGATTCAAAGTTGATCTACTTGAAAGTCAAACAAATTAAAGATCTTGAATTAATTTCTCATAGAGCATACCCTGTTTGCTATCAAATTTTTTAGCTTTAAATTTTGGATTAACGATGGGCTCCACCACATTCTTCTCACATATCTACCAAATTAAATATTATTATTAACATTATTAATTTTAGTACAATAATGCAACAATATTTATTCTTTGAATATAATAATATAGCAATATTTATCTTATATACATATGTCAATTATGTAATCATTTTGATTTTGAGTACGTATAGATGGAACTACCGGATCGTCGGTGGATGTATTATACTCCTCGATTCATTAATGGAAGTACGAACAGTGAATTTTACAATCAAGTTCGCAAATTTATTGATTTTGCGAAGACGAGGCCACAATATATGTTTAACGATAAAATCAAGTGTCCATGTACTTTGAAAAAGTGTCAAAATAAAATATTTAAAAGTAACATTGATTTTTTAAAGTAACATTGATTTTTTACAATTAATTCAATGATTTTTATCAGTTAATATATGTGGAAATGATTTAATTATTTTGGACTTCTTTAAAGTAACGTTGATTTTGAAAATTTATTATTTAAAACATATATAATAAAGAAATTAATTACATATGTATATAATTATTTTTAAAAGTTACACAAGACAATTACTTGTCAAAGTGGTGGGTGTCCAGAAATGGGCACCCATCCACCAGGGATCAATTCCCACAAAGGCCAAAATAAAATGGTCAATTAAATAAAGTGGGTGTGGGTGTGTGTGGGTTGGCGGGTGCGGGTCGGGTCTCGAAGGCGGGTGTGGGTCGGGTTGGCGATGCGGGTGTGAAGGCGGGTGTAAATAAAGAGTGTGGGTGTGGGTCAGCGGGTCGGGTTTCGGGGGCAGTTGCTGGGTAAGATCTGAGACCGATGTGAGACTGTTTTAGGCCCGAAAATAGGTCGGGCCGACTCACGTTTAGGGACCGTTTTAAGACCGAATTGTCGGTCTCTCATTTAGAGACCGACCGAAAATCGGTCCTTAATCTGAGACCGATGTGAGACTGTTTTAGGCCCGAAAATAGGTCGGGCCGACTCACGTTTAGGGACCGTTTTAAGACCGAATTGCCGGTCTGTCATTTAGAGACCGATCGACAATCGGTCCCTAATTTGAGACTGTGCCATAAATTCGGTCTCTCAATATTAGGTACCGATGAAATAAGGACCTCCATAAATCGGTCCCAAATCAGTCTCTAACGTGTGTTGAGACCGCCTTTACAGTCTCAAAATCGGTCTCTAATCGATGCGTTTTTTGTAGTGTATGTGTATTGATTAATTCATTTAATTGCTTAGTTAATAAAAATGAATCACTCCGATATTGGTAAACGTTTGACACAACAAATAGATTTGACGAGATCGTTAAAAGCAATGGAAGAGAATTGTATATGTATACATATACGATTATATCATACAAAATTACAAAAGAAGCTCGTGTCCGAGAGGTGAGTGCTCCCTCTTCTTGGGCGACCGAGGTTTCTCAACATAATTATTTGGGGGCCAATACACACTTAATTACAAAGAATACTGTCCATATATATATAAGTGGTTCGAAGACCGCTCAGGTACGTGTTCATCTTTGCGATGGAATATATCGCTAACCGCCTGAATATTTCACATTTGCGAAGGAATATATATATGTAATGTAATGTGTAAGTTAGCCAGGAAAATCGTCATAAAATTACCATCTTCTAAATTTGGTATTAAGAGACAGGGTATTTTTACTTTATTGGAGAGGGAATATTTTGTCAGTGTGTAAAAAGCAAATACACAATCGAATTGTTTTTAAAGGAGATTTTTAAAGGAGTAAAAAATTAATTTTTTCAAATAAGAAAATGTTCAATTAGAAATGAGATATATGTTTTTAACAAATGTTTAAATTAATAATACTGGGATTGATGGAGTAATTTGTACCGAAATCGAATTTCATCATAATGTGTAACATCTTACTCTATGTCAAACTATGTTTATGCATATACATGAGCCGATTAACCAATAATTACTTACCAAAAAAATTTTGATTTTGATTTTGAAAAAAAAAAAAAAACTGATCGAGTTTCATAACCAACCAATGTTATGCTCTGAGAATTGATTAGCCAGTAATTAACTATAGGCGTTGTACATATGCACCTGATTAGGGTGTTGATTGCTCATATTTTACATGCATATTTGATCCAAATTGATTTGTTTGCATGCAATTTTCACTCATTATCACTTGATTTGGTATATATTGGTTGAGAAAGGTTTGTGAGGTGTTTTTGTAGGAATATGGAACTTATTTGGAACTAACAATCACAAGAAACGAGTGATCGATCATCATTGATACTCGTATGAGGAGAAACGACGATTAACATGAACTGGAATGAGGAAATTCGGAAGAAACGGGTCATGATACGAAGCGATTAGACAAGGAAACGAGAGGATTAGCCAAAAAGATAAGTGGCCGGGTAGAAACCACCTGGCCGGGTAGCATCGACCCGACGTGAGGTGCGCAAAGGAGGACGTTCGTATTTAGCCACCCGCCCAGGTGAAACCCACCCGCCCGGGTGGATTCCACCCGGGCAAGGCCACATTTCCAGGACGCTCGTATTTAGGCCGGGTGGGATGCCCGGGTGGGATCCACCCGGCCGGGTGACACACATCTCGGGGGTTTTTGGCGATTTTCTCCTATTTCGAGGGGCTAAAGTGCAAAACTCATCTTTGGAATCTTCACAACATATAAAAGGGGCCCTATTTCAGGTTTGAGAGGATAACACACTTTGGAGGGCAACATCTACACACAATCACACATAGCATTAGGTGTTCTTGTTCTCACTACTACAAAAATGGGCTTTAGAGACGCTCAAAAGTGTCACTAAAAGTAATGTTTAGTGACGTTTTTGATGTAGTGACGCTTGGGCCAAACGTCACCTGATTTGGCGTTTTTGTAGGCTATTATTGTGACGCTTGAAAGCGTTACTATAAACGGCATTTATGACGCTTCTACGCGTCATGGTAATATTATTTTGTGACACTAACTAACGTCGTGATGGTGTGCTTTAGTGATGCTTTTTCGTGTCATAAAAAAGTCATAACTAACTTAACTACCTTGTTTAGTGACGCTCTTATGCATCATAGTAACATTATTCGGTGACGCTAACCGACGTCACCCCAATGCGCTTTAGAGATATTTTCTTGTGTCACGAAAAATTTATAACTAATTTAACTACCTCGTTTAGTGACCCTTTCTCGCGTCTCAAGAACTTTTAAAACTGATTTAATTACCTAAACTAGTGATGGTTTTAAATTTCACATAATAGTAGTAACAATATATACTATACATATACCTTTAAACAACTTAGGCATATATAACAATTTATATTTTCATTCATTTATATCACAACAATAAAATATTGTCACACTTCTAAACAAAGATATAAAATATTTTCATTCATTTATATCACAAGATATAACAATAAGCACATTTCTAAAAAATAGAAACAACCAAAGTTTAAAACATCTCAAATTCTCATTTCGATCTCAACAACCTTTCAATTAGTTTGCTCTTCTCTTCAAGTTCTTTTTCCACGGCAATTCAATGGATATGATCCTGGCTATGTGAATGACCATATACCTCGTTTTGCAGTTACTCCATACACTCGTCCACCTTTATCTTAGCTAAGGACTTCAGAAATATATCATTTGAACCTTCGTCTCGTGCACCGACTTAAAATTTGTTCTTTAATTGTTGCATTTTTTTTCTGTATACAAGAATTTATACAATAAAATTATCACAAGAGAGTATACTATGTTTACTATTGTAATAAGACCAAAATTAGAGAAGTTAAAAAAAAAAAATGAAGCTTAACCAATGGCATTTGCAACTTCAGGATTATGTGTATTCCTTTCTCACAAATAACACTTTAATGATACACCTTCTCTAGTCAGCTCGAAATACTCAACATTTTCTCCGTCCATATCATTTTCTCCTATCCCAACATTACGTAAAACTTCTTCCGACAAGAGAAAATAATTATTATATCAATAATCATTATATAACTTCCCACCAAGTTTGCAAATGAAGAGTAGTTACCTTAGGAATTTCATAAACTTGAGCAAAGCTCCTATGTTGCATTTTCTTAATCGCTCTATTTTCTTTATTTTTGTCCCTAGTTTTTTGTATAGTATAATAAAGCCAAGGTTATTTGGGGGTAACTATAATATACCTGGAGGGTCAATATATCATATAGAATAATATATCTGGAGGGTCGACATATCGTTCATTGACAACCTTTTCAATACTTATTTGGGGTAACTATAATCAGCAACAATTCTTTGTCCCCGCGTCAGTGGTGTAATATTATCTTTAAAATGCAGAAAAGATTGACAAAAGAGTTCAAATAAGTATTAAGATAGCTTTGAAAAGGAAAAATGAGCAGTATAAAGAGTGATGTATGGTACCTCGTGATAACAACATCATTTAAAGACAATGACAACATCCTTTGGCCACTATGATCATGGACACTTTTTCGTTCTCCAACTCCTGCTTGAAGATGATTAATAGTAATAACTTTTCTCTTTACCATTTTCCTACAATCACAATTCTATTCAGAACGATAACGTGTTAAAATATAAATACAAGCAATAACTCATATGCCATTCTTACACACACAAGATCCGTCCTTGTAGGCATCCGTTAACCTTGACAAATCCATCAAACTCCTATTTGCATTCATAATTTTGTATACCTAATTCACTTTAACAAATTCTAAATAAATTCAGGGAGTAAAAATAAAAGTGTAATATTAAAGAAAAATTCAGAAATTCAAATCAAAGCTTCAAATAGGCATAGGAAAAGCTCTAAACCAGATCATGTTTTGATTGTAAAAAACAATTTTCTGCTGTTAAAAATAGTGTTCTGCTATCAAAACAACAGTTTCCTGCTGTCAAAAATATATTTTCTGTTAATTAAAAACAGTTCTTTTATGTTGTTAGAACAAACTATAAGAAATTTAACTATTTTATTTACAGCAACACCATTAAAAAAATTATGAAAGTTGTTCAATTCTATTTTAAAGTATACTCATATTTGAGTTACTAATGCATCACAATGTGTCAAAAGATTAATAAAAAACATGGTGGTTTCAATTATAGAATATAAAAGCTCAAAACTGACAAACTGTACCTGTATATTTCCACTACAAAAATCTTTGACCAAATTTGATTTGAAGAATAATTTGCAATAAAGACCTGCAGATTCATTGCAAAAGTTGAATAAAAATACTTGTGATGCATTAGAATTCTGTGCATTTAAATCTGAATGAAGAATGTATTCAAATTAAATAATAAACAATAAATAAACAGAGCAGGATTCAACTCAGACTAGACAATAAACATAAAGTAAACACATGGTCGAACAAAAAACAGAAACAAAACAGAGTAGGAAAAAATCAAACTAAAATCCATGGATATTAGGTAAAGTTTCTTGATTTTGGATAAATTCGATTGATTTTAATTGAATGAAAACAATATATATATATATATATATATATATAAAATTAGGGTTCCAGATTGACCAAAACATTGAACAACTAAATGATCCAACCGTCAAATTCACAGCAAAAAATTTAAAATACTTGAGATGCAGAGCCAATACCCTGTCCCTTCCATCCTTCCATTAGTAATAGTCACGTTCTCTAATAGTTTACTCAGTTCTCGTCTTTTCTCACTGCCGATTGTATGTGGCGAGTAACAATCCAGATTTTCTTGTTATCTCTTGCCGCATTCCCAGCAAGTTCTAAAACCTCAGCACCTAGATATTCGAGGACGACGGAGAGATAGACCGGCGCACCGGGGATGACGCGCTCTGCGTATTTTCCAGCCTTAAGAAAACAGGTGATTCTACAAACACAAACAGGGTATGGATTTGATAGCCGTCTGCTTTCCTCTGCAACCTTTGGTGGTGGCTGCTTCTTTGGAACTCAAATTCAGAATCGACATATTTGGGTATGCTTTTCGGGAGTAATGGAATCGGTAATGTTTCTTGATGGTGGTGGGCAGTTTTCGTGAAGGGCAAAAATTAGGGCAAACTATGAAATAGAGGAACACAAGGAATATAAATCGAAAAAGAAATTGCGGGACTAAATTTTATTCGGAGGCACAACGCTGATTAATTAAAATTTAAAATTATGAAAATGAGGCAATTGTTGAAAATATAATTAGAAGAAAAAAATTCCGGGACTAAATTTTATTTAGAGCTAGGTTTTTTATATGGAGCTAGGTTAAACATTGATTAATTCGAATTATGATAATTATAAAAGATTGATGAGAATAAAAAGGAGAAAAAATTTAGAAGTAGTAACTAAAAAAATAAATTGAAAAATCTACATTATGGGGATTTGAACGCAAGACCTCAAACTCAAACATTGAGGATAAAACCACTTGAGCGTCACTATATGTTGTTAGAAAATGGAAGCGTCTTTATATAATTAATATGATGACGCATAATTATAAGGGTCACTACGAACGCGTCACTATTGGGAGTATTTTGTAGTAGTGTCTTTTTGCAAATTCAATTGGAAATTAGCATAGATTAGAGTTACAATTTACAATTCAAGGAAGATTTCCATTGGGCTTTGTAAGTAATTGAAGTTTATAGCTACATCTCCACTTTTAAGGTGATATCTATTTAATTCTCATTTCAATTTAGTAATTCTTCTATTTCTTTCCATTGATTTCTTAATTGTTATGGGTTTTATGAATTCTTGCATTATAGCCATGGATTTCTATATTAGAGCCATGGGCTAAGTCCTAATTGCCTAGGGTGTTGAAGTTTTGGTGGTCAAGTGGTCTAATTATGGATTAATTGGGGGATTAGTTTAGGATTTGGGTGTATAGGTTTCTAGTGTGGTGGTTTTCATGATTCAATTGGTTAATTCACCCTATTAGCTAGCATTCTTAGTTGTGTCGATTTCAACGACCGTATTGGATTGCATGATTGAGAATGTGTGTGTGAGCTTGAATTAATTGATTAGAATTAGCATAGTAACTAGCTACACCGACCGGGGGTTGATTGCTTAGATCGACGACACTAGGCACTAGTCGATTAGAGGTCGTGTATTAGATTAGTGAGAGGACGTTTCATAAACATTAGTAACCGTGTTGAACGTGTTTATGAGACATTATCCTAGGATCTTATGGTATTGATTAGACTTAATAATTGCTAATTAATACACGTGTTCATCTAGGCCTCACAAGGGATTGGTCGACACATACGAGTGATAGCCTTTAGCTTGCCCAACATCTTAGGTTTAATTTGTGTGATTTAATTCATTAATTAACCATTTAGCCTACAAAATGGATACACCCAAGGCAATACTCTCTCACTTTGCACTTTCGAAAGGAAGTTAGATATCTTGTTATTGCATTTGTTCATTTCTTCTTGTTTAGTTCATCTAGTTTTGTACTTGTGTTTTTAATTCCCGAAAATCCAAACAAACAAGCTTAGTTACTATAGCATGATAACTTGCAACTTTAGGGATTCATTGATACTCAATTAAGTCCTTGGAACGAAAATATACTTGGGAAAACTTATCAAAAAATACGAACAACTCAGCACCCACATTTCTTATAATTAAGGTGTGTGCATATATCATTTTTTAAAATTAAGAGTAAGCTAGCTATATATCGGTGTGTGTATTTTTACAAATGTGGTTGTGAATATCCAGCATGTTAACCATAATTACTTAATTTTATGTACGTAGGTAATTTGTATTAAATTCGAGTTCCATTAAAAAAATTTAAATACTATGAGATCGATCAAAAGTTAACCAGCTAGAATCAATTTTTTTATGTGTCAATGTGAGAATTATATTCAATAACGGTTAATGAGATGATAAGAGTGGTCCACTATGTATAGGGATTACAAGACATACACGAGAAAATAGATAAACAAGGAAATAAATATAAACCATAAATAAAAGATTGCTACCTATAATATATTATACTATTTCTATAATACATTTTACTATTTCTATAATATATTATTCTATTATATTCTCTAATACCCCCGGTCAAACGAAGCTAGAAATGTAAATGAACACGAGCTTGGTACGCAACAATCTGAAGCGAATTTGAGATAGAAATTTCGTGTAGACATACGCAAAACAAAACACTTTTGTTGTCATACAGCAGGAGAAATAACGGAAATTCGGAATCACCAGATAAGACATGACAACGCGCAAAAAAGCAGGAAGCAAATGGATCGAAACATCAAAATCCTTTGAAGGACGAACGATGACTGAAAATTAGGCAAGAAACACTCGCATGTGTGTCAAAATTAGTTGATTCGAGCACAAACATGATAGATCGAAGGGGCGAGCAACCAATGATATTGATCGTAGGCTCTTCGAATAGAGAGAAAAGTTGAAGAAAAAAGATGCAGCGTGAGGTTATATACAAAATTAGAGTGTAGGTGAGTGTGACTAACACCATATGAGTGAAAACAGCCATGGAGATAGCATTATCGACTATGAGAGGGAACAAGGAGAAATGCTCGCTTGAGAAGAAAAATAATTAGGGGGGACAAGGAGACTTGCTCGCTTGAGAAGAAGAAGGGGGGACGAGGAGACTTGCTAGCTCGAGAAGAAGAAGGGGGACGAGAAATACAAGCTCGTCGGTGGCGGCTAAAAAACGGCCAAGAGAGGGAACGAGGGAGACCAGCTCGTTCGAGAAGAAGAAGGGGGACGAGGAATACAAGCTCGTCGGTGGCAGCTAAAAGCGGTCGGGACAGAGAACGAGGGAGACCAGCTCGTTCAAGATAAAAAAAAAAAAAAACAAGGCGGCGACGAGGGATACCTGCTCGTCGAGGACGCCGAAAAATTGAGAAGAAAGGGGAAGGGGCAAGGCGGCGACGGGGGATACCAACCCGTCGGAGAAGCCGAAAAAAATATGGAGGGAGAGAGAAGGGTTTCAGTGTATTAGTCTGATACCATGTGAGAATTATATTCAATCACCGTTAATGAGATGATAAGAGTGGTGCACTATATATAGGGATTACAAGAAATACACAAGTAAATAGATAAACAAGGAAATAAATATAAACCATAAATAAAAGATTCCTACCTATTATATTTATACTATTCCTATAATATATTATTCTATTATATTTTATAATAGTTAACTATTGATGTGATTAATAAGAATAAGTAACTAAAACAAATACTAAAACAAAAGTTTGCGGCGAGAGGAAACCTTCGCCATCCAAATTTGGTAAAGCTTGGCGAGAACTTTTAATTGTCGCCAAAATATCCGAGAATTTTTTGTCGTTTCCTAAAACATCATCGATGTGGGTATCAAAGTTTATCGCCTCTACTTGCCCTCCTCAAGCCCTTGCTACACACGCACAATCGTGAAAATTGCCCAAATATGTGTGGCCGAGAGGACTTTACCACGCAACCTCACGGTCGCTAAGCTTCAAAGAGGCAGCACCCTGTCGTTCAAATAGGACACAAAACCTTTTTGTTGTTTAGGATAAAAAAAGAAAAAGATAAGAAATTACCTAAGAAATTACAATGAAACAGTATTAAAAAGAAAAAAACTAACTGCCTAAGCGGTCTAGGCACTAAGGCGTGGGGGTGTAAATGGGTTGAGCTCGAACTCAACTCAATTATTATACTTGAAGTTTAAAAGTCGACTTAAACTCGGTCGAGCCTAAATTTTTTAAACTCGAGCTAGACTCAATTACCTATATAATTTTTCAAAACAATATATATATATATCTATCTATAGAGAGAGAATATTTTTCCTAATATAAATTAATTGCAAAATAAATATTAATTTGGTTTGGCTTGACTCGACTGGATTACCTATATATAAACATAAATTATATAGTTAATGGTAATATAGTAAATTTTGTACAAGCTTGATTAGGCTCATGAGTAGAGCTGTCAAAACGGGCCAGCGGGGCGGGCTGGCCAAACCCGCAAAAGCCTGCCAATTGGCGGTGCGGGGCGGGCCACCCCATTTGCTATGTGGGCTGCCAAAACCTCAACCCAACCCACAAAAGGGCGGGCGGCAGGTTTCGGCGGGCCAACTCCAGTTTTTTTTTTTAAATAAAATTATTTATTAAATTCATCATCTTTATTTCCAAAATTCAAAGTGTCTTAATATTTATCTCTTTTTGGACGCTCATTATTAAATCTATTATCATAATCTAAAATTTAACAATGAAACTATAACTAGAAGGTCAACGTCTGACGTTGGAACTAAAACAAGCGGCGCGAGCAGCGCGGATTTGTAATGCGAGACAAAGACTTGTTGTGTTTGACTGTTTTTTTGCATTTAGAATTTTGGTTGTTAATTGTATGCAACATCTAGATTTTGAGTTGTTGAATAATTCTCAAATACGTGATAAACTTTTGTTATTTTCTATAATATTAAACTATTTATAATAATAGAATAAAAATAATATTATTAATTTTTTATTTAAAATAAAAAAAGGCGGGCTGGCCTGCCCCCAACCCGCGGCCCAAACGGGGCGGTCCCTGTAGGCCTGCCTCCAAGAGGGCTGAGAAAAGCTAAGCCCAACTCATGTTTTTTTATGGTTGGGCCAGCCCATTTTGACAGCTCTACTCATGAGCTTTTCGAGCCAAGTATTTATGAACTCCAACTCGGTGGCTACTCAATTAAATTCGAGTCGGATTTAATATTTTTTTACAAGTTGAGCACGAGTTAGTTAGACTCACTTACACCCCTAACTAGGCGGTCCAAATCTGTTTGCGTGTCATAGCGATTTCGGACTTTTGTACCCTTAGTTTTTAGTAGCAGTATTATTTTCAAATACTTTATCTTCATGGACATCTTGATTCGTGAAGGTCTTCGTTGAGGTGGTCGATCAAGAGGTCGTCCATGAAGCGACGAGCAAGAATGTGAAGGTGGTACTAACAATTTGTGTATGAGGTGTTGATTTTTGTTCGGTCTTTGTTGACTTTGAGTTGTCCTTATCCTATTTGTTGATCCTCGAGGTGATTAGCACGAGCTCGTTGACTTGACCATATTTGTGAAGATCGGGTGTAAACATTCTTCAAATTTTCACTACTTTAAAATAAGGTTAAATTTCTTTACATTTTTTATTCTATATGAACTCATGAAAAATAACGTAAATCAAATTTTAAAAGACTGATAGTATATAATTTTACCTCATACATAGAAAAAAAAAAAAAAAAGACAACCGTGTTCCAAGTAAATCATTCAAATAATGCAGTGGAACATAAAACTCATTCAAATACATTAATAATATTTCTACACAATACACGAATTTTTAATCAACAAATTAATTCAGTGAAACATAAAATTCATTCAAATACGTTAATATTACTACACAATACACAAAGAAGGTGGAGGATTCCTTATAAATCAATTTAAGCTAATTAAAACTATAATAACAATCAACTGCAACATATATATTTGATGATAAACTGGTGATTTCAGATTCTCAGAACTTTGAAGTTGAAACTTTTTTCTTCTAATTTTTTTCCTTCCCAACTCCTTTAATTTTCTTTAGCGTCTTCTATAATTTTTATGTGTCTTTTAGCTCTGACTGAAATTTTGCTCTATTTTCCGTTTTTAATTTTCATTTTTACGGCTGATTTTATTAGATTTAGGTGATTTCAATAAGTCAAAAAATAATAGAAATAAAGTTTGTTGTATTGTTAATTAATATGACAATTTTTTTTAAAAAAATGGGACTCTAAAAAATTAATATATTTTTGGACCTTAAATGATTGCTTCATAGGCCTCACAATAGTACTGGCCTAAATGGACTGCAAACATGAGCCTCCAAATGGCTGGTCTTGGGCTGCAGCAGGCTAATTAAGAGGCTGAAATTAATTCTTCGTTGGGCTGCTGCTAATTATTTGTAAGCCACGGTTAAATGCCCTCTTTTTTTTTTTTTTTTTGGCGTGGGGTATATACCTCTCCAGCTTTGTTCAATGCACTCCCCCGATACACATACCCCTCAAAATATACGTAAGATAGATGCACTCGCCCCAAATTATCTATTATACCCTTTTCTTTTAAAATTTTGTACGTAGGATAAATACAAACCCCTTAAAACCCTCATTTTCCTTCATCTTCCCCATCCTTTTCTTCTTCGTCATTAAAAAAACCCTAAAATCATTCTTCTTCTCCAACCGCCGATGCCCGCCCCCCGCCCCCCGCCGCCCACCGCCTGCGACGCCAGCTGCCAGTCGTCGAGCCTCCTGGACTTAGTTGACTTCCCCCGTCCAGCCGCACACCCCTCCCCCTCGCTGCCTGCGCCGCCTGCCTTCAATTCGTGCCGCCCGCACCTGCGATAACCGGATAAAGCCAGGTTTTTTTTTCCTTCCTTCGGCGTCGGTCGGCCCCTCCTCCACGACCCCCTCTAGCCGTTCACACCTTCTCCTCCTCCCTCTCCCCGGACGACGGCTACTCCCTCCTCAATGTTTATGTGCGATAATATCTTGTCGAAAATGAAGATTTTTTTTTAAATTTTCATTCGTTAAAATGTTGTCGACCTGAGTGATTTTCGTCAACAAATCATAGTCGACAATATACTCTATGTTTTTTTCTATAATGTTTTTTTCTATAATGATTTTCGTCAACAAACCAGTGTCGAAAAAAAAAATGTTTTTTTCTATAATTTCTAAGTTTTTTTTCTTCAATTTTTTAGATTTATTTGGACGGCGGCAGCTGCCGGAGGTGGTGCAGCGGCGGCCGAAGGTGGAGGGTTGGCCGTCGGTGGTGGCTATGACGGCTGCTTCACTTGGAATTAGGGTTAGGGTTAAAAATCAGGGTAAGAGATTAGGGGAGTGTATCTATCTAACATATTTTACTAAAAGGGTAAATATGGTATTTTACATACATATTTAATTAATAAATGGAAGGGGGAGTGCATTAAACAAAGCTGGAGGGGTATATTACCCTCTCTCCTCATACCCGTTGCCGCTCACCTACCTTCTCTTTCCCGGCCCCAGCTCTCCCCTCACACCCCACCCTTATGTCGTTGCCGCCTCCACACGCACCACTCTTATCTTCACGCCGCATGCCCATCACGCACGCCACACCCCATCTAGTTCGATTTCGAATGCATAGTCATGGCTAGAATTTTTGTTTTTCTCACTGCCCTCGCACACATTTTATGGGGTGCGTTTCTGTTTTTTTTTTTTTTTTTTTTTGTTCTCCACCGTCTAAGCCATCTACGGTTCTCCCCTTCGTCGCCATGTTCGATTTCTCAAGCACGAACCCCCTTTTTTCAATATTTTTGTTTTATTTTTGGAATATATTCCCAAAATTTTGCTAACTTTTTGGAATTTATGCCCGAATTTTTTATATCTTCGGTTTTTTTTTTAGTAATCAATATTTTCGAAAAAAAAGAAAATAAATGTAAAGATCTAAATAAATGTAAAGATCTAAATTGGGCTATGTCAAATAAGTGTAACGAAAAGGTTAATGGACCACAAAAAACCGAATCAAAATTTGTAATTTAAGTCAATGTTTAGTCCACATTATTATAGTAGCTCCCAACATAAATATTTATAATGCTAACTATATCTGCGATGACCATCCTATATCCAAATTTATGAAATTTCGTCCAATAACTTTTTAATTTTTCCAAAATGGTCACTATATTTAACTTTTACAAATTAGTCTCTCATATGTGTTCAGATTGTATCAATTTTATTAGTCATAACTCATAACTCATAACTCATAAATCACTAAAAAAACACTTAAACAACATAGTTTTTATATTGAAATTATTGTCTACAAAATATTATGTTTTCTTGTAGTATATCTGAAAATTTTAGTACTATTTCAAAAAAAGATAAAAAAAAAAAAGAAGTTATAGACAGATTTGACTTTAAACCCCCAAATTAGTGATTTGTCTAGTGTGTAAAACCGTCTCCAACAAAATTCTCTATTTATTTACTGTACTTCTTCATTTGTTGATTTTAAATGAATTTGAGCTAATTCATAAAACGCAAGACTATGTTCAAATTTATTTACTATTCTTTCAAATCGAGCTCAAATAAATTTCAATTAACAATTTTCTATAAAAATTATTAAACTTGCAATTGTTAAATTTATACTCCCTACGATCTCTTACTAGGACTCGTAACTTTTGGGCACAAGTTTTAATTTATACTCCCTACAATTTTCTATATAAATTATTAAACTTGCAATTAACAAGTATTTCTCTCTCCTTCCTTTTCTCTACAACGCACATTTTTTTCATTTCGTGCATTCTCTTTCTCTTTTTTTTTTTAATTTTTTTTTATCAATTTAAGCATAGGTGCAAGCTGCACTCGCGCTTCTTGAAAAGCCACGGGTTGTATCCGCGCCTCGTGAAAGAATTAAATACAGAAAATTAATTAAAAAAATTGAATGTATATAGAGGCGCGCCTCTGACACAAAAAATTGCTCTCTTTTTTTCTCTCTCCTTCCTTTTCTCTACAACGCACATTTTTTTCTCTTCATTTCGTGCATTCTCTTTCTGTTTTTTTTAATTTTTTTTTTTTTATCAATTTAAGCATAGGCGCAAGCTGCACTGGCGCTTCTTGAAAAGCCGCGGGTTGCATCCGCGCCTCTTGTGTTCTTCAGCATCGAAAAAGCTTATAAAGACGGAATCTTCCTCGCCATTCTTAATTTTTACTTGCTGCAAATGAGTAGTATTAATTCAATTGATTAACACTAATTAATAACAAATCAAAGGGAAACACACAAGGGTTTTAATTTAGGGAGAAAATGAGAATTACCTGAAGATCGATAGTTGATCGACATTGTGAGAGGGGTGGGGAGGGGAGGAACACACGACGGCTGATAAGAATAAATTGAGGTTAGGGTATTCTAGAACACGCGACGTGCCTTTAAATAATAGGTTAGAAAGAAGATGGGAATCTTTTAAAATATTTTTTTAAGATCAAGGATTTATAAATGGTCACTTTATCATTTTTCTTCAATTTTATATGTTGTTTTACATTTTAAAGTATTACAAATTAAAATGGGAGTCCAAAATGGTTAACATGATAATAAGTACTTCCTATCATTCCAAATGGCAACACAACACAAAATGATTTTTTCCTTAATTAAAAAGGACCAAAATATTTAATCTTAAAATTAGGATAAAATTGCTCTAAAAATTATGATAAAATTGTCCTAAAGATCCACAACAAAAAGGGATTTAAATTAAATCAAGATCTTGCACACCAAAAACACCATTTCGAAGTTATTTAACAAAAACTAAGATTAAAATTAACATTTGAAAAATAAATTACCAGTTTAACATTATAAAAAGTTGGAATCTTATTTATCATTTCTACTTGCAGGAAATGAATATCCAATTGATCAATTCTAATTAAAAAGGAATGAAAAAGGATTTAGAAGGTTTTTAACTTACGAAGAAAATGAGAAGAAGAATTAACCTCACTGCCTAAAGATCGAAACTTGAACGTGTTCTCACTTGTGAAAATAACTTAAGCGGCGGATTGGGATTTTCATATATATATCTAGGGTTATATTATAAGATAAGGTTTTGGTTATGTATAAACGGAAAAATTGAACTTTTAGTCCTATAAGACTTTACCCAATTCACTATTGGTCCCAATAATTGAAAGTAGTCATTTTTTGTGCAAATTTGATCCCTTCCGTTAGTTTTCGGATGGAAACCGTTACTTTGAAAAATATATTAAAAATAAATCAATTATCTCAGTTATAAATTAACTGAAATTTTTTATATTATTTAAAAAATCAACAAATAATTTTTTTTCAAACTAAATAATACCATACGGAAAATCAAAAATGAACCTCCTCATATATGTTCAGATTTTATCTTCCATATATATTTTATATCTTGAGTAGTGAATACCAAATAAATGTTTTTATGTTTTATTGTAAAGAATACATCATATATCTGTAGTAAGAGGAAAGAAAATACAACATATATTTTTTCAAAGAAGTAAAGATCTTGTGATATATAATAAGAATTGTGCATTTAACTCTACAATACTAGCTCTATTTAAATAATGGACCTCATCCTGATTTAAAGAATAAAAATTACAAAAATGAATATTTTATTAACCAGAAAAAATAAAATGAATAAATATATATTTTATCAATTTAAGCATACGCACGGGGCTGCTCTCGCGCTTCTTGGAAAGCCGCGGGTTGCATCCGCGCCTCTTGAAAGAATTAAATAAATAAAATTAATGAAAATATATAGAGGCGTGCCTCTGACACAAAAATCTGCTCTCTTTTTTTCTCTCTGCTTCCTTTTCTCTACATCGCACATTTTTTTCTCTTCATTTCGTGTATTCTCTTTCTCTTTTTTTTTCTAATTTTTTTTTTATCAATTTAAGCATAGGCGCAAGCTGCACTCGCGCTTCTTGAAAAGCCGCGGGTTGCATCTGCGCCTCTTGAAAGAATTAAATAAAGAAAATTAATTAAAAAATTGAATGTATATAGAGGCGCGCCTCTGACACAAAAATTTGTTTTTTTTTTCTCTCTCCTTCCTTTTCTCTACAACGCACATTTTTTTCTGTTCATTTCGTGCATTCTCTTTCTCTTTAACAAAAACACCATTTCGAAGTAATTTAACAAAAACTAAGATTAAAATTAACATTTGAAAAATAAATTACCAGTTTAACATTATAAAAAGTTGGAATCTTATTTATCATTTCTACTTGCAGGAAATGAATATCCAATTGATCAATTCTAATTAAAAACGAATGAAAAAGGAATTAGAAGGTTTTTAACTTGCGAAGAAAATGAGAAGAAGAATTAACCTGACTGCCTGAAGATCGAAACTTGAACGTGTTCTCACTTGTGAAAATAACTTATGCGGCGGATTGGGATTTTCGACTTATATATATATATATAACTAGGGTTATGTTATAAGATAAGGTTTTGGTTATGTATAAACGGGAAAATTGAACTTTTAGTCCTATAAGAATTTACCCAATTCAGTATTGGTCCCAATAATTGAAAGTAGTCATTTTTTGTGCAAATTTGATCCCTTCCGTTAGTTTTCGGATGGAAACCGTTACTTTGAAAAATATATTAAAAATAAATCAATTATCTCAGTTATAAATTAACTGAAATTTTTTATATTATTTAAAAAATCAACAAATAATTTTTTTTCAAACTAAATAATACCATATGGAAAATCGAAAATGAACCTCCTCATATATGTTCAGATTTTATCTTACATATATATTTTATATCTTGAGTAGTGAATACCAAATAAATGTTTTTATGTTTTATTGTAAAGAATACATCATAGATCTGTAATAAGAGGAAAGAAAATACAAGATATATTATTTCGAAGAAGTAAAGATCTTGTGATATATAATAAGAATTGTGCATTTAACTAAGTGGAGAATTCATTGCTCTTCACTGCTTTCTCCAAACCCATGGTATCTCTCACCTTACCACCCCGCCTCACACCCCAAAACATAATGTTATGTCGGAACGTCGTCATCGCCATATGTTCGACACAACCCTCGCTCTTCTCCATCATGCTTCCATGCCCCTTACATATTGGCCCTACGCTGTCTGCTCGGCCACCTACATCATAAATCGCCTTTCCAAAGTTAACCTAAACATGACATCCTCCTACCAAAAACTTCTTGGTCACCCTCCCAACCTATCCAAACTCCGTGTCTTTGGTTGTCTCTGCTATCCCTGGCTTCGTCCTTACACCACTCACAAACTTTATTCTCGGTCTAATCCGTGTCTGTTCGTTGGATACTCACTCACTCAGAGTGCCTACCTCTGTCTTGACCTTTCCTCTAATCGCATCTACACCTCGCATCATGTCCAATTCGTCGAACACACATTTCTCTTTTCCACTAATCCTCTTCCCAAACGAACACCTAATGCTGCGACCACCAATTCACCTCCTTCCAATATATATACCGCGCCCATTTTCATAACTGCTGCACCTCCTAATCCTACTCCTCCAATTCTCGCTCCTAACCTAATGTGGACCACCACTACTCCAGCCGATCAACCTCTAATAGACCAACCACCTATAACCTAGCCAACCAACCAGCCGACCACACCCTCGCCCATTACCAACACCCCTGTGCCGACCATTGCTCCTCTGGGACCTCCTGCACCTCGCATGGTTACTTGCTCCCAGAATCAAGTGTTCAAACCCAATCCAAGGTATGGTCTTACATCAACACTGCCCTCTGATATTTAACCAAGTTGTGTTTCTCAGGCTCTGAAAGATAAGCACTGGCAAGATGCGATGTCTACAGAATTTGATGCCCTTCTCCGTAATGGAACATGGGACTTAATTCCTCCTGCGCCCTCCCATAAAAAAAAGACTAAAATTGGTTAGCAGAAAAAAAATGGACAAGGAACGAGTCTATATTACATTACGGGACTAAACATGAAATCATCAACAAAGTGATCCAAAATGTGGGTGTTATTTTACAAATCTGAAGAAACCAAACATTTGTGATGATTCACACATTTGTGTTGTACGCCTACAATCCTGGCAGAAATTTGATTTTCGGCTGAATTTTTTTTTCCAAACATTGAGCCTGCAGGAACTATTACGACCACCTAGAGGATAATTAAGTGGACTCCTGATGGTATTTTGGACTCAAGATGCTTCTTGGCATGTTTCCGAGCAGGTTCCTGTTTCTGGATTTCCACAGCTTATCTTTGCAGGATTAGGGTGCGTGGATCAATGGTGATTCTCTCGAGAGCTACAGCATTCTGGAGGAAGTACACGGCCATTTCAGCATCACTTATACGCCCATAATACCCCGAAATCACTACTGTTTTCATGAATTCATGGGGGCTTCTAGCAGCTTCCCTCAACTTTCTCATCCTCGCCTTAGGTGTCATCCATACTAATTCAAGCAACGAAGGGAAAAAGAGAGATTTTAACAAAAATCGGGTTCCAAGTCCCAAAATATTTGGCATAACATGTAAAGGAAAGAGTAAATCATGAAAGTGACAAGATCCACATTTAAAAAGCTGGTCGAAGAGCGCCCAACTGTTTGATACCCATGAAATACGGATGGAACAGAACGAGGCATTATTTCTAAAAGTCAAAAGTCCAAAACGAAAATGATCGAATAAATGATCCTTGAGGAAACTAACGCGTATGCTTAGTATGTTAATCAGCTCTACATGAAATATATGAAAAAGAAATTAGCAATGAAATATTCCATTGCAAATGTGAAATATTTAGGCGGTTAGCGAAATATTCTGTAAAAAATGTGAAATATATAAAAATTTCAGCCAAGGTGGTTCAAAACCGCGCCAGAGGAGCACCTAAGTGGGCATCGAACCACTGATATATATGGATTGTACACTTTGTATTTAAGTGTCTATTGGCCCCCAAATAATTCAACGACTGCAGCCAAGGGCTGAAGTACTGGCAACCTCGTGCGCCCAAGAAGAGGCACTCACTGCTTGGTATAAAACCTAATTCATTACAAAGCCCTCTTTTTTTCTAATAAAAAAACGAATCAACCGTGATTCTTCTAACTATATCATCACGGTCAAAGATTTGTCTAAAAAATAGCTTCATTCATGAACTCGTCAAAGATGGCACATCACAATAAATAGACACAATATATATATATATATATATATATATATACCTTTTTCATCTTGCTAGGCATCCCTCCAAAATATTATTAAGAAAATTTTATTAGCTAGTTTTCTCTCAATACTCACAAATATATTTATATGTAATATTGCACGAACTTAAGGTTAACCATGCCCACTCTGTATCCGTATATTAAGGAACCTATTTATTTCTCTTTCTTGTATTTACTTCTTCTCAGCAATCGAGCCTTACAACAAAAAAATATGGAGATTAACGACAGCGTATTTGCGAAAGATTTTTGTCACAATTTACGACAGTTTTGCGACGAACGTAGTCAAATGGTTAAAGTCTAACATATTTGCGACGAATTTCCCCCGAAAATGAAACAGTGTCGTTTTAATGTAGTTTATAATGAAATTTTATCGCAAATTCAGTTTTTAAGTATGCGACGACAATGCATCTATCACTAAATGGTTGGCACATCGACTGCCGCATAATTTATTATTGACAATTTGCGACGATAATATACGTCGTAAATCGTAATAGTATTTAACTCCATAATTTTCTGTTGCAAAGTGGAAAAATTGTCGTCGTTTAAGTATTTAAAAATTTGCGATGAATACTAAACCGTCGCAAATCTTCGTACTAAATTGCAGCATACATTTTTGCATACTTTATAGTTTAAAATTTCTTAATTTAATATAGTTTCATAAAAAAAAATTATGAAATTAGATTATGTGTGTTTTATATTTGATTCATGAAACAAATAAATTGGTGTGATGGATATATATATGGTTTGATGGAGTATATATATATATATTCAAAATAAAATTTGATATAACTATATATTGTCGAAACTCTACCCTATTTTGTAAGAATTGTAGTTATTGAGATGATGATATGATTTTAATTTGAAATAGATGCAATAAATGTGGGTGATTTTTTTACAAATCTGTAGAAACCAAAATTGGACATTTTCCAGGAAGCCCCAACATGATTCACACATTTGAGCCACACGCCTGCAATTCTGGCGGAAATTTGATTTTCTAACATTGGATATGGAATGAACCTATGCTACGGGCACAAAACATGAAATTATCTCAACAAACATTACAATGACAGACCAAATGTTTACTATCAAGCGTCTTCTGACATTACACGTTACAACAAACAACTAGATGCATGAACTGTTACGGCCACCTAGAGGATAATAAAGTGGACTCCTGAAGGTATTTGGGACTCAAGATTGAATTATAACTTCACCATGCCTTGGATAGATCAAAACTTACTATGAGTAGATTTAGCTATAAATGTCAGTAATTATTGAGTAATTAATCTTATAATTAAATAAGAAGGTTTGTATATGAGTTGAATTTCTCAAAAAAAAAAAAAAAAACAAAAAAAAATCTCACGATCTTTAGTCCCTTGAAACTAAATTCAGCCATTATCAATTGTTGTTTAATTCTTGGCCGATGAACTAATTTAAAAAAAGTAGCGAAAAATGTGAATAAATCAAGAAAATCATAAACAAAAGGATTTCTTAAATCGATCCACAACAAACATTTGAAATCATAAATTGAATTAACAAAACTGCAATTACGAGGAAGAGAGAATTAAGTACCTGCAGATACGCCCGAGAGTTGTCTGTAAGAAATTGTTGTTGTGACACCAGCTAGTCTTAATAATATTTTTTTTTTTTTTGAGGATACATTAGGAGGATAAAAATAATACATCAAAAACAACTCCTAACATAGTCTGGAATGTCCTTTTCAACTCCTAAAAATAATTACAGACTCTTCCACTTGCTTCTTCACAGCCTGATCAACTTGGGTCCTCATCATCTTGATTATGCCTTCCAAGTTGTCTTTGAATAAATCAGAAGCAGCATTTAGTGAACTCTTGATGGTCTCTCTAATCAGTTGATCTCTTTGACTCCCCATTGATTGAGTCAGCTTTTCAATGTCCTTTGACAGCATCTGGGAAATCTCTTCCTTCTCCTTGGCAACATCATCCTTTATCTTCAGAATTTCATCTCTGTCCTTCTTGATCAACTCTTTCTCAGTGTGGAAGTATGTGGTAACAGCATCTGACATGATCTTTGATGACTCTCCAATTTTGAGGGTTGAGTCCTTCACTTCCTTTCCAACACTGTTCATCTTCTTATCAAAGGTCTCAAAACCTTTTTCAATAGCTTCTAGCTTGATAGTTGTGGAGTTCATCTTCTCTTCCAAACTCTCTACCTTGATACATAAATCCATATCATTGTTATCAATGGTTTCTTCCAGGTTCTCCATCCTCCTTGTCATCCTTCTTGCCTTTGTATTCAAATTGAGCAAAGATTTGTGCTGGGCTTCATTTGTGGGAATGATAGTTTCATCCAAACTATCTCTGACATACTTTCCCATGTTTAGGCATAAACCTAGAACATTCTCCAGCCTCTTCCTCTCAACATCATTAATTTGTTCAATCTCAGTATTGGACTCCTCCAGCACAGCCTTCATCCTTCCTTCCTCCTTATCAATGATGCAGACTTCAGTCAATGGAGAAGCATCTAAGTGAATTGGGAACTCCATCGAAGTTGATGGTGCTGCAGCTATTGCCTCATTTTCCAAGGGCTTCTTCATAGCAGCTGGTTCCTCAGTCTTCACAGCTTCTTTCTGAGCAATATTGGCCTCCACTTCATCTTTCTTGGCCTCAACTTCAGCGACTTCAGCAGGAGTTGACTCGTTCAACTCAGCATCATGAATGTTAGGACTTTCAGCAGTTTTCTCAGTTGGAGGTTTAAAAATGACAATCTCATTAGAAGGTTTTTAACTTACGAAGAAAATGAGAAGAAGAATTAACCTGACTGCCTGAAGTTTTCTCAGCAGTTTTCGACTTATATATATATATATATATATATATCTAGGGTTATATTATAAGATAAGGTTTTTGTTATGTATAAACGTAAAAATTGAACTTTTAGTCCTATAAGAATTTACCCAATTCACTATTGGTCCCAATAATTGAAAGTAGTCATTTTTTGTGCAAATTTGATCCCTTCCGTTAGTTTTCGGATGGAAACCGTTACTTTGAAAAATATATTAAAAATAAATAAATTATCTCAGTTATAAATTAACTGAAATTTTTTATATTATTTAAAAAATCAACAAATAATTTTTTTTCAAACTAAATAATACCATATGGAAAATCGAAAATGAACCTCCTCATATATGTTCAGATTTTATCTTACATATATATTTTATATCTTGAGTAGTGAATACCAAATAAATGTTTTTATGTTTTATTGTAAAGAATACATCATATATCTGTAAAAGAGGAAAGAAAATACAAGATATATTATTTCAAAGAAGTAAAGATCTTGTGATATATAATAAGAATTGTGCATTTAACTCTACAATACTAGCTCTTTTTAAATAATGGACCTCATCCTGATTTAAAGAATAAAAATTACAAAATTGAATATTTTATTAAGCAGAAAAAATAAAATGAATAAATATATATTTTATCAATTTAAGCATACACACGGGGCTGCACTCGCGCTTCTTGGAAAGCCGCGGGTTGCATCTGCGCCTCTTGAAAGAATTAAATAAAGAAAATTAATTAAAAAAATTGAATGTATATAGAGGCGCGCCTCTGACACAAAAATTTGTCTTTTTTTTTCTCTCTCCTTCCTTTTCTTTACAACGCACATTTTTTTTCTGTTCATTTCGTGCATTCTCTTTCTCTTTTTTTTAAAATTTTTTTTTAATCAATTTAAGCCTAGGCACGGGGCTGCACTCGCGCTTCTTGGAAAGCCGCGGGTTGCATCCGCGCCTCTTGAAAGAATTAAATAAAGAAAATTAATGAAAATTAACAAAAATCTGCTCTCTTTTTTTCTCTCTCTTTTACTTTTCTCTACAACGCAAAAATCTCGCTTCTTGAAAATCCCCTCGCTGCCATGTTAGCCCTAATGCCACAGCCTTCTACTGTGTTGTGCCGCATGCTGCTGCTGCTGCTACAAATCCCGACAATTCATGGCCTAATTTCCCTTACCAGGTACTTTTTCTGTCTTTTTTATTTTATTTGTTTTATACTTTATAATTAATATGGGTTATCACTGGCTTAATTAATTTTTCTTATTAGGAAACACCACTCTTCAGGCCGGAGGAAAGCGTCATGTACGGCTTCGATTACCCGAACGCGAATCTCCACACCTCGCTGCCGATCATGCCGCCTTCCGATCAAGATTTCGCCATGTTCGACACCATGATGCCCGAACTCGCGCGGGCAAGAGATGTCGAAAATGGCGGAATTCGGAATGTATACCCGCCGCAGCAGCCGTCTCTTGATCCACTCGCTCCACTCAATCACATCAAGAATATTGAGACTCTCATGGCTTCATTCGTGCAGCAGGCGGCAGCTGCACGTGCTCCTGTCTCCCTGCTGTCCTACGACGGCGGGGATTTCGGTTTCTCCGGAACCGAGTGGGGTTATTACCCTTAATTAATTTAATTACTAGTGTTGGTTTGCTATAAATTGAGCGTTTGTTCAATAATAAGGAATTAATTTAATTAATAGGATAATATAAGTTCATTGTCATATGACATGTGAGCACCCTTAATTGGTTATTTATATAATTCTCACGGTATATATTGTTTATTTTTGTGGTTGACACATTTTATTGTCTAGTAAATATACCTAGTGAATGAACAAGCAAATATCCACAAATTATATATACCATAAATATATATATATATATATATTTATATATATATTAATAACTTAAAAATTAAAACATACGGAAAAATATAAAACTTGGCATAGATAAGCTGACATGTGATGTAGAATCGGCTACACTGCACGTGATGGAATAAATTTGCCAGTTGTCATCCTTAGAAATATCCACAAATTATATATAGCATAAATATATAAATACATATTTTAATAATTTAAAAATTGAAACATACGAAAAACTACGAAATGCGGCACACATAAGCTGACACGTGCTGTGGAATCGGCTACACTTGGTGGAATAAATCTGCCATTTGTCATCCTTAGATTTATAAAGGTTAATTGATCTATAAATTATGATTTGAACATTAATCACACTTTAATCTATTTTTTATTAGGGCCCTGCTTTTTCAAGAATTGACTAATTGGTTAATTATACAATTCTCACGATGCTGTTTATTTTTAATTTTTAATTTTTTAGGGTTGCAACATGAATAACAATTATTTGTAATGGCTCCAATGAGAAAAAGAACCCGACATATAGCAGATAAATCTGAGGTTTAATTAATTTGGTTGTTTTGGTACAAATTTATATGTTCATGTAAATTTTATTTTTTCAAATAATGCTAATAATCATATTGTTTAATTGTTTTGACGACGTTGATACTTAATTGACTGTCGCTTGCATGATCGATCAATGCGTGCGGGGATAAAAACGGTGAAACAATATGATATTATTATATGTTTATACCACCATTAACCTTTGTTGATTAAATACATCTTGTGATAAAATGATGAGTCTAATTTTATGAGCTTGCATTTTCAAGAATTGACTAATTTTACTCTCATTTTCCGTACTTTACTCTTTCAAACACTAAACCATGCACACTTTTATGTTCTAATTGGTTATTTATATAATTCTCACAGTGCTGTTTATTTTTGTGGTTGACACGTTTTATTGTCTAGTTTAAATTACTTTCCCGCTTAAATTCATAATTATTATTAAAGTTTTAGTTTACATGCATTTTCTAACAAAATTAAATACTATGAGATCAAAAGTTAAAACAGCTAGAATAAATTATTTTATGCGTTAACTGCTATATATAATCAATAAGCAGAATAATTAAGTAACCGACACAAATACTAAAAAAATGTCTGCGGCGAGAGGAAACCTTAGCCATCTAGGTTTGGTAAAGCTTGGCGAGAATTTTTAGTTTTCGCCAAAATATCCGAGAATTGTTTGCCGTTCCCTAATTTCGGAAAGAGCATATAATCGAATGACTCAATTGTGTAGTGAGATATGTAATAGGGTGTCTAATACTTTTTATCAAATCAAAAGTCTTATGAAGGATATGAGTCTACCAATTGAAAAAATTGATTGATGTGTCCAGGGTTGCTTGGTATATTTGGGGTGATGAAGACAACAAAGTGGATATGTCTAGGGTTTGTAGCCATTCGGAAAAAAAAAAATCATTCACGAAGACGGTTCACCGCCCACTCAGACATGTATCCTTTTGAATTATCACTAAAAAAAATGCCTCAATTAGAGACCAAAGTTTTGAGACCGGCACAAATCAGTCTCAATTTGAGACTGATTTGGGACTGATCCTAAAAAAATTTGAGTTTTGAGAATGTTTTCAATTCGGTCTTTAATATTATGTTTTCAGACCGCTTAGAGACCGAATTTCAGTCTCTAAACCGAAATTAAAATTTTGATTTTGAATTTTGTTTAGATACCGACAATTCAGTCTTTAATTGGTATCAAATATTTTGAAAAGTATAATTTGAATTGACTACCAATTTTGACCGCTCGTTTAAAGACTATTTTCAATTCGGTCTTTAATATTATGTTTTTCAGACCGCTTAGCCACCGAATTTCAGTCTCTAAATCAAAATTAAAATTCTTATTTTGAATTTTAATTGAAATTAAAATTCTTATTTCGAATTTTAATTGAAATTAAAACTCTGATTTTGAATTTTAATTGAAGACCGAAAATTCAGTCTTTAATTGGTATAAATAATTCTGAATCCCAAATTTTAATTAACCGTATCAACTTTCATCGAATCTGGCTCTATGGCTTTGTTCGAGAGGGAGGAATCAGAATTAGGAGAAGAGGAATTTCCGTCCATCATTGAGAGAGATAAATAAGTTGGCGATTATATCTATATTATATTATATATTCATCTTAATATTGTATATATAGATAATTTTTAACAGTAGAGACCGCATATTTCGGTCCAAAATCGGTCCCAAATCAGGCGTTTGTTTTTATAGACCGATATTTTCGGTCTCGAATAGGTATCAAATTAAACTGTTTATTTTATAGAGACCGATTTTAGTGGTATCTGAACACTCCAGAAGAATATTCCTAGATAATTTTTAACAGTAGAGACCGCATATTTCGGTCCCAAATCGGTCCCATAATCAGGTGGTTGTTTTTATAGACCAATATTTTCGGTCACGGATAGGTATTTAATCAAGTTGTTTGTTTTATAGATAATTTTTAACATAGTAGAGACCGCATAATTCGGTCCCAAATCGATCCCAAATCACGCGGTTGTGGTTATAGACCGATATTGTCGGTCCCAAATGTCACTCTCTCAATTTAAACCGACTAACTAGCTTCTAAATAGACAATTCCTTGATTTTACTCTCCAATATCAGTTTGAAGATCTCGTTTCGAATTCAACCGTAAGATTTCTCATTCCCTCTTTATTTAAATTAATGTTTTCTCATATTAATTAATTAAGTGTTCGTTGATAATTTTATTTTCATATAATTAATAGATATGTATAATAGTAGTAAATAAGATAGACCACTGACGTTGTTATGATATCAAATCAAATACTAATTAGAATCAATTATTTTGAAAGATATCATAATCGTATGTGTACTATTATATGTCCAATTAAACCTGTTGAAAGTATGAATACATGTAAATTAGGTTTTAGAGTGAATTAATTGTCTAATATTAAATTAAAACTGTTGATGTTGGAATAGGTGTTGTATCTTATTATCCAACATTTCAGTTACATGTTGTACTGAATGTGCCAACACCTAGCACAACATCAGAATTTGCCCTTTCTCCCTTTACTAACTCCTACCTAACTTGTGTTGCTTAGTGATGTCCCAAATGCAGGTAGAAGACGTGGGCAACACCCAGGTCAAGCAGTTGCATGGGAGTGAGAAGTTATCAAGCCTCAATGTGCAAGTTCCTACGTTTAAGGAGTGTGAAGGAAGTTAACAAGAAACTACCTTTGATCTAATGGCCAAGATTGATCAAGGGAGTTGGAGGAGTTGCAAGGCAGTTCGACTTGAAGGCTATAAATAGACCACACTGCCTTCATTCCAAAGTAGAACAAGAAAGAAAGAAGAAAGCAAAACTACATTACTATCCATAGTATGCGTGATGTTTTTAGATTAGAAAAACACCTTGTTCTTTCTAGTAACTTTTCGAACTCGATTAGAGTTGTAATTGTTCAAAACCTTACAAGGTTGTTGATTTTGTTTCACTAATATTAAGAGATAATATAAGTGATTCGTGTAGATTAATTATTTAATCTACACAATTTTTGAAATACTCTTTGCAAAGCGTTTGTTTAAATTCCGCTGCTCATTGTTGTCTTGTGTGTGCCAACACTAAGTACAACATCTATGTATATCGCACGCACGCACACTTTCAAAAACTGTTAAAATATTTCACTCAAAATTTTTTGTACAATTTTATCTATACACATATTATAAGACCGGGTATAAGTACAATTTATTCATAATAATCAATTTAGAATTCCACAATTAATATTTTTGACTTAAGTAGTTAATACTGACAAATTAAGTTTTTATGAAATAACTGAATTCCCAAAATTTTACTTTATATGGTATACGATTCAAAGTTGATCTACTTGAAAGTCAAACAAATTAAAGATCTTGAATTAATTTCTCATAGAGCATACCCTGTTTGCTATCAAATTTTTTAGCTTTAAATTTTGGATTAACGATGGGCTCCACCACATTCTTCTCACATATCTACCAAATTAAATATTATTATTAACATTATTAATTTTAGTACAATAATGCAACAATATTTATTCTTTGAATATAATAATATAGCAATATTTATCTTATATACATATGTCAATTATGTAATCATTTTGATTTTGAGTACGTATAGATGGAACTACCTGATCGTCGGTGGATGTATTATACTCCTCGATTCATTAATGGAAGTACGAACAGTGAATTTTACAATCAAGTTCGCAAATTTATTGATTTTGCGAAGACGAGGCCACAATATATGTTTAACGATAAAATCAAGTGTCCATGTACTTTGAAAAAGTGTCAAAATAAAATATTTAAAAGTAACATTGATTTTTTAAAGTAACATTGATTTTTTACAATTAATTCAATGATTTTTATCAGTTAATATATGTGGAAATGATTTAATTATTTTGGACTTCTTTAAAGTAACGTTGATTTTGAAAATTTATTATTTAAAACATATATAATAAAGAAATTAATTACATATGTATATAATTATTTTTAAAAGTTACACAAGACAATTACTTGTCAAAGTGGTGGGTGTCCAGAAATGGGCACCCATCCACCAGGGATCAATTCCCACAAAGGCCAAAATAAAATGGTCAATTAAATAAAGTGGGTGTGGGTGTGTGTGGGTTGGCGGGTGCGGGTCGGGTCTCGAAGGCGGGTGTGGGTCGGGTTGGCGGTCGGGTCGGGTTGGCGATGCGGGTGTGAAGGCGGGTGTAAATAAAGAGTGTGGGTGTGGGTCAGCGGGTCGGGTTTCGGGGGCAGTTGCTGGGTAAGATCTGAGACCGATGTGAGCCTGTTTTAGGCCCGAAAATAGGTCGGGCCGACTCACGTTTAGGGACCGTTCTAAGACCGAATTGTCGGTCTCTCATTTAGAGACCGACCGAAAATCGGTCCTTAATCTGAGACCGATGTGAGACTGTTTTAGGCCCGAAAATAGGTCGGGCCGACTCACGTTTAGGGACCGTTTTAAGACCGAATTGCCGGTCTGTCATTTAGGGACCGATCGACAATCGGTCCCTAATTTGAGACTGTGCCATAAATTCGGTCTCTCAATATTAGGTACCGATGAAATAAGGACCTCCATAAATCGGTCCCAAATCAGTCTCTAACGTGTGTTGAGACCGCCTTTACAGTCTCAAAATCGGTCTCTAATCGATGCGTTTTTTGTAGTGTATGTGTATTGATTAATTCATTTAATTGCTTAGTTAATAAAAATGAATCACTCCGATATTGGTAAACGTTTGACACAACAAATAGATTTGACGAGATCGTTAAAAGCAATGGAAGAGAATTGTATATGTATACATATACGATTATATCATACAAAATTACAAAAGAAGCTCGTGTCCGAGAGGTGAGTGCTCCCTCTTCTTGGGCGACCGAGGTTTCTCAACATAATTATTTGGGGGCCAATACACACTTAATTACAAAGAATACTGTCCATATATATATAAGTGGTTCGAAGACCGCTCAGGTACGTGTTCATCTTTGCGATGGAATATATCGTTAACCGCCTGAATATTTCACATTTGCGAAGGAATATATATATGTAATGTAATGTGTAAGTTAGCCAGGAAAATCGTCATAAAATTACCATCTTCTAAATTTGGTATTAAGAGACAGGGTATTTTTACTTTATTGGAGAGGGAATATTTTGTCAGTGTGTAAAAAGCAAATACACAATCGAATTGTTTTTAAAGGAGATTTTTAAAGGATTAAAAAATTAATTTTTTCAAATAAGAAAATGTTCAATTAGAAATGAGATATATGTTTTTAACAAATGTTTAAATTAATAATACTGGGATTGATGGAGTAATTTGTACCGAAATCGAATTTCATCATAATGTGTAACATCTTACTCTATGTCAAACTATGTTTATGCATATACATGAGCCGATTAACCAATAATTACTTACCAAAAAAATTTTGATTTTGATTTTGAAAAAAAAAAAACTGATCGAGTTTCATAACCAACCAATGTTATGCTCTGAGAATTGATTAGCCAGTAATTAACTATAGGCGTTGTACATATGCACCTGATTAGGGTGTCGATTGCTCATATTTTACATGCATATTTGATCCAAATTGATTTGTTTGCATGCAATTTTCACTCATTATCACTTGATTTGGTATATATTGGTTGAGAAAGGTTTGTGATGTGTTTTTGTAGGAATATGGAACTTATTTGGAACTAACAATCACAAGAAACGAGTGATCGATCATCATTGATACTCGTATGAGGAGAAACGACGATTAACATGAACTGGAATGAGGAAATTCGGAAGAAACGGGTCATGATACGAAGCGATTAGACAAGGAAACGAGAGGATTAGCCAAAAAGATAAGTGGCCGGGTAGAAACCACCTGGCCGGGTAGCATCGACCCGGCCGTGTAGCATCGACCCGACGTGAGGTGCGCAAAGGAGGACGTTCGTATTTAGCCACCCGCCCAGGTGAAACCCACCCGCCCGGGTGGATTCCACCCGGGCAAGGCCACATTTCCAGGACGCTCGTATTTAGGCCGGGTGGGATGCCCGGGTGGGATCCACCCGGCCGGGTGACACACATCTCGGGGGTTTTTGGCGATTTTCTCCTATTTCGAGGGGCTAAAGTGCAAAACTCATCTTTGGAATCTTCACAACATATAAAAGGGGCCCTATTTCAGGTTTGAGAGGATAACACACTTTGGAGGGCAACATCTACACACAATCACACATAGCATTAGGTGTTCTTGTTCTTTTTGCAAATTCAATTGGAAATTAGCATAGATTAGAGTTACAATTTACAATTCAAGGAAGATTTCCATTGGGCTTTGTAAGTAATTGAAGTTTATAGCTACATCTCCACTTTTAAGGTGATATCTATTTAATTCTCATTTCAATTTAGTAATTCTTCTATTTCTTTCCATTGATTTCTTAATTGTTATGGGTTTTATGAATTCTTGCATTATAGCCATGGATTTCTATATTAGAGCCATGGGCTAAGTCCTAATTGCCTAGGGTGTTGAAGTTTTGGTGGTCAAGTGGTCTAATTATGGATTAATTGGGGGATTAGTTTAGGATTTGGGTGTATAGGTTTCTAGTGTGGTGGTTTTCATGATTCAATTGGTTAATTCACCCTATTAGCTAGCATTCTTAGTTGTGTCGATTTCAACGACCGTATTGGATTGCATGATTGAGAATGTGTGTGTGAGCTTGGATTAATTGATTAGAATTAGCATAGTAACTAGCTACACCGACCGGGGGTTGATTGCTTAGATCGACGACACTAGGCACTAGTCGATTAGAGGTCGTGTATTAGATTAGTGAGATGACGTTTCATAAACATTAGTAACCGTGTTGAACGTGTTTATGAGACATTATCCTAGGATCTTATGGTATTGATTAGACTTAATAATTGCTAATTAATACACGTGTTCATCTAGGCCTCACAAGGGATTGGTCGACACATACGAGTGATAGCCTTTAGCTTGCCCAACATCTTAGGTTTAATTTGTGTGATTTAATTCATTAATTAACCACTTTGCCTACAAAATGGATACACCCAAGGCAATACTCTCTCACTTTGCACTTTCGAAAGGAAGTTAGATATCTTGTTATTGCATTTGTTCATTTCTTCTTGTTTAGTTCATCTAGTTTTGTACTTGTGTTTTTAATTCCCGAAAATCCAAACAAACAAGCTTAGTTACTACAATAGCATGATAACTTGCAACTTTAGGGATTCATTGATACTCAATTAAGTCCTTGGAACGAAAATATACGTACTTGGGAAAACTTATCAAAAAATACGAACAACTCAGCGTCCACATTTCTTATAATTAAGGTGTGTGCATATATCATTTTTTAAAATTAAGAGTAAGCTAGCTATATATCGGTGTGTGTATTTTTACAAATGTGGTTGTGAATATCCAGCATGTTAACCATAATTACTTAATTTTATGTACGTAGGTAATTTGTAATAAATTCGAGTTCCATTAAACAAAATTAAATACTATGAGATCGATCAAAAGTTAACCAGCTAGAATCAATTTTTTTATGCGTCAATGTGAGAATTATATTCAATAACGGTTAATGAGATGATAAGAGTGGTCCACTATGTATAGGGATTACAAGACATACACGAGAAAATAGATAAACAAGGAAATAAATATAAACCATAAATAAAAGATTGCTACCTATAATATATTATACTATTTCTATAATACATTTTACTATTTCTATAATATATTATTCTATTATATTCTCTAATACCCCCGGTCAAGCGAAGCTAGAAATGTAAATGAACACGAGCTTGGTACGCAACAATCTGAAGCGAATTTGAGATAGAAACTTCGTGTAGACATACGCAAAACAAAACACTTTTGTTGTCATACAGCAGGAGAAATAACGGAAATTCGGAATCACCAGATAAGACATGACAACGCGCAAAAAAGCAGGAAGCAAATGGATCGAAACATCGAAATCCTTTGAAGGACGAACGATGACTGAAAATTAGGCAAGAAACACTCGCATGTGTGTCGAAATTAGTTGATTCGAGCACAAACATGATAGATCGAAGGGGCGAGCAACCAATGATATTGATCGTAGGCTCTTCGAATAGAGAGAAAAGTTGAAGAAAAAAGATGCAGCGTGAGGTTATATACAAAATTAGAGTGTAGGTGAGTGTGACTAACACCATATGAGTGAAAACAGCCATGGAGATAGCATTATCGACTATGAGAGGGAACAAGGAGAAATGCTCGCTTGAGAAGAAAAATAATTAGGGGGGACAAGGAGACTTGCTCGCTTGAGAAGAAGAAGGGGGGACGAGGAGACTTGCTAGCTCGAGAAGAAGAAGGGGGACGAGAAATACAAGCTCGTCGGTGGCGGCTAAAAAACGGCCAAGAGAGGGAACGAGGGAGACCAGCTCGTTCGAGAAGAAGAAGGGGGACGAGGATTACAAGCTCGTCGGTGGCAGCTAAAAGCGGTCGGGACAGAGAACGAGGGAGACCAGCTCGTTCAAGATAAAAAAAAAAAAAAACAAGGCGGCGACGAGGGATACCTGCTCGTCGAGGACGCCGAAAAATTGAGAAGAAAGGGGAAGGGGCAAGGCGGCGACGGGGGATACCAACCCGTCGGAGAAGCCGAAAAAAATATGGAGGGAGAGAGAAGGGTTTCAGTGTATTAGTCTGATACCATGTGAGAATTATATTCAATCACCGTTAATGAGATGATAAGAGTGGTCCACTATATATAGGGATTACAAGAAATACACAAGTAAATAGATAAACAAGGAAATAAATATAAACCATAAATAAAAGATTGCTACCTATTATATTTATACTATTCCTATAATATATTATTCTATTATATTTTATAATAGTTAACTATTGCTGTGATTAATAAGAATAAGTAACTAAAACAAATACTAAAATAAAAGTTTGCGGCGAGAGGAAACCTTCGCCATCCAAATTTGGTAAAGCTTGGCGAGAACTTTTAATTGTCTCCAAAATATCTGAGAATTTTTTGTCGTTTCCTAAAACATCATCGCTGTGGGTATCAAAGTTTATCGCCTCTACTTGCCCTCCTCAAGCCCTTGCTACACACGCACAATCGTGAAAATTGCCCAAATATGTGTGGCCGAGAGGACTTTACCACGCAACCTCACGGTCGCTAAGCTTCAAAGAGGCAGCACCCAGTCGTTCAAATAGGACACAAAACCTTTTTGTTGTTTAGGATAAAAAAAGAAAAAGATAAGAAATTACCTAAGAAATTACAATGAAACAGTATTAAAAAGAAAAAAACTGACTGCCTAAGCGGCCTAGGCACTAAGGCGTGGGGGTGTAAATGGGTTGAGCTCGAACTCAACTCAATTATTATACTTGAGGTTTAAAAGTCGACTTAAACTCGGTCGAGCCTAAACTTTTTAAACTCGAGCTAGACTCAATTACCTATATAATTTTTCAAAATAATATATATATATATATATATATATCTATAGAGAGAGAATATTTTTCCTAATATAAATTAATTGCAAAATAAATATTAATTTGGTTTGGCTTGACTCGACTGGATTACCTATATATAAACATAAATTATATAGTTAATGGTAATATAGTAAATTTTGTACAAGCTTGATTAGGCTCGTGAGTAGAGCTGTCAAAACGGGCCAGCGGGGCGGGCTGGCCAAACCCGCAAAAGCCTGCCAATTGGCGGTGCGGGGCGGGCCACCCCATTTGCTATGTGGGCTGCCAAAACCTCAACCCAACCCACAAAAGGGCGGGCGGCAGGTTTCGGCGGGCCAACTCGAGTGTTTTTTTTTAAATAAAATTATTTATTAAATTCATCATCTTTATTTCCAAAATTCAAAGTGTCTTAATATTTATCTCTTTTTGCACGCTCATTATTAAATCTATTATCATAATCTAATATTTAACAATGAAACTATAACTAGAAGGTCAACGTCTGACGTTGGAACTAAAACAAGCGGCGCGAGCAGCGCGGATTTGTAATGCGAGACAAAGACTTGTTGTGTTTGACTGTTTTTTTGCATTTAGAATTTTGGTTGTTAATTGTATGCAACATCTAGATTTTGAGTTGTTGAATAATTCTCAAATACGTGATAAACTTTTGTTATTTTCTATAATATTAAACTATTTATAATAATAGAATAAAAATAATATTAATTTTTTATTTAAAATAAAAAAGGCGGGCTGGCCTGCCCCCAACCCGCGGCCCAAACGGGGCGGTCCCTGTAGGCCTGCCTCCAAGAGGGCTGAGAAAAGCTGAGCCCAACTCATGTTTTTTTATGGTTGGGCCAGCCCATTTTGACAGCTCTACTCATGAGC